>CM028130.1:1644980000-1645592500 GCA_016271365.2 Neoceratodus forsteri
CTGTTCCTTTAAGGCTAGATAGTGTGTTGTCTTTGTTCCCCAACATCTCTTCTCTCCTGTCCTTAACCCCCCATCTATTCTCCTACTTCCTCTGCTCATCTGATGCTCACATATTCTGTATCCCTTACCGAAACTCTACAACTGGTCAGTCTGCCTTCTGTAATTTTCCTGACCTGTGGAACAACCTCTCTCCCTATCCATCTCCTGATTGCACTACACTCTCAAATTACTCTTGCTGGCAAACTCCTCGAAATCATATACCAGTAGCTAGCTCTTTCCTGGTACACACTGGCACTTGGCACCCTACTACTGCTCAGTGGTGTAACTCAGTTTATTTTTCCTGTATTACTGCATCTGTTTATAAATTTTGCTTGACACTTTATTGTTGCTATAATATCCCCCTGTTAAGCCTCCTCACAGTGCACCTGAAAACAAGTTCAGGCTCAGTGTCTTTTCCTTGCCAATAAATTTAAATAAATAAAAATAAATACATAGTTTAAAGTTTTTAATAGAAGCTGGATGTATGTTAATTTTGTATACTATATAGGGAAATGTTAATACATTTATTATCCCCTGCAATTTACATCCATATATTCAGCTAGTTCTGACATAAGAGAACACACCTTTTATAAGGCTGTAAAAAGCTTCCTTTCTTTTTACATCATGTTTTCCTCAGTAAACTACCACTAAACTGTACTCAGCTGGCTCTAATCTAGTCGAGACCCTATTTTCATGAGATTTCTCCACAGACACAGAGTGGGAGAAATCTTTTCAAAATTACGGTTCTGGTCTTTCCCGCATGTATCCCACTCAGTTGACCCTAAGCAGTCTGGTCTCCTCATAGTAAACTGACTACCTCTCCTCACTGGCTCTCTTCCTAGAGTGGTGGTAACCACCAATCTTATAACAAATAAACTATTCCCAAATACAAATAAATAAAAGAGGCAGTGTTAGTAGCTCAGCAGGTTTCACACTTGCCTCTGAGGCTGTAAGATCAGAAGGCTGTGGGTTCTGTCCCCACACCAGGCACTTGGGGTTAAATCCCAATGCTGACACTGTAGTGCAGCATGAGGGGGGTGCTGCACTCCTGAGGTGATGACTTTCAGAGGAGCTGTTAAACCGAGGTCCCATTTGCCTGTTCTGGTGGTAGTTCGGGTGGATGCTAAGGATCCCATGTCACTTCTTGTAAAGAGTAGGAGAATTTTTATTAAAGAGAAAAAAAAACAATAGCATGAATCACACACATATTCAATCAAACCAGCAAGTCACTTGTTATATACAGATACATATTCAATATAAAATAATTTTACATACTAAATGACAGAAGGTAGTATATGCAAAGGAATAAACCTAGTCAGGGAACAACAGTAGGAAACTATGGGGTGTTTTTTCCATCTTTTTCTCCAAGCAATAAATGAGACATGGGTGTTAGCATATGCACACTGTGACTGCAATTTATGGTCTAAAGAACAGAAAACATCCATTGCAGTTAACATTAACGTGTTGGAAAACCAGTTTACATCTTGCCTGCCGTAATAGAAATTTGATACAGGTAAAAATTAATCTAATGGTTCCTTCTTCAATATGTGAAAGTGTGGTTGAACCCCCCCAACCAATTCTTCATGGGGAACAGTACCCCACCATGGATCATTCCATCTGTGTGCTAAGTATGACCAGAAAGATTGCACAAATGGACATGTGAAAAAAAAATGTGCCATTGTCTCTTCCTGATTCACACAAGTCTGCCTAGGGCACATTCTCTCTGAAACACTCTTATGTTTAGCATTACCCTTTACCCCAGATGGCTATGGCAACTTAACCATAGGGAGTCCCACATAATGGGAGGAGTTCTTTAATATGTGAGGGTGTTTAGAACTTTGGGATAATGAATACCAGTATTTGATATCCCTTTAAACTCTGTGTCTACTGAGAAAGTCTGAGCCTGCAGTGTATTATAGAGGAGAGGTCTGGAAACTGCCATTACTTGTGAATGGTGTAACACCCACTTTCTCAGTTTGGTAACAACAGATCTGAAATACCCAGGAACCTTCCTACACAAAGGGGGTAATGTCTGGGGCAGTGTCCTTTTCTTAAAACATGTAAGTAAACATGTGTTAGGAAAAAGCTTCCATATTGCTGGAGAAGGTGTGCGAAAGGATGACAGGTTGGCATGTATGAATATGCTATAACAATAACTGCTGGGATTCAGTAAACTTAACCCTCCCTTTTTATGGGGAGGTATAATATTTCTCACTTAATGGGATTTAAATGGCTCCCCCAAATTACTTGGAAAACCCAAACTCAACAGAGAGGCTTCCAAGTTGAGAGGAATAGGGTAAATCACATTGATATATGTAAACAAATGTAACAAAACATGTTTCTACCAGGAGTACCTTTTTCTTTTTGGTCTGCTGCCATTGTTTCCATTTTGCAACTATATTTTTCCCTATTTGAGGTTTGGCTTCCCAATTCCTTGTACTATTGTCACCACTTCCATATGTAATACCCAGGATTGTAATAGGGGACTAGAAAACTGGAATGCCTTGCAGGGTCAGGGCCTGATCTGTTGAATCACTTAACACATACCCGCTACATTTCACTCTATTTATAGATGCACCTACTAGTACTTTTCAATCTGTCACAAATTCAATGCATTAAGACCAGAAGAATAGTTTTTAATAATTAAACAAATGTCATCAGTATATGCCAATGTCTTAATTTCTATAGACTGCTGAGGTGGGTTTATACCTGCTGTATCGCTCGGAGCAGGGGGTCAATACAAAAAATGTAAAGTAAAGGGCTCATGGGGCAGCCCTGTTGTACCCCTCTACATATTGGTATCTGTGGTCCAAAGTAACCATTTATCAATGATGCTGAAGTGGAAATACCATAAATAGTAAAAATCCATCTCTGAAACTGATCAGGCACACCATAGGAGAGTAAGACCTTATCCATAAGGTCATGAGAGACCTTGTCGAAGGCCTTCTCTTGGTTAAGAGAGATGATATAACCTTGTATGGTATCCTCATTACCTAATTCTACCAGCTCTCTCAATAGTAAAAGGTTTTCAGACATTTTTCTACCTTTAATGGAACAGGTTTGAGAAGTTGAAATCAAGAACTGGGCCGTGCTAGCAAGTCTGGGGGCTAGAATTATCATAAGTATTTTTAAATCAGCATTTAACAGACTCTGTGGTCTCCAATTACAGAGATCACTTCAAGAATGTTTTTTTAAATATAAACATTTGGATTGCAATACCTAATTGTTGATCTAGTGTTTCATTCAGCAAAATTCAATTAAATACTACTTCTAAAATCTCAGTCAAAGTTTCCTGACATTTCTTATAAAATTATGCCGGAAGATCATCAATCCCTGGAACAACATCATTTTTCAGTGATTTGATGGCTTCTTTGATTTCCTGGGGAGTTATGGGTTTAACAAGGGAATCCACCACTGTCTTTGGGAGAGTGAGACCTGAAAAGGAGCTCAAATACTCCTGGATTTGTGAAGGAGCTGCCTGATGTGCTGTGTAAAGATCACTAATGTGTTCTTTTACCACCCTAAGAATATCTGAAATCTTTGTAACTAGGTTATCCTGTTTATCTACTAGGGACTCCATAGTCCTATCTGCTACATGAGTTCCACAACTTTCAAAAATGTCACCAAAGACTGTTTTCCCTGGTGTATGTATCCGGTGTTCTTGTAAAAGGGAGGTTGCCCATGAATACTGGAGGGATTCCATCTCCTTTTTAAGGGCCTTAATCTGAGAGGAAAAATCACCTCTACCTTCATTCACATATGACAAAAGTGTGGACAACTGTGATCTCACTGTGAGATATCATTTATTCTGAGTCATATGTGTATCTGATGCATAGTGTTGAATTAGGGACTGCAAATCTGATTTAGTACCTGCCCACCATGTACTTAAATCATCCTCCAGACATGCCATTGATTGTTTAGCTCTAATAAGATCATTAATTTGTTCTTGCAAGTCTGGGGATTCTAACAACTGACAGTTAAGTTTCCAGTACCCTTTTCCTATTGGTCTTTTTTCTAACAAACCCAGTTCGGCTGCCACTATAGTGTGGTCAGAAATTTCTATAGGGCACAAAACAGCTGAATGGGTGTTAATATATTGTGATGTAAAAATTAAGTCTATACATGTTGAGAACTGCCCTTTATAAAACTTAGTTCCCCCTTTCGGGTGTAAAGATCTATATATGTCATTTTGTCCTGCAGGGTGTATCAGGGACTGAGGGCAATGAGTATCACAAAATTCCTTGTTTGTTTTAGCCCCCTATCCTTCTTAGAAAGAACACAATTAAAGTCACCTGTCCATATCAGGTGTCTGGTAGTGTGCAAATATGGTTTCATCAAGTTATAAAGATTTACGCTATTCTTTTTCTTTTGTGGAGTATTAATATTAATTACCCTTCATGCAGTTTGCCTAATAGTAAAATACAGCAGAATTGCCCCACCAGGAAAAATATTTAATATTCTGGAAATCTGAAATCCAGTGCCATGGAAAAGTACCCCTACCACATCACAGGTATCTGTCCGAAAAGAAAAATAAGAAGGACCCCAACAACACAACTTTTTCGAGGCAGAAATAAGGTGATTAGTATTTAAAGGAGTATCCTGTAAAAACACAAATCAAAATTTAAGTCTTTTAGTCTTGAAAAAGTAAGTAGTCTTCAAGCATTTTTCAGGCTTTTGGCATTAAGAGTAGCTACTGTCAATGTGGCAGGAGAAGACATAGGTAGTTGAGAAGAGGAGGGTTTCTTTAATCTGACACTGCATCTTATTCCTGTTCCCAGGGTTTTATGAGTTCTTTTTACATCTTGTTGGGGTATGGTTTCCTCCTCAGAGTCTGAACTTATCATTTGTTGGGAAGAAAAAGTGGAAGAATTGTCTGAATCACCATCCTGCTCTGAATCATGTGTTCCTCATGCAAAAACTGCAAAGCAATTCTGTAATTGGACTGGATTTGTGTTAGGAGTCTACTTTGCCATTTTTGATTTTAGTTTTGTTTGTTTTAAAGGTCTCTTTTTAAACAGAACAGTCCCTCCAGGGGGAGGCATAGATACTGATGTCTCTCCATGCAAGGGAGCCAGGTCTGTTCAAAGCAGAGGTGGTTGCAGGACTTCAGGGGACTTGGGTTGCAATATTTCAGTTGAATGAAGTTCTGGAAGGGGGTTCTTGTTTCACCCAAGTCCATAGGTGTAATATGATTAGGTTCAAAGGAGGGCGGTGGGTGCTGAGGAGGAGGTTGCACTGAATGCATGGGTAAAGATTATATTACAGGAGTCATTTCCTGTGTCTTTGTGCAAGTTTGTGGTACTTTAGCTTGCCTTTGTGCTTCAATATCATGTTTTGGGGCATTATTCAACAGAGTGTCCTGGTCAGGCTGATCAGACCTATTATGGGAGGCCCTGGGCAGACCCTATAGGAGTGACCGGTTTTCTCACATAAGTTACAAGTCATCTCATTAGTACAATCTGCACTAGTATGACCATATTCAAAACACAGGTTGCATTTAATGTGGTCACAAGCTGACCTAAGGTGTAAAAGGGATCCACACTTAAAGCATGTCTTGGGCTGGCCAGGGTAAAAACAGTTTCTCCTGTCCTTGCCCAAGAAAAAACAGCTAGGTAAATGATGTGTGTGTCTCTCTCTCTCTCTGTGGTTCTAAGTTTAACTTTAAACTTCCAGCCACTGGTCCAAATATGTTCATCATCAAAAATGGATTGTGGGAGTCTCAACAAGTCATGTCTTTGCCCCAGCCAATGTTGTATATCGTGACCAGCCACCCCCTCTTTTCTAAAAAGTACCGTAACCATTTTAATAGCTGGCTTTGTCAAGGGGATAGCTATAAATGGCAGCCATGACTGGGAATAGCACACGTTGTTATATTTAACCCAGAATCTATCCAGACTCTGGGGAGTTTTAAAACTTACGTCAAACATCACCTCTCCAGAGGCATGAATAAGAGCATATATCTCACTGAAAAAAAACAGTGAGTCTTTAATCAACTTTCTCCTCACATACAACCTATCCGGGGGAAATTCAAGTCCCCCAATATAGTGCAAGTGAACAGCATTCTCTTCTGGGCTGGAAGTTGTTGCTGTGCAAAATAGTCTTGTTTTCTGAAGTTGACCAAGCAGCTTTGGCTTGTTCAGCTGCAGATGACTGAGGGGGTGGGTGGAGAGGTTCAGACTGACTGGCTTGTTCTGAGTCCATTCTATGCCCCCAAGACTCTGGTTTATTACTGGGCCCTTCATCCCTGATGCATTTTGTAAAGCACCCTTCGTACTGCTAGGTGGAGGAGGAAGTAAAGCAGGGGCTTCATATACTACATCCTCCGATCCGAGGTCCAAGTCTGAATCAGTAATGAATTCTCAGTGCCCTTTGTTCTGGGATGAAGGCAGGTTTGGAGCAGGGTTTTCCATAGCTACTGGGTCTAGGTGCCCTGGAGAGTGAGTTTGTGGAGTCCCCGCTATAGGGTTATGGTCCAGATCAGGGAGCCAGTGTCCAGATGAGCACTTTTTCCAACCTGCTGAGACTAAAGAATTTTCCAATGACCAGGGGGTTTTTGTTCTCTCTGAGTTTTGGGGGTTTGAGACCTGGTCTGCCATCCCCTCTATAACCCCAGTTTTCTGCCACCTGTATTATGATGTAAAGTCTCATAAGAAGGGTTGTCACTTGCAAGAGTCTCAGTCCATGAGTTATCCAAAGGTTTCTTCTCAAAAGGGGAAGTCTGCTTCACTGCAGTAGCATCTGATGCAGTAGGAGTAGGTTCCAATACTTGACAGTGCGGCAGTTCCTTTGATGCACCTGCATCAGCGACAGCCAATGAAGACAAGCTTTCAGGAGCTGGAGATTCCATATCAGGGGCTGGCTTGTCCATAGAAGGTACTTCAATGATTTGAGCAACTTCCATCTCCACATCCGAACTTTGCTTTTCTGCTCCAGTCCCGGGCTCCAGATAGGCACAGTATTCTCTGCAGGAACAGTTTCATTCAGTACAGGCAATACAAGTAGACGTTTGTCTTTCAACAAATTCTGAATCCAGTCTTCCTCAGACTGACCATGTATGGAGCTGTCCAGTCCTGGCACAGAGTGTATTCCTTGTCTGTCAGGCTGAGCAGCCTCCACAACCAGTAGAGCAGAACTATCAACAGAACTATCCATAGGCATAACAGATACAGCAGAGATCTTCTGAGCTGGATGTGTAGGGAGGGAGATCATCTTTCCTGAAGGTACACTTTTATTCTCTTGACCATCTGAGATATCCGCCATGATGGGCAGCACTTTTCCCTACTGGCAGAGATGGGGAATTTTTTATTTACTATATACACACACACACACATATGTACAGGAAAGAAAAATCATATATCAAATACAAAAAAAAAACACTCACAGGTGAGAAATAAAGGGAAAGGGAATATATATACAAAGGAAACATAAAATTAATCATTTAAAAGAAATTGGAAGAGTAAGGGGCTTTCCCCAGTGTCATGGCCAAATTTCCCCCATTCACTAAAAATACTACCAATAGTTTAATCTGGTTCGATGTCAGTTGGAATCCATCTGTATCCCCCTTCTCTGGGATGAGGCTGAAAATAAGCAGAATTGTCTAGTCTTCCTTTCCCAGTCTACAAAAACTAAATAAATAAAATAAATAAATAAGAAAGAGTGTCCATTCTATCTCATGGTTCTGATATCAAATATAGACAACTCAGGCTTCACTCACAAGGTTTATACATGTCATAAGGTAAATTCTGTCTTTGTATAATTATACACTTATTATGTATACCTGGGTAAACTTTATTCCTTATATAACTAAAGTAAATCATACATTGAAAATTTCTTTGCTGGCAATAACATGTTTAAAATGTTCTTTGGTAAAATCCTCATTCTAAAAAATGTGAGTACTAGTGAGAATAATATGAATGTTCAACCTTACTGATGGCAGCCCTTTGTGCTGTCATGTGGATGGTCTGGGTTTGATCTTCAATCCTGTCTCACTTTTTTGGATTGGTACAGCTTGTTATACATGGCAGAAGCAGCACACTTGGGCTCCAAAGAGTTTGTGCAATACTGCCAGTATCCTTATCTCCCTCTGGCTAGTCTACTTCAGCATTGTTGAAGTGTAGTGAGATGATCTTGCATGTGCTGAGGAGGACAAAGGTTGGATGTGGTATTGAGTTCTGGAGAAGCAGCAGGCATGAGAAAATCTAGTGAGCTCCCGGTAGATGGCACACTGGCAGATACACATACTGTACCACAAAGGAGGCCTAACATATCATGAATCACTTCTCAGCTGAGAAGGTTGGGGAATGGGAAAATCTACACCCTGAAGATAGGAGTGACATAAATAGCAATAGAACAGTAAAAAAAAAAAAAAAAAAAAGATTTTGGGACAAGGAAATATAAGTTGGTGTCTCCTTTTTAGGTTTGATGCACATGTGCAACAAACCTTTTGTTATGAGTGGAAGGGGATTTCAGAGATGTGTCTCTGTGAGCCTCTTGCAGTTAAAAACTGTAGGGGTGAAGCAGTCTAGACCAATACTAATGCACTTTAACTGTGACACCACTCTTCTTTGGACGAATGCACTTCAACAGAACCAAGCCAGTAAATTAGAGGGCTTCAGTCCTTTGATGTGAATGAAGCTATTCAGCAAACAGCTGATGGGCTTTCAACACCAGCAGCTTGTCATTAAAATCATCAGCAGTGACAACCTGAACAGACTACATCAGAAAACTGAGGGGAGATCTACAGAAAGTTTGAACTGTGTTGTGCCAGTCTTTATTATTTTATTACTATCAACGGTTTTCCTAATTCTTTTGCCTAGTCTGTAGGTAGTTTGAAACTGACCATTATGTCTCAAATTACAGCCTTTTTTCTCCTAATCTAGCAAGTCTCCTAAAGACAAATTAACTGTTGCCTGCCTCTCTGTAGTATGGAAGTTAGTCTCCTTACTGTGCCAACTTTTAAATATAGGGAAAAAATAATATAGCTCCAGTTCTCTCCACCAGCAAGTGTGTATTGCAAACAATGTTAACCTAGGTAAAGTCACATATTCATTCTAAATTTTTTGTGTCTGTATTACATGATTGCCATTTGAAAGGTGAACCCACACTTCTAGAACTGTGGGTATATGGATGTCACCAACTTTTGCAATCATCTCCTGCCCCCTCCCTCCCCCCTTATTTCCTTTTTCACCACCACTCCCCCATAACTCTTATGTTCCCCTCCCCATGCCCTAGCCATCCATACCCCTCCCCTGTGTGCTACTCTTACCCCTCCCTTTTTAGCTCTTGCATGTATACCAAGGCCTGTCATGATCTGAGTGATGCATAGATCTTAACATGGTTACCATATTACATATATTGAAATTCAATAAAAATATCCCTACATGTATTCTCTTTTTTCTTGTGCACAACTGTTTTCCTTGCCATTCTTCCTGCAGCGATCCCAGTATTTGCCTTCTGTCCATGGTGATCCTCTGTACCAGCTCTCTCCCAGCCTCAAGACAGTTATTGCTTTCCTAAATGCCCTGTCTATTTAGTACCCATGATATCTGTCTAGGTGTAAAAAATAAATAGATTTTTCCCAAAGTGAATCCTGTGCACTCAGTGTTGTCCATAACATCCTGTAAGAGAGCTGTTTGCTGTACCCAACATTCCTTGCACTTGCAGCCCAAGTGCCCATGTAACATCTGAGGATGTACTGGTGCAAAGCATCAAACCTTTGTCATTAACAAATGCTTGTTTTATTAGAGATAGGCAGATTTTATCATTAAAAATAGGGTTGGATAAAAGTATTCAGGCCAGCTTCTGCACAATCATACTGCATACGACTCATGTACCGTAAGAAAGTTGATTTTAAGAAGATGGCGCCTTCCCTACTAGAAATAATATTTCATATCATCCATAGTGCTTTGAATAATTTTTAAGTACATGTACTGAATTAGTGTGACTGGGCAAAACAGGGATACAATAGAAACATTGGGTTCTATGCACTATGCCTACATGCCACAGATCCACAGCACAAATAAATCCTATATGCCATTTGTGACAGCGTAAACACTACACTGGGAAATAAGAGGTTAACATCTTGTTTGAGGCTGAGGAAATGCAGGGAATGCAACATGAACAGGCAAGGGGGGGTGCCTCCCCAGGTGTTGATAATTAGAGGGATTTCTAAAGACAGGGAGAATCCAGCAAGGCGTCAGAAGCTGGAAACTGCTGCAGGGAGGATATACTCATAGGCAGAGAACCCTGCAAGATGGAGCATGGAATGTAAGACAGAAACCAGAGCAGAAAGTCAAGAAGAATGGTTAATTATTGGAGAAAGCCTTTGGGGAGAAGTTGAAACCTGCTGCTGAGAAAGAGACCATTTCTAGAGCAGAGAGTCCTGTGGTAAAGGATCAGCCTGGCCAGCTGGGCCACAAACAGTGAGTGGAATGTACTGTTAATAACAGCCTGCAAATAAGGCTAAAAGGGAAAACTGTGTTTGATTTGAGACTGGGCATTCAAAACTGCTGGCCCACAAACTGTTTATGTTTTGTTTGAGACTGTATATTGTAAAAACTGCTGGCCCACATAGGTGGTTCAAAGATTCCTTTTGTCAAGTCAGCCTGAAAGATGTGTTTTGTGTTAACCTTTATGTTATCTGATCAGGCTGGAGAAGTTGAACTGCCTGATTATGCTTTTCTGGAGAAATAACTTACATTTGGAGCAATAAAAGTACATTTTCTTATGTGAACTTTAAACACAGTGTGTTGCCTCTCCATCTACCATAGACCAGCATGTCACACCATTGCTGCACAGCAGGGTTCCCTGGACCACTGCGAGCATTGCAAGGAAGGGACGCACACCCATTCTGCACCTGATTCCCCCCTGCTGACTGCATGGCTATGCAAGTGGATGGTCTGGTGGAGTGTTGGTGGTCTGCCTGCACTCTGTCACATTCACAAAGGTGCAGAGTGCCAAGTCAGGGGATCCAAAGATATGTTGGTAGGGACCCTGCCATATGTGTTGCACATACCCAGGTCCAATTAGTGCATAGAGCCCAATATGACTAAAACTATTCCTTTAAATCAAAAAAGTACTTTTACAAGTAAACATAGCCTCATTATATGAGATATTATATTCTAAAATTATAACTTTCATCTGCAATTTAGAATATTTTGCATATGTGTGAATGTCCTGACCATGTCTATATAAGCAACTTTAAAGAAATTATAAAATATTCAGCATTTTTATCTTTAATGTGTTTTGAATAATTAACATTCTCACAAACATTAAACTAATTGATTTTATACATGATGCAGGTCTGGTAATGTGTTAGTGACTCTAGATTTAAAAACCTGTATAATGTCATGGGTAGACTAATGGACTGCTTGTTTATGTCCCTTCTATATTTTGGCATAGATGGTATACGAAAAGAGAAAGTAACGAGGATCAATGAGATTAAAACAGAACCAAAACAAGATGTTGCCCAAAACAAGATTTGTAATTAAAAAGAGCCTGAAAACAAACATTACATTCAGAATGATTTTGTCTGGGACAAGGAACTGTTAATAGTACCATGAAATACATTTCATGAGGGATTTTTATACAATTATTGTTGGTTAAAGCCCAAGTATAGAAGCCTTAAACTTGAGATAGTCTGAGATGATATTGCAGCAGAGAGCATTTTTCCTATGTACACAGCTGCTCAATTAAGCTGACTCAGCTGACTTACTATGGTGTCATGCTCCTCCCACATTTTGTGGTGCTCATTTACTCATCTTGAAACAACTAGAAACTGAATTGGACAAAAAGGGATTGTTACTTGCATTATTTTGTTTAGTAGTAAGCAACGTTTTTTAGTGTTTGAGGCCCTGGACACACTGGGAAACTTAAAATGGTTTAAGTGCCTTAAAACAGTTTAAATCCCCTTAGCACTGTTTGCAGACAGACTACAAGCCCCTTAAAATGTTTTAACAAAAGTGTTTTTAAACCTTGCTAGATACCTAGTCTTAACACCATTTTTAAAAACATTTTGGAGCTAGCATGGTTTTACTCACAGGTGTGTCCAGGAGTAAAAACGTTTTACGCTGTAATGGTTTAACTATAACAGTTCTAATTGCAGTGTGTCCAGGCAAGCACAGTTCTGTGTGTTGGACTTAACTCAAAATAGTTACAAGGAGAACAGGTTTAACACTAGCAGTGTGACCACACTAAACCATTATCAAAACTGGTTACTGAATAGTGTGGCTACACTGAAATGGTTTAGCTAAACTGGTTTTAAAAACGGTTTTCAAAAACAGTTCTGTAGTGTACCCAGGGTCTAAAGGGCCATTTTTAACACTGTGGACATTATTTTTCTAGTTAAAAACACACCATACAATAGCAGAGATTTCCAGCAATCTGATTGGTCAGCGGCTGCCTTAAACATTAATGTTATTGCAGCACATCATGTATCAAGGCCCTGCAGCCAATGACCTGCTTACATGTTGCATTATCAGATATCCTACACTGTAATCTCTGAAATGAACTCCCTCCCTCAACTATCTCATGGTGTGCTTCCCACCACACACAAAAAAAACAAAATTATGTTTTTATTTTACCAGCAAACTGTGTTCAGTGTCCCTGTAAAAGCATTTAATTTTGCAACTAAGCCAAACTGCCATGCCAAGTATTGTCACTGAACTATAGAGACCACACATGCAGCTGTCCCAGGATTAAACAATGTCATGCAGCATGACTTCAGCTCCCTCTGCATCCAACTATACTGTACATCCTTAGGTTCATGCCCAGCTCATCTGCAACTCATTGCCAATGGCATCCTTTTCTGTGGTCCCCCTGCCAATACCAGAAATCCCCTGGCAGAAATGAAAAAAAGTCATCATTTGGATCGACTTCTGTCATCTACACTTTAACTAAACAGTGTGTGTGTTGTCTGCTTTTTAAAAGCAGAGAGTGTGTCACATACTGTTCACTGGCTTCGCTCTTTGTTGTTCACTCTCTGTGAATTAAACATTTAGGGAGGACAAGGCTATTCTCTAGAGAGAGACACACACAGCTGGGGGGGAGAGGAGATGAAATATGAGACACATGCTATGTGGGGAGAGAACATAGCAAGCCACAGCAGCACCACCTACTGGGCACAACTATATAGCAACACTGTTTTTTTCTCTGTGTACCTATCTATTGAAAATTAAGTGAAAATACTCTTTAAATGTATTTTTTATGTTTTTTTAATACTAAAAACAAGACATTGTATAATAGCAATAATGCACTCAATGGTATGTGTCTGTGTGAGATAGTCACTTCTTGGGTGTTGAACTCACTAGACCTATGGCCCTGTGCTTCAACTACCCAGAGTATGACTTACCCCAGCATGACACATGACCTGTTGTACATTGTTGCTTAAATTTATGATGGCTTACTTTCTGTAGCATTTGTTGATGTTGCTTGTTGATTTTTATCTGCTTTCCCTTTCCTAATCGAACAGAAAATATACTATTGGTGTACTAATTCTAAACCTTGTTTTGTTACAAACCCTTGAACTTACATGTATTTTCTTTTATTTTTATTTAATTTTTATTGGTAAGGTAAGCACCCTAAATGATAGAGGTTACAGTAGGGTAGACAGACAAATTACAATACAGTTTCTACATATTTCTTGAATTTTAAGAATGTTCAGACACAGTCCGTCCGGTCTGTCATGATGCAGTAATCTCCTCCCACTACACCATGAGTGGCTGGACTGTGTATGGTGTTTCCATGGCTCCAGAAGGATGCAGAGGAAGTTTATCAAAACTGTAAATGGGGAACTGGATGACTAACTGGCTTGTAGTGGGTTGTGGTGCCTTTCACCTTTATATCACTGTTTCAATCCAACCCAGATCTATAGTGTCGAAAAGCCATCATCACCAAGAACTGTTAAGTGGCCTACGTGAAATCAGTTGTGGTGGTCTCAGTCCAATGTGTAGTGAGGGTATGTCCATATCACAAAATCACAAACACAGTTGGCATTAATTGGCCCACTTGTTGGCAGTCCCACTTGAGATCACCGAGTGGGCTTGGAGTCTGAACTAACCTATCACATATGTGGTGGTCCCTGCATGATGGAGATGAAGCATAATGGTGGAGCAGTGTGGGGAAGATTGCACGGTGATCACCCATACTATATCAGTATAATGACTGGCTCATTTGTGACACTGTGCAAGTCACATGACCTCTTCATACCTCAAACCTATCAAATAATAAAACTGGGAAACAGGACACCACTGTAAAATACAGTTCCACATCTTATTTGGGTTATCTTGGGTATATAACTTGTAAAACAACAAAGGAACAAGAAACTAACAAAAAACTCAAAGTTTTTCCCATGATGCAACCAGTGTGGATGTAATGTGCAAGTGCATTTCCATAATTTAAATAAAATAAATGTGAATTAGTATTGATGTGATCTCATTTCTTTACACCATGAGTCATGACATTATTCCTGTCTTGTCAACTTTGCTATTGTCTCTTGTGTCTCTATGTGCTGGTTTCACTGACATTGTAACAAACTGGGCATTCACTTGTAATGCTTTTCTTCCTGTAACAAACTAACATGCTACATAATGACATTTCCCATTGCTCTATCCCTGAGCCTTTACTATTCTCAGATCAACTCCCCCTTAGGTGATTGATCTCTTGTTTTATATATGTCTATCAGTTTTATGCTGACAACACCCATCTTAATATCTCTTTCAGTCTTCTTATCAACAGTTCTTCTAGAAGCTCTTTCCATCTTTTGGACTTCTTTAACACTTGTCTCAAATCCAAAATCTGCAATTCAACATCTCAAAATAGAGGTGTTCTTTCCTGATAGGAAAAAAAAATGTTCTTCAACATTATTTTCTCTCTACTATTAATCTCTTGGAATTCTCTCTTGCATTTATTATTGGAAATCTCAAGTCCTCCATTTATTTATTTTTATTTGTTTATTTATTGAATTTCGGATTAACACCTATGAGCTAGAAGCTCATTTACATAGGCTCCACATCAGAATACATTGGTAAGGTAAGAAACGATTAACATAAAAGTCAAAGTAATAGGCATACAAGGAGTTTACAATTGATAAACAATGCAATACAGTAACAAGCAGGAAGATAAACGGGGCAAGTAAGGAAATCAGTTCCTAGAGTTCACCGTTGCACTATACAAAGAGGGAGAATAATGCAGCCCAGAGGCATTGTCAAGTTATGGGGAGGAGGGGTAGTAGTAAGGGGATAAAGGTGAGGAGAAAGTGGGATTGGACACAAAGGAACCAAAGATTTAGTTTGAACAGCACATTAATTACAACTGCAAATATGGCTAACTAAACCTTCCAAAAATGTCCTATATTCAACCGTAACCTAGGCTTATCTCGAACATCTCCTTTCTTTGAATACTTCAACCCCCTTTTCTTTAGCCTCCCCACTCTCCTATTTATCAAATTTCAGTTAGTTCAGTATTCTGCTGCAGATCTCCATGTTCAGAAACAGAACAACTATGTCAAACCAAAACTAAGTGACCCGTTTTTTTTTTCAATTCACTAAGAAACTGAACACAAAATTTCCTCTCCTAATAAAAAATCCATCTATAGCCTCACACCCCCACCAGTTAGAGTTCCTCACTCCATGTAGCCATTCACACCCCATGTGGTTTTTCAACAGTGCATATACTGTGTAGCAGCATATTTTAGCAGTTAATTTTTGCTATATTCACTGAATGCAACAATAAGCATAAATAAGCTGATTGCGATTATTGCAGTAAACAAAACCAGAGTGTTGACAAAAAACTTTATTAATGTGCACCCAGTTTAAAAAAGCGTCAGTCAGTATGCAATTGGTTGCAGAAGGTGCTGGCCTGCCGTTATCCACTAAAGGTTAACCACTATCAAGGATAGAAAACAAAGAGTGTTAATCAATGGCGTGAGATCATCTGAAGGAGAGGTCACAAGTGGAGTTCCACAGGGATCGGTCTTGGGCCCAGTCCTATTTAACATGCTTATTAGTGACATAAGAGAAGGGATCCAGGGCAAGCTTGTCCAATTCACTGATGACTTGAAACTCAGTGGGAGGGTTGACAGTGAAGAAACAGTTAGAGACCTTCAAAAATACCTCCACAGACTAGAAAGATGGTCTAATGTCTGGCAGCAGAGGTTTAATGCAAGGAAGTGCAAAGTAATCATCTAGGGGAAAGGGAACCCAAAGACAGAATATTGGCTCAGTGGGGTCAGGCTCAGTACCTCACCAGAACAGAGGACCTTGGGGTTACCATCTGTGATACTCTCAAGCAAACAAGCCAATGCAGTAAAGCAAATAGCAAGGCAAACAGAATGTTAGGGTGTATAGGAAGGGGATTCAGCAGCAGGAGAAAGGAGGTGATCCTCCCCCTGTGTAGGTTCCTGGTAAGGTCTCATCTGGAATATTGTGTCCAGTTTTGGAGCCCTCACCATACCCAACACAGATGATCCAGGGCCTCCATGGGCTCTCATACGAGGAATGCCTAAAGTCACTAAACATGTACTCACTCAAGACAAGGAGGGAGAGAGGGGATATGATTGAAACATTCAAATTCATGAGAGGTATAAACAGAGTGCCCTACTCTAAACTATTCAACAGGGTCAATGGCTCAACTACTAGTGATCATGAATGGAAGTTGTAGGGAGTGAGCTTTAAGAGTGATCTAAGGAAACACTACTTTACCGAAACAGTGGTGGAATCATGAAATAGCCTGCCTGACAAGGTAGAAGGCACTACTAAGTCAGTAGCTGCATTGAAGCATGGGTGGGACTGAGTGAGGGAAAGACATGTAACAGGGATGGACAATACCACAAGGGAGGCTAGGTCCCTGGACAAGTAGAAGGTCTGGGAAAAACTCTTGGGCAGACTAGATGGATTCTTAGTCTCCTTCTGCCATCATTTGCTATGTTTCTGTGTTTTTATGAAGTCAGTCTGGCATTGGAACCTGCAAAAAAGAAAAGATAGTGAGTATTAAATCAGCCACAAATCAGAACAGTACATAGGCACACTGACACTTGCAGGAGTTTCATTCAGGCTCTCTGTATAGAAAATCATTTAGGGTATTTAGGGCTGCCTTTATACCTTTCTCCTTGCTTTACCCTATTTTGTTCAGGAAACCCCAAGCCCCATTTAGTAGTAAGATCCACATGCCCACCGTTTTCCTCTGGCAGATGGGGTAAGCTAGCCTTCAGTATCCCCAGTGCCACAGCAAGTACCACTCGAGCACTGGCAACAGCTCCGTGTACAAACAAGCAGCCCACAACTTTCCAGAGCAGCTCCTCTAAAGCCTCCATGAGTAATGCTGGTCACCCATGTGGCTTTCTGGGCAAACTTAGGGAAAGCTGGATTGGGGTCTGATGTGGTATGTAACTGTGCCATGAAGTCTGCTTTAAATTTACAAACGGTGCTTTCATTAATAGACTTTCCATACTTTGCACAATAGTATCACACAGCTGACATTACTCCATTTTCTGAGGCATATCTCCTCTCCTCAAAATGTATCTTGGCTGTGTTATGTAGCATAGGTGGAGAGGCATCTTGTTTTGGGAGATGGGAAAGAAGTTAGTTCTAGCTCACGGGAGACAGATTTTACCACTGCATTCTCAGCCCCAGACTTGTCAGCACGATCTTCTGCGTCCAGTATTCTGTCTCAAATGGATATTTTCATTTGACAGGCTTACTCTGAATCTAGCATAGCAGAGATATAGTGTACTGTGCTTACTGTCAGACTACACTACTCTGCTGTACCAGGTATGTGACCTTTAAAGGTGCTAATTACTACAATCGCACCGTAATTAGGGAGAGCCTAAGTAAGTAGGTTAGTAACTGCAGCTGACTGAGTGATTGTTAGTGCCAATTGTCAGGTGATTGTATAGCACTGACTTTCACACTGACATTCACACTAACATTGACAGCTCATAGTACAGTAAGTAGCTGTATTAATGAGGCATAAAAACAGCTGGATGCAAACCTCTCCAACATCCCAGACTGCGCTAAATAGAGCTGGCGCAAATGTAAGCTGCCATACATTATCTGTCCCCCCATCCACCACTTGTACTGTGGAAACGGATTTCAGTCATTCTGTTATCTTCATCTGGAACTTCTACCCTTTTAAACTGTAGGCTGTGAACACTTTTCTAAATTCAGATCCTTCCTTACATCTCATCTTCATTGACGTTTATTGTCACCCCTGATCCTGTAAATCTTTCAATGACTGTTCAGGTTATTTTTCATTTTTCATTGTGCTTCACTGTACAATAATATGTTACTCCTACCCCAGTTGTTTCTATGCTATGGACTGGAAAGTGTTTTATGACTCTGAATATAAAACACTGTACATAAAATTGTAATTATTTTCTGAGCGATCCATGGAAAAGTAAAATGATTTCCACCCTACCATATACTGTATTGGTATCTTAAAATTAATTGTAACACGAGTGTTGTCAATGTACAGCAGAAAACAAAGGGGAATCACACACAGAAACAGGAACAAACAAAGGTGCAACAGTCACACTCAATACTGGAAACTGGAATCCACAAGCTCAAAGCCATGCAAAAAGAAAAAAGGGGTGCACACACTATTAATGTGCTAAAGTTAAAGTGTATTTTACCAAGCCATAAAAAGAGGTGTCCAAGGTTTTATAGGACTTCAAACATTACAGCACCTCTGTAACATTTGAAGTCTGTTAAGACCTTGGACACCTGTCTTTGTGGCTTGGTAAAATACACTTTAACTTTAGCACATTAATGGTGTATGTGACTCTTTTTCTTTTTGCTTTGTCCATGTAAAATATGAATCCCTTAAAGTGTATTCTTATCAATTTAATAAATGTGTGCTTAATTAAATGTGTCTTGTCTATGTACAGTATCCACTGTTCATACAAAATGAATTAAGAAATACATTATTCTTTGACTAACATTTAATTATTACTCTGTACTACTGTGCAGTAGGTTTGTCCAATCTCCAATCTCTTTTGTTCCATTTTTTCCAAATACATATAATTTTAGCTCCTACGTGTAAGGTTAGTATATATATATATATATATATATATATATAAAATATATATATTTTTTTGTAATATCACTAAAATATTTCAAACTAGTTACCTTTCCACTGTGGAAAACTATTGCTACCATAGCATAACATTGAAAACAAATAATACAAAGCATCCTTTTTATTAGTTGCTGCACTAACCATGTAGATAATTGATAATATGAGAACATGCATTTCACTGCTTTAGATGTTAATGCCAACTAATCTTTTACTTCTGCAGTACATTTTTCAACTACATTTCTGTGATATTAATGGTGTACGGTAGTGAAAGAAATGTGCTTTATTCTAAAGTCTAACCCTGCTGTTATCAAAGTAACTTCCAGCTTATTAGTGACAAAGGACTTTTATCCTTTGTGCTGCCCTGTTCGCCAGTGCTTCCTGAATTAAACTGCTGTTTCCTGTTCTTTATATGCATGACCACATCTGGGTAGCTTGCTCACAGCCCCGCTGCTTAATAACAATCACCTTCCTTTTCAGTCTCTGTTGATTGTTTCTAATTCACTCTGACAGATAGTGCCTGACAACTTGCCTGCATTTCCCTCCCTCCGTGACCTGAAGTTACTCACAGCACTTATATAGTCTGTCATTTTTAATCTTTGATTTCATTTTAAGTTACATGTTTTATTGGGAAGATGAAACCAAAAAAGGTGTTTAACAGAAGATAAATTTAACCCTTCTTACTATACAGAGCATGTGATATGAAACTATTTCTATACAATTGTTTTACCCTCCATATTTTAGCTACTTTTTTTTGGAAAGAGAGATCTATGTACAGTATTTGAGAATTGTCTATGTACAGAATATACTCTTACTAAGCTATTGTCATTTAAGGCTGTAGTATTGGTAGCACTTATCTGTAAAACTGTCTGCAGTACTTTAGGTTAACTTTTGTCCTAGAAAGCAATCTGAAGATACCATCTTAAAATTATGCCCATTGATGACTTCATGCAGACATACTGAAGTTGTCACTCTTGTATATCTCAGCTCTGACAGCTATCGGAGTAAACACAAATCTAAAGTACTCTGCATTTGTTAACAAATAATGACATGGAGGTTTTATGAACTCATTATTAGACAGGGAATGTTCTTCTGCATTTCTCTTAAAACAGCTTTTTATCTAAATATTCACTTTAGTTCTATTCTTTTTTTAACAACATATAGTTTTAAACAGTCCTGATAGCCAAATAACTTTTAATTATAAAGCCTGTTTCAGAATAAGTTTGCTAGTTAGGGATTGTTATTTTCATTAAAAGATCTTATAAAGATTGATGGTTGCTCAGTGGGATTCCTTTGTTCATTCTTCATTCTTTTTGTCAACGTTTACCTTGACTATGAGAATTCTTTCACTCTAATACACAGTGCATGCATGCGCACTTCAATGTTTGCCTTGTGATTTTCACATGAAGTCACTTATGCATGTTAATATGTCTGGCAGTTAAACAAATAACCCTAAGTGTATTCTTTAACCATGTTTATGGTACTTTCCCCCACTGCCAAACTGGATTCATTTTTTTTTTTTCACTTCTAGTCATGATGGTATTCTCACAGCATTTAAACAGGTATTCAGATAATATATCACATCATTGCCATTATAGGAATCCTAATAACTTGTAAAGTAAAATGGTCCAACACACAGAACACATGTGTAATTTAGCTAGCCTCTGGTTCCAGTTAAAAAAAAAATGTTGTATCCACAATAGGAGAATGGTCACAGATAAGAAATTGCAATATATGAGATTCTAACTCACCTGTGGCATGTTCTCCATTATGAACAGTTAGTAAAGTAGCAGGCAGTAAATCTTCTCATTACCCCCTCATATAAGACATTTAGACCAGTCAGATGCAGTTACTCAGTACTACAAATTATTAACATATACATTGCAGAATTTATTTCCTCCAGGAACTAGTTATTAGACCTGTATTTCTTAATTCTTCCCTGTAATAAATGTGAAGTGGAGCCCTAATAAAATCAGAAGTTTGGAGATCACATATTGACTTTCATCATATCTTCAAACCTCCATTTACTCCTCATTAACTGATTATGCAGTGATCAAACTAGATCAGATTAGTTACTATATAGGATCATGGCTAGTTTTCTAGAGTCCAGACTGTTCTATTTTATCAGGGTTTGAGTGTGAAAAGAAAGTAGTATAGTATAACATCTCTTACCTTTATGTGATAAGGCTGGACAGTTTTTATAATGCCATGTATTATGCCACTTCTTCTTGGAAGAGAGCAGGCATACAACCAGCATCTAAGAACTGCAGAAAGAAACATTAGCATGTAAGTTCCTGGCATACTTAGGCCCTTATCCAGCAACACTTTACTTGCTCTTTATGCACCAGCTTCTCAGTTAATTTATTTAGAGAAATGGTCTCACGATGTGCTTTTATTAATTTATTTAGTTAGTTATCTGCAGGGATCTTGTATGCAACCCATTGGGACAATTGTCTCATTTTCAATAGGGTTTCAAGGTAAAAAAAATCAGCAAACATATTGCAGCACTGGAAGATAACATAATATACTGTACATGCATAAGGTATAGCTAATGGATGCAAGATAGATTATTAAAATGTTTCCAAAGTTTCATTTTAATTGTTGATGTATTGGGGCATTAACGTCCGAAGGCTAGAATTTCCAAAACTCCAATTTTCAGAGTGAGGGTTCACAAATCTAGAACTTTATTATGGAAACCTCAGTTTCAATAAACGTTAAGTGGTGATTTTTGCAAATTACAGGCAATGCCTACAGAGTAAAGAGGGCAGCTGGCAACCACTATGCTTTCCTTCCTTCAGGTATAACTAAGACTACCAAACCTGAGTGATGTCACTTTTTTAAATGTGTGATTGGTTCTTGCACCTTCTGGGAGCTGCTTATCGTCTGTTATGTCACATTTCAAATTGTCTTCCAAAAGCCAGCACTGAGATGACTTTCTGTGTTCTTCCATAAGTAGTTTAAACTATCTTTATTCTATGTTCTAACGTCTTTCGTACTAATGCACAATTCCTATGCTTCTAGCAGGTTTTGATTCTGCTTCCATTTTCTCTGAACGTCTTCAGTCTGGCAACACCCATCTTCTGGACTCTGAATCTAAACCCAGCAGAGGTCTATCCAGGGTTTTCCTCACACCATTAATTTTTTTCTTGGGCTGGGAGAATTTGAGAACTATGGTCTCTTTTGTCCATTTGGGTGGTTTTCCAGGAGTCTGGGTGATTTAACAATCAGGCAGTTACTAATGCTGTAGTCTGTGACTGTGTGTGACCTTACTGAGCAAATGTCTACACAGTTTTCTTGTATGTAGTCACTGCTTAAAGATCTGAAATACTGGGAGTATTTTATTTTTAACCTGATGTCTTGCAAGTGGAATTTTTGTTTTCAACAGGGTGTCTTAGGGGAAGGGGGACAATGGGAAACATGTTCAAGTAGGGTATATAGCATTTGCTCCCAAGCCAACATGCTGCACATTCACTGAAACACTACCTGGCTGCTCCGTATAGTAAAATCAGTGGGAATGAGCAGCCAGGCAGCAGAACAGCCAGGACAACAGCAGCAGGCCTAAAGCAGAGCCACAAAAACACATGTAAATTTGGAAAAATGGGTGTACCTTAGGCAAACGTAACAAATGCACACATCCTTTCAGGTGCAGTATGTTAGAAACTGATTGCAAGAACTGAGTGGTTGGACCATTGGGAAAGGTGTTCTTTAAGTATAGAGAAAATGTGAAACTTTTACAAAATAAAGGGTGTCCAGATCTTGCTGTATACTTTTGTTTGACCAAAACTCTGTTGCCAGGCTTTCAGAATCCTGACACCACATTCCCAAAACACAGTTACCCAACACTTAAATTTTGCCCACGGCAGAGTTTGTTACATTAATTAAGAAGGATGCAGAGGTTGAATCCCTTGAAACATGAAATTAACTCCACCATGGGCTAAATTTAAATGTCGGGAAACTGTGTGTTGGGAATGAGGCACTGGGATTCTGAAAGTCGGGAAACAGAGTTTTAGTCTTTCATAGTAAATCTGTTTTCAAGACATGAAGGGCCCAATGCTCAAAAGCCTATGCCTGGTGTAACTTGACTTATGCCACAATAAATGGAACAAGTAGCAAGTTACACCAGCAATTGTGACATGTGGCATTTGCAAAGCAGCCTGCAACATGTCGCAGGTTGCTTGCACCAAAGTGAACAAAACCACCAGTTATGCCCTAAACCCCCTGCAACATGGTGCTTGGGGATTTATGGCAGCAGTTGTGCCCCAATTCTGGAACGGCAGCAACAAAGACCCCAAGGTTGCTATTCTCAAACAACCCCCAGAGGACATCTGCCAAAGTACAGTTACACCAGCTTCTAGCTAGTGTAAGTGTATTTACACCCTCTGGGGGGGGTTGCTGTATGTGCTGCTGGCCAAACCTCGATAACATGTCACCCTCCCACCACCAATGCCCTCACTCCCCATACTGCCATGTGTACTGTCCCATCCACCAAATACCCTGACCACCAAATATCCAAGTTAAATCCCCGCAGGGCTATTGCTGTCCCCCCATGCCCCAACCCCTGAACATTAAAGCCCCGCAGGGTATCTACATACACCCCATACCCTGATCCCCGATCGGCCGCTTCCCACAAACCACAGTACCTGAGTATTAGATACATAATACGTATTCATGGATATTCATGAGCAGGTATTATGTACAGTAGTATGCACTCTGGTGGAGTTCAGCCAGCAGCTGGCCATGGTGGTGAGAGGTGGGCTGTGCCAGTCACCAGCTGGGTGGGGGAGTGGGGTAGTCTGCCACTGCCAGGTGGGGGCCACTAGACTACCAGAGATAATGTGTATCTAATACTTGGGGGATGTGGGAGGTGGCCAATCAGGGACTGGGGCATGAGGGGGCATGAATAGCCCTGCAGGGCTTTAACTAACATATTCAGTGGTCGGGGCATGGGGGATAGCATAGCCCTGTGGGGCTTAATGTTCCCACAAGTGGGATCAGGGCATAAGGGAGCACCACTTGTGCCCTTCAGGTCTGGGATACAGCTTGCAAAAGTCCCTTCAGGTACGCCCTTTGTTTGGCATACCCATGGGATTGTAGCTAATCGCAAGATTTAGCCATGGAGTCCCTGCCCCTTTCAGAATTGGGTGCAAGGTCCTTGGCATATTGGAGTTTGGCGCAAGTCACTTTTGGCAGTGACTTGCATCATCCTTATAGAACTGGGCCTGAGAAGCTTTGTGATGGCAGCTTGTGTGGTTTCTGAGATGTCAAATGTTGATTTTTAATGGAAAGGGACATTTTTTCCCCTACTTATTGCACATTTTATTTGCTCTCACATAAAACCCAGATGGTACATATTTTTATGAACCTCTTAGGGTAGAAGAGGCCTGTGCCAATGTAGTGCTTTTGAAAGGTTTTGTGAAAAATATTAATCAGTTGTAGAGTTATAAAGATTTTAAGTTTTTTTTTCTAAGCATGTTCAGTAGGGTTTTGGATACCCCTTCTGACATGATCTCAACATTTTGGGGTCATGACAGCATTCAGCATTCACCCCACTTAGTTGTCATGACTTAAAACACAGTTTTTCCGGTCACAGCAGCTGCCAGCTTGTTGTTTTTTTTAACTAAAAAACTTGTAAAGTACCTTAATATATTGTATTTTTAAAACATGAGCACCCGAGCCTAGCTAAATGGGACCCATTCAGCTAGATTCTGGTGTTTGTTTCCTAAACAATATAACCAGAAATTGAATAGGAAGACTTGATGGTAGAGAAGTGAGGAAACCATGATCTCAGTATGAGACCATCAGGACTTTCCTCACTTCTTCTTCCTATTTAGCCTTTTCTCTTTGGGTTGGCTCTGGCAGGCTATCAGACTTGTCCCTGCCACCCCTATCCAGCATCCACCTCCCCCAACCCACCACACCTGAAGATTTCCCCATGGATTGCCCCCCCCAGGCAGTGCCAGGAAGGGGAGGGCCATCCTCCCCCCACCTGGGGACCAAAATCTAGAACCAAGTGTGATGATCAGGTGGGGACAAGGGAATGGAGGCAGGCAGGCAGGGCTTCACAAAGTTAGACCACACAAGGCTTTTCAAAAATTAGTAAATTTATTACCACATCAACAATGTGGATGGATGCAGAATAAATTTACTCATTTTTTGAAGCCTTGTGTGGTATGCTGTTTCAATGTTTTAAAGTCTGATTTGCTGTACTTCAGCTGCACACACTTTGTTCAGGTCTCACACAGTTGTGTGTGCTTCACAAAGTCAGAGCCTCCCCTTTTTTCATTTTCTCCTTTGATCCCCTTGTTGCAGCATCACATATGTGTACGTGCATGGAGGCACGCACATGCTAAGGGCCCATGGCCCTCTCCTGTCTACAGCATTCAACTCTAGCACTGCCATCCAGCCTCCATCAGATGGCAGCCAAGGAGCAAGATGTCATCCCTGCCCTTCCTGGGAGAGGAGAGCAGTCCATTAGATGCTCAATCCTCTCCCTCCTGGACCAGCTCCTGGCTCCTCAAGCTTGTTCCTGAACTCTGGTCACTGCCGTGGGAGAGGTAAGATATATAGGGCCTTAGCCCTCTACACCACTGGCTCTTTCCTCACTTCTGATACTGAGGAAGGAGATACATTGCCAACTTCGGTATATGCAGAAGCTGGTCTCAAATGCTGCATGTACTGTACTGTACTGTACTGTATCATAGTTTTGGGCTGCTGGTGAAAGAAGTCAGAAATCAACAATTCTTAGAGAAGTTTACTGTATTAGCCTGAAGTCCCAATGTTAATCTCACTAATCCCACTACAACCAACTACAACATTTAAAAGTTTCTTAACCTCTGTCTCTCTCATATGTCTGCTCTGATGCTGAATGCTAAATCACAGGTCGCTAGAGCTGTGTATTACAGGCTTTCCTGATATTGCTGATCTCAGCATGGCCATTGGTTTTTGTTTTTACCAAAACCCAGTAAAATTCCAGAATTTGGATTACCTGCACACTGGTAAAAATACAGAATTTCATGGAATTTGACATTTTATACCAGATCAGTAAATCTGCAGAACTTGTATTTTTCTGTTGTTTTGTTTCTTTTTTTTGGTTTTAGGATCTTGGAAAATGTAAGCAGAATAGTGGTGTAAAACTGTTCTCGAATTCTTATGTATCTTAATATGTACAATTGTGATTTGGTGGTGACATCTTTCTGCTGAATCTTTCCTGATGTTTGTACCCCTGTTGTTATTAATAAAGCTTTTTCAATTTAAAAACAAACTTACATTTTTCTTATAATTGCTTCCTGCACTATTTTTAATTTGCTTAATTTAAGCATGTCTTTATTCTGACTATTTATACACATACTAATAGAATGACATAGAATCCTGGTAAAATCTGGAAATTAGACTTACAGTCACCAGTACAATTCTCAGAATTTCAAGTTTTGAAAATGGAATTTCATTACTTTAATCATCGTGAATCAGTGGCCTCATGAACAAGGTGGGTTACATTTCTCAAATTCATCCCAAAAGTGTATTTCACAGTTGCTCCACAAAATCACATTTTGGGTAGTATTTGAACATTTTCACCTACTGGGTTCATAAGATGGGGTCGTAAGATGACTATGTTGAAAATGTGGTGGGGCAATATGTTAAAATGATCAAGTTATTTGTGAACGCTGAAATATTTAGATGTTTACTTAAAACTTCACTAATTTTTTATATTTTTCCACCAAACTTTCAACAGGCCTTTTTGGGACCCCACCTCATGAACAATGCATGGGAAATATTTCAAATCCAGTCTGAAAGGTGATCTTGCAGTCACTCTGTGAAATCGCGTTTCTGGCAGGATTTACAAATTTCCATCTATTGTGTTAATGAGATGGAGTCATAAGAAGATTATGCTGAGGCTGGCCCAGTGATGTGGTGGGCTGAGGCATTGCACCTTACCTTCTGCCATACCAGCAACCCATGTTCGGTGGTGAATGCAGGCTGCTGGGGGTTGGCCAGGGAGGGAGAGGATTGAGCATCCAGAGGACAGCTCTCCTCTCCCAGGGAGGGTGGCTTGGCATTCCCACCAAAAACTGGCCCCAGGTGGAGGCCTGAGGGTAAAATGGGTCTGGAATACCAATGTCAGGAGGGTGCTGTGGGACTCCGCAGCATGCAGATGCCTCCATGTGTACACATTGATGTGCATGCCACAGCAGCACAGGGGGAGGCAGAAAACAGAAAAGGAGATGCTGGCAGGCTTCATGAAGCTCTAATTGTGTTCCTGACCCACAGCTGTGGCCCAGAATATGGATTGTACACTGAGTGGGGGAGGATGGCCCTCCACTCCCTGTCCCCACCATGTGGGAAATCCATGGGGACTGACCTGGGGCCTGAGCCAGGATTGGAAGAGATGCACTCACAAGGTGGATACAGAGTCCTTTTACTGAGAGAGCCAAAGCCAAGCCTGCCAGCCACCCCATAGGAGAGAAAAATCTAAAAAAAAGACTACATTGAAAATCTGGTGAAATAATTTACTAAAATGATCATGTTGTGAGTAAACATTGAAATATTTCAATGTTTACTCATAACTTCATGAATTTTCAGTATTTTGATTGCAACTTTCAGCACAGACAGTTTTTCACACTACCTTGAGAAATAGCACCTGACACATTTATAAGGCTTATAAATGTGACAGGCACTGTTTTTCAAATCCTGGACTACATGTCTTTTTATACTTGTGATGCGAAATTATGTTTCAATCACTATTCTATAAATGCCACATGTCATGCTGATAAGGGGTAATCATAAAATGACTATTTTAAAAATGTGGGTAAAATAAAAAAATTAACAAATGTGTGTAGTGCCAGTCTTTACCTCAGCAGGTAGTGCTTTGTGATTCTGTGTTGGTAAGCTGGGTTTGGGAGCAGGCTTGGTGAGCCAGCTGAATGGGCTGAGGCTGGGAGATGGTACTGTCATACAGCACCACCACCCAGACTGGGGAGGGAATGTGAAGGGTTGCCTGCATGGGCCCAAGTATGTTATACTGAAGAAATATCTTCTGTTGGAATAGGATCATGCACCATTGCATCCATGGCTGCCAGGACCTTATACTTTGGCAGACAGATGGCTCTTTGCCATGCATGTTTATGTTTGTAGCCACATGGAAGTGCAGAACCCAGAGGGCCTAGTACTTCTGCAGCCTGGCAGACAGTCCCATGAATTCTTGACATCCATTACTGCACAGACATGCTTTGCCCAAAGGGCCATGCACATCAGCAGGCAGATGGACCCTTCCTTTGGTGCATGGCCAAGAGGGTTCTGCATATGTGCATCTGTTCATGCAGGTCCCAAAGTGACCAGTGTGAATGAGGATACAATTCCACTATCTGAAGAGAAAGGGAATTCTTGGCAAAAGAAAGTTGTTAAAGTGATAGGGTTCAAGTTAACACCACAAAATTAGGGAATGTGGTGTTAGGGTTTCCAACCCTAACCCCCCCAAAGCAGCAGAAGGACAAGACCACACAAGCAAACACAGAAAACCATCATCAGATAGGACAAACAACATGCAATTGTCTCCGGATTTCACAAATGCAGTAGCATTGATGTGCTACTTTTGTGGAGTTGTATCTGAGGCTGCATAAGCACAGACCCCACAGGGACCTGTGCTTCTGCAGCCACATCTGTGTGTGTACAGTGAAGCTGGGCAGTATGAAATCCAATTCTGCAGCATTCTGTAGCAGAGTTACTGCAGGAAAAAATGCAATTTCGATGGGAGTCAATCCCTTTTGCCAAACAGGAAACTGTGACACTGCACTTCATCATGATGGGCTTCATTGTGTGTTGTACAACATGCATGACTATCTGTGGCTACAGAAGCACAGACCCCATGGAGGCCTGCACCTTTGCAAAGAGAAGTACTATTGCAATGTGGGTATCATGGTTTCAGCAGCGGTCTAAAAATATTACAAGGGGGTAGCGGCATTGTCCAGGTGTAGCACTTTCCCTGAAAAAAGTAAAATGTTACTCTTGAAAGCTCTGATTAGGTTAAAATAGCAATGGTTTGCTGGCCTAAAGGGGTAACAGGTGCCACCTCACTACACTGCTGGATCTGCTAGTGCATGGTTTCCTATTACAAGTCTAACAAATGAAGCACCAAGGTGTAGTGGGCATGGAGGTATCACAGTCCAGGCATGAACAAACCCAAGGACTTTAAGCATTTGCAAGAAGCCACTTGGTCAGTCGGGTTCTTGTTTGGGACCTGTAGCAACCTCAGTGCAGAGTAATATTGGACTTGTTGAAGTAGCAAGCGGTGAGGGCTAAAGGACTCTCTCAACCAGGCGTCCTCTGGGTTGATTTTATTCTGTGCTGTATTACATTTCTGCTATAAATGTTATTCTGTCCTTCCCAGGATCTCCTTGTGAATGAGCTTTGCTCAATAGAGTCTTGTCCTGGTAAAATAAATAAATAAAAAGGCAGCCAGTGTGAGGATTAAGTGTGTGACCTTTGACACCAGCTGTGTGGTTTCCATGGCATTATTAAATTATTTTGAGGCTGTGCGGTTTCCATGGCATTATCTTTATTAGTTTGTGATCTATTATGCAGCCGTTTGTTTTTGATTGGCTGTTGTCTTTTGTCAGGTCATTGTTTTCAGGAGTCTGTTGTGCACATGCGCGGCATCATTTGTGTCTGATCAGCATGGCAGAAGGATTTCCGGCTAGCGGGTTGTGATTGTGGTGCTCAATGCTGTAGATTGCAGACTGGGATGAGCTTGTGGTTTCTGGGCTGTTCTTATTGCAGTGGTCGGTCAGAGACAGGCTTCTGTTTTTGGTGCAGGTCTTCTGTTCACCCCTGGAGTCTCCTTGTTGAGGGTGGTGAATCTTTACTTGGATTATTTAGGCTGTCATCTTTTTTTCAGGTTTCCTTACCTGACCTCTTAGTAGAGGTTACAGTTTGGGGAATTTACAGCAGCTTTTAGATTTCTGTTATTTTTGGATGGTGATTTTTTTTTATATATTTATTCTGCAGTGGAGTGGATCACTTTGGAATCAGAATGCTACTGGATGTGGTATTTGGCTTATAAATTTAATTTCTCTTCTTTTGTGAATGGTTATTTTTTTTAATGACTGTTTACAACTTTTGTGTTATTATAAGGGGATTGGCAATATTTTCTAAGGGAACACATTTTAAAGGGAACACATTGCCTTAGAAGTACGCTCACATAGACACATTCTGACGATATTAACAATTCATAAAACTTTGATAAGTGTGTCTTTGGAACTATATTTTTCAAGCACTCATTGAGATTGCAGCTAATGGCATTTTGATAACATTTCAAACATATCTGAACTTCTCAGAAAACATTTTTGTTTGTTAGTAGCCTGAGTGCTTAATTTAGAACAGTTTCATACAAAAGGAAGCAAAACATTCACTTTTTGAGACAGCACGTAATCATACCACTAAAAATTTGATATAGCCCTGAACTGCACCAAAAACATTTGTCAAATTCTAATAGATTGACTGCTTTCACTTGAATCATTTCATGCAAATCAAAAGTAAAGGTTTAGTAGTACAGATGCCAGTTAATCATAGTTGTGCATATTTGAAATATCTGTCAACTCTACAGAAATATGGTTAATTTGTAATAGCTTGACTGGTTTAACTAGAACAAGATGACGCTAAAGAAAACAGAAAATTTACTTATTTACTGAACTGTGAAATTGAAACTACTGTATTTTGAAAACTTTGCTACATTTCTTATCACCTTGTTTGATGGTTTCTAGATTTTCTATGTTAATAATGAGAAAAAAAATACTTATTAGAGAAAATGTAGTACAACAGATCAGCTCGACTTGTGTATGGGATACTGTAAATCTGTCTTTTGCTTTGGTAAGTGGATTCTTAGTTGACCTGGAGGTTTACTTCTTTGTGTTAGTGTCTTGCGGTTCTGGTTCTTTTGGTTCTTCAGAAGTATGGTAAGTGCACTGATTGCTTTTCATCATGGATTCTGATGTTTCTTCCTATTGTAGAGCATCTTCTGGTTGTTGATAATATCTGCAATGTTAACAACAAAAGAAATATATTTGTAGCATATAATGTAGTACTTTGGTATGTATGGGCACTTGGCTTTGCCTTGAGCCTTACAACTGTCTTATGGAGTCTTAGAATATAAGTGTGGTGGATACACTGTTGTATGTGTTTGCATATGTCTGGGGTATGTTTATGTCTGTAGTTGAGTAAATAGCAGAAATATCTATGTATTTTGAATGTTTGCTACTGGTTTCTTACTAATATTTAGTCAGTGTCACTGTCACTCTATTATTCTTATTCTTTTCCTCTTTTTCTTTTTTCTCAGTATCTGTAAGGAGAGATAAAGACAGAAGAAGGATGTAAAAGTAGTTAGGATGCTGAGTCGTATAGTATAAGTAATAGTTATTGGCAAAAGAGAGGTTTTTAATTGTCTCACAAGCATTTTTGTTCTGTTTTTGTGTTTTTTTATTTCATTGTTTTGTATCACTTTGTGAAACATTTAATTTTCTGCTGGCAGATTGTGCAACTGTTGTTCTTCTGGTTGCCTTAGCTATTATTGTACATTACAAAAAGTGTTTCTATTTTTTTTATTTTCTTTAACAGTAAATGTCTAATGAGAAATGTGTTGAATTACCTGAGTTAAAGTGGAAGGATATGTTTGTGACTTGGAAGCATGGCTGGTAAAAATATCTTTTCCATGCACTTTGGTTAGTGCATGCATGGGCGCTGAGTGATTGTCAACTTGTACTTGCTTCATGGTCTGATTAGTTTGGAATGTCGTTTAGTATATTAGATATTTTTAGTTGTTGTTTATCACTCAGTTTGCTGTAGTCATTGTTACTTTTAATATTCTTGTGCCCTGTTACTTGCATTATTTCAGTTGCTTGTTTGCCGGAATCATTTATTTTTTGCACCACATGCTTCCTTACACTGTGGTTGGTGATTTTCATGTCAGCCAGATTGCCATTTTAAGCATTGCTTTGAGTATTGTTCCTATTTTATTAACTCCTACTGGCTGGTTCTTAAACCACTTTTTACATTTGCCATACAGCTCTTGATTGGTATTTCTTGATATGAAAAAAAAGGGCTTTCAGGTGTTTTGGTAACTGCAGGACGGTTTGTCTCAAAAACTTTACATATTAATACTAGGCACATTAGGGGTCTTTGGTGTTTACGTAAGTCTGAGGCTTCAGCTTTCTGGTGTCTTTAATGTTCAAGCCTGTCCTCATTTTTGTTTGGCATTCATTGCAGAATTCTAAGTATTCCAGGTCGCTTTCATCTCATTTTTAACACAATGCCCCCCCCCATTTCAGTTGTCTTATCTCTGTATATCACCTTATGCCAAAGAACAGGCAGCATAGAAGCCCACATGGAATTTAGCACAGATTGGTGAGAGTGGGGACCTAATTGCTTGGCTTCATAAAGTTTTTGGATAATTTCATCAGTTAGTTTATCAGATGCATTAGGTCTTCCCTCTTTCCCTAGTAATTTTAAGTGCTTTTGTTTAGCACGCAGGACTTTCTGACTAGCTCAGATTGTTGGCCTTTTATTAACAGATAAGGGTAGTTCTGTGCCTGTAAATGAATGCCCACACTTCTCCCCAATTTTTTGGGGGTGGAGGGGGCTGTCATAAAAATTGCTAGCAGCCTATTTAACTTTTCTGGCTCTATTTGAGATATTTGTATGGGTTCATTGTTATTCCCAGTAAAATAATGTCATAGCAAAGCAATGTCAAAGGCTGTTTTTCTACTTGTATTTTTGTTTTGGTTTGCTTCAATAAATGTACATAGTGCACTATCTAAGTCAACATTTTGGCACTTGTCTATTTTGGTTATGGAGCCTTCAGGTTCATTTTCTGAGAGAGAAGTATTTCTGCAGCAGCTTGGTTCTTGGGGCGGGGATACTGTTAGGATTGGCTCAACTTTGTTTCATCAAGCATTGCCAGTAGTTCCTCACCCATGTCAAAGCTGACATCCATATTTCTGTGGATTCTTTTCTTTGTTTGGCTGTGGGGGGGGGCTAAAAGGTAGCTATGTGCATCGCAAAGCTGTGTGTGGCAAAGCTTGCTGAATTACTTCAGTGATTCCGGCTGTTTACTGTGAGGACCTGATGTTTTAATACCTGTGCCTGTGGACTTATTTTCCTGCGGTTGAGAGAATGGAGAGGTGTTTACTGAGTAAATGGGACTTTCTGTATTCAGTGCTCGGGGCGAGACTGCAGTCGGTTTTCACATTGAGATGCTCCGATTTGAAAGGAAGCTGTGAGAATGTTGACACTGAACCAGCTGCTGTCTCAAGCTTCACTTCACTTTTGCTGGAGAAAGAATCAGTTTCTATTGTGATGCAGCCAGCTGGCAAAGATATAATTTCTGATATAGCCAGCATGAAGATAGTAGTACTATCTCACTAGTGACCCATGATTTAGTACTTATATCGTTCAAAAGGAAAACCCATATCATCATAGGTGAGATGTTTATTTGAAAAGAAGGATTTTGTGATTCTCCTTTATACCTTTTCGATTCTATTAATGTCTTTACGCAAATAGGGAGACCAAAGTTGGGATGCATAATCTAGATGTGGATGTACTTTTGTATGGTAAAGTGGAAAAAGAACTTCGGGATTTCTGGAAACATTATTTTTTTTAATTGACCACCAAATTCTGTTTGCTTTATTTATACTATTTGAAATTTGAGTGTCCAAATTTAGATTTAAGTCTATCATAACACCTAGATCTTTTTTGTACTTTTTGTTCATGATTTGCGCATTTTATAAATACTATTGATACTTGGAATTCTTTTTTCCAAAGTGTAAAACTATACACTTTGAAAGATTAAATCTCAAATTCCAATATAATGACCATTTTCCTAATGTGTCCACATCTTTTTGAATAACAGCACAGTCATTTGGGTGTCTTGCAATGTTTACAATTTTGCAATCATCAGCATACTTTATAATGTTACTTTCAATGCAACATGATAAATCTGAAATTAAACTTTGAAATATAACTGGTGCAAGTACTGATCCTTGGGGAACATCACTCAAGACAGGAATCCAGGAGGAGCTATACTCATCAATAGACACACACTGTTGTCTATTCTTAAACCAGTCTTTAATCCAATTAATAAATACCGGATTTATTTTTAATGCTTGTAATTTATGAATAAGAGCCCAATATGGAACTGAATCAAATGCCTTTTTAAAGTCTAACAAAACCACATCACATGGTATTTGTTTATCAAGTTTGTCACTTACATAGTCATCAAAACTGACTAGATTAGTGACAACGGATCTTCCTTTTTTAAAACCATGCTGAGTAGTATCCAAAACTGATAAACTTGAAGACAATTTGTCCTTAATGATTATTCTAGTGTCTTACAAGTTATTGAAGTAAGGCTGATAGGACGGTAATTATCCACCACACTCCTATCACCCTTTTTAAATAGTGGAGTAATATATGCTTCTTTCCAATCAGTTGGTACTAAACCAGTTTTTAAACTTTTGTCATATATTTATTTTAATGGTAGACTCAAATAATCCTTCATTAATAATAACATATGTCTAGATATGCCATCAGGGCCTGGTGGGGAACCCTTTTTAATAGAATCTAGTTTATTTTTAATACTTTCCAGTATTATTTCCATAAGTTCTTCTGTAACATCAATCTTAATTTCATTATCATTTGTTAAATTATTAAATGATTCACAAAAGTAGGAATTAAGATTATCAGCCATTTCTGGTTTATCATTCATGTCTATTCCATTTATTTTCAAAGGGCCCACTTTGCAGTCTTGTTTTTTTAATGAATTTATATAGCTATACAGTATTTTGTTGTTTCATTTTTGTGCCTGGTTGGCCATTTTCTTTTCAAAATTCAATTTCGATAGTTTTTTCTCTCTTTTACAGTTTTTCTGTAACCGCTTAAGGGAGGTGAATAATTTAATACATTTACTATCTTTATATCTTATACATAATTTCTTTTTCTTTTTAATCATCCTAATTATTTTATTGAATAACCACTTAGGACGATGTTTTAATTTTCTCTTCCTAATTTTGGGAATGAACTTTGCAACAGCACCTAATATTATTACCTTAAAGACTGACCATGATACATTGATATAATCAGATAACAACAATTCTCTCCATTTGATGTTAGACAAATGTACTGCTAAAGCATCTTTATCTACTTTATTATATAAATAGACTTCGGTAATATATCTGGACTTGAATAGGGAAATTGCAGATTAAAAGTAACTGCATTATGGTCACTATTGGCTAATGGAGCTGATACAAAATACTCAGAGATTTTTAAAGGTTCACTACTTAATACTACGTCAAGTATGTTTAACCCTCTGGTGGGGAAAACAACAGATTGGAATAAGTCTAATTCACTACAAATTTTTAAGAAATCTTTTGATGTAGAATTAGTTGCTTTTTTATTTACCCAATCAATATCCCCTAGGTTCAGATCACCCATCAATATAATGTCCCTTAGATCTGCTGCTGTTACCATTTCAGGCATGATTTCATTTAAAACATGCTTATCTGAGTTTGGTGCTCTGTAACACAGCCCAAAAATAAAGTTTTTATGACCTAATCCTATCCTTACCCATAATGATTCCACTATGCTATTATTAACTTTAATTTTACTAGATATTTCAATTGCATTTATACCTGAATTTACAAATAAAGCAACACCTCCCCCTCTATGATTCTCTCTACCCAAGTGAAATAATGAATAACCTGGAATGGTGGTAACCCATTCAGGATTATTTGGCCACCATGTTTCATTAATACCAATAATATTAAGACTGTCGGCTACCACCCTAGCGATTAATTCATCAAACTTTGAAATTAAGCTTTGTGCATTAAAAAATTGAAAGTCCAATTTAACAATATTCTTATTTCTATTACTTTGTTGTTTATCTTTCAAGTTACAATCCCCCCCTTTAATAGTTTAAATGTAGGGATTTCACTGAACGTTGAAAGTAGCTACATAATTCACTCAAACCGTTTCTATTTAGATGTAACCCATCTTTTGCAAACACATCTTTATTATTAACAAAGACTTCCCAACAATCAATACATTGGATGTTTTCCTTTCTACACCAATTATACAATCTAGCATTAATACATTCTATGGTGTGATTTTTTCCAGTTTTGCAAATGGAAAAGGAAGAACATTTGAAATAAAGATTTTACAATTCTTAGATGCAGCAAGCTTTCCAAGTTCAGTAATAGTAAAGCAGATGTCTTTTTCATGATCATATCCTACATTGTTAGTCCCTACATGAAAAATAACATTTGAAGGTTGTGTGATCAGTTCTTCAATCTTTCCAGTTATATCTTTTATTTTTGCTCCTGGAAAACAATATACTTCCAGGTTGCTATTATGAAACATGGTACTAGCATGCTTTAGAATAGAATCCCCAATAATCAAAATAGGTAAAGTTGGGTCAAAAACCTCTTGAGTAACACTAACATTACTACTAACAACAGTAGGGGGTGGAAGCAAAGCACTAAATCTATTTCTAATTTATATTCCAGATAACTGTTCTACTTCATTGTTTGGAATTCCAACTGCTCTTCTTCTTTTTTAAATTTCTGTTCTTATTTTGAGGTATTTACACCCAACCATCTTCAAATTCTATGTTACCATCTCTTGGATGTTTATTGGAGGAAGTAGCTGGATAAACATCTTACTGAATTTGATCATATAGTGATGGACATGGTTTATTTTCTGATTCATTTGGGGGGTAGTAAAAGGTGTATTTACTGAGAAATATACACTGTCTACTCTGTTTTGTTCTATTTGGGGAAAAACTCCTTTATTGGATTCAGGTGATTTGAGTTCACGCACCATATTATGTATAAAACATTCTAGAGCTCTTAATTCTTTAATTGCATTCAATTCTGATGATAGCCTTGTAATCTCATTTTTCAATGAGTTTAGATCAAGACAGGACAATCTAATGCCTGAGAACACCCATTATTGTTTGGCATAATGCTAAGTACATGTTTGCAATGCACACAGATACTTAGCATATGACCTGTGTGTAACATGTATGATAGAGTATTCTCCATGGTAATATCTAGTGTCTTTTATTTTACATATCACTGATTATCACAATAAAGTCCTTAGGGAACCTAACAGTCAATAAGTGATCTTTATAGCCAGTTCCTGGTTCTGCTGTTCTGCTGGACGTGCTTGACATGCGCACAAGATGCGTGTGTCTCTGCACTCATCTCCACGCATGAAACTGTGCACTCACTCACTCTCACTCACTCTGCTCATGGTGCGAGCATCTTAAATAGGTATCAGGACCCAGAAGTCACAGCATGTGACCGATGTCAGGCGTCCCGTACCTAGCAACCAAACACTGACTGCAGCTGATGTTAGTATTTCCCCCTGTACTGTCCTGAGCATTTTCCCTGTCCACAGCCCTATTAAGGACTGCTAATGGGCAGCATTTAAGGTTTGAAATAATAAAAATAACTCTCCTTCTGCAACCACACAGCTTGTGTGGAACCAGAGCCTGTCTTCCAGCATTCAGCTGGTGCACAGGTCTGTTCCCACTCACAGGTAGCACAGAGAGTAGTTAGTAAACAAAATTAGTGCAGGATTTAGTCAGGATTTAGGCAACCAGACATGCAGCAAGCAGAAATGATCTAGGCATCTACCACACTTTAATGAAAGGGGAAAGGATGTTAGATGTCTTGAACAGACTGCCCGCAGAGGTGGTGTAGGCAAAAATGTGGGGGCTTCAAGCATAGGGGTATATTAGTAAGCAGGTAGGGAAGGATGCTGGAGACTAGTTAGGGTCTGAGGAGACAGATTAGGCAGGGAACATCTGGGCAGACTGGGTGTGCCAAGATGTTCATTTGTGATTACAAATTCTGTATTTCTATGGCCCCAGTGCTTCTAGGTGCACTGCTTCTTGTCAGGACGAGGTGATCCCTGAAAAAGAGTTAGCATGCCTCAAAGTGCTGGGGTTGTGGCAGTAGATTTATATGGTCACAATAAGTGTGCACTGTTATTTGCATTGTTTCTGAACTTCAGAAAGACCCTACTCCTGTGCTTCCATCTTAAGCATTACTGCCTCATTATCAGTCTCCACTACAACCTCCAAATCTGGAAAACATACTATATCAACCTCTAAATCTAATTGCTTTGTTTTCTTACTTATACATTAGGCTCTACCTTGGTTGTCTCCTGATCTACTCTTCATCACTCATATTCTCCTCATTCTTCCTCTTTGGGAAAGGACATCATGGGAGGCCCCAAGGTAGGAGGTAGGGGACCCCATCAGAAAAGGAAGCATCTTCTGGTGGGGTATTCAATTGTTAGGCAGGTAGATTTGAGAATAGGAAGGGGAGGAAAAGAGGAAGGTAAGGTGCCTACCTGGCACCTCAGCTTGGAGGGATAGAAAGCAGATCCTAAGGATTGTTAGGGCAGTGGGGCAGGAGGAGGAGATGGACATCATTGTTCACCTGGGGACAAATGACCTAGCTAAGGATGGGGCTGGGACTGTACAGGGAGATTTCATGGAATTGCAGAGGGGTCTTAGGCAGGTGGCATGCACAGTGGCTTTTGCTGAGGTGCTGCCTATCTATGTCCAGGTGGCAGGATAAGGTTCTCTGCACCAGGAGCTTCAACTCATGGTTGTAGGAATGGTGTAGCAAGCCAGGGTTTGGCTACACTGGGGACTGGTGACCAATCTGGAAGGGTAGGGGCTATATAGAGGTGACAGCAACATCTATTTGGGAAGGGAAACACAGCCCTCAGTGGACAGTTTAAATGTTACTTTGATGAAGATTTAAATTAGCAGAGGAGAGAGGTGAAAGTAAAAAGGAAGGCATACTCATAATAGATAACACATCACACATACATAATAGGGTGTCTGTTTGCTCTGTCTCTTCGTCTTTCTCCATAAAGAGCTGCTGACACCACAATGAAAACTTTATAACACATGATAATTAGGTACAATTCTACTTGCATTCCATTTATATTACTTAGATATCTCGCTCCATGTTATTTATTACTGCCAAATTTGCATAAATATGTAATCTTTATCCCTTAGAGTTCTTTTAGAGTCAGTCTGCCTCTGTAGCTAACTCCCTACTTCAAGTCATAATCTTCTGTTGTGACATCACAATTGCTTGCCATAAGAGTAACTGTGATGTCACAAGCCGTGCATTAGGACATTAGGTAGGGAGAAAACAACATGAATAAAGTCTTCAGGAACAAGGATCCTATTTTCATGAAAGTGACCTGGGCAATCAATAATGGGGAGGAGAAATACAGACCTAATGTGAAAAGCATGCTAAAATGTGTCCAACTACTGTATTATGTTTTGTTAAAGTTCTCCTGAAGGTGTCAGCTGCTCTTTAAAGTGTCTCCTTCATGACTTTTTTCTCCCTCTTGCAACTGTCCTTAATCATCTTCCTTCACCCCCACACTAATTTTGCCCTGGACATCTTTTTCCCTTACCTGTGCATATGTCACTCTGATATGTATTTAAAGTTTTATTACTTCTTCATTTAAATTTTATTTTCTCTCTCTCTCACTCTCTCTGTGTCTCTCTGTCTCTGTCTCTCTCTCTATATATATATAATTATATATATATTAAGGTTGTTCCACAGTGACAAAAGTGAGGAAATGTGGTGTTAGGGTTGAAACCCCACTTGGACCCCTCCAGCCTACCCTCCCAACTGGCATCGAGTGTGCATTGGGGGTCGCCGGTCCTAACTCTCACCACATCACATGTGTAAAGAAGGTGAGGAAAAGGAGAATGGGGTAAGAGTTAGGACCGACAACCCCAAAGCGCACCCCAATGCTGGTTGGGGGGGTGGGCTGGAGGGGTCCAAGTGGGGTTTCAACCCTAACACTGAATTTCCTCACATTTGTCACTGTGGAACAACCCTAACTGATGCATAAAACAAAGTTTTTTGCCTCTAATTTCCCTTCTTTTTGAGAATGATGATGAGAAATAGTGAAAGTAATGCAGTGGCAGGAGCATGGGGCCCTTTGGGCCCCCACGCTCCCGCCACGTGATGCACGCAAGGGCACAGTACTGCAACTGTAAAGGTGAATGGTAATGGTAACAGCAACAATAGCAGCAAAGGAAACAGAAACCCAAAAGGAAATGCAAGCACATATGGAAACACAAACCGTAATGCGCACAGGCACAGTAACACAATTGAAAATGCAAATGGTAACAGCAACAGCAACGAAGATGCAAAATGAAAGAGAAATGGTAAAGCAAATGAAAGGGTTGCCGAAAACGCAAATGGCAATGCACACAGGGATGCAAACTGAAATTCAAACACAAACAGTAGGGGAAACACAAATGGTAACAGTACCACAAGTGCAAACAAGAACGCAAAGCGTAACAGATGTGGTGGTGTACAAGGGAACAGAAACACCAACGGGTATGTAAAAGCAAGTGAAAACAGTAACTGTAACGTTAACAGAAACGCATACCCTGTTTTTCCCCCAACAGCTGCATAGAGAAACACAGTGTACACAAAGAATGTATGCATAACAATGGGCCTCGGAGCAGAAAATGAGTTGTTGGAATACTAAATTGCTTATATCTCAGGAACCGTACGACGTAGAAATAAAATTTAAATGTTACATGAATCATGCACTTCATGATTATGATTTTGTATAGGCTATGCATAGTTGCAACGAAAATTCCGTATCTCGCACCGTTTTCAAGATATGAGCCCTGAAAGGGGCGGTGTATGCCACCATGTTAGTCTATGGGAAAAAATGCCAACTTTAGAGTACGGTAACTTGGCAGCTGTGCAATATTTTGTCACCAAATTATGAAAAGGCACATCTGTGAGATGTTGGCTGCCTAGCCTCCAAATTTCAAGCCAAAAGACCAAGCAGTTCTTTAGCAGAACAGTGGCAAAGAGTCAGTGTCATTTTGGCCATAGTCTGAAAAAGTACTGTCGAACTTTGCGAAAGCTTTCACAAATTCATTCGACAGTGTCGCAAGTCCGACATTACTTTGTGAAAGTACTTTTTCCAGAAATTTGAAAAACATATTTCTGGGGTGTTTTACCCCAAAATAAAGACATGCCTAGCATCCTCGGGGTCCGACTAGGTGAATACAAAAATAATTAGGTTGCTAGAGGGTCCCACATTTAAATGGCATGTATTTTTCTGATCACCAACTGAAAACAAAATGACGGATCTGTGAAAGTAAAAGGGCCATTTGCAAAAGTAAAAACTGCATTTGCGACACTTTCACACTTTTTAACTTTTCCCATTGACTTATAATGGGAACTTGTTTTTTGAATAACTTTTGAAACATTTAATATTTTTTCATGAAATCTTCAAAAGGCACACCGGGCACCCCGGCCGCACGTTTTCTGAAGTCTTTGGACCACTCGCGCAAACCATGCGACCTGTAGGCGCAAGCAAAGAATTCACCCGAAAGCATAAATGCATGCGCAGATCTGACTTAATAACTCCACAGCCATATACCTGACTGATACAAAAGTTGGCAGACCCCAAGATGTATAGTTCTTGATCATGCATTCCAAATTTCAGGCAAATCTGTTGAACAGTGGCAAAGTTATTAAGGTGAAAAGTTTCACCCTTTAACCTTAAAAGTGCTACTCAACCCTAACTATGGTAGCACTACCATGCTACCATTATATATATATGTATATATGTATATATACAGTATATATATATATATATATATATATATATATATATATATTTATTTAGTTATCTCGCTCTCTTTCTATATATATATATATATATATATTCATGGCAAAAAAATCAATTTAATGCATCAGTTAGGGTTGTTCCACAGTGACAAAGCAAGGAAATTCCGATGTTAGGGTTTCCACCCCTCTGCACCCCACCCCACCCTGCCCCCACCAACAGGCATTGGGGTGTGCGTTGGGGTCATCAGTCCTAACTCTCACCCCATCCCATGTGTAAACAAGCTGAGATGGTGCAATATAGGAGAATGGGGTGAAATGCAGACACTTACAGTAACAGCGACAATGACGCCAAAGGAAACACAACAGAAACGGAAACACAAACGGAAGCGCATACGCAAAATCAAATGGAAATGCACAAGGTGACACAAAAGGAAACACACAAAAAACAGTAATGGAAATACAAATGTTAAAAGTAACACAAATGAAAGCGCAAACGAAAATGCAAAGGGTAACGTACACAGTGGCGTAGACATGCAAATGGTAACAGAAATGCAAGTGGAAACGCTAACTGTACCAGTAATGAAAACGCACAGCCTTTTTTTCCCCAAAAGCTGCATTGAGAAACACAGTGAATACAAAGAATGTATGCATAATAATGGGCCTTGAAGCAGAAAATGAGCACGTGGAATACAAAAGTGCTTATATCTCAGGAACCGTACGACATAGAAAAAAATTTTAATTTCATATAATGTATGACTTTCCCAATGAAAAGTCTGTATCTCGAAGCGTTTACTAGATACGGGCCCCCAAAAGCACAGCAGATGCTGTAATGTTAGTCTATGGGAAAAACAGTCAAGTTTGGAGTAGCTTAACCTTGCAGCCCTCTAATATTTTGTCACTACACTACCAAAAAGCACATCTGTGGGATCTTGGCTTTCTTCCCTCCAAATTTCAGGCCAAAAGACGAAACTGTTCTTTTGCAGCATGGTGGCAAAGATTTCCTATTCTTTTGGGCACAGTGTCGCAAAGTAGTGTCGCAAATCACAACACTTTCCAAAAAAAATCACGCAAGTGCGACACTACTTTGTGACACTCAATCAATCAATCAATCAATCAAAATCTTTATTTATTCAGGCGAACATCATTGAGCAAAGCTCATTTACAAGATGGACCTGATTGGTCTTAACAATATAAGGTTACAGTTTTACACAAAAAAACAAGGTACTGATTGAATACAACTACAAAGATTTATAAATGAAACAGGTATACAAATATTTACATATGTACAAGGCAATGTGACATTGGATCTTGGTTATACTAAAATGAAAGAAACAAACAGTACTGGAGGATAAAGCTAGGGTGATGGGACTTTGGGGATCATTTTTATGCGAAGTAGGTTGGAGAAAAACTAGAAAACAAAAATGGGGCAGTGCAAAAGGAGTAGGGGAAAAGAGGGTTGTGAGAGGACTAGGCCTTATGGAAGCAATTGCATGATTCTGGGAAGAGACTAGTGTACAGCTTTTGAAGGATGTTAATGGAATGAGGGTATCCATTTCAAGGTCTTTTGAAGAGAATTCCAGATAAGTGCTAGGGAATAGCTGATTGCAGCCCTTCCATACCGGTGCAGGTAATAGGAATCTTCAGCATGATGAGTTTATTGATCCTTAGGGCCTAAGGCCTGGATATGATCTGGTTGAAACAATCTGAAATGTAGGATGGGAGTTTGTTTGTCAGAGCTTTGTAGATCCAGACAGCAGCATTTTATTTCTTCTATGGTGTAGGGATGTCCAACTGACTGCATTGTAGAGAGCAATGATGGGTGCTGAAGGGAAGATCTGTAATGAATCTAAGAGCTCTATGATACAAGGTGTCCAATTTATTTAAATGGGAGAGGAACAGTGACCATAAGGAAGTCAGCGTAATCAATGAGGGATATGAATGATGCCAGGATTAATCTTTGTTTGGAGTCTCTGGTCAGGTAGTGTTTGATCCTATAAAATAGGCCAAGTCTCTGTCTAAGCTTTTTCAGGAGCTCTTCAATGTGGCTAGTATAGTCAAGTTTATTGTCAATCCAGACTCCAAGATATTTGAATTTGTCCACATATTTCAGATTTTCACCAAGGATGGTAGATAATTGGGGGAGGGTGAATGATGGGACAGTGGAAGAGAAGCTCTTGGTGGCAAAGAACATAGCTTTCATTTTCTTGGCATTTAATAGTAGTTTCTTTTCTAGTAATTTGTGCTGCAGGAGGGAGAACTAGATTGTAAAAGTTCACAGGCTTTTGATGGTGAAGGATTACTGACATATAGGACAGTATCATCTGCAAAGAGGTGAATATTAGATTGTGAGAGATTGGAGTCAATATTGTTGATGTAAATGGCAAAGAGGATGGGGCCAAGATGGAACCTTGTGGTACACCTCTTAGGAGTGGTTTAGAGGTAGATAGGTCACCTTCATTTTTACCTGTTGTATTCTTCCGGAGAGATAGCATCTGAACCATTTAAGAGAGAGTGAGTCAAGGCTCTATGGAATTCAGAGAGGAGATTAGTAGTTCATGGTCCACAGTGTCAAGGCTTTGCTTAGATCCAGAAACACAGCACAGATGTTACTCTTTTTGTCTCAAGTCAGTCTGCCAGTCATTTGTAACTTTTTGCTAAGGCAGAGATGGTATGTGATGGATCTAAACCCAGACTGAGCTGGGTTAAGGAGATTATTGGTATCAAGGTAGGCACTTAACTGAATGTTCACTAACTTTTCAAGCATTTTGGACAGTACTGGTAAGATGGATATGGGCCTATAATTGTTGAGGTCCATGGGATCACCTGCCTTAGATAGGGGCAACACTTGAGCTGTCTTCCATATTGAGGGAATAGAACCAGTGGCTAGGGACAAATTGAAAAGGTGAGTTAGGGGGGCAGCTAAGGCATGCAATGCTACTTTTAGAAAGTAGGGATCCAGAGAGTCTGCACCTGCGCTTTTAGTTGTATCTAATTGGAATAGTAGGTCCTCTACTTCTTTTAAGAGTATTGTCTTAAAGGAGAATGTGGAAGCAGTCTTTTGTCCCTCAGTAGATTGGAAGTTTAATGATGACCTCATTAGATTTGCAGGTGAGGAATCGAAAGCTAGGCCAGCTGTAGTGAAATGATTATTGAAGGCATTCAAGATTTCTTGCTTGTCAGTGACTTCCACACTATTTAGGTGCACTTTGGGTGGTAAGACAGGGGTAGAAACTTGACCTAGGATCCCCTTTATGGTACCTCAGAATCTGGAAGGGTTGTGGTAGGAGGCATCCAATTCAGCTGTGTAGAAGGCAGCCTTGGCATTTCTCACTTGTTTTGTGCAGGAGTTTCTGGCTTTTCTGAATTGAAGCCAGTCATTTGGATCCTTGGTATTTCTTGCCCTTTTCCAGAGTTTATCTCTGGCAAGCAGTGCGGATTTAAGGTCAGCAGAGAACCAGCGACAAGATTTGAGCTTGGTTCTGACACTGGTGAGGGGTGCATGTATATTGAGGGCACTTATGATAATGTCGTTTAAGACCTGTAGAGCTGTCTCTATTGAAGCTGTGAGATAGAATTCTTGCCAACGTGTGGTATGGCACAGATCATGAAGATATCCTGTGATATTAAGGTTCTTTTTAGACCTTCTTGGGAGAAATTTTGCAGGGTTGGGTGGCTTGATTGTTGATCTTATGCCAGCTATGGGACAGTGATCACTTATGTCACTGAATAGCACTCCAGCATGAGAATATAGATGAGGCTTATTAACCAACATAATGTCCAGTAGTGTGCTGTTGAATTTGTTCTTTGGATTAATCCTTGTTGGTTCTTTGATTAATTGAGTGAATCCATAAGTGTCACAAAAGGTTACTAGGGGTGCAGATGCATTGGCTAGCCAATTTAAATTCAGGTCACCTAAAATAATGGTGTCTTCAGGGCCTAGTTTAAGTATAGATCCCAGGTGGGATAGGAGCTTGAGGCCTGCTGAGGGGCCTATAGCAGCCAATCAATTGAAAAGATGACATGTTGGGAAGGGTTATTTTAAGTGATAATATCTAATTCTTCGGCTGTGGTGTAATATTGAGGCAGGATGCAGAGATATTTGCTTGACGATGGCTACCCACCGCCCCTGGATGGACGGTCAGATCTGAAGAGCTGATAGTTAGAAGATTTATTTCACTATCATTTGTCGCAGATTTGAGCCATGTTTCGAGATTACCAGAAAGTCAGGTATGTGTGTGCAACCCAGGCCTGTATTAGTGAGAACTTTTAGGAGGCTGCAGACGTTGATATGAAGAAACTTAGGCCTTTATGGAGGCTAATTCAGCTGGGGAGATAGAGCTTTCTGTGGGTCCAGGATTGATTTCAACAGTGCCAACACAGATCAGCAGAAAGAAAATTAGTTTAATGAGGGCACCAAGTGATAGGAGTAGGGAGTAATCAGAGGATTTTCTCTTCTTGCTTGGGATCCAGTGTATAGAGGATGATGATCCTGCTGTATGATTATAAATTTTGTCATAAAGTACCAGCTTAATGGACAGGTATAGGGGGTCATTATAGTGCCAATAATGGAGCAGGGGGCTTGTGGAGTACAGAATTGGTTGTGAGCCTTTTTGTGGGATACCCCAAGGATTATAGTGCAGAAGCGGTAGTATATACTTGAGGAATTGAGGGACATCCATTGGGGATAGCAGAGGGGGCAGTTGAGTAGCCGCCTCAATCACCAGGGCGTGGCTGCTTCCTCCTCTGACACGAGGAAGGTGAGAGGCAAAGCAGCATTAGGAGGAACAGCAGCATGGTGGAGGGTAGCTAGGGGTTAAAAAATACTAAAGGTGGTGTGAAGAAAGGAGCCTGGAATTGGCTAGGGAGTTAGCTATGGGCAGAGATAAGAGATTCAGGGAAGGTGTATAAAAGAAACACCCAGGAGGGGAGGGGGGCGGGAAAATTTTGCGGCTTTCCCTGCATCTTTCTGGCTGTCTCTCCAGCCTCCTGGTTCCCTCTCGTTGTGCGGTCGCCGCCTGGCTGGCGGCTCGGAGCCCCTACGGTCTCTGGGTACTCAAGGGCAGGGCCGGCTGGAAAGGAGGGGACAGAGGAGAGGGCAGTCAGAAAAAGCACTAGATTGCAGCAATCTGCAAGTGGTGCTAAAAAGATTTGCACAACAAAGACTGGGGGGGGTTAGGCACCTATGCATCTAGCCCAGCAAAAGTCCCACCAAAGGACTGTAATCACAAAATCAGCAAGCAAGAAGGCATTTCACAAAATTATACAATAATAAAGGTAAAACAGCTCTTTTGGAGAATTTTACATTGAAAGAGCAGTAATCCCGCCAGTTTGGAGGTGCAAGCAAAGCAAAGTCAATGGGGAAGGCGCACCAATCAGAGGCAGGCTTAGCTGGCGGTCGCTCCGATTGGCTGTGGCTGTCCCGTACCTTTCTGGCTGTCTCTCCTGGCCTCCTGGTTCCCTTCTCGGCTGCACTAGTCGCCGCCCGCCTGCTGGCGGCTCGGAGACCCTACGGTCTCTGGGTACTCGAGGGCAGGGCCGGCTTTCTGGCTGTCTCTCCCGCCTCCTGGTTCCCTTTTCGGCTGCGCTGTCGCCGCCCACCCGCTGGCGGCTCGGAGCCCCTATGGTCTCTGGGTACTCGAGGGAAGGGCCGGCTTTCTGGCTGTCTCTCCCGGCCTCCTGGTTCCCTTCTCAGCTGCGCAGTCACCGCCCGCCCGCTGGTGGCTCGGAGCCCCTACGGTCTCTGGGTACTCGAGGGCAGGGCCGGCTTTCTGGCTGTCTCTCCGGCCTCCTGGTTCCCTTCTCGGCTACGCGGTCGCTGCCCGCCTGCTGGCGGCTCAGAGCCCCTACGGTCTCTGGGTACTCGAGGGCAGGACCGGCTTTCTGGCTGTCTCTCCCGGCCTCCTGGTTCCCTTCTTGGCTGCGTCATCACACTACGGTTTACAAATTTGAAAAACTTATTTCTGGGGTGTTTAACCCCCCAAAAAAGACATGGCTAGCACCCTCAGGGCTCGGCTAGGTGAACACAAAAATAATTGTGTCCCTAGAGGGTCCCAAATTTAAATGCCAAGCGTTTCTGTGACCAGTAACTTAAAAAACAAATGCTGACTCACGATACTACAGGAGTCATTTGTGACTCTAAAAACTGCATTTGCGATGCTGTGGAACTTTTTGTTAACTTTTCCCATTGACTATAATGGGAAACTTGTTTTTTGAATAACGTTTGAGCCATTTAATATTTTTTCACAAAATCTTCAAAAAGGCACATCAGGAACCATGGCTGCATGTTCTCTGAAGGTTTTGGACTGGTCATGCAAACCATGCAACCTGCAGGTGTGAGCAAAGAATGTGTAAAAAAGCATAAATGCAATTTTGTATTGCGCATTATAGCTCTACAACTGTATATCCAACCATTACAAAACTTGGTAGATCCTGAGATCTATGGTACCACTCTGTGTCTGCCAAATTTCAGGCAAATCTGTCATATAGTGGCAAAGTTATCAAACTGCAAAATTTCACACTTTAACGTGAAATGGGATACTCAACCCTAACTGTAGTGGCACTACCATGCCATTATAATATATATATATATAGTAAATGCTTTATATGATGTTTCCCATTCCCTGTCCCAAGGGTGCATCTGGAAACAGTATGTCTGTCCTGGTGAAACTTTTGAAATAAATAAATAAACCTGCTCCCCACAAATTAAAACAGAAAGAAAGGAGGACCCAAGGGGAAGAGAACCCCACAGGAAATAAGACAAAGACAACAGCACAATGGCAGTGAACAAAAGGAATGGGAGCAAAAGTTGTGAAAAGAGGGAAAAAGGATGAGGGGCAAAAGGGAAAGAAGTAGGGTTGTAGGAAAATGTGAAAAAGGTTTTGAAAGCCATGTGTGCAAACACAAGCAGCCATGAAAATAAAATTTCAGACCTGTAGGCTATCATGGTGGAGGCTGACCTGGATATTGTGGCCATTACCGAGTTGTGATGCACAGGGAACCACGACTGGGACATGGACATACCATGCTATACTCAGGAAGAATAAAGTGGTGAGGAAGGGAGGAGGGTGATGTTTTATGTAAGGGAGAGTATCAAAGCAATAAAAATGTGTAGAAAACAGGGGAGAAGGATGTATTGGAGGTACTGAGGGTAACCTTGGAGGCAGGAGCCAGAGTCTCTATTCACACTGGGGTAATCTACAGAGCTCCAACATGGGGGAGAACTGGACGAGGCACTTGGGGAAGCCATTTGCACAATGGCTGAAAAAGGAGAGGTGCTGCTGCTTAGGGAGCCTGCTGGATATAGATAGGAGCCTACCTGCTTCAGGCTCATCTAGAAGCAGGGACATCCTAGAACTCCCTGATGGGGGCATTTCTCAAGCAACTAGTCAAGAAACCCACTCATGATGGGGCAGTGTTGGACCTGGTGCTCACTAACGAACAGTTTTGCAGACATCAGGTTGGGAAGCAACCTGGGGACTAGTGATCACCATATAGTGTGGCTCAGCATAAGGATGGCAGGCAGCAGAAGCAAATCACACAGGGACGAGGATCCTGGACTTCAGGAGGAACAATTTTAAAAAAAAATGGGCGAATGCCTGAGAGACAATAGTACAGGGGGAAATAGCCAGGGTGAGGTGGAGGAACAATGGTCCAAATTAAGGAAGGGCTTTGTGATGGCAACAATCCTGTGTGCAAAAGAAGTGAGTAAAAAGAAAAGAAAGAAGTGACCGCTATGTTTTTTAAGGAAAGTGTCTGAAGAGGTTAAGACTAAAAGGGTAGCATTCAGAAGGTACAAAGAGATGCAGAGGGAAGCTGATAGGGAAGTGAACCAGGAAAGACAGAGGAAAGCATCAAAAGTGCTGAGGAGTGCAGAGGTGCAAACTGAGGAAAGGATGGTCAAAGAAGTAACTAAAGGGAACAAGACTTTCTTAAGTAGATAAGTGAGCACAAGAAGACGAGAGAAGGGATTATGAGATTAAAAAGGGCAGGGGAATTTGTGCAGAGAAGGATCAGGAAAAAGCAGATATCCTGAATAGATATTTCTGTTCAGTCTTCATGGTGGAAGGGGAAGGGGATGGACCACATAAATCAGCAGGAATATGGGGGGAGGGTAGATACAAGTCTATTTACAGAGAAGGGAGTAATGAAAGGACTTGCAAATCTGAAGGTGGACAAAGCTATGCGGCCTGAGGAAGACACCCCCCAAGGGTGTCGAGAAAACTCAAGGAAGTACTGGGTGCACCTCTGACAGCCCTATTCAACAACTCACCAGAAACAGGACTGGTTCCAGAGGACTGGAGGAGGGCAGATGGAGTCCAGCTTCATAAAAGTGGTAGCAGGGAGGAGGCTGGCACCTATAGTCTAGTCAGTTTGACATCAGTGGTGGGAAAAGTGATGGAGTCATGTTTGAAGGAAAAGATTGCAGAGTATCTTGAATCCAGTGGGTGACAAGACCCAAGGCATAGGTGGAGATCATGTCAGATGAACCTGATAGATTTCTTCAACTGAGTAAACCAGGGAAATAGATCAGGGTGGGGCAGTGGGTGTGGCCTACTTAGAGCAAGGTCACATAGAAGGCTCATTAGGAAGTTGGGCAGTTTGGGGGTGGGTCCTAAGATGGTAAATTGTGTACATAACTGATTGATGAATAGGGTGCATAAGGTTGTGGTACACATAATTCCCTCTGGGCTAGGGAGAGTGACTGGGGGGTACCTCAGACATCAGTACTGTGACCTGTCCTCTTTCTTCATAAGTGACATTGCAGAAGAGTTGGAAGGGAAGGTATGTCTCATTGCAGATGACACTAAAATCTGCAATAGGGTGGACACCCCAGAGGAGGTAGCAAGAATATGCAGACACCTGAGAAAACTTGAGGAGTGGTTAAGGATATAGCAACTGGGCTTCAGTGTGAAAAACTGCAAAATTATACACTTAGGGCACAGAAACCCAGAGGTAGAGTATAATATAGGGGGAGAGGTACTGATGGTCACTAAATAGGAAAGATACCTGGGAGTAATCATATCTGATGACCTCAGGATGACAAGGCAGTGCAAAAAGGCAGTTCATAGGGCCAGTGGGATGCTGGGGTGCATAGGGAGGGATATCACCAGCAGAAGAACTGAGGTAGTGTTCCCACTGTATAGATCATTGGTGATACCCCACCTGGAGTACTGTGCCAAGTTCTGGAGACCACATCTAAAGAAGGAGATAGACAGGGTGGAGGCTGTCCAGAGGAGGCAATTAAAATGGTGTATAGAAACAGAATCAGAATTTGTCAGCAGAAAAGGACCTCCTGGCCCACCTAGTCTGCCCTAAAGTCTCTACCTACTGTGCTACCATAGACCCTAAATAATCTATGGCCTTACCTCCACCCCCGCCATGTTACTAAGATCCCTCCATGCCTATCCCATGCATGTTTGAAACCTGCTACTGTTTCAGTGCCCACCACCTCTACTGGGAGTCTGTTCCAGGTGTTCACTACCCTTTCCATAAAGAAGTATTTCCTTACATTCCCTTTAAGTCTCCCCCTTCCAGCTTCATTTCATGCCCCCTTGTTCTTGAACATCTCTTTCAGTGCAATATGCTACCCTTCTGAACCTTATTGAGACATTTGAGGTATTTGAATGATTCCATCATATCTCTCCTTTCTCTCCTCTCCTCCAGCGAGTACATATTTAATTCCCCGAGTCTTTCCTTATACAGCTTCTGATGCAGGCCATGCACCATCTTGGTTGTTTGTCTCTGCACCACCTCCACCAGCTCTATGTCCTTCTTGAGATGGGGCCACCAGAACTGGACACAGTAATCCAGGTGGAGTCTCGCCATAGATCTATATAGGGGTAAAACCACCTCCCTTTCTCTGCTGGTGATACCCCTCCCTATGCAGCCCATCATCCTACTAGCCTTTCCCACTGCCTTATCACACTGCTTTGCTACCTTAAGGTCATCAGATATGATGACCCTCAGATCCACTTCCTGATTTGTGGTCATTATCACGTCCCCCTGATACGATGCTCTTGGGTTCCTGTGCCCAATGTGTATAATTTTACACTTCTTGACATTGAACCCAGTTGCCAAAACCTTGACCAGTCTTCCAGCCTTTTTAAATCTTCCTTCATTCTTTCCAACCCCCCCCCCGGAGTGTTCACTCTGTTGCAGATCTTGGTGTCATCCACGAACAGGCATACTGTACCTTTCTTTCAAGACCCTCTGCGATGCCACTACTAAAGACACTGAAGAGGACCAGTCCCACTACTGACCCCTGTGGCTGCCCACTGGTTAATTTACCTTCTTCCAAGTAAATACCATTTACCACCACCCTCTTAGTTCTCTTACTTAGCCAACTTCATACCCATTTGACTATCTTTGGACCCACTCCCAGGCTGCCCAGCTTGTTTACCAATCTTCTGTGTGGAACGGTGTTGAATGCCTTACTAAAATCGAAGTAGGCTACCTCTACCGCTCCTCCCTGATCCATCTCCCAGGAGACCCAGTCAAAGAACTCTATCAAATTAGTTTGGCATGATCACCCCCCCAAAGAACCCATGCTGCCTTGGATCCTGCAATCCACTGGTATTGAGGTATTCCCCCATCCTTTCCTTAAGCAGTGTTTACATAACCTTGCCCACCACCAAGGTCAGGCTTACTAGTCAGGAGTTTCCTGCCTCCTCTTTATTCACATTTTTGTGTAGTGGGACTGCATCCACCTTCCTCCAGCCCCTGGAACTTCTGCTGTATCCAGTGAAAGATTGAACAGGGTCAACAGAGGTGCAGCCAATTCCTCCCTTAGTTCATTTAGTATCCTAGGGTGTACCCCATCCGGGCCCATTGCCTTGTCCACTTTTATTTTTTCTACCTCCCTGAGGACTGTCTCCTCCATAAAAGGACCACCTGCCTTCCCTTAATGCCTTTCTCCACTGTTTATGGTCCATCACCTACCCCTTGCTTCATAAATACTGAACAAAAGTACTTGTTCAATATGTCTGCTTTCTTTTGGTCCTCTTCCATACTCCCTCCCCTTCTCCTTTTAGTCTCCCTATCCTTGTCTCGCTTTTCTTCCTTTCGCTTATGTATCAAAAGAATGTTTTATCTCCCTTTTGGTGACTTGCCAATGTTTTCCTCAGTTTGTGCTTTGCTCTTCTAACTGCATTCTCTGCCTCCCTTTGTTTTTCTTGATAACTCTCCCTATCCTCCTCCTTCTGTGTTGACTTATACCTTTTGAATGCCTGCTTCTTTTCCCTTACTTTTTCTTGCTACTTCTCTGGAGAACCATAGTGGTCTCCTTCTTCTCTTGCTCTTTTTTTTAACTGTGTGACACATAGGTGTGTTGCCTTCTCAATGGTCTTCCTTATTTTTGCCCATTCTTCCTCCACCCTACCCGTTTTCCCAATTTTTGCCCCTACATCCCTATGGCACTCTTGTATTTTCTTGAAATCAGACCACCTGAAGTCCATGACCCTTGTTTTAGTGCAGTTAGTTTCTGGCTTGGTCCTTACATTGAACCACACCGTATGATGATCACTGGTCCTCAGGTGGCTTCCCACTGTGATGACAGCAACACTGTCCCCATTTGACAGTGCCAGGTCCAGTATTGCCCCCTTCTGAGTGGTTTTGTTAACTAGTTGCCTGATGAATGCCTCCTGCAAGGAGTCTAGGATTTCCCTACTTCTAACTGATGCTGCAGCAGGGAGGGTCCAATCCACATCTGGTTCATTGAAGTCCTCCAATAGTAGTACCTCACCCTTGTTAGCTATCCCTTGGATTTCTTCTAACATATCCTTGTCTTCCTCCTCCCCATGCACTGGAGATCTATAGATTACCCCTACATGAATAGTTGCCCCCACTCCCTGTCTCCAGGGTGACCCACAGTACCTCCGCATTACTCTGCCCCCCTGTATTTCCATGACCTTTTTGCCTTCCCTTATGTAAACAGCCACCCCCTCCTTCTTTTCTGCACCCTGTCCCTCCTAAATAACACATATCCTGATATGGCTACATCCCAGTCCTGGTTTTCATTGCACCAGGTCTCTGTAATTGCCACTATGTACAGGTCTTTTGTTGCCATGGTGCCTCTTGTTGCCCAGACTACGAGCATTAGCACACATGGCTCTACATTTGGTGCTGCCACATCCCCTCTTCTTGACCTTTTGCCCTCCTCCTTTTCCTCCACTATTTTCTATCCTCTTTCCCCCTCCCTCTTCCTCATTGTTACCTATTTGTGTTTGTTCCCTCTTGGTCTTCTCACCATCAGGTTTCTCATGTCCTTGTAAGTTTGTGGGGGGGAGGGCAGACTATGCCTTTCTGCCTCATTCTACTTCCCCTCTTAGTTTAAATGCCTCCTAATGTAGCATTTAAACTGTTCACTGAGGATCCCTGTTCCCCTCCTGAAGGGATGCATGCCATTGCCCCTATACAGGCCTCTATCCCTCCAGGTGGAGCCCCAGTCTCCAATGAATCCAAATCCCTCTTCTCTGCACCATTTCCTCAACCATAAGTTGAAGTCCCTGGTGTGGGACCTCCTGTCCTCCTCTGTCTCCCTTGTCATGGACAGGTAGCACCTCTGAGAAAGTAACAGATTGTGCTACTTGCTGTAGACCCCTCCCCAAAGTCCAGAACTCCTCCTCAACATTTCTGTCCTCTCTCTAGCCAGGTCATTTGTCCCCAAGTGGACAATGACATCTAGCTCTCTCTCCTCTCCTACCTCCCCAGTGATCCTTAGGATCATCCTTCCATCCCTGCGAGCCATAGCACAGGGAAGGCACCTTACCACCCTCTCCTTGTCCCTACCTGTTCCCAGCTATAACCCCCTTACAATCAAGTCCCCCATCAGGATTCACTTCCTCCTCCTCCTCTGTGGTCCTCAGCTACCTCCCTTGTGGTTTCCACCCTGAAGGACCTCCACATCCATCCCTACCAGTACTTCGGGTGCCACTGTGGGACAGTCCTGCCCTGCCAGTATGACATGGGAGTTTTGTAGTGGTGTGGGATTTGGGATGTGCCTATGTTCCATCACCCTATCCCTCCCTGAGCCTACCATTGTCCAGCCGCTCCTCCTTCTTGGCATCCTCTGAGGAAGTGGAAATGGACTAGGTGGTCCCTGCAGAGGCTACATCAGAAGCCTTTATGAGGAGAGGCTAGGGCATCTTAATATGTACACCCTGGTAGAGAGGTAGGAGAGGGGGATATGATAAAGACCTATAAAAACCTCATGGGGTTGAACAAGGTATAGGAGGGGAGTATTTTTCAGAGGAGAAGGTGCACAAGTACAAGGGGACATGCAATGAATCTGGAAAGGAGAAAATTTAAGAGGGATGTGAGGAAGTACTTCTTCACTGAAATAGTGGTGGATGCCTGGGATAGTCTTCCAGCAGAGGTGATGGGGGTGAAAACAGTGGTAGGCCTCAAACATGCATGGGATATGAACAAAGGAATCTTGTTTTGGAAATGGGTGGGGGAGATGTACCTGGAGATCTGGTAGGGTCTGTGGTGAAAGTATAGGAAGGGAAAAACAGAGAAGAGTAGGTGGGCCAAGCGGTACTTATTTGCCAACAAATTATGTGTTTCTGTGTTTCATGGGTAGCAAAGATATCAGTCTAATTGCTGTTCTTGTCTCATGTCATGGTACCATTGAGAACAGAATAGTTTTGATCACTCTCAAAGAGGGATTCCGACTAAAAGTAATAAACTGCAAAATTAAAGTCAGCATATCCTTATAAGTCTTGTACTAAAAATTAGTTCTCTAAGTTACTTGGTTTAAAATTTACAATAGGAGATTCAGACTGGGAGTTCTGGAGCTGACATCAGTAGCTGTACATTAAAACAGTTTTTTGAGCTGGCAATGAAATTAGGGATACTAAATGGCTTGCAACTCAAGAGACCTAATTTTTGATTGTATACCGTTGAAACAATGAACATACTACAACAAAATCCATTACAGCGACAACTTTGAACAGATTCAGGATTGTTGCTGTAATGGATTTCTTGTACACCGGTGCCATTTTCACTGGTGTTTCACCCCCCCCAAGTCAACTCTGACTTGGAGTTGATTATTTTAAAATTGGGGAGTGTGCGGGTCAGAAAAACTGTTACCAATGGGTAAAATTTCACCTGTCGGTGTCGGGGATTCAGCTGTGCCACACTTTGACAACTTTGTTGTTGCTGCGGCTTGGCAGAACCATTTTTGATATGAAGCTTATTGTAGATACACTGATATAATGATATGCAGAGACTGGTAAAATTGGTTTGCAATGCTTTACTATCAGTTGCCAGCTAGGTATAAACAGATGCAACCAGTATCAGGTACAGTGTAATTCTGGCAGGTTACAGCCCACTAACTGGTTTATATAAGGCATTCAAAAGGTAGTGATGTCACCCTGGGCGTGCATCGTTAATATGCATATACCCACATTAATATGTATATCCTCACATCTCCCCCCGTAGTATGATCTTCCCCAAAACAAAACAACTTAACAACTAAATATTTTCTTTTTTTTCTCCGTACCCGGTCAGCCCTCATTCAGGAGGGCACCAGTCCCATTTCCCTGACATCCTTCAGCTAGCCATCTTCCCCCAGGACTAGCCCCTCCTGGTGGGGGTGGATCCCAGGTCCCTGCAGAGGACTGGATCCAGTTTGGGATGGTGAGTTCAGCTATTCAGAGAGCACGACCTGGGGGCACCTGCCATCATCCAACCACCAGTGTTTTCCCATGTTCTGGTCCCCTGGGAGGTGTGGTGTGCAAGGATGTCCAGGCTTATGCCATGCGCTCCTGCACAACATGCGCTGACATCTTCCCCATCTTCTAATCTTCTTGCTCAAGGTGTCTTCCCCCAGCTTTCACCAGGAGACAGGCAAGCGGTGGGTTCTACTCAACCCTCCCCCTGGTGGAGGAGAGCTGTCCATCAGATGTTTGATCCTCCTCTCCCCAGCCATCCCCCGGTGCCCTGAGGTCACTTCCAACCACGGTCACCAGCGTGGTGGCAGGTGAGACTTGATGCCTCAGCTCTCCACACCACTGGGCCATAATTTTAAATATAATAACTTGTGCTTTACAGTTCTTTTAGTCCTTAACTGTTCAGAGCCACTTTTAGGTCATGTATCTTGCTGACTTTCTTATTGGGTGGCCGCTCACTCGGCTCACTCTGAATGGGCTCTCAATCTGGCCATGCAAGCTCCATGGGGTGTCTGACTTCATTGCTGGCATCGTCTGTGTGGGTCCTTGCTTGGGTCCTGAAGCTGTTGCACTGCCGTAGTGGTGTCTCTCCCATTGGACATCTCTCTCTCTTTTCACCACCGCTGACTCAATCTCTCCCCTCACCACTGGCTCTGCCTTTCTGCCAGTTGGTGAAATACCCTGCTCTCTCCGTGGCAGGCTGGGCCACAGCTCTGGAGGTTCCAGGATGCCTCTGTGGTTTCACTGATACTGCTTCCCATTAGCTTTAACCACATATGATCAGGGGATTTGTGCAGGCAAGAGGACTACTGCTGGGGTCCATTCATTGTCAGTGGTGCACAAATGCACTTATTGTTCCAGAGTCAAATCAGGCAAGGTGTGCACACTTTGGTTATAATAATATTGTTGCTTTCTCTGGGTTTTCTCTAAGGCAGTTTGAACATGAGCCTCTGTCAATTTTGGCTTTAGCAGTTCATGCCTTCTGGAAATCAGAATTCTTGTGCAGCATGCCATTAAAGGTTGAGCTGGTGACACCAGGCCTTCAGTAGGTGTGTTTCTGAAGTCATGCAGTGCCAGGTAGGGACCTTTATGGTCTGCTTAGCTTTTTTCAGCAAATTCTTAATGGTTTGTACAGCTCGTTCTACCATTCCATTGCTCTGAGGCTATCGGTGTGATGAAGTGACATGTATGAACTCATAGTTCTTTTGCAAAAGTCTCAAACTCAGTACTAGGAAACTGAGGACCATTGTCTGTAATGAGAATTTCAGGTATTCCATGTCTTGCACATTGTGATTTAATATGGTTTATCACACTTTCACTTGTTCTATTTTGCAGTCTGGAAATCTCAATAAATTTTGAATAGTAGTTAAGTCTGTCATAGCAAGATAGTTTTTTCTATTGCATTTAAATAAATCAGCTCCCATTTTTTTACCAAGGCCACTCAGGAATTTCATGGGGTTTTATGGATTATTTTGGTTAAGCTTTTCTGTAGCTAGTGCACTTGCCATATTGGATACCAAATCTCTGATCTGGCTATTCATTCCAGGCCAAGAATGAACATCTCTTGCTCTTCTCCTGCACTTTTCTTTTCCTAAGTGACTACCATATATTTTTGTGAGCATTTGTTTTCTGAGTGAAGCAGGCACAATCAATCTTTCACCCTTTAAGAGTAATCAACTTTCAGTGGTGAGTTCTTTTTGGAATAACCAGTACTGTCTGATGTCTGGATCTACTCAGGATGTCTCAAGAGGGCCAGTCTTGGAACACAGTCTCTTTTAATTTCTGCTGCTCTTGGTCTCTTTGCATTTTTTTCTTGAAACTGTCATTTTTTCAACAGTGATTGATATTTTAACAATGTGTGAACTTTATATTTATCACTGTCATTTTCAGGTGGCAAAGCTTTCTGGACTATCCTCCTGTGGGTGTCAACTATCTAAAGTTCTAGTCCTGCTTTGTACGTCACTTGCAAATCATATTTTTGTAGATTAAGCATCATTCTGTGAATTCAAGTTGGGGCAGTATGCAGTGGTTTCTTGAACTAACTCTAATGGCTTGTGATCCCTTTCCACTGACACTTTTGAGCTCCTATATATATATATATATATTTACAGTATATATATATATATATATATATATATTGATGAAACTTAGTGCACTCATAGACAATAGCTAACTTCTTTTTCTCAATCTGGGCATAGTTTTTCTCTGCTTTACTCAGCAATCTTGATGCAAAGGCAGCAGTTTTATTTGTTTGCAGAAGATATGCTCCTAGCCCTTCAGAGGAGGCGTCGACAGACAGAATCACTGGCTTGTGCAAGTCATAGTAGACTAGCACCGGGGGATGTGTAATGACTCTCTTAAGTTCATTAAACACTTGGTCATGTCTGTTTTCCCAATGCCATGCAGTTTTCTTTTCCATCAATTCTCTCAGGGGCTGGTTTATGGTAGAAAGCTTAGTTATAAACTTGGCTAGGTAATCGACCATCCCCATTAACCTATGTAGTTCTGTTACACACTTGGGTGTGGGCATGTCCACTACAGCTTTAATTTTCTCTGAGTCGGCTACTAGGCCTTCCTGACTTAATTTATGCCCAGTATAGTCTGATTTTGGATTTTTTTCAAATTCAAAGTGAGATGGCACTGTCGTGCCCTCCGTAATACTTTATTCTCTCATTATGCTCTTGCAAATCTGAGCCCCATAACAGTATAACATCCATGTAAGTCTCAACACCATCTAAATCTTTTAAAGGTTTGTGATATCTTTGGAAAACTTCTGGGTCTGAGCAAATTCCAAACAACATACACTTAAACTTATAGTACCCAAAAGGTGTGTTAAAGGTCATTAATTCTGAGCTGGGCTCATCAAGCTTGATTTACCAAAAGGCATGACCAGCATCTAACACTGAGAAGATTTTTTTTTCTTAATCCTTTTTACCTGTATGGCCCTTCAGCCTGCTATTCACATCCTGGCATCTGTCCTCCTACAGCCGCTGGCCATTCCTGCCCCCAGCCCTCAGTGAAGCCCCCATCGCCATTGACCCCCACAGCTTGCCCCTCATGGTGGGGTGGCAAAGAGTCCCCTTCACTCTCCACCAACACAGGATCCAGTATTGGGCAATGGTGCCCCTGAGGCCAGGCAGTCCCCTCAGATGACCATCAAGCCGGCGTGACCAAGTGCCATGTTTTTCCACTTTTCTGGCTTGGTGTGGGCTGGGGCGTGCAGTGACACAAATGGAAGGAGAATGCATGCATCTGCATGCGCTCCCTCCCAGCGCTGTGCCCCAATCTCGCCCCCTTCCGTGCAGTGCCAGTGCACCACCCCGAGCCTCCACCAGAGGTCGCTAGTGTGCTGACAACTGTTGGCGCCAATCCCCCGGAGAGGGAGAGCAGTCCATGGACACTCAATCCCTCTCCACCCCTGTCGACCCCTGGTGACCCGAGTCCTTTCCTGAACCCGGGTCACCAGCATGGAGTGAGGTGTGGCATCCAGTGCCTCAACCCTCAGCACCACTGGGCTGGCACACACTGAGAAGATTTTAATGCCAGCAAGCCTGGCAACTACCTCTTCAATAGTTTTCATACGGCAATGCTCTCTCTAAACTGCTTTGTTCAAATCTCTGGAATCAATGCATATTCTTACTTTATTAGCTTCTCTGTTACCACCATTGAATTAATCCAACTCGTGGGTCTCTCTCTACTTTTTCAATAACACCCAACTTCTACATGTTATCAAGTTCAGCTTTTAATCTGTCTCTTAAGGCAAATGGTATCTTCCTGGATGGATGAATTACAGGGCTCACAGAAGTGTCTGTTTTGATGTGGTATTCTCCCTCCAAACACCCCAACTCTTAAAAAATATCAGTAAAACTGGACAGTACCTCTTCAGTCATGTCACTGTCAGCATTTACTGAGAAAAGTTTCCTTACAAGTCTCATCTCTAGACGAGTAGGTAGTCCAGACACTGGAGTTACATTGTGATCCACCACTTGAAACATTGCAACATGGGACTGATTTTTGAAACCCACAGCCAACGTAACTTTCCCGTGGATGTTCAGCTGGTGGCCAGAATATGAGAACAGTCTTGTTTTTGATTTCTGGATAGTCTCTCTAGACACAGCTTGATACATGTTCAAAGGCATGACATTACTTTGAGCACCAGTATCCAGCTTAAAAGTCACAAATTTCCCATTTAGATTCAAATTCACTTTCCAATCAGTGTCCCCAGCATTATCTGTGAGTGTCTCAACTGTAAAGGCATTCTCAGTTTCACTACTGGTCTGCTCATTAAAAACATGCACTTTCGCACCTTGGTCAGCATTACACATTCTGACAAAATGATTTTGTCTATTGCATAGTTGACACATTTGTCCATACACTGGGCACCTATTTAGCCCATGCTCTCAACCACATTTCCCTCATCTGCGCATTCTTGGCTCTCTTTCTGGCAAGCTCCCCTCACTTTGTGCAATCTCTCATTCTCCTCTTCTTTTGATAACTGCCGTATTGACTGCATTTTCATCCCCAGGGGGCTCACTCATGCTTTTAATTTGCCTCTCACTGAATTAAGCCACTCTACAGATAGCAACAGTTTTAGCAAGTGTCAAATCTGCCTCTCAGAGCAGTCACCATTGCACATGATCATTTATAATGCCACAAATAATTCTGTCTCTAATCAATGAATCACTTAACCAAACTCACAGGACTTAGCTGTTAGGCACAACTCTGTAACATAGGCATCAATAGGTTCACCTGGATTTTGATTCTGAATGCTAAACAAATGCTTCTCATATGTCAGGTTCTTGTGTAGGTTGCAGTACCTCTCAAATTGCTCCATGATTTTGGACAAGTTTTCTTCGCCTTCCTCCCCAGCCCATTCTGAAGTATGATACACCTCCAGGGCCACAGGACCAGCAACATGTTAGAACATCATGGCCTGCATCTTCTGGGACTTCTCAGCAACACCCACAGCCACAATGAAAATTTCGACCTGCTGCTTGATGCAATGCCAGTTTTCAGCCAGATTGCCAGTGAGGTCAAGTGCAGGTGGTGGTGACAACTACTCCATCTTCTGACACCATGTAATGATACATGGAGACCAGTAACCTTGGTTTGCAATGCTTTACTATCAGTTGCCAGCTAGGTACACACAGATGCATCCAGTATCAGGTACACTATAATTCTGATGGGTTATAGCTTGCCAACTCATTTATATAAGTCATTCAAAAGGTAGTGACATCAAACTGTCATTAATATGCATATACTCACATTAATATGCACATTCTCAAAACTGATACACATTCTACATTTTACTGATCGTAGAAATTTTGACCAGACCCTTTCTTTAAAACTAAAGATGCCCATTTCTCAAAGAACTGACTGTCCACGAATGTGCCCCCATATTTAACTTCTACTGGGATATGACTGTTAAAGCTTTTTTGTCCTGTCAAATGAGTTGTATACTTCTCTCTGACTCATAAATTACCTTGCTATCAGATACAGTGGTACTGCTTTCTATGAATACCACAAATTCATTTTCACCAATGTAACAGTGCTACTTCCAAAATTCAACATATGAATTAACTGTGCTGTACTTGAAAATGAACTGTTTTGCCATTATTTTGCAGAGAAAAAGTCCTCATGTTGCTCAGAATGTGGCTCCATTCTCATTTTGTTTTTCTCATGCTTACCAAATGCTCAGGACCCTCATCAACCAACTGTCAAATCTACATCTTTAATTTTCTTTTCTGCTCACAGCTTCAGTGATGCCATGGGTGACTGAATGCTGATGTAATCAGAAACATAGAAACATAAAATGTGTTGACAGAAAAGGACTGGTAGGCCCATCTAGTCTGCCCTATTTATGCTGAATATTACTATACCCTGGACTCTGTTGGGTCAACAAAAAACACACAAGTGCTGTTGCACGCCACAGACCGAGCAGGTGCTGCAGTATAAAGGCACAAAAAAGAACAGATATTCTACCACTCTTGCCAAAAAATGACCTCTGTCAGGTCACAAGTGTCCTTTCCTCCTCCCTTATCTTTGCATAGTATGCCCATGTGCATACCTCATTCATGTTTAAAGCTCCCCACTATCATCACACCCACCACTTCTTCTGGAAGGTTGTTCCAAGCATCTACCAGCCTTTCAGTGAAGAAGCATTTCCTCACATCCCTCTTAAACTTCCCTCCTTAAGGCTTCATACTGTGCCCCCATGCTCTGGTGCTCTTGCTTGTCTGAAAGAAACTCCCTTTATGCACCTTGTTCACCCATGTAAGGTACTTACAGATCTCAATCATGTCCCCTCTTACTCTCCAGGGAGTACATGTTGAGCTCCTGCAGCTTTTCCTCATATGGTTTCTCATGCCACCCCTGCACCATTTTGGTAGCCCTCCTCTGGATTGCTTCCACCCTGTCAATGTCCTTGTGGAGGTGTGGCCTCCAAAACTTGACACAGTACTCCAGGTGGGTCTCACTAATGAGAGATACAGTGGTAACACCACCTCTCTTCTCCTGCTAGAAATACCTCTCTCTATGCACCCCAGGATCCAGCTAGCCTTGCCTACTGCTTTGTCACACTGCCCTGCCACCTTGAGTTCATCAGCTAGGATTATTCTCATATCATTGTCTTGCTTGATGACTATAAGTACCCCCCATCTTATACACAGCTCCCAGGTTTCTCCACCCCATATGCATGACTCTGCACATCTTGGAATTGAAACCCAGCTGCCAAACCCGAGACCACTTCTCTAGTATCCCCAGATCCCTTTGCATTCTTTCCACTCCCTTTTGAGTGTCCACCCTGTTGCAGATTTTTGTGTCCTCTATAAAGAGAGACACCTTCCTCTCCAGCTCCTCAGCAATGTCACTTATGAAGACATAGAAGAGGGCAGAACCCAGTACCAAGCCCTGTGGTACTCCAGTAGTCACTTTCCCATCCCCTGAGTGACTGCTGCTTACCAAAACCGTCTGCCTCCTATCATTTAACCAGTTTGATACACAGTTACCACCTTTTCCACCACCCCTAGGCTACTACATTTCTTAATCAATCTCCTGTGTGGTATAGTGTCAAAGGCCTTAATGAAGTCCAGATATGCTACATTCACTTCCCCTTACCTGATCCACCTCCCTAGTTGTCAGTCAAAGAAATCTATGAGATCTGTTTGACATGACTTCCCACTTAGTAAAGACATGCTGTCAGTGGTCCTGTAACCCATTTTCCTCCAGGTACTGCATTAGTCTCTCTTTCAGCAGGATTTCCATTAATTTCCCCACCACTGATGTGAGACTGACCAGTCTGTAATTGTTAGCCTCTTCCCTGCTGTCACTCTTATGCAGAGGAACCACATCAGCCCTCCTCCAGTCCTCTGGAACCACACCCATCTCTAAAAAGGTGCCGAATAATGTTACCAGAGGAGTGGATGGCACTGTGCTCTGTTCTTTTAGAATCCTTGGGTGGATCTCATCTGGTCCCATCACTTTGTTTTACTTTAGGGCTTCCAATCCCTGGCAGACTCTGTCATCCATAAATGGGCTTTTGTCCACTCCCCCTCCCAGTGCCTGCTGATGCATGTTGGTCTGTTCCATCTCCACTTTGAAGGCCGAGCAGAAGTACTCTTTTAAAATGTTTGCTTTTTCTTGATCTTCCTCTGCATAGTCACCACCCTCCCCTCCAAGTCTCTTGACCCTTACTATACCACTCCTTGTCATCTTCTTTTTGCTTACATACCTAAAGAAAGTCTTATCCCTTATTTTGGCTTCCTGAGTGATCCTCTCCTCTGTTTGAGTCTTCACTGCCCTCACCCTCCTTCCTGCCTCCCTCCCTTTGTTTGTCTAGATAGATATAATTCCCTATCCTCCTCCTTTTGAGTCTCCTTGTACTTCCTATGTTCTGTTTTTTTTCTTCCTTACTTCCTGATCCATCTCCTTTGAGAACCATAGTGGCCTCTTTGTCCTCTTACCTTGCTTATTTATTTCAAACAGCTTGCCATTGCCTTAGTTATTCCCTCCTTTATCGTCTTCCATTGTGCTTCCATTCCTCCCCCCTCCCCCCGCTCATCTTCTCTTTCAAGGTATTTACTTAGCTAGCTTCCCATTAAATTAGACCCCACTTGAGGACTCTTCAGCTTATTCATGCATACTGTACCTTTTCATGCCCGTCATCAACTCTTTGTTTTTCAGCTTCTATTCTTACCTTGCCTATATCACTTTTTCTCCTAAACTTACTCAGTTTTCTTTCTCAAACACACACACACACACACACATATATATATATATATATATATATATATATATATATATAAGACTTTACAAAAACTTTGTTAATGCTCCAGTTTGGGTCAAAGCAACAAAAGTTGGGAAAATGTTGCATTAGGGTTTCCAACCCTAACACCCCACCCTTCCAAACCAGGCAGGAGAGCAGGTGTGGGGTATGCCTTGGACTTCTCAAGCCTAACTCTCATCCCATTCCATCCGTAAATAAGATCAGATGTGCAGAATTTATGAGAACCGTTTAGTTAGGTTCTGATGTTTAATTTTTAAAATGACAACAGTTTTATGTGTTTTCCATGCTTTTTAGTTAGTGGGAAAAAAAACAAGATGGTGGCTCATGAAAAAGAATTTTTTTCTGGTGAAAAAGGATTGGCCATAGCCAAATCTTTTGTCAAACTTTATATCTCTATCCTGGAGAGTGCTCTTCCCTTTGAAAACAGTTGGAACTTAAAAATTGAATAATTTTGCAACAGATTAATATTTTTTCACCAAACAAATGCATGCCATTTTTGTTACCCAAGCTGTACCTACCACAGAAAATTCAAACCAAAATGCCACACCATCTGGGCACAAGGCGATAAGGAAAAAACTGCAAAAAGTGGTGACTTTTAAGGTTTTTGCACTATCTGAATCTCAGAATCCACACATCCCACTGGAACAGAAAATTGGCACCTCAAGAGACCTGTTCACCCAGTTGTCTCCTCACCTGCCTATTTCTCACTTCGCCCTGTTACACCCACTGAGGTACTAAAAATACTTTGGTCACTAAATCCAGCTAAAGGAAAATGCCCCTCGGACCTTGACTCCAAAATGCTCCATTTTTCTGCCCCAGCCATAGCCAACCCTCTAGCCACTGTCTATAACATGTCATTCAGACTTCTTACCATCCCTACAAAATGGAAACAAGCCACAGTCATACCCCTCACTAAAGGAGGTGACCCTTCCTCTCCATGCAACTACCGACCTATATCACTGCTCCCCATCCTAGCCAAAATCCAGGAGCGCCTTGTACTAGCCCAGCTCTCCCACTACCTTGACTCCATCTCCTTCTTCACCCCTTACCAGGCTGGGTTTAGAAAAAATCACTCCACCACCACCACCACCTCTCTCCTCTGTCTCACTGACACCATCCTCACGGGCATGGATAAAGGGGAGATAACTGCAGCTAATTTTGTTGACCTGGCTAAGGCTTTTGACACAGTCTCTCATGCTCTGTTACTGTCCAAACTCGCCTAAGCTGGACTGACTGAGCCTGCCACCAATTGGTTCCAGTCATACTTGGCAGGTAGGTCCCAGTCAGTCCGTATTGGCTTGGCTATCTCCACCTCACTTCCTGTTACCATCGGGGTTCCCCAAGGATCTATCCTAGGCCCTTTGTTGTTTTCTATTTTCCTCAATGATCTGCCTGCAGCCTGCCCTCATACATCTATCCACATGTATGCAGACGACATGGTGCTGTTTGCCTCTGGGTCATCCCCCACTGCCATGGCAGCCTGCCTGCAGGAGGACTTTGACTCTGTTCAATGCTGGTTCCATTCAAATCAGCTATTTCTAAACCCCCAAAAAACTGTCTCCCTAACGTTTGGCACTCGGGCCAAACTGTTCCATCTTCCAGCCTCCCCAACTTTCCACATATTAGAAGGCTCCCCCCTGGAGGTTTGCACTTCCTACAGGTACCTCAGGGTCTGGTTAGACCAGCATCTTGACTTCACTGTGTGTATTGATGCTATACATAAGAAGCTACACCCCATGTTAGGCGCGTTATACTGTAATAAAAGTTGCATCCCCCTACCTATGCGACTGGCTCTCGTTCAAAAGATGATCCTCCCAATAATGTACTACAAGGATGTAGTCTACTGTGCAGCCCCTCAATCCTCCCTGACCAGACTAGACCCTCCCTTCAACTCCTTCTGCTGGTTCTCCGTGGACTGCCCTCCCAGTACACATCACTGTGACCTCTACCATTCCTTAGATCTCCCTTCTCTCCACAATTGGAGATTGGTACACTGTGCTAGAACCACTGCAAAATTCTGGTCGCAGTCCCTCCCCTCCTACCTGGTGACCACCCTGAATGTTCTTCCCCCTCCATTCTACTCACTCAGGAACATTGATTCTCAGCTACTTCACATCCCCCACAGGTCCACCAGGTCTGGACAGACTGCTTTCAGCTTCAGGATGCCCAAATTATGGAACTCCCTGTCAGCTGATATTAGACATGACACCAGCACTCCACACCACAATGCTCTACTTAAGACTCAATTCTCTACTACTTGCTCTTGTATCCTGCCCCACTGAAGTCCTTGCAGCTTTGATGTCAGTTTATTTGTCCCCACTATTTTTTCCTTGTTGTTGACAACCCTGCTTATTGTTGTGATGTTGGTTGCTGTGTAAATATGTAATTCAGTGCGTGCTGCTACTTTGCCTATACTACCCTGTCTGTATACTGCTATTTATATATAAGGATTTTGACTACTCTATTACGGTTGTATTGAACATGTACATGTGTAACTTCTACCATTACTGTATCCTGCCTATCCCATATTCCTCCAGGGCGCATCTGAAATCGAGTGGTACACTGCTCAGTATGCCTTCCTGGTAAATCTCTTTAATAAATAAATAAATAAAATCCCTTTGGTCAGTGCATGGCACATATTGTACAAATCCATTAATCAGTTGCAAAGTTATTAAAGTGCAAATTTTGAGGTTTAACATTAAACATACTAAACCCTAACTATAGGGGCATGACTGTTTATATATATATATATATATATATATATATATATATATATATATATATATATATATATGTATAGATGATATACATGGAGAACTGTCAGATAAATGAATTAGCTACACAAGTTCTGTTTCACCTTGGGTAACCTCATGAGTGGCATATGCCACAAGTGAGGTGTCCGAGGTCAAACAGCACAAGTGTAAATAAATCATTTATTTGACAGCTCACCATTGTATATTTCATTTATGCAACAGAGATGCTTTCTGTCAGTGCAGGGGCAATGCTTGTCTAAAAAGTGAACAAAAAATTGCATGTTCTGCTCTTTTTTGCTGCTGATAAAAAAAATCTATACGGTATCTATAAATAAAACACTGCTCATTTTGTAGATACTTTTGTGTTGAACAACTTTCATGCTCACAGTACAATGCTATCTTTTTTGGTTTTAAAGTTATTCTCATCTGAATATGAGTAGTACTGCTACTGAGACCGGACATTCCAAATGAGTTCTAGAGTGATTGTGACATAGCTACTACGTGGATAAATTTTATTTATTCAACAGCTGTGAAGATAAATGGATTTATTCAACAGCTTCTGAGTCCATGCCTATTGCATAAATATATATATATATCTGTGTGTATATATACACTATATATATATATATATATATATATATATACATATAAATATATATATATATATATATATATATATATACACACACATACCCTTCCCTCTTACTCTCCATTAACTTTGCTTTTTTCTCTTTTAAATAATTCCTGAAGAAAACCTATGGTTGAAATATAAATTCTAACTCTGTTTTCTATTTTCAGATTGCATTTAATATTACCTGTTTGTTTTGTTTTCAGCCCACATGCTGATATGGCAATTGTTTTATTCTATATGTAGGGGCCTTCACTCCATTCATAGATTTTTAGCTAAAAATGGTGGTGATCTTGTCTGTTTGGGTTTTCAAAATTGATAAATTTCAGTGAAATCCACAACATTTGAGTCAGCTGACATTCTCTTATAGTTATCTTTTGCGTTGTTCTACAGGCCTAACAACTTCTTTTGCTTTTTCAGCTCTCTAACATGATTTATGTTCACTTTATTTTTCTCTCTGACTGGGGCAGGGAGGGAGGTGCCGTCCATCAAGCGACTCTCTCAGACTTTAACTACAGTATAAGAGAATGTCAGCTAAATGATCTAAGTAAAAAAGCAACTGTAATAAAGCAGAAGGAGATGCCTACCACACAAATTTAAGTAAAACAGCATTGGTGAATAACACAACGCTGTGGGCATGAGGAAGTGGCTGGACCACAGAACATTTCCCTGTTTTGTGTGTGGATATACTTGAATAAAGATACAGGAATTAATGAAATATTGGAGTTTATCCCTCATCATTTTTTATTTCATTTTGGCATGTCATTTTGTGGATGACCCAAGATCGAGTCTATATCTGCCTTCCTGAAGGAAAGGGCAACCTGAGCCTACACTGGATGGATGTAGTCCATCAAGCCCCTGAGATTTGTTAGTATTTAGATTGGTCAAAGCCTTATACACCACTTCTTCTGAAATCAATGGTGCATTGTCCTGATTTTCAGTTTCCACCATATTTAATTATGATGGCTGATATAGAGACCCAACATGCTTATTTAAAGCAGCAGTGCAACGAAAATGGGCTAAAATTTGACTCTGGCTTTTTTTTTCTTCCTAATTGATGCCAGATGTCTTCCAGTTTATTTTGGTAGTAAAATTTTCAGTTTTCATTATCATTTAAGAATTTTATGAACGTTTCAAAATAATTATTTCTCAAGGAAAAAAAGGTGGCGGCCTCATTTTTGCATAGAAATAATATTGAGGACCCAAGGAGGGTAAGAATCCAGACAAAAATACAGGATGTACAGTAGACAGCATAGGATGCATCCAGAAAACTCAGATCAACAGTTCTGTCAGTATATTTCATAACCATAACAGAAAATTAGCTTTTTGGAATAATTATTTTCATTCCACTGCTGCTTTAATACATGTGCTGTTTATTTATTGTTACTTTTTTTCTCATCAGTTAAAGGTCCTTCTCTCCTGCATCCCCTTTTCTTTTTATTAATATAGGGCCAAATCAGTTTTAGGACTTTTGTTTGTATAATCTTTTTATTAATATTGAAAAGATGAACTAAAAATACACAACATACAGTTATCTATTGCAAGACAAGAAAACAACTATGATCATACACATAACTCAACAAAAACACCAATGGATAAAATGGCTACAATAAGATCAACTGTCAAAAACATATAATAATGTGCAATAATGCACATTAACTTACAATAGGTTCAATCCATGAATTTTGATAAATTAGAGTCAAGTACTAGATTCATAGGATAAAAATGCCCATCTTATATCCAAAAGTGAAGGGTACCTCTTAAGTCCATCTTTTTAATTCCCTTAGTCTCATGGCTCCTAACTAGCCCCCTCTTTTAAGATCTGAGCCTCCACCGGTGAAAGTCAATTCAAAAATGGGGCCCACACTTATAAAAAATTTTCTTCCCTGCCTTTCAGGAAATACGATAATGTTTGCAGGTCCAGAGTTTGGATGATCAGTGTTTTCCATTGCTGTGTCATAGGTTTCATGCAGGATACCCATGTATTTAAGATACAGTGTCTGGCCAGGGATAGAAGGACTCTGATCCAGTGAGGGAACAGGCTGACAATACCCTCCTCTTTCTTTTTTTTGCCTTCTTAATTAAAATTTTACATTCCCTAGCTACATTGAAATATCATGCCCCCAATTATTTGTTCCTGGTGTCTTTTGGTCTTTTGAACATCCTCCTCTTGTGCTTAATTTCTGGCATGATTTTTCTGGTTAACCATATTGGTATCTTCCAATGCTTATTTATTTAATTGAGGTAGAAATTTACTTTCCAGGTCTTTTCTTCCATATTAGAGTGGCATTTTTAATAATAATTCCTCATTCCAGCTCCAGTTTCTCAAATCCTTCTTCACTGATATAAAGTCTTCCCTTTTGTAACAGGTGCATTTAGTTGTTTCATTGTCCTTGCTATTATATTTCTCTGTTATAAACACAACCATCTGGTGATCAGTGTCTCCTAACGGTTCCCTAGGTCTTCAGTGTATAATATTGTAACTTAAATTACTTACTACAACGTCAAGAATGTTGTTATCCCTAGTTGGGCCCTTAATGTGTTGCTCTAAATTAAGGTTTAAAATATTTACAGCTAACTGATTATCCTGTGGGCTGCCTCTGTCACCATTCTCCCAGTTCATTCATGATAAGTTTAAATACCCAAAAAGGATAATGTTTTTCTTATCTATGAAATTATGCATATCACTTACTAGAGTTTCATCCCTGGATTCTAACTGGTCTAGTGGTCTATCACAAATGCCAGTTATAATGCAGTTTCAGTTGCTGTCTCCTACCCTAATCTGGATAATCTTGTAGTCTATAGCATCTTCCTATGTTATCTCCTCCATCCACAAGGATTTTTTTTTACCAAAAAGGGACACTCCTCACCCTCTTTTCCCAGTTCTATCCCTCCAAAAGAGCCTGTACCCCTCAAGTTATTTGTTCCAGTCATTATCTTTGGTTCACCATGTCTCAGTGATACTTACTGTATAATGTCAAAATCTTCTGAGGTAGCTAGTATTTCCAGTTCCCCTATTTTTTTTAACGCTAGGCGCATTAGATAGCATGCATTTCCATTTTTCACCGTGATGTTTATGAATAAGTGTACTCTTGACTACCCCATTATTTTTAGTTATGTCTTTGAGCATTGTTGCCCCTCGTCCATGCCCTTTCACTGTTAGTTTAAATAATTATCTGCATCCTTGAGCAGTCTATTACACAGCATCCTTTTCCCTAGTTTGTTTAGGTGCAAACCAACCCTCTGGTACAAATCCAGTGCAAATTCTCTTACTTCTCAAAGATTTTCCAGTTCTAAATAAATTCAGAAGCCTCTCAGTCCAGTTTTTAAGCCATCTGGGAAGGATTAAAATAATTTGATGTGAAAACACTACCAACTCAGAAGACTGGGTGAGTCTTGATGGGTCAAATTCATTAAAATACCATAGGGTTAGTTTTGGAGATTTAAAAATACTTAAGAGAAATCTTTTTGTTCTCCAGATCTTGGTTCCTCATATTATGGTTGTGGGCTGCAACTAACAAACAGAAAAATAAAAGAGATGGTATATACTCACATTTGATATTTATAACATAAAGAAATTAACACTGATGCAGATATTGCACTATTATAAATAGTCATGAATTGACTGAAAATGTGATAAGACATGTGATATATCTACTACTGTGGCATTTATGATGCTTTCAGAGATACAGCACCCCTACAGGATTCAGTGCAATAATCTTGAAATATTTATGGAATCAGAAGATAAATGATATATGCCCAAATGTTGATATTGTTTATTTTTAATTTAGTGTACAAAGCCCTGAAGAAGTGGATAGAACTCACAGAACATTGGCTGTTTTGTTCTGTCAATAAAAAAACAAAAGAAAATATTTTTACAAGAAAGATTTTGGTGAGTGTGCTGTTTTCCAACACAACAGGTCTTGCTGTGCTTCTGTGCTGGAATAAGCTCCTCCCAGTTTGCTTATTTTTGCAGGTGTGGGAGCCACACTGACTTTGATGAATCTTTATTATAAAGGAATAATGCATGACAGGGTGTGGGTCATGCTTGGATAACATTACACCTTGGGTGGTTGGACACGAGGCCACTGGCAGAGTGTGTTCAACACCCAGGAAGTGACGTTATCCTAGCAGACACACACCAGGTCATGCATTATTCCTTTTATGCAATGGCTCCTGAGTAAAAAAAAAAAAGAAGAAGAAAAAAAGATGAAAAAGAACATTTAACAGTACTTTTTTTGAATGGGTATGGTTACTTTTAAGAAAAATAGTGCTAGTGCTGACATGTTTAGCCAATAGGTGGAACTGCTGTGTCATTAGTGTGGCTCTACACTGGCTCTGTACTTCCTACTAATGTTTCTGTCATTTCTGCCCTATACCCTCTCCTTTGTGCTTTCTTTATGTTCTATAGTCTTTAAAATACAAGATTGTGTGTTTCTCTCTGTTTCATGCCCTTGCTGTTGCCACCTCAAAGTTGTAGATTCCACCCCCTCCCTCACCGCTCTCATGATTGTGGCTTTTTTTAATTTTTTGCAATGTGGTTTCTCTTATCTGGAATTGGAGATCTCTCCCCCCATTGCAGCTGTGTCAGTTCTGCTCCTGGTACAGGTTTTAATGGGAGAACAGACTGAATGAAAATGGTGATAGAGTAAGTCAGTGAAGCACAGTATGCTTCTGTAAAGCACACGTGCTCACTTTGCTAGAGCAGATGAGTAGAGAGTTACTGTAGCCAATTGTGATGACAGCTAGGTGTGACTCTCAGTTTTATTAAAAAAGAACACTTTGCTGGGCATGTAACAGTGATTCAAGTGAGACACAAGGAGGAAAGTGGGTGGCAGGAAGTGAAAGACAGATGGAAACCATCACGTCTTTCAGGAAAGCCGGTTTCAAAATGGCAAGGAAAAAACTATAGTAATGATTAGTTTGTGTGTGCAGTGTTGAATTTTGTGTGCTTGGCTGACTTTTTGTAGCTATTGATGTTTCGGGGGTGGTGATGTCATGAGAAGGGTGACAGCAGTGCTGGAACTGAAGTTGTTTACAAGGGCTGTACTTCATGCTGGTGTTTGAAAGTGATTGGATGGCAGTATTGAATGGGCAGTGGGCAGTGATGTTTTTTATCTTATTCAGTCATATGTGTGCTGGGACTTGATCTGTGATGTTATGCTGGGATAACATCATGGGTCCAGCTCCAGACTGACAAATCAGAGCCCAGCATTCTTTCTTGCCATTGTAAAATCACCCTTATCCTTACAGTTCCTGCCCTGGGCACTGGGAACATTTCAGAGACTATAACCTTGCATTTTCTGCCTTTAAGTAACTGCTCACTACCTCCAAATCTGCTTTTATGTTTTCATCCATTCCTAGACCTGTATTATTTGTTCCTATATGGAGCAATAAAATAAGACTCTCCCCTTCCCCTTTCAGCTCTCCAAATTCTTTCTTATGTCACTAATTTTGGCACCAGGTATGCAGCAAACTGTTACCCTTTTCTTCCTCCATCTACATACAGCAGTGTTGATGTTTCTTTTTGAATGAATCTTCAGTTACTACTAGATTTTTCTCCAGATCTTGTATTTCCATCTGATGCTTGCATCCCTCGTGGACCTACCCCCTTACCCTAAAAAGCACCTCAAGTTTTGCAGCGTATCTGGGAACTGAGCTGCTGATATAAGCACTGTAAGTAAATGGACTGGTCATACATCAAACCTATGTGTTCATAGGAAAATACATTATCTAGGCATCTGACAAGGAGAGAATGTTCAGAGAGGAGGGGATTTGAAAAGCCATTGTTTAGAACTCAACAGCATGGAGACTGTTTTCTTTTCATTGTCTACTAGGTGATTAGTGTAAAACCAGTTCTGGACATTTGTGTAGTCATACTGAAGGTCTCATTTGATGAAGAGTGAGGTGGAGCCAGAGAAATACATTTACTGTATGGTGTCTCCAGCTTACATGTGAATGCTACAGGTCTTAAGTGACTTTGGAAGGTTATTGATGAATACTGAAAACAGGAGGGACCCAAGGATGGAACTTTTTAGGATGCCCAGGGTAACTAGGAATGAGGAGGAAAAGTCAAGTCCCAACTTAACCACAGCTGATCCATCAGAAAGGTGTAACTTAAACCAGTGGAGGGTGGGTATCCGATAAATCTGAGAAGACTAATATAGATAAAAGCAGGGGTAGATTACTGTATCCAAGGCCTTGTCAGAAATGCTGGAGATTGCCACAGTACCATAGCCAGAATCCATCTATAAATGTACACAATTGGAGATCCAAATAAGGGAGGTAGTGGTGGAGTAATTTTTGCAGAAGCTGGATTGGATGTGGGTCAAGAAGCCAGTCCTGGAAAAGAAGCTGGGCAGATGCTTACTGACTACCCTCTTCAAAATTGTGGACAAGGCAGGCAGTAAGGATTTTAACATGTGAAAGTCATTCATCTGTAGTGCATCTGTGCATGTTTTTGCCTTCAGGTTATAAAGCTTGATGAATGCCAAGATGGCGACCATTTTATTTTTCACTTGCATCATTTAAAAGGAAACAGTTGCTCTAAAAAGGTGGGTGGAGAATATCTTGTCCCAAAGAAAGGTAAAAGTAAGGAACAGGAGTTTTAAACATTTGTTTTTTCTTTTTCGTTTTGAAAATGTTTACACATTAAACATGCATAAAGGGAACACTGAATGTTTCATGCTGTGTTTAGACAGCTATATTAACACTATAAATACGATGTTAACATTCTTCATCCATTATTGAACAAAGTAAATACAATACAACTAAGTCCTCAAGTAGAGAGAGAGAATGAAGATATAGTAAAAGTGAATGAAATATGACATACATTTCGGTAATAGAAAGCATACTTCCTATACATGAAGGAAAAACATAAAAATAAGGTTGTTTCTGGATAGCTAGATATAACCATGAAAACATCTCTCTCTGGATGTACATCTCCTATGCCAAAATCATTTTTTTTGTGATGAAAATCAAATACTGTACATTATTATCAATGTACTATTATATAACTTCCTGAGCTATTTAATAACATAGCTTAGTATATCTATAAAGTCAAATTAACAATGTAAGAAATCAACCAAGACCTAAAGAAATACATAATTCACTTTCATAGCATTATTACTCCCTTTTAAGTTTTTTAATCATGGAGAATTACAACAGAGAACAAAATAATTTATTTCATAATTGTTTTATAGATTTACAATAGGCATAATAAGCATACTGTGCCCCACGTGGCAACATAGTTACCTATTAGAAGGTGTTATTACTAAATCAGAGGGCTGTGGGTTCAGTTCCCACATCTTGCACTTGGGTTACTATTCCAGTACTGACACTGTAGCGCAGCATGAGAGGGGTGGTGCACTTCTGAGGTGCCGTCTTTCTGATGAGACGTTAAACCAAGGTCCCATCTGCCTGGATTGGTGGTAGTTCAGGTGGACGTCAAAGATCCCATGGCACTTATCGAAAAGAGTAGGAGAATTTTTTATTATAATAACATCAAAACAAATGATTACAAACAGTGTTGAATCACACAAAACAATATACCAAGCATACAGTTAAAGAAAAACAGAGCTTTGACATACAAATAATAAAAACAACAAATTTCTAAGAAAGCACTGCCCAAGAAAAAGAAAATGAGAAACCATATTAAATCATACAAGAAAAATCACAGTTACTAAAAGATAATGAAATTAGATCAGTATTGCTTCTTACATATAGCCCAGTAATCACAAATACTTTAATTTGCCCACTCCACCCCCCCAACATAAGACAAGAGGAAGTATTCATTCTGGCAGACCCCCAATTCTATCAAACGATATAAATTTATACAAAATATGATGCCAACCAAATATCAAATTAAACAAAAGAAATGTGGAAGTAATTAAAACTGTGCACATCAAAGATTCAGAACCTATATACAGTATAAAGACAGACTTCAAGAGCCTATACTTCCATCACTAATATACTGTAACCAGTCTCATAATCCTGAAATGATATATTGTCAACCCACCTCCTTAATTCATTTATATTTAATGAAGTAAGTCAATCCTTTCCACCAGTTATCAACTTGCCTGGTGGATGCAAAGGTAACATCTGTCAAATATACCCTCTTCAAAGCCCTGCTTATCAAGCAACATACTATCTCAACTGGCATTAGTTTCTGATATATCACCCATTGGCATCTAGCCTGCCACAAGTAATATATCATTGCACAGCACAATATATGTAAAGTCCCATTATCATACTTTGACTGTAAATGAGCAAATTGACCCAAAACCAAAATGTTATAATCCAGTGTACCTAACCACTTCATGTTCCACTGGACCACTAGGAATTTCCAAAGAGACTGAGCATAGGAACAGCCAAATAAAAAATGTTCCATTGTTTCTTCCATATTAATACAGTGTAAATAAGGACAATTTTGTTCCAAATGAGCCTTATATTTTGCATTTCCTCTAACCCCAATCCTTCCATATACCGATAACCATATAAGTTCCCACATATAAGGAGGTAACCTCGAATTATTTAACCTTTGGAGCACTAATTTAATATTTTGTGATGGACAATTCTTAAAAGCAGGTTCACTGGGGTATAATTGCAGCATTACCTTGTTATATAACATTTTCCCTGAACATTCCCATATACAGTTCTCTGATAATTTCTATTTGAATAATTTTTTGACAATGGGTAAAAAAAGCCCAGGAATACATAAAGTGGGAACAGGTTTAGGGGGATCAGTCAACCAAGCCTGAAAGTACCTATATAATATTGCAGAAAGTAGTTTCCCATCATTCCTAGAATGCAAATCCCATACATCCTTAAAATTTGAGGAAATAAACAATGTTGAGAAGAGAATTATTGGATCAACCATACCCAAACCCCCACTCTGTTTTGATAAATATGTATAGTGACGCTTAATAGGATTAAGCCTATTTCCCCATACCATTTGAAAAAATAAGCTATATAGTTTAGTTTCTAAGTTAAGTGGAATCGGAAATATATGAGCAATATATAATAACATTGGCAAAATAAAATTTTTTAGAACTACGACCCTCTGTAATTTGGGTAATTTCCAATGTTTCCATATGCTTACTTTACTTTTAACAGCATCCCTTTTCCCAATTCAAAGAAGGTAAATTCTGAGGTCCATACCACAGCCCAAGTATCTTGATTGGTTCAGAAGAAATATGTATTCCCTGAAAAAGTAAAGACTCAGGAATTTGTACCCCAATAAACAATCCTCTACTTTTAGAGGGATTAAGCTGTGAATTAGAAATACCAGAATACTTCATCATTGAGTCTAAAAAAATTATAATTTGATCATAACGCTGAAAAAATAAGCACAAATCATCAGCATAAACCTGAACCCTCACTTCCTTAAACAAAGAGGTGCTGAAATCCCATCCCAAAATGAAATTTGTGATAAATACTGAATCAATATATCTATAGTATAAACATATAATAATGGGCTCAGCGGGCAGCCCTGCCACACCCCTGTAAGAATATGAAATCCATCTCCTATTATGGTTTGAAACATAGGGTAAGTTATACTAGTATCATATATTACCTTAATCCAATGTACAAATTGCCAAGGGACCCCATAATGGGTCAATACCAAAAATTAAAATGGGTGATACACCCTATCGAATGCTTTCCTCTGGTCAACAGACACAATACAGCCAGTTAATTTATAAATATTAACATATTCGATCCAATCTCTAATGAATCTGTGTGCTTGAAAGATAGTTTTCCCTGGTAGACCACAAAATTGATTAGGAAATATAACAGTAAGTGCCACGTTCTTTAATCTGGTATTCAATATACTCATCAAGAGCTTATAATCTGAATTCAATAAAGTGATTGGTCTCCAATTTTCCAATGAGTATCTATCCCCGGATTTAAATAAAAAAATTAATATACCCTCAGAAAACCACAACGGGAATGTTGCAGATACAAGAAAAAAATTATAAACTAATTCCAAACCTGTTGCAAGGGAATCAGGAAAAACTTTATATAATTCCATCGTCAACCCATCAATACCTGGTGATGTTCCAGATTTCAGCCGCTTAATCACTATAATAATTTCCTGCTTTGAAATAGGTAAAACTAAAGCCCCCATATCACCAGAACATACTGGCCTCTCTAATTGTGCCAAGAATTGTTTTATAAGTGGAATGCTAGGTGGAGTCTCAGGCCTATGGGCATCAAAAAATTGTTTAATCATTTGTTGTAACATGTTTTTTTCTGTAATAATATTACCATCATCATCCTTAAGTGCATCAGTAGTAGTATTCAGTTTATATTTTTTAAAGGCCTCATAAGGGTCTCCTGCCAGACATTTTTTTTTCCATATTTAAACAATGTTTGAAGAGTTTCTTCCCTGTTGTACTGCCACTCCTTAAGCTGTTGTTTAATGTGTGCAATATGCACAGAATTATCAATTTTAGAAGAATTTGCCAAGGAAATCTGATCATATAGGCGTTGTCTCAATTTAAGATAATGCAAAAACTTCTCATTACCCCTTGTCTTACCGATATTTTTAAAAAAATTTGCAAAATCATGTTTCGAATCCAACCACCATTCCCCTAAATAATCATATAAAAAAGCCACTGATAATCTTGCCTGTAATAATACTGCAAATTTATCCCGAACCTCCGGACAATGTAACAATAATGCATTCAGTTTCCATCTAGCCCCCGTCTGTGCAGGCAACCTTAAAGGTCCAGTTTTACACAGCAAGAGCATATGATCCTAAAAGGATACAGGTACTGTAAAAAAATCAAATGACAAGGAATCTGATAGAAACATATAATCAATAGTGGAAGCAAAATTATTCTTTTTATAAGTAAAGTCCACTCCTCCCTGTTGTCTACTCCTACTATTAACAAGGCCAGATCCATTAATCAATTGTTCCAATGCATTGGAATCATAATATACCTTTTTTTTTCTTTCTCCTGTTCCCCAATCCTACTTACCCTAACATTCCTTTTGAGCTCGCAGTTAAAGTCACCACATAAAAAAATATTATATGAAGTAAATAAATATGGCTTTATCAAATGAAGCAGAGCTATCCTTTCAGATTTGATTTGTGGACAATAAACATTGATGAATCTGCATGTCAAGGATGTCCAAACCCCATCTAAAATCATTAATCTTCCTGGAACAATATTCATTAACTTAATTAATGAAAAATTAAAGGAATTAAATACAAATCCTATACCATCAGCTGTATCCTGGCCAAACGACCAGTAGGAAGGCTCACAGCACCATTCTCTCTGAAAAAGCCTAGTTTGTTCTAGAGAATACATCCAGGTTTCTTGTAATAGACAAATATGTAAATCCTGGAAATGAATGTAATCATATACTATCCTCCTTCTTTTAAAATTCAATAGGCTATGAACATTCATAGAGCCCAGGGTAACAGCCATTCAAGAAAAAGGAAAACACATCATCCATCTTTTTTTCTCTTTTTTTTCCTTTTACCTATATATCCTTCAGTAACTCGCAAGGGAGATGGAGGGCTATCCTGTATGGGTTGTGAATCTAAATCCTGACTATCCATCTCCAACTCACCCCAAGATGTAGCTAAAGCAGAAAAAGGATTGTTCGATTCCAAATCAACTGGGCAAGGCCCCACAGTAGATTTAGTATTCCTAGATGACAGTCATTCAGGAACCAAAACCAAAGGTCTTGCTACCACGTTGTTACCTGTCTCTTTCTGTATCACTATTTCTCCTTGAATCTCCTCAGTAGGTAACCGAGGTTGCTCCTCTGCAACCTTATTTTGACCCTTTTCTATGACACTAACATCATCCTGAGCATCATGGGACCTTACCCTATCCATAACTGGTGTAACAGAAGTAATTACCTTATCCTGTGCTTCCTGAATCAATAATTCAGGACAACCAATGGATGTTTTATTTCTTGCTGCCCACTCACACGCTGTGAAAACATGCCCAGTCCCCTCACATAAGTTGCACTTCATGGAATTCATACACTGAAAAACCCCATGTCCTATTTCACCACAATTGTCACAACGGGGTTTGTCGCAAGAACTTGACAAATGAGTTCGAGCCCCACACCTATAACAAGCTCTGGGCTGTCCTGCATAAAAGCACACACCCCTATCTCTCCCCAAGAGAAAAGAGTTAGGGATGTGTTCAATTCCTTTGTCAAGGAAGGTCCTGTCAAACTAATCTCATAGATTTCTTTGACTGGGTAACCAGAGTGGTGGACCAAGGGGGAGCAGTTGATGTCGCCTACCTTGACTTCAGCAAAGCTTTTGACACTGTTCCACATAGAAGATTGATAAATAAGCTAGGTAGGCTCGGGGTGGGTCAGAAGTTGGTCAACTGGGTGGCAAACTGGTTGACTGGCAGAAAACAGAGAGTGGTGGTAAATGGTATACAGTCAGAAGAGATGCAAGTCACAAGTGGGTACCTCAGGGATCAGTCCTGGGGCCAGTCCTATTCAACATCTTCATTAGTGACCTCAAGAGATGGACTAGAGGGGCTTGTCTGTTTGCAGATGACACCAAGATCTGCAACAGAGTAGATGATCCAGATGGGGTGGGCAGAATGAGAAGAGATCTGGATAAACTAGCAAAATGGTCAGAAGAGTGGCAACTTGATTTAATGCAAAGAAGTGCAAAATCATGCACATAGGGAAGAGAAACCCTGAAGCCACTTATAGGCTGGGAGGAGTTGCTAGCAGTCACAAAGGAAGAAAGAGACTTGGGCATCATCATCACTGATGACCTAAAATCATCCAAGCAGACCTCTAAAGCAGTAGGTAAGGCTAGGGGGTGTTAGTGTATTAGTAGGGTATCACAAGTCGTAAGAGGGAGGTAATAATCCTCTGTACAAGACATTGGTTAGGCCCCATCTGGAGTACTGCATGCAGTATTGGAGTCCACACCTTCACAAGGACATTAACTAAATTGAGGCAGTCCAGAGAAGGGAAACAAATGGTGCAGGGACTGCATCAGAAGACATATGAGGACAGATTAACGGAGCTCAATATGTATACCCTTGAGCAAAGGAGGGAGAGAGGTGATATGATCGAGACATTTAAACACCTTAAGGGCATAAACAAGGTGAAAGAGTCTAACATGTTTAAATATAAGAAAATAGCAGGACAAGAGGACACAGCATGAGATTAGAGGGAGGCCAATTAAGGGGAATGTGAGGAAATTCTTTTCACAGAAAGGGTGGTAGATGCATGGAATGGCTTACCACAGAAGTGGTGGCTATGAATACAGTGCAGGGCTTCAAACAGGCATGGGATAGGCATAAGGGAGCAATATAAATGACTATGAATAGATAGGTCACTGACAGACCAAAGGCCGATGGCACATTTATAAGGTAGAAAAAGAAATGGGCAGACTGGATGGGCCTTGTGGTCCTTATCTGCTGTCAACTTCTATGTTTCTATGTTTCTATGTTTCTAGTTTGCCTAAGTTTAACTTTGAATTTCCAGCCCCCAGTCCAGAACTGCTCTGAATCAAGGATAGCCTCCGGGGAACTTAAAACTTCACATTTTTGACCCAGCCAGTATGAAATGTCATCCACGTGTACACCCTCATTCTGAAACATCACAGTAACAAACTTAATTAAAGGTTTTGTCAAGGGAATCACAAAAAAGGGTGTCCACAGGGGTCAGAACTTCACCTGACTATATCTCTTCCAAAAAAGGTCCAATGCATAAGCTGATCCAAAACTAACATCGAAATTATCCTCACCAGATATGTTTAAGGAAGTAAACACTTCCCTAGGTGAGAAATGCAGAGAGTCTTTTAATAAACATTTCCCCACGTACACTCTATCTGGCCTAACCTCTAATCCACCCTTATACCTGATACGCACCGCATTCCTGCGTGGAGCTGCCTCTTGTTTTGTTCTAGAAAATAACTCTGACATTAAAGGCTTTTCCACAGGCAAAGCATGTTCTAAATCCAACCCTGGCTGTACGTCTGTCACCAAGGAAGCAGAACTTACATCAGGTAAAACAGAATCCTGTTGAACAGACATGAACACATCACCCCCCCCCCTCAGCAGTAACCACTGGTAAAGGTACATTAGGTTTCCATCCAGGTACATTCTGAGAAAAATTAAGTTTAGGATCCCAGTCTGGTGTTGGGTGCCAAGACCCCTTAGTTAATGTCCAGCCTGCATCCTGCAATGCTCGTTCTGGGGACCAAGCATCAACCCGTGGGACTTGCACCACAGAACCCTGTCCCATCGGAAGTTTATCTTTAGTTTTTACCTGAGCCATCTCAGTTCCTCAAGTATCAGTTGGAACCTCCAGATTCCGTTTAGCAAACAGCACCGCCATCCATTTGCCTTTCCCCTCTTCTCCAATTTTATCCAAGCCAGACTCAGAGCGTTTGAGAAAGGAGAACTCTGAAACCCCTTCCTGCTGTAAAGGAGCCGTCTGGTAAATACAGGACCAATCAAACTGTCCAACAGCATCTCCTCCATTAAACACAAAGCCAGCCATCTTCATACTCGCAACTGGGAGCTCCGAGGACTCAGCCTTACTCAATGCTTCCTGGTGCACATCCGGGTCACTGACAGTTGCCATAGAAACTGATTCAATGCTTTCAAGTGGGAAACAAGATTTTAAAGGCACCACACCAGTTTGTTGCAATTGTTCAGTCTCATAATTCTGTAAATTCCCCTGTAATGAGGTACTTTCCATCTCGCCACAACTCCCATCATTTAGTGAAGTGCTCTCCACAGTCACCGCTTCACCACTCGCTAGGCTCTCCGGTGTCTCCGTAACATACTCAATTTCCTGAGGGGCCATCAATTTCTCCGCTTCCAATGCTGATAATGCCTGTAGAACTCTATCTTGCTCCAATTGCAGCTCACTCAACTTCTCTTTCAATGTAAAATGCAACGGTGACATTTGTGTAAAGGTGCCAGAATGAATACGAACCTCATCACCTGGTAAATCCACATCAAAAGCCTGAAGCTCAGCTACATAATGTGAAGGAACAAGCACCGACTGCACTCATTCCAGCCTTCCTTCCAGTAGAACTTCTCCTAGAGAATTGCTGTCCACCACCTCCTCCATAGCGGCCGTCCTCTCTCAAGTCCAACCTCGACTGACTAGACTTGCATTCCACCACCAGCCCCCTACTTCCAGCACTGCAGTAGGGGAATTTCCCCAGTGTCCTGGCCAAATTTCCCTCATTCACTAAAAATACCACCAACAGTATCATCTGGTTCAAGGTCAGTTGGCATTCACCTGTATCTCCCTTCCCCGAGTCATGCCTGAAAATAGGCAGGATTTGTCTAGTGCACTTACCCGGTCAACAAAAACTAAATAAATAAATAAAAATATGGAAGGAAAACCCTTCCTATTAATGATGGGTAAGGAAAATGAAAGATGCTCATTTAGTTATAAAACAGGACTTGATTTTCAAACAGCCCTTAGATTGTTACAATTTGTGGTGATCTAGGGCTGCAGCAAACTCTGGGTATGCCAGGAACCGAGCACCCAATTTTAAAATAATCAGGTTCCTGGCCCCAAACTCCCTGGATTTGCCACAAGGTGACAGCTGTGTCAAAGGAATGGCACACCAGAGGGGAATGCCACAAACCATAGATGGGCTTGTGGCAGCTATGGGACAGATGGCGACCCAGCAGCTGGGCACCCAGTTGGTTGGTGGGTTGTGTACAGTCAGTAATAACAAGAAGTACATGCCACACAGGGTGCATAGTAGAAGAAACCATGGAGGGGTACAGTATCAGAAGAGGCATGGTTATGTGGACAATGGTCGATCGAACAGACAACATAAAAATGTATGATACCCCAGAGACTGTCACGCTGGCAGCACATGCTGCACTTGCTCCATCTCCCCATGCCCCCTAGGGCACCCCACCCATGATCAGTCTGCCCCTGGCCCTCCCTGGCAGGTTGCCCCCCCCACTGGCAGCATGGTCCCTTATTGCTGCAGGGCACTAGACTACCTCCTGGCTGGTCTAAGTGGTGCCTGCTGCTGTGTCCACGGTGGTGCTTACAAAATCCCCCCAAAATGATGTTGCATTCCCGCCATGGCACAAGCTCCATTGTGACCTTGCGTATTGGAGTGTGTGGCACACTCTTGTTATATGGGGTCTTTGGTGCAGCTGCATCAGGACTGACGAAGGCTGCTTTTGAAAATTGCAAATGCCTCAAATAGTGACACAGTCACCCCTTGTGTCACAGTCCTTTTATAATCTTTTGGCTCAAGTTCCATGCATCGGTCTAACTCTTTTGAACATCGGGCCCACTGTATGCTAGCACATTCTCTACTTTAGTAAGCAGTCTTGAACCAACTGAAGTATTATACAGTAGCATCAATGTACAACACCTAAGCCATTTTATATTCACATTATTAATTGCCTATAGGTATACTTACTTTGTAGGAGTTGTAAAAAAAAGAAATAATTATTTTATTAGTGTCCCATCTCGCTGAGATTTGAAATAGAAAGAAGAAACAAAAGAAACAAAACTCTCTGTATTATTGATGGTAGTCTATTGGCAACATCAGGCTGAGTTGTTTTATCATGCACTTCAGTCTAAATAAAGGAGTCAAACAACATTTGTAATACATCAGATGTCTGTAATGGGTCAGAAGATTGTTCAACATCCAAGATAGAGTCCACATACACTCCTGTAGTGGTGACATTAGAATCTTCACTATTCACATATGCTGGTTTAGAAGCTATTGCTGTGTGCTGTTCCTGAATATACTTCTTTATTTGTTTTTCATTGAAAAACAGTCTGTTGGGATCAGTCATTTGTATCTTTGCCTTGCAAGGTAAAGAACTAAAATGCAGCCACAACGTTCTTCCACTTCTTCCTTGTATTGTAGATAATAACACCTTCCTAGCTGGATAACTGGAGCAACATCTGGGGAAATAAAAACTCTATGTTTTTTATACATGAAAGGTTCTATGATCCTAGCAGTTTTAATGATAGATTTTATATCTAATAGTGATGAAAAGTTACAATTATGGTTGTTGGACTCTAATTTTTGAGCTGGGCTTGGGTTTGCATAGGAAGCTTTTTTACTGGGATCCAAAATGCCTTGATGATTTGCAGCACATATGAATCAGTATACTTGAACTGTTCAGTCAGAAATGATTTCACCAGGTCCCAAGTATTATATGTCTACGTTTCTAAACGTGGCATTCCCACAAAGTATGCATGGCTCCATAGCTTTAAATCGTAAATTGGAAAATCTGAAGAACAACCAAAGTGATGTAGTCCAAGCAGATGTAGTATCCATTTTAACTTTAAGCTCAGTGTTTTCTTTTTTATTTCTTTTATGTGCTCAGTATTATCAGTTATCTGAGACTTATTTTTCTTCAAAGAATCCTCGATATAGGTTAGCTTGACATCCATTTTTTATCAAGGTTTGCAATCATATTTATCAGTACAAAAGAAGCTTTTATTCATGCCATCGAAGATTCTTTGGAGTAAACTCAGAAGTTGGTTCCTCAGATATTTTAGTTAGTTTGGACATTTGACTGGTAATCTCCTCACCTTCCACATCGGTTGATAGCAATTGGCTCAGTTCCACAGTGGTACTGGAGACAGCACAGGTGGATTTGAATGGATAAAAGAAACTGTCACCTTTTCAGTTTCAGCTGAAAGACATACAGCTTCTGTGGCTTGCTTGATTTATTTATTGGGGAAGGGGTAGGGGAGATACATGAAAAACTATTAGAACTAAATTACATAGCAGATAAAAACAAATTAACCATCACATATGCATCATATAACGAGCAACATCGAGGCATTAAAACAAATTATTAAAATTTGGTATAGATACAGCAGGATATGTCTTGAAGACAAACAGGAGGATGTAGTTAAGGACACAGTGCAAAAATGCAGGCAGATGGTAGCTAAGCTAACCAGTAGATATTAGAAGACTCTGTTTGGAGGTGGGGACAAAGGAGGTTGGCAGCAGGATATAGGAAGAGGAGTTACAGTAGAGAGGGTAGGAAACATGGCGAGGGAGAGGAGGAAGGAGTGAAAAGAGGGGAAACAGGGGAAGAGAGGTACAGAGGGGTTTAGGGGCAGCTGCAGGGGTGAGAAGAGAACTTGAGGAAAAGAGAGGAGAGAGCATAGGGAAGAGGCAGAATGGATGGACAGGGTGAGAGAATTCCATAGTTTGGGGAAGTGGTAGGAGAAAGTAGCCTGGCCAGCTGAGGATGTCTTAGTAGGGAGTGCAAGAGAATGGAAACCAGAGTTATGAAGGTTTTAGTGGGAAGGGAGGAGGAGCGGGTGAGGTAAGAGGGGAGAGAGCACAGGCAGAATTTAACAATATAGGAGGAACAATGAGAGAGGCTTTTTACTTCAGGGGAGGGAAGGGAGAGGAAGGTATAAAGGGAGCAATGGTAAGTGCAGGATGGGCAGTCCAAAGCAGAGCAATAGAAGGAGTGGAAGAAGTAATCCAGTCTGGATAGGGTGGAGTTAGGATCAGCACTGTAGACAATATTTCCATTTTCCGGTCTTTTCTTCTAAAAATCCTGGGGTCAACAATTTTGAAAGAAATTGTTTTTAATGAATATCATTTTACAGCTGATGAGGTCTACTGTGAACTGATGAAGATTAACAGCTCTACTAGTCCTGGACCTGACAATATAAATCCTAAATTTTTGAAGAATGCTGCTCGTTATTTGGCATTCCCCTTGTTTGTCATCTTTAATTTATCCTTGGAGTAGGGAAATGTACCTAATGATTGGTGTCTAGCAACTATTGTACCTATTTTCAAAAAGGGCAATAAAGATAATATTGAAAATTATAGGCCGATTAGCCTAACCTCCCATTGTTGTAAGATAATGGGGAAATTAATAAAAACAAAGCTTGAATTAGAACTGGCTGTGAAAGGGCTAGATGACGAATAACAGCATGGTTTTATTAAAGGGAAGTCTTGCACCACCAATTTGATTGCATTCTATAATAGAATTAGCAATAGTCTTGATAAGGGGGTATCTTCTGATGTTAACCTATTAGATTTTGTCAAGGCCTTCGATAAAGTGCCTCATAACACCTTGATTTCCAAACTTTTGGATTTCTGTATTGTTCAAGTCTTGTCAGGTGGATCAATAGTTGGTTACAAGATCATGTCCAATGGGTTCGAATTAATGATTCTATGTCTAATCAGGAAGTTGTTGGTAGTGGAGACCCTCAGAGCTCTGTACTGGGGTAGACATTATTTGGCATATTTGTCAGAGATATGAATGACAACTTAGAAAACAACCTTGTAAAGTTCTCCAATGATACCAAGTTAGGGGGTGAAGTTAATACTTTAAGTAAACATCTGTCTCTGGTTAGTGATCTGGGAAAAGTTGAAGCTTAGGCAATTAGAAATTGTATGTCCTTTAATATTAATAAATGTGTAATTATGCACTTTGGCCATAACAATCCTAATTACTCATATATATATATTGAATAATAGTATTCTTAAAGCTTCTCCTCTTGAACAAAATTTAGGAATCCTTATTAATAACAACTTTTCCTCCACAGACCACTGTAAGACAGTAACTAAAAAACCTAGGGAAATGATTAATGGAATTAAGCTCACATTTGTTTGTAAAAATGAACAATGCATCATTCCCCCGGATAAACGTTATGTAAGGTCCCTTCTTATCTATGGATCCCCTACTTGGTCACCCTATTTAACCAAAGACATTAAACAATTAGAGAGAGTGCAGAGATCAGTGACTAAATTAATTCCAAAACTAAGTAATATGTCCTACCATGAGAAATTACTAGAAATTGGTCTTTATCCATTGCAGTTCAGATGACAGAGAGAGGATTTATTATTTTTATACAGAATGCTGTAATTTCCAGAGTTGGTAATTCATTGTGATATACAGTTCAGCTCTAACAGAGATAACTTAAGGTCCCATAATAAGAAACGTATCATCCCTTATGTTGTTGCAAATATTATACTGTAAGAATAGTTAAATCATGGAATAGGTTGCCCCAGGAAGTTGCTGATCTCACCAATTTTGATAGCTTTAAAAAAGCACTTGCTAGACTATAGTATTTGGCCCACAGAATGGTGTAATTAGACTCAAATATGCGGGAGGACAGTCTCGATAGGCATACCTGCCTTCTTTTTGTCTTACTGACCTAGTAAACCTAGCCAAAAATGGGGAGAATAATGTTGCTGGACAATGGCTCTACGAGAGGGCTGGAGGCTGCAACCAAGGTTCCTGTGTAATGCATCTAGTTGAGGGTGCAGTTTTTTGTGGATGGCATCCACATGTCCAGAAAAGTCGATGTGTCAATCGAGCCAGACCCCAAGGTACTTAAAGGTGGAAACATCATCGTTCATGGTCCTATCTAGGGTGTGCAAAGAGGGGAGGTCAGTAAGCCTTGAGAGCTTCTGCCTTGTGCCAAAGGTCATGGAGACCATTTTCTTGGCATTGAGGGACAGCTGATTTGAACAGAACCAGTGCTGGATGTTGTTGAAGTCCTGCTGGAACATGACCATTGATCGGGGGGAGAACCAGAAGAGTAAAGAACTGTATCATCTGTATACATATGGATGGATGCAGAGATGCATGCAGCAGGGAGGTCATTCAGGAAAACTAATAAGAGTATTGGGCCAAGGACAGAACCTTGGGGGACACCTGTGGTGATATGGAGTGGAGGGGATAAGGAATCACCAATTCTAACTAACTGAGTCCTACCACAAAGGTAGGAGCAGAACCAGTTAGTAGCAGATGTAGAAAGCCCCACTGCTGTAAGTTTGTCAAGGAGAAGGTGGTGGGCTACCGAGTCAAAGGCTTTGGCCAAGTCAAGAAAGATGGCAGAGGTGGTAAGGCCCTGATCCATGCCTGAGAGAATGGAGTCAGTAAGCCATAGGAAGGAGGAGGTAGTGGAGTGGGAATTATGGAAATCAGAATGGAAAGGAGTGAAGAAGGAGGGTGAATCAAGGAAGGGGGAGAGTTGAGAAAGAACTTGATGCTCTTGAAGTTTAGGAAGGGTGGGGAGCATGGAGATAGAATGGTAATTGCCAGGACAGGATGGGTCACCACCTTTAGGAAGGGGTATGACAGTAGCATTTTTCCATTTGTCAGAGACAGAGGCAAGTGAGAAGGAAAGGTTCAGAAGGGAAGAGAGTGACAGAGCAAGTGCAGGGACAGAGAGATGGAGGAGTTCAGGGTCGAGGCCATCAGGACTCTTGCCCTTGAGAGGGATTAGGTCTAGGAAGGACTTGAGAGTGACAGCAGGAGATATAGAAGAGAAGGAGAAAGGGGGCGGTTGGGGAGAGAAGGTGGGTGGAGGGGGAGGGGAAGGGAGAGGAGGGAAGGATTGAGAAAAGAAGGGAGGAGGCACAGGTAGTGAAGAAAGTGTTGAATTCAAAGCTTTGATCCCAGTTTTAGCTTGTGAGACCCTCCACAATATGGTTTCCCAAGAGTCTGCACAAATTTGGAGCCAGGGCTAGTATCTCCAGTTGAAGCGGCACATACCAGGTTACCAGACACACCCACAGTAGGGATCAGGTATTTTTCTGTGGGTAGCTAGAGGGTCACTGGCTACAGTGTCAGTGCTCAGAGTTCCAAAAAGCAGCCACACAAAATTTTCTCTCCAAAAAAGAATTTTTTGGGTGACCTCTCTTGAGACACCACAAAAACTAATGGACACTAAATGCACCGAAAAGCAGTGTATAGTGTTTTCTTCATGTTATGAGCGCTGAGTCCTGAATGTTGTGTGGTTTTGGTATGGGACCTGCTTTATCTTTCTTGCTCAGTTTATTGATATCTGGAAGAGAAGACACCAGCTCCTTTCTTTTATGTACTTTATTTTTTAGTTCCAGAAGTCACTTCCTCTCCTTCTTAGACAATGTAGGAACATCTTAACTGTGACTCCATTGATAAAGTTGTTTATGTCTGACACTAAAGCAGAAATCAGGTACTTCTAACTGAACAAAGAGCAACTGAGGAGCAGAAACTAATGTGCTTCATTTATGGCAGTCATCTTGAAACACCCATAGTTTTAAACCTTTTTACAAATGGCTTTCGGTTTGCACACAGTTATATGGTTAACACATAGCTACATTTTTTCAATCAAACAACTTTTAAATTTTACACTTTTGACTGCAAAATCTGAGCACAGTCAATTACCCCTCCCACTAAGTGATGTATCTAGCAGTCAGCTCCAGGTGTAAGCTATAATTCTGTAGCCAAAAATGTGGCTGTATGATCATATGTTTTATGCAACTCTAGCCTAAGGTTTTCAGACATTCCTTCAGTTAATACTCCCTTACATTAAAATTTAGAAGGAAACAAATGATCCGAAGCCAGCTCCATGTGGTTCACTAGCTGGGGACTGCTCTGGTATGCTGGTGACCTAGGTTTGTGCTATAATCCCAGTATGTCAGTTGTGAATGCCAGCAGGGAGGGATCAGAGAATCCTATGGATGTTCTCTTCCCAGTGAGGGGCGGGGGCCTCAGTTCCACTCTTGCTGTAATGTCTATGGTCATCCTGGTAGAGGTGCCTTTCACAGCACAGGTGACTACACATGGCCTGGCACCCCATCTCTTAACCCAGTTGTGAGCACTCACATGCGTACAATGGAGAGGCGGAGTGAGCCCTTTAAAGTTGGATAAAGCCCTCCAGTTGGAGCGGCCTAAAGAGAAGGCCAAATGCCACCCATTGGCATCCCACAAGGCTAGCCCCTCACCTGACGCTGGTGTCTGGAACTCTCCCCCCTTTGCCAGACTAGGCCATAGCTGAGTCAAAAGAAAGCAGGGAGCCCCACTGCAGGGGACAAACTGTGGTCATCTGAAGGATCAGGTCATTTAGGGACTGATTCAACTAGGAGGCATCTGAGATTTGCAGCAGACAGGAGCCTAGGGCTGTATGAAAACAGTACTGCAGGAGGTAATAAAGACATATGCAGCATAACTATCAGAACATCATGGAAGCACACTAACAACCAGCTTTTGAAAACAATCATACACAACTGTGTTTGTATCCTTAACTTTTCTTTACTGAAAATTAAGCTGTTCATCTTTGACAAACTATAAATAGGGACTGAATTCAATTCAATCAATCAATCAATCAAGTCTTTATTTAACCAGGCGTTCATCATTGAGCAGAAGCTCATTTGGAAGATGGACCTGGGTGGAGCATGAACAATTGTATATACAGGTCAACACAGGTATTTACAAGGCAATACAGATAATACTCTTTACAGACAGGAAGAAAAAGAAGATCATATGTACATAGAATTATACAGATATTATACAGATTACACGGTATTTACATACATAGAAGTGTCTATAGGAAGATAAAGCAGGTTATCTAAGGTTGCAGGAGGAAGTAACGGAAGAAAAAATAAAATAAAAATATACACCAGGTAGAGGTGAAGGTAGGGGGAAGAGAGGAGGGAAGTAGGGAGAAAGGCTAGGAGGCACGGTGCACAGAAAGGAGTTGGTAAAGCTGGATGTAGAGAAGGTGGATGGAGAAAAGGAGTATGTGTGAGCTCCGGGATTGAATGCTATAAGCACGGGGCATGGTAGGATGTCACAACCTCAGGGTAGTGAGCTCCTATCCGAGGTTGGGAAAGGAAGAATAAGGGGATGGATGGGCCTAGTGTTGATGAGACAGGGGGATAAGAGAGAGAACAATTAGGCTGGTGAGGAGCAAGCTGGGGGGGTCAGTACTTAAAATTAGGTCTAGGCGTGTCTATATACCAGTACTGGGTCTGAGTGGGTGAAGCAGTTACATACTTCTCTGATTATACGGAAATAAAGCATCTTGAAAGCATTTATACCGATTAGAGTGCTTAATTTGAGGGTTTTTTGTAGATCGTTCCATAAGGTAGGTAGCACGAAGCTTATGGCTGCCCTGCTGAAGCGGGATTTTGCTTTGGGTACTTTAAATGTAATAGCTGAGTAAATTCTTAACGCGTATTTCCCAGTTATACTCAGGGAAGACAGCAGGAGATATAGTAAGGCAGCTTATTAGAGATGGCTCTATAGGTCCAGAGGCGCGTTCTGTGGCGCCTGAACTTTAGTGATGTCCATCCCACTGCCGCATATAGGGTGCAGTGATGTGTGTCTAAGGGGAGTCCGTTATAAACCTCAGTGCCTCATGGTAGAGTGTGTCCAGTTTAGCCATGTAAGAGTTGGGGCATTGGCACAGAGGAAGTCAGCGTAATCAACCAATGATAGGAAATGGATTGGACCAGTTGTTTCTTGGCATCTCTGGTGAGAAATTGGCTGATTCTAAAAACAGTCCAAGCCTTTGCCAAGTCGCTTTAGCAAGTCCTCGATATGTTCAATGAAGGAGAGTCTTTGGTCTATCCAAACTCCCAGATACTTGAATTTTGTAACAAATTCTAGTTTTTCACCTAGAACTGTGGTAATTTGGGGAACTGTCCCACTGGACACAGGGTTAGCTGTACGGATAAAAGGAGAGAGGACCATCGCTTTAGTTTTTTGGGCATTAAGGAGTAGCTTTTTTTGGAGGAGTTGGCTTTGCAAAAGGTTGAATTCTGACTGTAGGTCATTGCAGGCAGCTTCAGGTGTTGGGCGACTCACGTAGAGAACTGTATCATCTGCAAACAGATGGATGTTGGCTTCTTTTATACAGTAGTCGATGTTATTAATGTAGATTGCAAAAAGTAAGGGCCCTAATATAGAACCTTGAGGTACCCCTCTTTGCAGAGTTTTTAAGGGGGACAGGCCTCCTTCGGCTTTAACTTGTTGAAGGCACCCTGTAAGATAGTCAGTGAACCAACGCAGAGAGGAGGGGTCCACACCTATGGTTTGAAGGGCGGAGAGGAGCAGACTATGGTCGATGGTGTCGAAAGCCTTGCTTAGATCAAGGAAAACAGCACAAATAAAGTTTTGCTCTCAAGATTATGCTGCCAGTCATTAGTAACTTTGGTGAGGGCTGAGATAGTGCTATGTTTAGCTCTGAATCTGGACTGCATAGGGTTTTAGCAGTTCCCAGACTCAAGGTGAGTCCTCAGCTGTGCATTTACAATTTTCTAGGAGCTTGGACAGGACCGAAGGAGGGAAATTGGCCTGTAGTTATTGAGATCGCCACGGTCACCTGATTTGAACAGTGGTATGACATGTGCTGTCTTCCATATAGGTGATAAGGTGCCCTGAGACAGGGATAAGTTAAAAGGTGGGTGACAGGTATCGCTAGTATGTGGTAGGCAATTTTAGGAAGTAAGGTCAAGGAGTCAGCCCCGCACTTTTTCTAGTATCCAACTGAAGCAAGAGATCCTCTACCTCTTTCAGTGTGGCAGGTTGAGTGAGAAAGGCAGCGAAGCTATCGGAGTTTCAGGCAGTTGGCTGGCAGTCTGGGGAGCGAAGTATGTTTGCAGGAGTTATCAAATGCCATGCCTGCAGCAGCAAAGTGGTTATTGAATGCGTCCAAGTATATCCATCTTTTGGTTATAGTCAAGTTGCCAGAGGTAATCTTGGTGGGAGTGAATTTCTAGGGTGGCCTGCAGATCACTGATTGTGTTCCAGAGCTTGATTGGGCTCTTTGTGGCAGAGTCGAGTTCGGTTGAAGAAGGTGGTCTTCGATTCTCTGATTGTTTTGGTACATAAATTCAGTAGTCTCCTGAACTGGTTCCAGTCCTCTGCAGTGTTCAGTTCATGCTTTTTTCCAGAGCTTATCTCTTTCTAGAAGCAAGGACTTGATCTGAGGGGTGAACCATTTACAGGTTTTGGTCCTAGTTCGAACTTTAATAAGGGAGCATACTTATTAAGGGCCCTTGATAGAATGTTGTGGAAGATATTGTAAGCTGACGAATCGTTTTGGCCAGGTGAAATCTTGCACACTCAGGGAGTACTTAAGCTCATTTAGGTAGGCATGTTCATTGAAGTTGCGCTGGATCTCTCTCATAGAGAACTTGCTGATGGGTGCTGGGTTGTTGGTGGATCTTACTCCCATAATAAAACAATGGTCGCTGGCGTCTGAGAAGAAGACATCAGCGTGGGAGAAGAGATGAGGTTTGCTCACCATTAGCACATCCAAAAGTGTACTTTTACTGGGGTTCTTCACGTTTGGGCGTGTTGGTTCAGTAATAAGTTGCGTCAGCCCATGTTCATCACAGAAGGATGCAAGGGGGGCAGCTGTGTTAGAGAGCCAGTCAAAGCTGAGGTCTCCTAAAATAATAGTTTCTGGCAGCCCCTGTCCCAACTTGTCACTTAGATATGACACAAGCTGTAGGCCAGCAGACGGTGGTCTGTAGCATCCTATTACGCAGAGTGCAGTAGTCTGTGTAATTTCCACTTTGAGAATTAGGCATTCGAATTCGCTGGACGACAGATGCCGAGGATAAGCAGGAGGCAGAAAATTTGTCTTTAACGAGATAGCTATCCTCCTCCTCCTCTGGCATGCCTATCAGCTCTGAACAAGGCATAGTTGGGTATGTTTACTTCTCTATCAGTGGTGCTGGGTCTAAGCCAAGTTTGGAAATCACAAGTATGTCAGGAGGTATGATTTACCCAGGTTTGTATTAAGGTTATCTTTTTAAGGAGGCTACATATGTTAATATGCAAGAAGCTTATTCCTTTTAAACTTGCTAGTTCTGCTGGCAAAGCAATAGCTTCTGGGGGCCAGGGTTGAGTTCTACATTGCCTGAACAAAGCAGAAAGATAAGTAGGATTTTTCTAAAAGCGCTAATTATAAGCTTGTAATTCCTGCCTTTCTCCCATCTAGCAGATCTGATGTTTTTAGGGACTGGAAAGTAGCCACCATAGAAGAGCTGATCTGTTGTAGCAAGAGCTAGTACCCCTACCACAATAGGCGGGGAGGAGATAGAAGTCTGCGTGGTGGGAGGTGGACCTTGTGGTGGGGGAGTGTTATAAGTACTACTGGTATGTGTGGTCCAAGAGCAGGGTTCGAGGTATTGGTACTTGGAACCATGGAGGCAATTAAGGATAAGTTGCCATGTGGTATACAGCACAAGGTGCCATTGTAGACCAAACATGATGGTAGTTCAGGTGTCCAATGCTGGGCAGCTGGTATCAGCAGAAGAAGGGCAGTAAAAGGAGCCATAGGGCCCGACATGATGGTACCTCAAAAGGAGCCACTCAATTAGCCCAGGGGCCAGTGGGGTTGCTGGATTAATGCAGCTTATCAGTAGCTTTCTGATCCAGGTAGACCCAAATTTGATAGCATTAAAGATATTTAGTGGTGAAGGCACAGCCAAGGAGAGCCTATGCGTTTAGTAAAGTGAGGCCCTGAGAGTTGGATCCGTGAGCTGGAGAGAAGAGGGGATCTGAAGCTAAGTCTCTATTGGTGGGGCACTGCGCCAGTGGACATGGACTAATATTTTGGCAGGAGCTACTGTATTTAATAATCAGCGGAGGTGGGGGAGGGGGGCGGTCGAAAAAGTTGCGGCAGTTGCCGTACCTTGTAGGCAATTAAGTAATAAGACATGACCATGGGTTCCATTAACAGTCTGTTAATCACCCCTGGGTGCATAATGTGGCATGAGGTGCAGCCAAGTGCCATACTGCCACTGGGGAGGTGATTAACTGATTGTTAACCTGACTCTTGGGAGTGCATTGTTGCTATTATTAAAAAAAATTACATAAAAAATGTTGTTGGAAGTGTACCTTTTGAATGTTTTCTTCATTGTGAGGGACATCTTTAATAGAATACTTAATTCACCAGCTGTTTAAGAATACTAGTTTAGAATCAGAATGCACCTTTCCACTCATTCAGCAGTGCTATGCATGGAATGCTTGCAGGAAAAATTAATGTACCATTGTGATCAGGCTGCGTGTTACAGTGTAACAGGGACTAATGTAAGGGTTTTGGAATGTAGACAGCCAATGAGATTGCTGCATTTATGATACAATTTTTATAACATTCATCTGAGACCTTGTGAAGTTTCAGAATACTGACGGCCTATCAGATTGCTGCATTTATGATACCATTTTAATAACATTTAGGTAAGACCTTGTGAGGTTTCAGAATGCTGAGAGCCGATCAGATTGCTGCATTTACAGCACCATTTTTATAACATTTAGCTATGACTTGGTGAGAGCTGAACTGTACATGATAAGTTTTATCATTACTGTAGTTTGATGGTATCAGCTGGAAATGGAATTTGATATTTTTTGTTTGATACCGATTATAAATGCCTGTAGGAAGTGCACATTAGAAGCAGAATACAGAAAATGTTTATAGCATATGGTGGAACGCAAATGCAATGCAAATGTCCCCATCAGCGCTGTTGATAGGGCTAGTGGTGGTTGAAGGGTCACGTGAGTGAGCTGGCTGGCAGGTAGCTGGTGGTGAAGTGTCAGCTGCAGAAAGCAAGGACAGCTTTTGGAAGCAGAAAAAGTAAGCGATTTTGGCTGTTTTTAACAATACACTATACAGAATAGTGTGTGGTAGCTCTGATATACAACCACGCTCTTCTTGTATCTTGTGGTTACCATGACATCAATACCTTCATGTCATAGTAAACACTCAGTGTAAGAATAGAGTTGTTGTGTATGGGCTACCATACACTATCCTATATGTAAATGCAATATCTGAAGACTATGCTATGCAAAGACAGTTTTGTTTATCAATAATGGTTTCCAGATGAAAAGAAAATCTGCAAACATAGCTTTGTATGGTGAAAACTCAGCTATGGGTTTGTGCTTCTTTCTGCACTGGATAATTATTTAGGATCTCTAGACCATAGTACCCATACAGCAGTCCCTTTATACTGTAGCTTTGCAGTTTGGGATGTTGTATGCTTTACCTAAAGTATTGGTCCTTTCAAGTATACATGTAATTTTTCATGCTGCATAATGTCTTTGAATCTTTGATAACAACACACTCTTTGTAAACCATTTTTCAACAAAAGCAATGCACAGATCATCATCTTTTTTTTTGACATGGTATACAATTTTATAGATCCCCAGATTGTTTTGAGAAAGGTTAAATGGAGGTATTGAGCCTAATTTTAAAAAGGAAGTCTGTGACATAAGGTACCTGCACCAAATGGGTATGACGCAAGTGGCACATTGCACCAACGTTTGTGGCAATCCCAATTTTTGAATGCAGGCTGCATTGAAGTCAAGATGCTTGTGCCTAAGCCACCCTGCTCCACCCTTGTGGCACAAGTGCCCTTGCACCAGGTCTCATGGTGACTTGCACCATGGTATGGCTGCATCATCCCTTTTTATGGAATTTTGGAAGCCCTGTCATGTACACAAAAGAGAGTTCAGATTAGACTAGCCAGAAGGTGGTCTAAGGGCCATGTGCCACTGCTGGACACTGCAACAATTGGGGGGACCTGAAAGTATTGGGCATGGGGCAGAGGGAGAACAAGGGGTGCACTGGGGTGCACTGGAGATACAGTGGCAATGTCAGGGTGGTGAGGTGGCACTTGGTGGGGGTGCCATGTGCAATGGCAGACAGCTTATTGGCCCGGGTAGTGGGGGGGGGGTTGCCGGGACAGACTGTGACCTGGACCCAGGTGGGTACAGCCCTGGTGCCTGCCCCAGAAGTGCCTCAATCCCCAACCCATAGGTGGGAAGCAATGGCTGCAGATTGAGGGAAGCTAGTGGTGGAGAGAAGTGTTCTCTAGGCACTGTAGTAGTCTCCTGGAATTCAGCCCCCCATGTTATGGCAGATTACCCTCCACCTACAGAGTTGGGGACTGTGGCATCTGTGGGGAAGGCACCAGGGCAGTACTCACCTGAGGCTAGGTCATGGTCCATGCCTGCAAACCCCCCACTACCTGGGTTGATTGGCTGTCTACCATTTTGTATGACACCCTTGCCAGGTGCCACCTCAGCACCCTGACATTGCTGCTATATCCCTGATGCTCCCTAGGACACCCCATGCTCCTTCTGCCCTCAGTCCCCTCCTAGCAGTCATATTCACCCCCAACCTTTGCAGCCCCTCTAGTGTTGTGCTGGGTGTGTGGGGGATGGATCCCTGCTTCAAACCCTGCAGGTGCACCACATGTTTTGCACAAGCCTGTGGCAACTCCTGGGTCTTTGGCGCAGGGACCACCAGTTTTATAAAATTGAGCGCAGGGACCCTGATGCACCCGGAGTTTGCCGCTGCCCTAGATCACTGCAACATATGATGATTTAAGGGCTCTTTTTAAAATTGAGCCCACTGAAGTTTCAGACATTGAAAAAATATATATCTGGAGCCAATTCACAAAGGGCAATGCAGGCTCATGTCAAACACCACATCAAATCCGCTTTTTTTTTGCACAGCTACTCCAAACACTTTACCGGCAAACTGCACCTGCTTCATGAAAATTGGGCTCACTTATGGCACTTTTCCCGATTTACAGCAACTTACACCAAATATTTGGTGCAAACACTGTTAAAAGCGTACCCAAAATTGCTGTATTTTAGACCAGAAAAAGTTGATCTAACTTGTGGCAATTGGCACATAGATCGAGAATCCTGATCACCAGCCATGGAATGCCACAAGCCCCGTGCACTATATGCAGGGTTCAATTTTAACATTATTTTACTAACCCAAAATGTAGTGCAAATTGACCGGGGCTAGTACAGCTAACTCTCTATTTGGTCATCTTGACTAGTGCAGGTTGTCCATGGTTGTTAATGAAGTTAAAAAAGTCCTAGCTTTAGCAAGCTGTAATTCTCATGCTACTCTCTCTCAGTGTTCCAGATAGCCTGGTGTGATTAACAGCTCATTCAGAGCTGCAGTTATCTGGCAGTTCAAGAGGGGAATCCTGCAAAAGACTCAATGTGAGTCATTATCACTCCACTGTTAGGACGTTCAGTTATTGTCCAGCAGTGGCCAAGGGTAGAGTGCTTTTAAGTCACTAGCTTCCAGTTTTCTGAAAGTGTCTCTGATGATTTGTCCCACATTATTAAGACCAGTGCTCCTCATTTCCCAACATTTTGAGTATCTGTACTCATCATTTCAGTGACAAAATGATTGGAGGTATACAGAATTTGCCCTGGAGGTGGTGGGTTTTATCCCAGCCTCAAAACAGCTGCTGATTCTCCTCTCCAAATCATTCAACTCTGCTTTACCTGGACACCACTGCAGACCAGACTCTGCAATGACCATCCATAGATCCATAGCTGCCATTACTGTCAAGTGTAGGGGTCCCTAGCTCTTCTAAATGGACCACAGCAGCCAATGCCATCCATGCATTTCCACCCTTATCCCACACAGCATGTCCTTTCATCCTAAAAAGAAAGTTTTGGAGCATGTATGGTACAAAAATAAACCTTAATAAAATATATAATTTGAAAAGTTAAAACAGGAATTCCTGATGTGCATAGATCATCCTATATAGAAATAGATGTAGTATAGTGTCAGGCCTGTGTACTGTTTCTCCTGGGCTGATGAAAGGACAATGTTTGAAAAATATATGTTATTGTTGGGGCAGAATGTGTTAAAATGAATACTTTTAAAAGCCTCTTAGGTTTGTGTAGCCCCCTCACCAAAGAAATCCTAGATCTGCCCCTGGCTCACTTGACACTGTATGAAAACATCCAGAAGTGCAGATCTCCAGCTGATCACAGGGTGGGGCTGAGAGTGTCTTTCTCTGTCTGACTCTGTTCATTGCCCTGTGGGTGATGGTGAGGTGCATGATGACATTGGCTATTGTATGTGCAGAGCTAGGCCTGCTTGACTGAACATTTGCTGTTGTGGTATTCTCTGGTTCGGTGGGGAGTGGGGGGTTTGAAAGAGGAAGAGAGGGGGAAGTTGTACAAAACAATGGGGGCACACTGTTTGTGATGGAAGGCAGTCTTTTTTTTCTGTTGGGGCAGGAAGCAATATGGAAGCAGGATAGATGTACAATAATCAGAGTATTTCTTGGCTTGCATTTTTTCCTGTATAAGTGATCAAAATTTACCATTATATTTGTGGCCTAGTGCAACCATCTGTAGGTTAGTGCAATTTTGAATCAACTTGTCCTACTTGCTAGTGCAAGAAAAGGTTATGGTAAACCCCTGGCCATATGTTTGGCACGCCAGGGTCTTGTGGCATTCTTGGGGCTTTTGTGAATCAGGCCTCTGGTTCTCTGGTACAACAGAAGTGTTCTGTGCTGTAATGTGAGAAACCTAGGTGATGCATAATGCATAGAATTTCTACCTTGAGCTAATGAAGCTAAGGTGTGCTGCAGATGTGACATACTTAGATTTGGGTGTGGCTAATGGCTACCAAGTGTTTGAGTACCCTCACTTGTTGAACTAAGAGTAACCAGGATGTCTATGGAGGCAGTTCTTAATTGGTCATACTAGTTAGCCCTGACCTGTGGTTACAACCCTTAGGGGACTAAAATACTGTAGCATTAGATGAAAGGTATACCCAGTCTCAATAGTGGAAGCCAACAAAAAGAGTAGATATATAATTTGACAAAATAATTTTAAAATGTATTATTAAACATTGTAAATTCTTGAATTTTCTATGGAAACTGTTCTTCAGCGAGTGAAGAATAGTGCTGTAGAGCTGCCTAGTTGTGTCCAATAGGAGCAGGGATATATTTATGTTTGTTGTTCAAAAGCATACACACTGCATACAATTGTATAGCTGAGCATGCTCATTTTTTTGTATGCAATTACAGAAAGAAAACAATTTGTTTAGCAGTAACAGTTAAAGGGACTCTGCCAACTTTTTTTGCAGCATATTATTTGTAGCTGAAACCCACATTTTATTATTCCTTTCCTTCCCTAAAATCCATTGATATTGTTGATCGCTTCATCTGCTTCCTTTCTTAGAAGAACTTAAATGTATGCTAGTGGTATAGTTATACTCAACTGTGTTTTGTTTCATATCCTTAATCTCCTATTATTGCTTCCTGAACAACTGGAACACCCCCAAACAGTGCAGCCACTGATGCAATAGTCTCTCCTCCTACTACATCATAAGTGGCTAGACTGTGTTGGGGTGTTCCCAAGTCCAGAAAAGATGCAGTGGGAGTTGATCAAGGAATGTAAACAAACATATTTTTGTTGGTAACACCAGTATGGTTGTTAGTCTGTTACTCACTTTAGAAAAAAAAAAAGAATCAGAATTAAACTACCATCCACATCACCAAACTCTGTAGAATGTTAGCAGTCATAGTGTGTTTTTATGGCTGTGGGCATAGCCCAGCAGACATTTTGCATTCAGAAAAGGGCTGATGTCATTTTTGCTACCAAACATGACAGAGTGTTAAAAATAGATTCCTCTGCTGAAGCCTCATTACTACACTGCCTGTGTGTATAGGAAGCTGTAGAGCACTATTTTTCCTCTGGCTTGAGGAGTTAATTGAGCCCATAGAAAGTTAACTCATTATCTTCTGGCAGTCATTCTGTGTCAGATTACCAATGGATAGTACAGACATCATAGAAATCTATTGGAAGTAGAATAGGTTAAACACTTCCTGGAGCTTTCTGCATAACAAATAAGCTCTGCTGTGCCCTCAGCCCCTAGGAACACCTAATTAAGCCATTTGACACCACCATCCTAAGAGCAGTCATTCTGCTGCTTTGCAGGACATTCCATAGCAAATAGTCCCAGCGATGCCTGTTTCCAAATAATACACCAACTTCATTTTCTCAGGCAGGCAGTCTGGGCTACTGTTTATATTCTACTGAATGTTCTTAACCTGCAATTTGTGACTATAGGTGTTTACAACTGAATGATAGTAACCACATTTGCTTCACTTACAAATAGATAGGCATGTGTGTGTCTAATTTTTGTTTGACTTAGGTTACACATAGAATCTGATCAGTTCATAACATGCTGTATTGTGATTAAATGAACTGAAAAATGGGGGCTTTGGTTTCTTTTACAAATTGATTTTTCCTGACCATGCATATACGAAAACAAACATTTCTCAACAAAATGTTTAAAAATAAGGAGTTTAGCAGGAATTTAGTTGATGTGGTGTAAAGAGCTGCTCCCTTGAAAATTACCTAATTTGGGTGGGGAGGGGGGCTGCCAGATGCAGAACGGGACTTCATGGATGGGGAGCTCATGGCAGCAGAAGAAGCATGATGGCATTACAAGCTTAATGGTGTGGATGTAGAGGCACCAATATTTGAGCATGACTTTGGTAGAGGACTAAGTGTTACTTGGGGGTGGGGGAACATCAGGAATTGAGTCAGTCTTGGTATTTTTAGCAAAATATTTTTCTGAAACTTCAGCCTTCAACGGGTAAGACTCTGCATCCATCTGTACAGTATGTCACTAAGCCACATGCAGTGGGATATGGGTAAAAACCAGATCACCATACCTGGACCAGAACTGTAAAATCTGAACTGGGCATAGCTTGTGCAAATATTACTGATTCATTCACTCCAGATGATCTGGCCTGGCTTTTACCTATCTGGGCTAGCCCTGACAGTTCCATTTTCAACCATGCTAAGGAAGGGTTAAACAGACTTCCAGGAGTGGATCAGATGCGTAAACGTCAGACTGAACAGTGCTGCCAGAATGACCGGACCAGCAGTATTTGTACAAGTTGCACCCAGTATGGCCAGTTTGGATTTTTAGAGAACTCCTGTGGTTCAGGTCTTGCAGTCCAGTTTTTAATCAATTAGTCAATCTTTATTTTATACTAAAAGGTATGTGAGCAAAAATGCCCATTTATACAAACGTCTAGTTAGGCATAAAAAGAGAACAACCTGGTCAAACAATTACATAGTAAAATACAGTATAAACAGGTCTAACATAAACAGGTCTAATAGAGAGATCATGAGGGATATACAGAAGAAATGGGAAGCAAATAAATAGCAGTGACAAATTTACAGCATGGGATATAGTTGGAGGTACAATTCAGGAACATGAACGTTTGGGTGATGCGTCAAAAAGGAGTGCAAATCCTGCAGCACCCAGATCCTGCAGGAGGATGAGTATTCCCGCTGTGTGATCTGCCTAGGCTCCAAACACCAGCTCAAGGACTGTGCACCCTACCAATCCTTCAACCAGGCCACACGGATTAAGCACCAGAAAAAGCTCGAAGCCCACTTGCAGGGGAAGTGCCTGGCTTTGATGGAAAAGGAGCTACAGAATCTGCAGGAAAAATCTTCTTCTCCAAGGCCAGAACCCAAAAAGAAGAAAAAGGACAAAGAGAGGCACCGAGACTGGGATAGGTCTCCATCCACTTGGTGGTGACCATTGGGTACCACTGACAGCAGAGGGGCCTCCACTTTGGTAAGTACCCCTACTGCTAGGTCTCCTACTGCTGCAATGGATTAGACCATGGCCTCCCTGCCTGCTTTACTCACAGTGCAGTTGGGGCTCTTCTTGGATGACATAACCCTTATTGTGCTCACTAGGCTCATATCTTCTTCAGGGTGTATCACCAGCAGCCAGGTCAATAAGTCACTCCCCAGCCCCATTGAGGAGCACATGGTCACAGCCTGTAAGCTGGACTACAGCTCCACTGTTGTCTGCATGGCCCAGGCCAATAAGTCGGACATTAGCTCTTCTGATGTCTGCATGGCCGAGGCTGATAAGTCGCTTCCCTGTTCCTCTGGAGACTACACAGCTGAAACTCTCGTGAGGGTTGCAGGATACACCTGGCATTGAGTTGAGCCAGCTGCTGGACATGCAACAGTCTTTAGAGGGTTCCTCGCTCCCACTGACCTAACCAGCCACTCCGGGCTTGCCTGAAGATCAGATGCTGGAGGTGGGCACTAATCTGGAGGTTCCCCCTCCTTTGCTGGGTCAGTCTCTTCTTGGTTCACCCACTGGGTCTATTGTTAATCCCTCCAGGGATGTTCCATCAGGACCTCCTCAACCCAAGCCCCCTTGAACAACTAGGTTCTGCCATCTTGACTCCGGCTCCCCAGATGATGGCGGTTTTTAAGTCGGGTTCTACTCACACCCCAACACCAAGTGATCCTTTGCCAGGTGACTCTTCTCCAGGTCAGGGTATGTCTGGCACTCCAGCCATTCCTCAAATGCTGGACAGCTTTCTGTCAGGCCCTCAGGTGCTGAATCCTACAGTGCCAGATGTTCTGGTGCCTGATTCAGTGCCAACCCCTTTGAATGTCCCTATGGGGCTGATGTCTGGTCTTTCTGGACCTCCTGACAGGCCTTCGGCCCCACCTCCTGATGGGCCTTCAGCTCCACCTCTGGCTGGACCTATGGGAAATGTTAGAAGCTATCCGCCCCCACAATACAACACCTGGTCATCAACCCCACTGTGTACCAGGGTACCAGATGCTGGGCTATGTCTAATCAAGGGTACGCTCCTTGTGGCTTTCCCTACTCCTGTTAGGCTCATGGATACCCTCAATATCAGATGCTGAGCTATCCATTATACCAGCCTCCTCCTCCTCCCTCCTCCATCACCATCTCCTCCTCCTTAGCTTCAGCCTCTGTCTCCACAGTACCCTCAGGCTGATATCCAGGCAGTGTTTCAGCCACTAATTCAGGAGGCCAGGACTCAACTAGCCTCACAGCTTGACCATCAGAAACCAGTGACAGCCTCTACTCCCACCTCCTTTCCAACCCCTAGATCAGCCTCTCCTTTGGATTCCTACCTTTCTGGAGAAGGCTACTCTAGACACCAGGTCAGTGATAAAACCCAGGATACTCCTCTAAAAAGGGTTCAGACCCCCAGCAGGTACTCATCAGACTCTGACTCTGACTTATGCTCCAGCTGTGGTACACATACACCTATAGAGGCTTGCCTAAGGAGTCCCTGAAGTCCCCTTCAGAAGACCCTTCCTTTGCAGAACTCCTTATAACTATACAAAAATGCCTGTGGCTGGGCTATCCAGGAACAGGATCCAAAGTGGAAAATGCTTGTGGAGCATCTAGACATGACTGAGACAGCTCCTATGCCCATACTGCCTTGGACTGGGCCCCATGAAGACCTGATGTCCACTATCTGGCAACAGCCTTCCTCCATTCCAGCTGTTTCAAAAAAGGCAGACAGGATATACCACCCCCCAGATGGGATCACACACCTTACTGGCCATCCTAATGCAGACTTGGATGTTATCACAGCTGCCCACTACCGGTCCTCTAAACCTTAACATTTGAGCATATCTCATTTATTTGTTTATTTATTTAGTTAGTTAGTTTTTGTTAACCGGGTAAGCACCATAGCCAAGACATGACTATTTTCAGGCACGACCCGGGAGAATACAGTGGGTAGGAGAACTTAAAGAAACATACATTTGCCATGCATACATTTTGCCAAAACAGGGAAATGACTACATTGAATACAGCACAAGAACAAAAATTACACAATATAAGTTGGGAAGAATACATACATTTTGATTTTACAAGTTCTTCAAAGACGCAGAGATTTCACAAGTGGCTGGCATGCGTGGCCAAAAGGAATAACAGTAATATATCTTAGTGACTAAACTTATTCCTTTTATCATAACACTGGGTTGAGAGCAGTTAGACACAGATAACAAAGCATACCATGTAAGTGCTTATAGTCTGAGCTAGAAGAGGTAGACAGCGAAATAGTATGTAACAGTTAGGATATGAAGGAGATGGAGATTGATGACGGGTTCAAGGGAGTTTAAAGCAGGTACAGGAGACATGGTTAAATAGGAAGGACCAAAGATTACTTTTAAACAGGGTATGTGTAGGGGTTTGGCGAACTTCAAGAGGCAGGGAGTTCCATAGTTTGGCCGGCGAGTAAGAAAAAGCAGGTGTGCCTTTGTTAGATTTACATCTTGGTATTTTCAACAATGCTTTATTGGCTGAGCGGAGGCCATGGGAAGGGGCCAGCAGAGTTAATAGGGAGGCCAGTGAAACTGGGATGTTGGTTCTGATGACATTATCAGTCAGTGATCCAAGAGCGAGAGTATGAGCATCAGAAGGGGGCAGCCAGTTCAGATCAGCGTAAAGCAAACAATGGTGTTTCGACCAGAGAGAAGCTGAGACATACCTACATATGCTGTTTTAGGTGGTATCCCACTACCTTAGGAAAGTTGCAGATGCATTGAGATAAGTGACTACCCCATAAGATAAAGATGGGAGTAAGATCCCCTGGGGCTATGGCTAAATTTGCCGACTGCATTAGAATGTAGCTGGTTTTATAGGCTACACCAATTTTAGCATTAACTGATTTACAAGTAGACGTAATATGCTTGTCAAAGTTAAGATTCTCATCAAGTAGTACTCCTAGATATTTAAACAAGTGGACTGAATCCAGAGTCATCCCATCCTGCCCTGTGACTTTAAAGAGAGCCCGGCTGTTATTTAATTTAGATGCAGAGCCAAACAGCATCATAACCGTTTTTTCAGCATTAAAGATGAGCTTGTGTTGGAAGAGCCATGATTGAATAGATTTGAAAGTAGCAGTGAGGGTCAAGTTGATATGGTGTATATTTTTATCACTACAGTATAAGACCAGTTTTCCGCATGCACTATAGCTGAGCATTGGGGGATGTATAATGAGATATTACTAATAAAAATAGAGAAGAGAAGGGGACCTAGAGTATTGATCCCTGAGGAACACCTAGGTTAATGGTCATCAAGCTGGAGACAGCAGAGTTAAATCTAACAGACTAAGTTCTATCACATAGATAGCTATTGAACCAGGTTATAAAGGTTTGAGAGAAACCAAGGGCTAAGAGACTATCTAAAAGAAGAGAATGATCAACAAGGTCAAATGCCTTTGTGAGGTCAATGAAAATAGCCCCCCCATGAGGTGTCCATTATCAACAGCAGTTAGAGTATCATTTATCAGGTGGAGCAATGCCATGGTGTACTATGACCATTGCAAAATCCAAATTGGGTTGGCGAGAGAAGGTTATACTTTGTCATAAATTCGGTGACCTGGGTTGGTACTAACTTTTTCATTATTTTGCACAATACTGATAATATAGCTATCGGTCGATAGTTATTTCCCTATTATCGCCTTTCTTATAGACTGGAGTGATTCTGGCCATCTCCCAGATATCAGGAACAACACCATTGCAGAGAGAGAGGGTGAAAATCCTTGCTAATGGCTGGGCAATGAAAGGTGCTGCCAGTTTAAGAAGTTTAGGTTTGATTCCGTCCATGCCAATGCTAGTGTTGTCGGATACGGTATTGAGCAGACCCAGGACATCTAATTTGGATATCGCCTTAAAGTAGAATGGGGGGGGGGTGAAGTAGAGTAGGTTGTAGTGGGGTGGGTAGAGAAAGAGACTGACCATGGGGAAAGACAGTTGTAAAGCTGGACAGGTCAGAGAAATGCTTATTGAACTCTTCCTTGCCTCCTCCTGATAAGGAGTCTAAGCAGCTGGACAATTTCAGTCACGAGGTCCATTCCCCCTCCTCTTCCACCCTCAGGTCCATTAATTATGTGGCTCACGTGGTTTCCTACCAGAAATCTTCCCTGGCCTCACTCGAGTCCAAGCTGGAAGCTATCCAGGACCAGAAGCTTAAAGCCAAGATTGCCAAGACAGTGAGAATGGCTAAAATCTCCTGTTGTCATTCCCTTTGAGCCACTTATGACACAGTAGACTCAGTTGCTCACATTACAGCCACTGCTGTCTGCATTAGGTGACATTTGTAGCTCAGAATTCCTGGCCGGGCACAAGACATCCAGACCTCTATCCTGGATGCCCCTTTCAGGGGATCCGTGTTATTTAGAGGTGATGCCAAGGATATTATCACTGAATTGCAGGACCATGGTAAATCCATCCACGATGTCCACTTAATGTACCGAGGAGGTTATAAAGCCATACAGCCTTTTCATCAGCAACAGAGATGCCAGACCAAAGAGGCACTTGCCAAACGCCAGGCCAAATGCTGGTATCCAGCATTAGGAAGCCCTACTCCCCCTGCCAAGTCCCAGAAGCCACCCAGAGGAGCTGCCGGCTCCCTCCCCTTGGCCTCCTGACTCATGCGGAACCCCCCTGCCTCCTCCAGATCCTCTAGGGGAACTAGTGGGGGAGAAGATTTGCCTTCCACCTTTTGGGGTTTCAGGACATAACCACAAACTCTTGGGTACTTCAGTTAATAGCAAGAGATCACACCATAGAGTTCCTAAACAGGCCTCTGGACAACCCCCCAGGCCTATCATTATCCTCCAAGGCACCTGCCTCTGATAGAGGACAAGATCCAGGCTCTTCTGCAAAAGTCAGCCATAAAGCCTGTGGCTCCAGCACAGATAGGAAAATGGTACTACTTCTATTTCTTCTTAGTGCCAAAAAGGCGGAGACCTAATACCCATCTTGAACCTCAGCATGCTCAACCTATACGTTGAGTACAAGAGGTTCTGCATGCTCACCATCCAGATACTTCTACCCCTGCTCCACAAGGGCCATTGGCTTTGTTCGCTGGGCATGCAGGATGCTTACCTGCACATCCCTGTCTTCCAGGCCCACCGCCACTTTTTTCGGTTTGTCTTCCAGGGAGAACATTACCAATTCAAGGCTCTCCCTTTTGGCCTATCCTCAGCACCTTGGGTTTTTACTAAGTGCCTAGTAGTGGTGCCTGCAGCCCTGTGCCACAGAGGGATCTAATTGTGCCTGTATCTGAATGGCTGGCTCCTGTCAGCCCCATCACAGAGCAGTCTGAGGGAGTCCCTCTCCTTCACCCTAGACCTCTTTTCCAGACTTGGAATAACAGTCAACTATCCCAAGTCCCACCTCTCCCCTCCCAGTGCCTACAGTTCATTTGGGATGGTGCTGGATATGGTCCAGGGCAGGGCCTTCCTCCCATTGGACAGAGCGGAGGCCCTACAAGAACAGGACAGATTAGTGGCCAACTCAAGCTGGACCATGGTCTATCCTCCATCTTCTTGGGCTGATGGAAGCAGCAATCCCTACAGTTTCTCTAGCCAAACTGCATATGAGGGTGACCCAATGGACTCTCCATGTCCAATGGGATCAGCTGCTGGACAACCTGGACCACAGGTTCCTAGTGTCTGGGTACATCAAGAAAGATCTTCTTTGGTGGCAGTAGTTGTCCAATCTCTCCACAGGGGTTCCTGGCTATGGCTATGGTGACAGTGGGGGTGTGTGCAGAGGCACCTGGCAGTTGTGCCCTGTGAGTGGGCACACAGTGGATCAGATTGGTTTGAGGGGGGCATGGCCAGACCATCATTACCCAGACACAAGGTGACAACAGCCATGGCACCTGCCCCATAGTACCCACAGTCCCCTAAAGGCAGTGAGTGACACTGGGTGCAAGTTGTGAGGGACTGTTAGTGGCTGGGGATATTCCCCAGGCATTGCAAGATTCCCCACTGAAAGAGCCCCTGTGTGGCAGCCTACGAATGCCCAACTGCTATGCTGGGGACTGTGGATCCTGTGGGGTAAATGCCAGGGCTGCTATCCACTAAGGTTCATGTCATGATGTTGTGGCCATGCCCCCCAAACTGGCTTGATCTGCTGTGTGCCAATTCATAGGGCACCACTGCCGGTTGCCTCCACACATTCCCCCACTGTTCCCATGCCCCCCTCATCACCAGAGGCACCACCAGGACTACATCAGCCCCTGATCCTCACCTTGCATGCATAGTTACCCCACAATCTGTGTGGGTTATCTAAGGTTGTGTCAGGTGGGGGGGGGCTGATGGATCCCTCTGTCAAAAACCACAGGTGTGCCAAATGTTTGGTGCAACCCTGCAGCTGCTGCAACTCCAGGGTCTTCGATGGAGGGACCCCTATTTTTACAAAATAAGGCACAGACTCAATGATGCACCCAGAGTTTGCCACAACCCTAGATTGCCACAAATTGTGGTGATCTAAAGGCTGTTTGAAAATTGAGCCCCTTGAGTTTCTATAGATACATATACTGTATGATCCTCATTTTGCTTTCTATAACACTGTTTTTTATATCCAAATCATTCATTAGATTTAATTTAAAAAGTACTTCCATTTTCATGAAGCTGTCATTATATTGATTCTGGCAAAGACTTTTAATAACTGACCAATCTAAATCTCATAGTGATGTCAGGTTAGTTATGCATTTGCTTCATCCAAGCATTCAGCCATTATGGGAGAATCCATACAGCATCTGAATATAGCTCTTGAATTATTACTAGATACTGAACTTGAATGGCTTAACGGTGCTGCAGTTTGAGGGTGACACAAAGATGACAATCTGCCACCTCTTTGTTTTTAAATATTAACGTTGTACTGGGATAGTATTTTTGGAGAAAAACCTGTGGCACCAGAGGATAAGTGACATAAACAAAGGCAGCTGGGCTGCATGAAATAATGGAACAATAAGGCCCTTACAGCCGTTCTCATCACTCCAGTATGTTAATTAGCATTCTGTTGTGGCCGCAACACTGAAAACATGTAATCTGTATTGGTGTACTGTACAGCTGTGAACACACATTCAGATTTTGCCTTTTTTTTTGTTAGTCCCTTGAGTTACGTCTGCCATTGGCAGTGCACATCATGTGGGCTAAAAGTCAAAGCATTAGATTGATAAGCAGTGTAGAGACCATTTAGGTTCTTAGAATTTTTAAAACCTAACACTAAAACCTAAGAGGCATTCTTTTAGGATGGTTTATTCTTTGTGTAAATGAAAAGATGATTGCACTTTTTTAGATAGCATCCTCACATTGTATTTATTTTCATTGTATTCCCTTATATGACTTATGCTTTGAAACATACCAGTAAGCATAAGCAGAAGCTTTCTTAGGGCCTGATCTACAAAGACATGTGCACACAGGGAGGGGTGCCAGGATGGGCCAGTGGTACTGAAAGCTCATGATCTGCACATGCAGGGGCCTATACACATCTAACACCCTGGAAGAATGTGCCCCCTGCACTTGATCCTGTGCTGCCAGTGCTTCTGCACACATGACCAGGTCAGTGGCAAGTGCAGGGTCAGGGCCATGCAGGCTCGTAATCCAGGACACAATCTCCAGGGTGCAGGTGTAGAGGGCCAGTAGAGGAGGTATGGGTCACAGAGGGCAGGACCCTGAAGTATCAACCCAGCCCAAGTGTAGAATTTTGCTGGTTGCTGAATGATCTCCCCCCTTTCCCTGCTCCCAGCCCACTGAGATATTAAGAAGAGTTGGGAACAGTCCAACAATGTCTATTTTTTCCTTACACATGGTGCCCTTCAAAGGGATATGGCAGTCCTTGGAGGACTGCCATATCCCATGTTCCCCCACTCTGCTGGGAACAGAAATCAAATGCAGTGCTGAACTGGGCATCTGACTGGATGCCTGGTGTGCAGCACAGCTTGCCCAAAGGGTGCCCCCTGCCCTAGGCAAAGCTCCCCTCTTGCAAGTAGCGGCGGACATGGTCTGTGAATGCCATCTAATGGAGACAGGCACTGAGATGTGGAGCGATGTCGCTGAGATATGCACAGCAAAGTATGTGTATCACTGGCCACTTTGTGGATTGGGCCCTTGTGTAACAGGAGACTGGGACCACTTATTATGCCATAGACTTAACCACTAATGTCTAAAACATGATTCCTACAGAATCCATAAAGATATGTCTCATTACATTGTATTTATAGCATTTAAAGGAGGTAAACAGTCATTTTAAGGTAAAAAGAAACAACCTTTCCACCTCTTGAACCAATTTAAATAAAAAAGGCATGATTTTAAGGATAATTCTCTCTGCCTGTATCTCTGTTTGTCTGTCTACCTGTCTGCCTATCTATTTGCCCATTCATCTGTCTCTCCATCCATTTATTGATTGCACTGGATTTAAAAGCTTAACATGACTTTTACTTTGCAAATGTCTTTTGATTTTACATTGTAGGTAGAGCTGTGAACATAATGTTAGTTACATATAAAGCAAGTGAGTTATGAATATATATATATATCATAAAGATATAAACATCTGCAAAATATGTAGACAATTTTTTTCTGTTACTCTTTTCAGTTGTGGCTAAGTAAATAAATATTTCTCACTTGAGCCATCACGTTATTTTTCAAGTGAAATAACAGTTGCCAGAATTGACTAGCAAGTTGCATTGTGTTTGATGCAGAAAATCATTTTAATAATGTATAAAGCAAAAGAGATACCCACAGGCTGTAATGTTGAACATATCCAAGAAATGCAGAACATGTTTGTCACAGTTCTAAATAAAATTCTAAAAATCAGGTCTGTATTTCTAACCCTGAAGGCATGCAGCAAAGCATCTTTTTAAATAGCATTTTAGACTCTCCGAACATACTTTGAGATGTGAAATGGTGGTTTGTGTTTCTCTGAACTATAAACAATGTGCCATTCTGACATTTAAAAATGACAACAATAGAAAATTACACAATCTTTTCAAATGTAGTCACACCAATAAAAGTATATAATTTAAAAAAAAGAATGTTATCTCCAGATGTAGGTATAATAGGGCTTTATAATGCTACAGAAAGAAGAGTTGCTTGGAACGAATGAGAACCAAATGAAGAGCACACCTGGGTTTGACAAAGATTGCATTTACTGACTGCTGCGCTATCAGATTACAGAGAAAGACCAAGCCTTTAGTAGCAGCTGTAGAGAAAAGGCCTGGCAAATCTGCATGCAAATAGCAGCACATTGTTAACTTAATCAGATGCTGAGGAAAAGATGTGCCAGACCAGAAGGATGATCTATAAACAAGTTGAGAGTCCAAAGAGATTGTTGGGGGCAGGCAGATTAAAAGGCGCACCTCAAGGGTGCTGTCCATGGGTCAAAAAGCTGTTCTGTTATGTTGCCAGAGTGTCAAACCTGCTAACATACCAGTCTGGATAGATTTACATGACTGTTGATTACAAGTACTGACATAACCAGCTTCTTTAATCAACGTTAAATAATTCAAAGTAATAGCACAACTCCTCTTTATTCTAATATATTTCACTTTTAATATGTAGTATTATTATTTTAGTGGGTGATTACATTTAGTAAAAGATGGATGGTAGAAAGTGAAGCCCTGTGTTTATCCAGTAGTAAGATGCAGGTAGGCAGGCATTCCTCATTCGGCTTCATCAACACACTTCAGTTCTGCCTGGAACAGAGTTAGACTGGGGTATAGACTGGAGAACAGGGGGCACACCTGGAAAGTTAACACAGGGCCCCACCTGGAAAATAAATGACAAGGGTGGCATACTCATATCAGTATTCCACTTCAATATGATACACTAACTCTGTGTTTGCATAGTTTAGGAGGTGATCAGGTACCCAACAGAGGGGGCCCACCTGGAAATTCCCAGGTATCCTGGGAGGCCAGTCTAACTCTGGCCTGGAAGAAACACATTGTGTTAGGGGGTAATTCCACCATATTTCTACCTCTTGTATGAAGATTGAGGTTAAACAATTTGTGGTTTCACAGCATCTGTAAGAACTGAGCTAATAACACTGAGCACATTTTCCTTGCATCTGGAGTAAGGATTTGAATCTAAGCACCCTATACACAGTCACAGTTGTGGGTGTTGGCTTTGTGAGTGCATAGAGGCTCCCCATAACAACACTCACTAAAACTGCCATGCGCATAAGACTGATGCACTCTTGCAGTGAAGGTACCATGACATAGTCATGTCAGGAACTTCCTGTTTTGACAGGACAACTTACTTCCTGCAGAAGTAGTTGGTCTTAAAGTGATTTACCAAGATTTCTACTGGGAACCTCAAAAGAATGTGATAAAAGTGTATTTAAATGATCATTTACCTTACGTTGGAGTACCATGAAGAAATCTGCAGACTCCAGAATTGCAGTTTTTAACTTTTTACAGTCTGACGATGTCATATTGGCTGCTTCTGCGATTGCAGCTTCATGATGTCACTATTGATGTTAAGCTGGAGGGGGGGGGCACAGAGTGGAGTATTGATTACTGTAGTGTGACCGCCTCTTTAAGCCCTAACTTGCTCCCTGGCCTGTCACTTCAGCTCCAGCTGGCACTTTAACAATGACTCTAATGGTGGTGATGGTACTTGACCACCAAGAGAATCCCCCACTTTCTCTGCAGTTTACAGAACTTCCTGTGATGGCATTTAGTGTCAGGGATGAGGAAGCACTTCTGAGTCATGGCTGTGCTACCACTTCTGCATTTGGGCAGAGCATAACTTAAAAAATAACTTTAGTGCCCCATCCCCATTGTTTTACTCCTATGACTTTAATCACATCTCTGAGGGACCTTTGTGTCTGTCATAGAGCAGAATATAGTGATTATCTTTACTTAATTTGTTTTTTTTTCAATATAATTTACTGTTCCAGTTCATGCCACCATGGATTGTTACTCAAGTGAAATCCCAACTGAAAATAAAATTGTGAACAACATGTTTGCCCCTCTTAAGAGTCAAGCCATAATCTCTTGCTGAAAATACATTGGGCTGGATATTCAAACTGTGCCATTCTGTGGTGCAAGCCCTTGCGCTACACAAAATAGTTGAGCTGGGGTGTGGCTGGGGCGATATTCAAAGGAGTTGCGCTATTGAGCATCTCCTTTGAATATCACCCCCCGGCCACAGCCACTGTTCATGGCGCAGTGGAACTTGCGCCACTGCAAGTGGTCAGAGAGGAGCATTCAAGATGCGTTGGCGCAAGTCCCATTGCGCCATGTGCAAATTTCCGCTATTCAAAAGGTGACATGCAAATGGGGCCATAATTCATGCAAGGTGCAGGGGGGGCCATTTGCATCTATTCATATTCATTTGCATGCCATTAGCATGCAGGTGCGCATGATCCCGAGGACTTGTGCCTGGCGCCCTGCCAGGCAGCAGCCGTGGACCGGCGCCCTGCAGCCTGATCGCGGGCATAACTGTTGTATATCCCCTCCCCAACTGGCCCGATCGTGGGCATGCGGTAACCCCTCCTGACTGGCCCGGTCGTGGGCATGTGGTAACCCTCCCGCCAACTGGCCCAATCGGACCAACCCATAGTAATCCCCTCACCCCACTAGCCCGATCATGGGCAGAACAGAGTTCAACCCCCCAAGAACATTTCCCTGGTGGTCCAGTGGGCCGTGAAGCCCGATCACGGGCATTAGAGTCCACCACCCCCTCCAAGGTCCATGTACCCTGGTGATCTAGTGGCCCCCCCACGGAGCCCCACCACCCCACTCTCCTCCCGTCAGCTGGTGGACGGCAGCATCCCACCCGCCTGCCGCCCCGGCGCCCAATGACTGACTGCTCAGTAGGGCTGCACTCCCATTGGTTCAGAGCAAGAGCCAATGGGCGTGCAGCCCGTACCATTCAAGGCAGTCCAGATATATGAACCAATGGGCGCGATCCGGGCCAGTCAGGGGAGGGGGTTATTCACTATGCCCGTGATCGGGCCAGTCGGGGAGGGGGTTACTACATGCCCGCGATCGGGCCAGTCGGGAGGGGTTACATACATGCCCACGACCGCCAGTTAGAAGGTTACTATTATGTCACAATTGCTGCAGGGCATCAGGAGAAAGTTGAGGGCCACCCACAGATGGCAGCTGCTGTGTTGCACCCTGCGATGTGGCAGCTCACCTGTGGGTGGTCCTCGACTTACTCCTTTTTTTTTTCTGCTCAAAGTTGTGCAGGCGCAGGTTGGGGGTTGCGGCTGCACAACTCTGCACAGCACCCCTGAATATCGAGCTGTGCAGTTTATGCATGGTTCCTCCCCCTCCGGTTGAGCATGCCTTCATTAGCATTGTGCTGTTGCTCAGCTTGACTTGGGGGGTGCAACTGCTTCCTGCTGAATATGGCAGAATGGTGCAATTTCGGACTTTTGCAGGCGCCACCCTATTGCGCATGGCGCAACCCTTTTGAATATCCAGCCCATCGTGCTCCTACCCATTTTTTGCTTGTTAACGAAACACAAATTAAATGTACCACAAAGCTGCACAGAAATGGACTACATTTCTTGTGGTGTGGAGGTTAAAGGGCACTGTCAGCTTTCCCCCTCCGTTTTTGGTAACCTCCAAGCATTGTGCCTTTTGGCACACACCTACATCATCTGTACTGTACAATACCCCTATAGAACTGAAAAATAAGCGATTGTACCTGTTCTTGTATTTTGTAGTAACATTTGGTTTTACCTTGGTCCAAGGTTAAATCACGCTCCACTAGAAGCATATTCTGGTTGAGGACATGTGTCAGGCATGGGCGAGGTCCCGAAGTGGCATTTTAGAACATGCCCACTCTACAAACATGTTGCCCCTGTAAATTCTACAATTGCAAACCACTTCTGGTACTGTAGAACCCAAACCAAGCACTGTGACTGTCACAATTAACATTTTCTAACTGGAGCCAAAATCCTGTACATGTGCTCTTTGTACATGTTTCTTCTGCGTAAGCACGGGATTTCGGCTCTGGTTAGAAAATGTTAATTGCAACAGTAACAGTGCTCAGTTTGGGTTCTACAGTAGCAGGAGCAGTTTGCAGTTGTAGAATTTACAGAAGTAGCATGTTTGTAGAGTGGCCATGTTGTAAAATGCCACTCTGGGACTGCACTCATGCCTGACGTGCATCCTCAGCCAAGATATACTTCCGGTGGTGTGTGATTTAACCTCAGACTGAGGCAAAACCAAATGTTGCTGCAAAATACAAAAACAGGTACAATTGCTTATTTTTTAGTTCTACGCAGGTATTGTACAGTACAAATAACATAGGTGTGTGCCAAAAGGTACAATGCTTAGAGGTTACCAGAAATGAAGGGGAAAAGCTGACAGTGCCCCTTTAAATCACAGACTATGAAGTTCTAATCCCAGTAGGTGATTTTAGGTTACTAACTATAGGAAAGTTGAAGTTGTCTGTACAGAATTATCTTTATGGTTCCTTTACTACCAGAACAGCTTGCACTGTCTGCGAGGGGACTGACTGTGACAGTGTGCATTACCTCGTTCTGCAAATCTCTAATCCAGATATTAGTAACTACACAGACACTGTACGACTAAAATGCAGCCCTCTTAAATGCTCACTCCTTTTGCATGGACAAAAAATTGCCTTTAAGAGGGCTGGGCACTTATCTAGACCTACATGTTTTCAATGGGAAAGACCAAGTCTGATATCTGTTCTCTTAGTTTCATTAGTTCTGAAGTTAGAATAGCGTAAAAACAAGCATAATATCAAAAAAATACATTATGTGATTAAAAATAATTTTATTAATGTAGTTCTTTCATTTTTCACTCTAAGTCGCGTCACTATGTTAAAAAGGTATTAGAGGCAGGATTCTCATTAACATATTGCTTTCACACCCGCTGAAAATAGGCCATGCACCTAGCTGGTGCTAATTACATGTTAACAGAGGGATTGGTGAACTGTGAAAATGTGTACTTAACAGGGATATGCACTTAAGCAGAAAATGTAAACATTGCAGAAATAAGAAAACAATTGAGAAATAGGAAAAAAAATGTGCATTTATCCAGAATGTGCACTTATCTGATGTGCACTTAAGTGGGCTCCACTGTACTAACATATTGGATTGCAACAGCCGCAGGGATCAGAATACAGTTTGGCACCAGCTGTGTTGTGCCATGTCATGGTCTGGGCCATGGGCACTCAGCGCTACTGCTAGTCATCCTCCCAACCCCTGACTCTGCCCCCTACCTGTATTCCTGCCAGTGGTTGGATGACAAAATACATTTTCAAGTATTGTTATGGTCTTCCAAGTTGGTCCAGTGGCCCTGATATGACCCCCCTTTGGACTGTTCCACTTCCTTGGTATCTAGTGTATCTCCTTCCTTAGCCTCAGTCCCATTCTGCACTAAGTTCTAAGCTATCCCCTTGGTGGAACAGACATTCCAGCTTGTAAGGCAGCAACCCTTTGAAGAATTCCTGTATGTAGTTCTTCAGAGGATGGAGTTACTGTTCATTGTATCCAGGGGGTTAGGGCACGGGGAGACACTGTGCATAACACAGTGTCTCCATGCATACAGGTGCCTTCATTAAAGGGAACCCCCCCCATCTCTTTCCCTCTGCTTTCACATTGACCTTAAGATACCACAGGGAAAAACTTGCTACCCCTTTGTATATACAGCAGAATCAGCTACAAGGAAACACAGAAACTTGCTATAAATAACATCCCTTACAAAAAGTTCTTCGGAATACCACTGTAATACCACTCATTTGCCATTGCAATACCACTGTGATTACCACTGTACTACCATTAAGGTTTTCATGGTATCACAGTGGTTTGTTTCAATTCCATTGTGATGCCATTGTACCACTGTCCTACTATATCAACAAAAATAATCAAAATTTATACTACCATAGTACAACCATGGTACCACTGGTTAGTACCATTGCACATTTTGTAGCTCACCACTGTGTTGCCATTATGGTGCCATGGTGTTGCCATTGTGTCACATTTGGTAAGGGATCTCACAAAATACTGAAGTAAAAAATGCTTAATTGACATTGAATTACACTCTTTTCTTCAGCATACTGCAGTATTTTGTGATATACTGTACTGCTGCATTACTACATTGAAGGAATCAGATGACCGCCACCTACGTAAGACTTAACAGGCATTCACAGACAAGCCATCCAGAAAATCAGGAACAGAGTGAAAATTACTTGTGATTCTTCTTCTTTATTTCTTAGGACTCCAAAGTGCAAAAAACATTGTCACAGCTGACTCATATGATATCAATACACCTCCTCTCCAGCACAACAAACAAAAGAAGAAGAATCACAAGTAATTTTGACTCCATTCCTTATTTTCTGGATGACTTGTCTGTGAATGCCTGTTAAGTCTTGCACTGGTGCTGGTCGTTTTATTCCTTCTGTGCTTACTTAGTTTGTCCAAGGCACTATTGCTCCCAGGTGCGTCTCTTACTTTGCTATTACTGTATTGCACCCTGTCTGGTGCCACTGTACAGAAGGCCAAAGTGGCACAACATAGAAATCTGCTGCCAAGTAACCCTAACAACCTCATTGTGAAACCCCAATGTGACAGTCCATAGGGCCCTGGGTGTTCTACAATTAAAAAGTAGTGATTTACATTTGGTAAGAATCCACTACTCTAAAAAGGGTAAACATATAAATAATTCATGTTCTATAAACTGTAAATATGGATTTGAAAACTATTACCACATATCTAATTTAGTCCACCACTGAGTGGGGGCTCCAAGATATACCAAAACATGCAAATAAAACACATAATACATGAAAGATTAGCATAAACATAGCTGCATGAATATTTTTCAAACAGACTAAATAAAAACTCATCCCTAATATCCTGGAAAGGTAAATGTTTACATAAAAAAAAAAACTTTAAGTCAGAAAGAGGAAAATTTTAAGGCAAAAGGCAAACTATCTAAATCCATAGATCTGTGCTATAATTCAGGCATTTCTAAGTCAGGGGGAATGAGATTCAAATCTTACTGAATACTAATCATACTGTCACTAGAGGAGCCATTTTCACTGGAGGAAAGTTCTGAGTACTTAGAAAATGTAGTCTATATTTTGATGGCTGACTGAAATGCAATTTATGATCACAGAATTCAAGTGAAATTATGATTCTTCTATCGCAAAATGTCTCAAAACATCTACTGAAACTTCATGTCATTTTGCAAAAATCAGGGCGGGCATCAGGTTTTTGTGGGTCCTAGGCAATGGACCTCTAGTGGGTCCCCCTTAGATCCATCAGTCTGTGTAAAAAACCAAAACAAACAAAAAACAGCCAACTTGCCACCAGAGTCTGACTATACGATGCAAATATCACTCCAGTGCCAACCGAACTGATCGTCCATCACCAACCCAACACACAGCACAGGCACAGCAGCAACCCACCCTTTCTCCACACAGCAATGAACTACCCAGAGTCAGACAATTCAATTTCAAAATTTCAGAGAGAATTCTGACTGAATCCAATCCAATTATCCAAGACCACAAGTCACCACCAGCCCAGTAGGCTGAGCCACTCATGGTCATGCTCATGCCCATATCTCTCTCCCCCCCAGGGGCCCAGCTATCCATCTGTCTGTGTCTCTGCCATAATAAATCAAAAATCCCAAACAAAGCTCAGCTGCAGGGCAGGGAATTCTGGACTGTCCTATCTGGTGTGGTGGCACTGGCGCAGCGGTGCGGTGCGGCACTGGTCAGTGGTCAGGGTCATCATGACTGTCACTACTGAGGGGAGGGAAGCATCCCAAGATCACATCCATTGCTTGCTGAAGTTGCTTGTTGCTGTCGACTGTCCTGGACTGTCATTGCCTGCTGGTGCTGATAGCTCCACTGACCCATGATGCAACGATGCATGACAACCATTACTCTACAGTACTCAGTCCGGCATGCCTGGCCACTTGGCCAGTCAGTGCCACTGCTCTGCCACTACTCCATCTGGCTATGTGCACCTTATTTTGAACTCCCGCAGTCCACCTTGCCTTGGTGCCTCTTTTTCCCAACCAAACAACAACATGGCTAAAGCTGACAGGCAGGGCTGTGGCTCAGATAGTCTCCATCCTCCACCACACTGACTCTTCTCTAGCCATTGGCCACCTGCTCATTCTATACCATGCCCCACAGAACAGAATGGATCAGGGCCTTGCCAGTCAACACAAGCAGGGCTGGGCTCACACTTACAGAGGCCAACTTAAGGGGGGATCTGTTAGATTCTCAGCTCAAATCAGCACTAGGCACTAGCAGTGAATGCTATGCTGTGAATGTCATGGCTTCACTGCAGGTAGCGGTGTGGTCAACTCATTTTGGAGTGGCATGAAATCTAGTTGTGGAAAAAAAAATATGCTCCCAGCGGAGTCCATGCAGAGCGGAGCTATGTTGGCAAAGTAAAGTAAAGACAACAGGCACTTTTTTTGAGCCCCTGCTGGGCCCCTCTCTGGTGTCAGGGCCCTGAGCAATTGCCCGGGTGGCCTGGGTGCTGATGCCGGCCCTGGCAAAAATTTAAATTTCAGTTATTTTCATCAAACTGTAAAAGTACTTGTTCACATTTCACCAAATGTGGCATGTTTTATCCTCTACCTTTAAAATGAGAGCTGTGTGTGTTAACATTTTAATTTCTTGCTTAAAGGTTGACCACTTTATAAGCAGCCAAAAATTGCAAACTAAGGTCAGTTATTAAAGTCAAATGGGAGCTTTTGTGAAAATTGTGGCACTTTGTGATCATTTTGTGGAAGCCATATCCACTAATGTTGCCCAGTCATACTGTACACTTAGCCTGCTATGGAGGAAGAAGGAAAAGGTTGGGTAGAGTGGTAATAAGGTAGCATTTATAGGGAGCTCCATAGTAAAAGTAGTGTTGACCAGCATCAGGTGCCTCATGTCAACTAGTATCTTGAGTGAAAAACCATTAGCAATGGTAAAGGCCAACACTTTGCACTTGCCTGTCTTCTTGCAGTTTACCGGTTAAACTCTACAGGTCACAGCTTACATGAATGATGGAGGCATACACAAGTGTAGCACTATTTCTATACATTGCCTCCTCCTGACTCTTTAAAAATCTGGCAGATGACAATGTGTATTTTTTTTAGCATTTGAAAACAGTGACAAAAAGCATTACAACTAGTAGCGACTGAGGCCATTGTGACAGAAGTGTTTCTCTTTTGTTCTGGATGGAATGGGATGCTGGGCACTTCTGTAGATGGAGTAGTGGAGAGGCATTGCCGGACCATGATTCTAGAGCGAGTAAGGTGATTTTTGTGTCTGTAGTTCAAGTCAAATGAATGTGATCCATAGCCAAGCCAAGATGGACTGCAGTTCTGCTAAGAGGGATGAAGCACAATCATGTCACTCAAGAGGGCAGTCAGGAGGATTTAAAATAAATGATAGGGAGGTGACAGATTCTGCCGGGCTCACCAGTGGTAGGAGGTAGATGCATGAGCTCACCAAGGGAAGGGCAACAGAGCTGGATAGTACAACAAAGTAGACCCCCAGTTGAATCAAAGAGGCATAAAGGGACAATTCTCACTTAAAAGCAGGTTATATGAGAATCCCACCCAGCAAATGTGATTGGCCTGAGAGCCCAATGCATGTGGACCTACAGGGTGTAGAGGCACTCACAAAGACCTGGTGGGGGAAGAAAATGATTGGGGCACCAAAAATGAGAAATTATTTTTTTATTCTAATGTTAAAGAGCTGACAAGAAGAAGTGTAAGTTGCTCTCTTTTTAAAGGAAGAGTGCCTGTGAAAAACAAGAAGGAAATACAATATGTGTGACAAGCAGTTCAACGCCCATGTTTCCACAGTTGTCAAGACCCTCCATCAGAAGTTTGAAATGCTGTACCGCCTCAAGCCCTATCTGACACATGCCTCCTGCCTTGTCATTGCCTCCTCCTCCTTACTTCCGATTATCTCCTATGGTGCTCCAATCCTCCACTCCACTCAGGTCTCTCCCATTAACAAGTTTAAACAGTCTTACCACAGGATAGCTTGACTTGCCCATGATTCTAATGCCAGAGATCACCACTGCACTGAAGCCAGGCTGCAATTCCCCACCCTCTGCCTGAAATTCAAACTTGTGTATACTTACAGTCCTCCTTGCCTCCTACCCATCATTTAATGTAAACCCATAACTAGACCTTTACAGCCTACTGGCTTATCTTTGCTCTCTATCCCAAAACCCCATGTAGCAGTGGGTCGGCATGCCTTCGTCTTCTCAGGTCCCTCTCTTTGGAACTCTCTTCCCTCCACTGTCATGACCTGTACCTCTATTCACCTGTTCAAGCGTTCTGTCATCTTGCCTCCACTCATCTGTGTACCTGCTCCTGTTGACCGCTCCCCTTATCTCTCTTCACTCTCCCCTCTCTTGCCCTCTTTCTGAGCTCCTTACCTGAGCTTGGTTATCCTCCCTTTATTTACTATGCTGTGCTCTGGTGCTGTGTAAGTCACTCTTTGATTGTCTGGTTGGTCTCAGTTGTAAATAATTTCTCACTGTGCCTGTATACTCTGTATTTAGTTATACCTAATTGTACATATGCTTTGATTAGTTATCATTCTCTGACTTTAATTCCTATAATAGTTTTGAAGATGTAACTTAATTTACTGCCTGTGTGACATTTTGGTTTGTTTATTGTATATGTTCTTGTAAAAGTGTCTGCTTACTCTTACCATGTGCTATTATTTACTGTATCACTGTTCCTCCCTTTGTAACCCTTTTCCCCAGGTCGCCCCTGAAAAAGGAACTTTCCTTCTCAGTGGGTCTACCAAAATTCAAATAAATAAATAAATAAAATAAATGCGTCCATATTGTCAAGCTTAGCAAAAAAAGCATGGAGAGTGATGACAAAACAGTTTCCCAGAAAGGAACTGCATGACTGGAAGCAGCTCTCACAGCTAAAGAGATTCATTGGTGATACGTGCTTCATGAGAGATAAATTCCACAATTGGAATTCTAGTGTCATTACCTAATACGCTTCTATGAATTTTACAAGCAAGTATTGCCAATTGCTAATTTTTTGGGAAAATTGTTACACAATTTCACAAATAATTAAATTATTACATTATGTACTCCTGTAACTTAACACCAAATCTCTCCTCATTTAGTAGTTTCTAATGCCATTCCAAGAAGGCTATGCTTGCAAATTATCAGTTATCTACCTCCAAAGGTGTCTGAGTTATAAGCCGAGACATAGTTTCAGAAAAGTTTGCAAAAATATGAATAGCTAGACTTTGAGCCCCCATTAGTTCCACACTGCTCATTCATATGTCATGAAATTTGGCATTCATTTAGGGCTACCTATACCACATACTGTATGGGCTGCAATGTGCAGGTCTCATACTGCTAGAATGTCTGAGGTATGACCATATCAAAAATGTTACAAAATGTTGAAAAAGTTTGCAAAGTTTTTTCAAAATTCATGGAATTTTTTGAAAATTCCATAAATAAAGAATTTTCTAATCTTGCCCAGCCCTATTTTTTTTTCAGATAAATTCTGACACTTGATCTGGATAAAAAATGCAGGTGTTTCCGTCATATATCACCTTAGTCTTTGCAGGGCATGAAATTGTGAGTCTCACCCCAACTCCTTAAGATCCACCTTATAGTTGAAGATTTGTTCCAATGTTCCTAGGCAGACAGAATAATACATTCTCATTACTTTGAACTCAAGTCCACATTTCATTTCAGCTGCTCCAAGGACCAAGTCTCTATTGGAGTTGCTGGCAAATGACTTCAGAACTGTAGTTTTCACAAATGGTGTATTTGAACCAGCTTTAGCCTATTGCTCTAATGCAGGGTCTGACGTAAACAGGTCTCTCTGGAATTGGACCCAGAATGTGTCAGGGCTTGGAGTTGGGGGGGGGATGGCATGGGAAAGCTTAAAAGATGTGGAACTGGTGAAGCTGGGTTCCATCATATTTGCAAACAATCTGCAGATGCAAATGCATAGTGAATAAGTTGTAACTATTCTGCTTCATGCAGCATTCTAGTATAGTTTAACCATGCAGTGATGAAGAATAAGTTGATATACTAGGGATTTCAGTACATCTGAAGAATCTTCTTAGTACACTTTGTTAGTCAGAATTTATGAAGCAATTCACCTTAAACCCAAATTCACTATGTAGGAGTTCACTGCAAAAAGGCTAGTCTCCATAAACTGTATATTTCTTAGCCGTAATAAATTAATTGACAGAGTTCTTGAATAGTCATACAAGAGTTAGCCAGGCTAGCATTATCCTAACTCAGTTACCTTTATATTTTCTAATCCCAGGCTCTGTGATGCTATCTGGAATCAGTTGTATATTTCCTTTATGTCAATAATGAATACCTGCATTCCATTAAAATGGTCAGAAATAGATTCATAGAAGACTGTCAGCAGAAAAGGACACTATTGCCCATCGAGTCTGCCCTGATACTCCCCCACCCCATTCCCTCTATCCAGATACACCCTCACTGCCCTCTGACCAATCCAAATATTAAATATTTCAGATCATTATCTTTTCTGAACTTCTTTAATCAAAGCAAAAAATCCTAAGGCCCCATTTAGTCCCAAGAGGCTGTAGCTAAGTGGTTGCAATGTCCATGTAGTAACTGCATGACACTGATACCCATTGTGCCATGCAGTTGCAGAACATATTCAGCCTGATTCTCAAAGTTCCCAGCATGGTATAAAAGGCTTGCACCACAAGGAATTGCACAAAGTGCCCCTTGCACCAAAAGATGCACCAGGAGTGATTCTAAAACACAGGCTGCATCAACTGCAGGCTGCAGCCCTTACCAAATGTGACACAATTGCAACACCATGGCACCACAATGGCAACACAGTGGTGAGCTACAAAATGTGCAATGGTACTACCCAGTGGTACCATGGTTGTACTATGGTAGTATAAATTTTGATTATTTTTGTTGATATGGTAGGACAGTGGTACAATAGTATCACAATGGAATTGAAACAAACCACTGTGATACCATGAAAACCTTAATGGTAGTACAGTGGTAATCACAGTGGTATTGCAATGGCAAATGAGTGGTATTACAGTGGTATTCCGAAGAACTTTTTGTAAGGGAAGCATCAAACAAGGATTGTGCTGTCCGTGCAGTACAAATTGGGCTATGGCATGGCACTAAGGGCTTGTGGCAGACACAGACTGCCAACTTGCCTAAACTGGGATTCTCAAAACTCTCCCAGAGGACAAATTTCTAAGTACCATTAGATCAGCCTGGGCTGGTCTATGGGTACTTAGAAATTTGCCCTCTGGGAGAGTTGAGCAATTTGCAGCAATGTGCCATAGTCCCCCCACATCAGCCCTCAATCCTCCTTTTATTAAAATAAGTCCCTGGTGATGTAGCGGACCCCCCAAGCCTTGATCTCCCATTATGAAAAATTGAAAGATCCCAGGTGATCTAGCGGACCACCCCCAAGCCATGGCCCCCTGTTATTAAAAGTAAAGAAGTCCCTGGTGGTCTAGCAGACTGCCCCAGCCTCAATCTCCTATTATTAAAAGTAAAGATGTTCCTGGTTGTCTAGTGGACCCCCATCCCCCACCCCAGCAGGCAGTGACCCACCACCCCACTCCTCCCCAATCTGAAACTGAGCTGGTGACTGGCCCAGCCCACTGCTCACCACCACGGCCAGCCACCGACTGAACTCTTAGTGAGTGCATACTTTATTCAGTATGTACTCATTGACTGACAGCTCTGAGCATGTACTGTATACAGTACACACTCATTCAGAGCTCAGACAGTAGCTGGCCATGATAGTGAGTGGTGTGCTGTGCCATTCATCAGCTCAGTTTTAGGATGAGGGAATGGGGTGGAGGGGCACTTCCTGCTGGGGTGGGGGGTTGGCGTCCACTAGACCACCAGGGAAGTTATATATCACAACAGGGGATTGGTGCTGAGGTGGTCCACTAGATCACCAGGGACATCTTTAAATTTCATAACGGGTGATCCAGGCTGGGGAAGTCCGTTACATCTCCAGGGACATCTTTAATTTTCATAACGGGGGATCGATACTGGGGGGGACAATGATGTCCTAGAGTGGTGCATGGCTGCTCCTCAGCTTGCAGCAACTCATCCAGATGTGCTGTCTGTTTGGTGCATGGCCACAGTTACTGCAAGCTGGGGAACTTTGACACCAGGACCCTACCCAATAGAGAATTGGGTGCAGTGTCCCTGATGCACTGGCATTCAGTGCAAGCCACCATGGATGCAGCTTGTGCTGAGTTTTGAGAATTGAGCCCATTGTGTCTATATAGGGAAGAGGATGGGATGGAAAATGTATTCCCAGTGTGACTACTGGCCCTGCAACAAAATGTAAGGAAAGAAGATATGAATTGTTGCCCCTTCTCTAACCATTACATTGCAATCTTATTGCATTTGTAAGCTGTTGCCACTCCATTGTTGACAGTTGGTACCTTTTCTGCTACCACATTGTGTTTGTACAGTTTATACCATCATTGTTCTGTTTTCTGTTTCCTGTCCCCTTGGACATGGCTAGAAATGAACTCCAGCTCACTGTGCCTCTCCCAGTTACCAATTTTCAAATAAATAAATAAATAAATGAATAATTAATGGTAGAATCATTTTACAGTTGGGGAGCACACTACAACAGAGCTAACTGACTGGATAAAGAACTCACCACAAACGTACTGATTGTCAAAATAAGGCAACAGTCTTATTTAATCTAGTGTCTGTTTATTAGATAGAAACAGAATAAAATATAAACAGCACAAACACAGCTAATTTGTCTGGGCTTGCAGCTTGCCTTAAAGGGAAGGTCCCCTCAGCCCTTTATTCTGTTTACCTGTGTAGTTTGTAGGCATGAACAATGATTGCCTCTATTGCATCTTCCTAATTTCATCAGGATTTAAATGTAAATGAAGGTACTTAAGTCTGGTGTGCAGACTTGCTTGACTCCATTGCAAAGGTCATGATCTGACTCATGTAAGGCATCCTGGAATTTTATGATATTTTAGAGCTAATGCCTGCAGTAGTTATACTGTATTAGTGAGTGCTGTTGCTATACTCTGCAGTCCCTATGTTCTTGTCTTATACTGGCCATGGAATGTTTCAAGGCATAGTAAGTGTCCTGCTGTTTTCTGTAGTTTAAAGTGTGTGAGTCTGAGTTAGAAAAAAAAATGTCTTGGAGAACACAGGGACTTCACAAGACGTGTAACAGAAGTGGCTGTGAATATAACTTCTTCTGTCTTGTGTAGATATGCATCATCAAGTCCCATCATGCCTTGCATGAGTAGGGTCATGACCTTTGCAATGGAGACATGTTTTCACATCAGAACAGAACAGAGTGAAGCAAACTCATTTATATTTGAATTATGATGAAATTAGTGGGATGTAAGAGAGGGAATCATTGCTCATGCCTACAAACTACACAGGTACAGTATACAGAAAATAGATTGAGGGGACGTTTCCCTTAAGCCACACCCCAGAGAGACTTCAATTTAGTGTCCACAGATGTGATAGATTTATGTCTACTGGCTCTATAAGTACAATGCAGTTACATCTCATAACATCTTTCTTATTTTTACCTTAAATTTTAGTTTTGCTTGAAGTAAAGCTTAGTAATGTATCTAAATAAATTCTTAACTTTTAAGCGGTTGCTCTTAATCATATTATAAGACTAATGGTACCTTTTCTCACAAAGGCCTTAATACTTCAGTGTGTGACAAGTATATCATAAAATACAACAGGGGATTTATGGTGAGATTACCACACTCCCAGGGGCATAGTGAGGCCTGATGCCACAGATGGAGGGCCTTACTGCCCCTGAAAGTGCTGTAATCTCACCCTAAATCCCACCATGGAGTGTCTTATTGTGCTTTTGAAATAGTTTTTGTGTCACATATTTAAGAAATGAATACAGATATTTCTAAAAATGCTAACAAATGTGATTTTATTGCCAGGTAATCCTTATGCTGTAAAACCATCACTAGGGGGCACTACATAACAATTTACTGTTTTTTTGCTGCTGTGCTATACCTTATTTGGTATGCCTTTGTTGGTTTTTATTTATTTTTTTAATGTCTTCACATTTTAGTTTTGTTTATATGTAGTTTGTGGTGTGGGTTTTCATTTTGTCCAGTGGGCAGCTCCAAGCAAGCAAGATAGTGGCTGAGAAAATGGACAGGTACAGTAAAACTGAGTGAACTAGCTCATATGGAAGACAGTGGGTATTTGTAACATTGCGCTGTTACCAGAATAGAAAACTGGAGATAGTAATGTTTTTTCAGTTGTTGTATTTGTGTGTGTGAGGGGGTGGTGCAAAGTGTGATGGCACAGGAATTTGGTCATGATATAGCTTGGCAGTGGTCCTATTCCCCCCCAGGGATCCATGCTGTGATAACCATGTGGGTGGTGGCCTACCTCAACCAATCAGGATTCAGGATTTTACATACCCATTTTATAAGTTCTAGAAAGGATCTGGAATGTAATTCTAGGTTTAATAGTCTGTTAGTGTAAATGGTCCTTTTTGATTCACAAATATAAAGGCATCTGAGGATCTGGCTCTTTAATATGAGTCAGAAAAGGAATGTCGCCACATAAGGGGTGATGTGGCCATGCGAAAAGCATAGAGGTTCCATGTGAAAATGGAGAGCGTGCAAAAGAGTGAGGCAGAAAACATTGAAGAGAAAATATCACGGCCACATAGGGCAAGTGGCAAATAACAGCGATCACTGAAATGGCATCAACAGTGCCATAGTGACTTTCTGCGTGGAGCTTTTCCCCCACACACCCATATGTGGAGAGCTTCACCCCCTGCACCCCCTCATTAAATATAACCAGCTCCGGGGGACTCAACTTGGGGAGGGGGGAACCAGTAGGTCACTGTTTCGGTGATCACTGCTTTTTGCCACTTGCCCTATGTAGCTGTACTGTTTTCCATTGCCATTTTTATTCTTGCCCTTTTTGTGCTCACTGTCATGACAGGATATGAAGCATAGATACCCTTGCAAAGCATGTCACAGAGTCTTGGGACACTTCCTACTTTAGATTTATTAGGGGCAGGTGATACGTCTACAGCAGGCTTGAGAAGAGCTGAAATGGAATGGAGATCAGTGTGGGACCTAAGTTTCAAACTGATTGTGCAGGATGAGGAGCTAGGAAGAAATAATCCACTGGATGCCAAGCGATGACGAAGGACTGGAGTGCAGGGATGGTACCAGAGCAACAGGGTACTGATCATATGGATGAGCAAAAGGCTTAGACATTGGCCCATAAGTGTATCCACTTTTACAGGGCAGGCAGGTGAAGAGGAGCTTTCAGCTACAGCACCAGTTCCCAACAAGCTGTCAGCATGGTACAGAACCATGCAACTGGCACCATGCCATGCTGAGACACTGAAGATTGCAAATAACTAGTATGTTAGCAGGTGTAAACCTTGCTGCCTATCCACTAATGGAGCATTAGGTACATGCCAAAGGTGCATACCCTGCCTGTGTAGCTCTGCATCCGTGGAAAGGTGTGCACAGGCTGGTATGCACCATCACTGGCCCGGTGCACAGGATCATGTAGAGCAGATGGGGGCAGAGTAGTAGACCCAGACAGGCAGCCTATCAGATGCCCATCTTGGGTCCCAGAGTGGATTCCCTGCTCTGCAGGAGGAGGGGAGTGTGGGACAGCACAGGTCTGGGTGCATGCATAGCACACTCAGGCACCTGGGGACAGTGCTGTTGGTGCCCATTGTCTAGTGGCCTCTCCCCCTGTCCTTCACCCATGGTGCATAGATATATGTCCCCCCACACACATCTGAGCCCCTGTCTGGTCCCACATGACAGGCAACCCCCCTCAACACATCTGTGTCCCTGCCCAATCCCAGCAGCAAGATGTAACACCCCCCTCATCACATCAGCACCCCCTCCCTGTCCCGACAGAAAGGTAATGCACAGGGGCCACCAGAACAGGGCTTGGTTGGGGGGATGTCTTCTTGCAGCCAGAACCGGGCAGGGTTGCTGATGTGAGAGGGGTGTTACACCTTGCTGCCAGGACTGGGCAGGGCTATAGATGTGTTGGGGGTTAGCAGTCTTCTGGGACTAGAGACAGGGCTATGCTGTGTGTGTGTGTGTGTGTGTGTGTGTGTGTGTGTGTGGGTGCCAACTGACTTATGGCACTGGGCAGGGGCTGAATGTGTGTGTGTGGGCCTGGCCATGTACTGCAGTTGTGGCAGAGTACCCTCTGCCATATCCAGCAGCCTCCTGCCCTCCTTCGCCCCCTGTGTGCAGCACTACACACCTTTGTGAATGGCATGTAGTATAGGCACCCTCTCCCCCTGACCACCCTGGAGTGTAGCTGCCCATGCAGCCGAGGACTCGGGTGGACACCTGGCCAGTGCACATTTGGTGAATGCCATGGGGACTCATGGAACCCTCATTGCGTGGCATTCCTTCATATTTATGCCTATGTAACTGGTTTATGTGGTGCATTGGCATGATGCATAGGGCCCCTTATTTGTGCCCACTAACATCTGGAAGCCCTGTTTGCATATTGACTGTTAAAGCTGGGGAACTGTACCCTTTTGACCAAATATGGCCCTCTCTATGGCCACAAAGTCTTTCAGTACAGTGGGGCATCAGTTTGCAACATATTTGGTGCCAACCCTATTTGCAACTCAGAATTGGTCCCCTAATGTTTAGCAAAGCTAAAATGTCAGAAACTAGCTGACTGAAACAAATATAAAGATTAGGAACAAGGTCAACAACTTTTAAAATAGTGCCAAATGAAAAGTTCTTGTCATGCAGAATTCTGATCTGCAGCATAGTTTAATTTTTCTTGCCAATTCTGCTTTTAAACCATGACATCTGTTACAATAACCAGCCTTATCCAGCCATGGCTTTTAAAGTCTGCCATTGAACTGAATGAACCATATTTAGTCATGGATAGCATTAGCTGTGGATATCATTACTAATGTCAGTGGCTGTCACTGTAGCTGATACACCTGTGCCACTGTCTGTTGCAGTGTAACCATCTAGAAGTCATAAAAAGTAAAGGATCTGGCTACAAATTCAACTATAGAGTACCACAAAAAATTAACACAAATGCATACATTAAAAGCTAAAGACACTGACCCCTGAGAAAGCAGGTCAGGCTGGATTGAGACATGCAGGGTAGTGGTATCCTCTGTTTTGAAATACTGTAATTATGCTACATTTCCTTAATAAAGATTATATAGCAACTTCTGGATTGTGTGTATCCTTTGTAGAGAATTAGCTGAAGGAATTGAGTCTGTCATATTTCATATTTTTATTTTCCTGGCTTCTGTAAGGCTTACATTTATTCAAGAAAATGACAAGTAAACACTGCAAACTATTCACTGTTCACTTGTCAATTTGAATGTTCTTGAATACCTTGTTTTAACGTTAAGGCCCTTGAATAAATTGTTGCCGACCAACTTGTCGATTATCTGGACAAGCACATACTCCTATATGCAGAGCAACCTGGCTTTAGGGCTGGGCATAGCACCACTACAGCCCTCCTGGAATTCATAGGCTTCATCCACAAATCCCTCGATCTTGGCCAGCTAGTCGAGGCTATCTATACTGACTTAACAAAGGCTTTTGACACGGTCAACCATTCCCTCCTAGTTGACCAACTCACTGCCATAGGTCTTGCCGCTGAGGCGGCTGCATGGTTCCGCAGCTATCTACACTGCCAAAATCAGCAAGTCAGGATAGATACCTTTCTCTCTGACTCCAAGCCTGTGTGCTCAGGTGTTCCACAGGGGTGAATACTGGGCCCCCTCCTCATTAGCCTATTTCTGAATTGCCTCCCCCTAGCCAGTCAGTGCTGTATCCTCCTCTACGCATATGATGCGGTTATCTTTTATAATGGCTCTGACCCCACTGCTCTTGAGCAACAGCTACAACGTGACTTCACCAGTGTTGAGTCATGGTTCAAAAATCATAAATTGATAATGAACTACAAAAAAAAAATGTTGTTCACCAGCCTTAAGAACAAGCACAAAAACTACCCGCTGTCAATATGTGATAGGGGTGGTGTTCATACGAACATATGAACATACAAAGAAGCCAGCAGAAGAAGGCCATTTGGTCTATCAAGTCTGCTCATATTGCAGGGTCCACAGCTTGAGCTAATGTCCCTTCCCTCCTTGCCCACTTCTCCCATCCTCCCTACACATGATTCTTACCTTCCCTCTATGCCTATCCCAGCCCCTCTTAAAGCTACCCACTGTCTTCAACGAGATGACCTCTTCCAGCAGCGCATTCCAAGTGTCCACCACCCTCTCTGTGAAGAAGTGCTTCCTGACCTTCCTCCCTCCCTCCTAAACCTCCCACCCTCCAGCTTAAGACTGTGCCTCCTTGTGACGTGGTTGCCACTCAGCTTAAATTCATCCTCCGATATCTTGGAATTACTCTTGACAGCTTGCTCTCCTACTCCCACCACATAGACATCACAGCTAAAGCAATCAACAAATGCTTAGGGCTACTGTATTGCCATAGACAGAGCCTGACCCTTAAAGCCCTCAGCATAGAGGTCCACAGTTCAGTGGATTCCCTAGTGGACTACGGACTGCCAATATATAGCTCTGCCACAGATACTGCCCTCCGACATATAAAAACTGCCCTTAACAAAGCCTGCAGGCTCACCTTAGGGGCACACCTACTAACCCACACCTGCAATCTCTACGCAAAGGCTCACTGGCTAACGGTCTTTGGTCACTTAAAATATCAATCCTACCTCCTGGCCAAAAAGATCTGCCTTGGTCAGCTCCTGACTGGGGTCCAACAACTCCTAGTTCCCAGCACTAATCCCAGGCCCACCCAAAATTTGGAACTGCAGTCCTTCCTGACTCCAAAATGTCGGCCATCTCAAGGACAAAGGTCCTTGGCCTATCGGGCACCGTTGTGGTTCAGCTCCCTCAGTGAGAACATTATTAGCCTGCCCACTCTGTGGACCTTCAAAAAGAACCTATAGAACCATTTAATACAGGAATCTCAATGTGTCTGCCATTGCTAGCACCTAGCAAAGGTATCTCCTACCATCTGCCCTTCTGCCAAACAGACTCTCTCTCTCTCTCTCTCTCTCTCTGGGACACCTTGCACTTTGGACTCAACCATCTATCACATGTCTCCAGCACTTCTATGTGCTAACCCCCTCATGTTGGTGACAACTAACAGGCTCCCTGTTGGGCACAGTTATTTAGTCTGTTTCTGTATTATCTGACTGTGTTTACCTATTCCTGATTTAGTTTTTGCTTTATTTTTTGCATTCCTTTGTTTAAAGACCAAATTTACCTAATGTTCTCATCCTAATTCTATTGCCTTGTTAGTCTCAATCCTCTGTATAATCACATACTTGTTCTAAATGTACTACCGTGGAACCTATGTAAAGAGCTCTGAGCTCAAATGGTTAATCCGAGATCAGAAATAAATAAATAAATAAACAAATAAATGTTATTCTTAAAGAATCAGTGCAACCAAATTGAGCAACAAATGTGATCCTACCTTGTTTCACTTTAAAAGATTCCAGGCATTCCAGACATCTTCCTGTTTTCTTTGGCGGTAACATTTTCTATGTCCAACAAAATTTTAATTTTCTGTAAATGTTTTAATTATGGTTTCTCAAGAAAGCAAAAGATGGCCACCATATTTGACATAGAAATAACATTGTAGACCTGGAAAAGGTTAGGACCAATAAACAAATCCTTTAAAATTCTGAACTAACTCATTACTTACTCCTAATCAGTACTGAATTCTTCCGAAATTTAGCATAAGCAAAGCTACATTTTCATACTTGGTTCAGACTGATTTATGAAGAAGAAATCTCATACTATGCTTTTCGATATCTCAGTGCCATTTGATACAATTTTTATTAAACCATTGTTGATGAAGTTAGAAAATTCAAATATTAGTGTCCATTATTAAATTCCTGTCCTAACTACCAGCATTTGAGATCACATACAGGTGTGCTATTGCTTACTGCACACCATTCAACAAAGTAACTCTCCTTCTTTAGTATCCCAAAGGCTGCATTAATAATACTGATTTCCACAGACTAGTGCATATCTTACAAGATGCGTGTGACGTTCAGTCACATGTCCCTTCATGTTTATTATAATTGGGTTTTTGACCCACTCTGCTTTCAAGCCTTGGGCCTTTCTTACCCCCATGTTGACACTAATGGCACCCTAACATGGACTCCAGTGGTACCCTGGTTTGTACCCCCCCCCAAGAGTTAAGCCCTTCAGTAGGGAGCCCATCAAGGCATTATATTTATGATCATAGGCTAGTGGAGTATTGTAGCTTTACAATGAAACCTTGATGAAAAACTGTTGCTTTCCTCCAGACTCTTGTCCTCTCCTCATGTCTTCAAGCAGCCTCTCCTTTCAGTCTTCGTATTGTTTGCATGGAGGCTAACGTGCTGATGCCTTCAGTGTCTGACATCAAAGTGACCCATCTCACAGCAGTCACTGGTGTTCAAGCAACGGCAGGTGTACCTCTCACCACCTAACAAAATCAGCTAAAAAATAGGTATAGACTTATTCATCATCACAACAAAGACTGGAGGTATCATTATGATAAGGTCCTTATGATAGGGTGGATCCCTCAGCAAACACTAAGGGGTCTGCAAACGCATGCAGATATGATAGATCACCATGGCTTTTCTGCTGGCTCAATCCTATGTTCATATGTAAGCTTTTTTTGTCACAGTTCTCTTTAAAGGCTGGCCTCATATACAAAATCAACTTTATTAAATCTGAGAAGTAAAACTATTGATGGATTATATGGAACACCAAAACACTAAGGCATCTAAAATATGATCTCCGATTTACAGTCAGTGCTTCTCACTATATTCCTTTCTGTGTATCTCATATTCTCAAAATTTATTTTTGTTTTTACTGTCACACTTTCAAATTCTTTGCCCATTACAGTTTCACTTTTAAATGCCCATCATTAATTTCAATCAGTATGAAGTGGTAAGTAAGCCATTGATTTATTTATAGCTGTATATCATTTCTTTTTTCTCTCTCTTGTGTCTGAATTATCTGCTGAGGGAATGTACTTAAAGTGTGTCCTTGATTTTAGTATATTAGGCTCATGATGTACAATATGTGCCTATACCAAAAGTGAAAAAGTTGAACTAGTAGCCCTCAGGCTGAGTTGAAACATTTATTTATTTTCAAAAGTTTCACCAGGAAGGACATACTGAGCTGAGTAGCAGCTCATATCTAGATGCATCCTGGGGAGAAGAGGTAAAGGGACGCATAGCATAATAAGTCAAAGCAATACTTACAAAGCAGGAAGATAAACAAACTTTGCAGTGATCTACAGTATTACACCTATAGCCACCAATGCCAAATAAGCTAACTTTAAATGAAAACTTTATTCTGTTTAAAAGAAAAAGAATTCTCACTTTTGGTGAGACTTGCTGATGCTAATTCAATATGTAAATGACTTACACTGTAGAACTCAGTGCCCAGTAAGGGCTGCTAAATGGTTTAGTGACCCGCTAACATTGCTTAGTGCCTGCAAAGTGGGGGAAGGGCAGAACATGCCATATTGGTGGCATGGTTAGTGAGAGGCTAACCTGTTTGCAAGTGGCCCTAAAATATGCTAGTGCACCTATGCAAAGCTTTGCATACAGGTGCACAGGCATATTGATAAGATTGGAGAGGTGATAATTACCCGATAGTGCCTTGCTAAGTACCTTGTTACCACCTCCCCAAACCAGGTCTTTTTGCCAATACAACCCCAACCACACCAACGTCCATCCAATGGCAATATGCAATCTCCCTTGTGGTCTACTGTACCCCCACAACATATACCTGATGGCCAGATTCTTCCTCCTTTGTCTAATGTGCTCCTTGATCACTTGCCATTAGCTGAACTAGCAATCCCTGGTGGCTAGCAGTCTTCCCACACCCCTGATTGCCTGCTTGTTATCTGCTTAAACAAGCTCTGGTGACTAGTGGCCCCCTGCACCCCCAATTGCTCGCCTGTGATCTGTTTAAGCAATCCCTGGTGACTAGTGTCCTCCCCATCTGCAATTGCTCACAATGATCTGCTCAAAAAATCTCTGGTGGATAATGGTGCCCCAGCCCCCCTCAATTGCTCACCTGTGATCTGCTGAAGCAGTCCCTGTTGACTAGTGTTCCCCATATCCCCCCAGTTACCTGCCTGTGACCAGTTCAAGCAATCTCTGGCAGCTAGCAGCCCCTCTACCCCCAATTACCCACCTGACAGCCATGAAAAGGACCCTGGTGTCCACTGCCCCCCATTATACAGATGATCTTCCCCTGTCCCACCCACTCAGGACCACAACCCCCTGGTCTCCATGTACCAGTAGCTCTAGCCCCCCCAAAAAAGTGACTGGAACAACCTCTATGCTCCCCACCTCAGGTTGCCTTAGTCTGAATGACAGAGAGTGATCATGTGGCTACTGTACATTTTGCTGTAGGCACACTTGTGCTCTGTCATTCAGATGGTGGCCAGCCAAGATGGTGAGTTGAGGGGTTATCCTAGTCATGTTGGGGGAGGGACAGACTACTAGAAGGTGGGGGCTAGAGGGTGGGGATCCTGATTGGGTAAGACAGGTAGAGAGGCATCTGTGCTATGGTGAGCCACTGGACACAAGACTCCTTTCTCATGGCTCCTGGGTAAGGGGCTGGCAGGGGGCAGTGGGATCGGTAGCCACCAGGAGTTGCTTGAGTGGGTCATGTGCAGTCAGTCGGTTGGGGCAAGCAGATAGCTAATCACCAAGGATTGCTTGAGTGACCCACAGGCAGGCAGGCAATTGGGGGGCAGCTGGACCACAATGGAGTTAATTCCTTTGCTACAGGTTAGCAATCATGGTGGGGATGGGGTGATGTACCACCCAGGCAATAATTCCACTGATAGGGGTGGAGGGACTACTGGAGATCAGGGCAGTCACTACTGTGTTATAGGTGGGCATTCAGGTAGGTGGGAGGACTTCTAGACCACCAGGTATGGGTACAGTCAACCCTGACAGATGCTGTCAGGTGGTGTCATAGAATCAATTTGCTTTGGGCCTTCAGTGAGGCGCTAAAGGGATGTAAATGACTCCATAGCACTTTGCTAGTATTATGGGGTCATTTGCATGTAAAGTTATGAATATGACAGATTGCTCAGCCATTTGAGGGGTCTAACAGCCCAGTTGCTCCTGCAAGCCCTATAGTACCCTATTGGCCACATACCTCCTATAGACAGAAGGAGACTGAAGACTGTTTTTTTTTTTCACTAATTATTTTACCAGGTGAGACACACTAAGCTGAGAGCTTTTTTGCAGGTGCAACCTGGGAGCACGAGGAAGTTAAGTGACTTGCTCAGGGTCACACAGTATTCAAGTGGGGGCTGTGGGATTCAAACCCAGGTCTCCAGATTTGCAGCTCAGAGCCTTAAACCACTGCGCCATACTGCATTACTGCTGTTTTGCATATAAAGTCAGGACTGTGCCTGGCTGGCACATAGAATATACCATTAGTGCTCACAATGTGATTCAGCATGTTCCAATATACCTGTGGTTAGCGTCAGGCACTGATTTGCTGCTGGAGGAAACATTTAGCATGCCCAGTCCAGGATCTTTGAATATCCTGGGCTTTGACGTCTTAGAATGATTTTGTTTATTTATTTATTCATTTGTTTATTCATTACAAATTGGGTTTACAACCTTTGAGTCAGAGACTCATTTACAAAGGCACCTCATTGCGGGGAAGGGGGCAGACATCAAGACAGTTATTACAGTGTAGATTAAAACAGAGGATAACGTTACAGGTGCAGTAAAAGGAACATTTAACATAGATACACAGGTTACATAATGTAGTAGTTTGTACGTTACTTAGATTGCACAATGTTACAAAATTGTGAGTTACACTCATGGATATAGTAGGTCCTCAGAGGAGACAGCGGGTTACATCCCTGTTTGGACCTAGTAGGGAAGGAGTGGGTCTAGGGGAGGGAGAGGCTGTCCAGTGGACATTGTCGACCTAGCCATCCACTATTCTTTATTAGTGGTATGTACAAAGGATGTTCCATTAAGTCTGTTGATAAAAAACTGTATCAGATTTAGAAATCTGTAGTTACAGTTTCCATTTGCAATTATTAGAAATACTTTTGTGGAATAGTTTGTGAAAGTAACTGAAATCCAAAGCTGACAAAATACTGGAAGGAGTTGGTAGAGGACATATGGGAGACTTTTGGAATATAGACAAAATTCTAGATACTTTATCTCCAAAGTAAACTATCAAAAGTACAGAAATAGTTATTTTCAATTCTGGACACCTACGTAAAATGTATCACTAGAGAGGGGGCACAATAATTCCCTCCATATAAGGAGGCTTGGAGAGCAAGATTTACCGACTTGATAATCTGACACTGCAAGACTGGAGAAAGTATCTTTTGACAAATACTTCACATGAGGGGTGGTATTTACCATTCTCATGGTAATTAATTCTGTTGTTTAAGGGAATGACTTGGACTAGAGAAGAAGGCTAGAAAAACCTCTAGAGCTGGAGGACAAACTAATACAAAAAGACAGTTAAAATACATGTAAAACTTAAGGTTCCAGAAAGGGCAGTTGATTTTCTTTTCAGGAACTGGCATATTTGAAATAGGAAATTCATTAGAACTGAATACATCATTGTAAGTATTTGTGCAACATCTAATGAGGCATGCCAATAAGGAACATTAGTGAAAAATATCTAAATACAATAGTAGGCAGAGAAAAGTCTTAGTTTATCTAGTCATATCTAGATGTGTCTGGTGCTCATGACCTTTGATACCAGTCAGAAACTGGCCAGACTCACTGTCCCCCCCCTCCCCATTTTCACCACTCTGGATGGCATGCCTCTTGAAGCAGTTCAGTCCTTTAAATACCTTGGAAAGTGGCTAGACAGTAAAATTGACTTCTCAGCCTACATCAATGCCATCCATGTAAAACTCTGTCCCAAGCTTGGTGCCCTGTACCAGAACAAGGTCTGCTTATCTCTGCACGTACACAGGGAGCTTGTTACCAAAATGGTGCTCCCTGTCTTCCACTGGATGGATGTGGTCTATGGCATCCACCATTCCACTTCCTTTACCTAACTTGACATCCTCTACAACTCCTTGTGCTGGTTTGATAAAAAATACCCCCTTGCACACACCATTGTTCACCATATTCATCCCTATACATCCTCCTTCTGCTGTCACCTTGCTAGGCTCACTGTAACTCCTTTATATCCAAATACTGATTTGGCTCCCTTTCCTCTTACCTCTCCTATTTCCCCAACTCCCCCCACTTCCTGTTACTCCATTCCAAGAATTTTCACACTTTTGCCACCCCTCAGCACTGCTCCTCTGCTGGGCAATCTGCCTTCTCTTATTGACTTCCCTCACACCGGAATGAACTCCCCTTCTCCCTCAGACTCTCCCAATCCCCTGACTTCCTCAGACACCAGTTGAAACTCCAACCCCTCCCCACCTGTTCCTCTTTTTCTCATGACACCTCAAGGGCCAAGCCTTAATCATCCCGGTAAGCAACTGGCTGATGCCCACTCTTGCCTTTGTTTCACTACCACACAACTACAGCTTTTTTACTCCACTATGAGTTCAGGCAATAACTCACCCTACAGGTCAATTGTCTGTTGTCAGTATTGTTCTTGTTCATTGTGTGTTGCTTCAGGTTCTGAATATGCACTTGTTAGGTGTTCTTATTGAGCTATATCACACATTATTCTCTGCCCATACAATGTTTGTATTTATTATAATTTTTAACAATTCTTTTACTAAATGTTATTCCACTGTTTAGCGTTTATAAATTGTGCTACTTTTCTTCCAGTCTTCCCCTTCCCCATGTCACACCTGAAAATGAACGCTAGCTTAGTGTGCCTTTCCAGTTACCAATTTTCATCTAAATAGATAAATATATAATAAAATATCACCAGAAATCTCAATTAATTTAGTGGATTCCTCATGAGATATATATATATATATATATATATATATATATATATATATATATATATATACACACATACATACACGCACACACAGATACAGCTATATCTCTGGTAACTACTGCAAGTTATGTTAATTTCTAAACATTTACTCAGCACACTTTAAAAAATGCAGAAGCATTCATCATCATTGATTCCATGATATTTCATAAAGTGTACATAACGTTTTAAAGGAGAACACAATATGATCCTGTTGTAAAGTACTGTACATGTCAGCATTTTACTAACAGGTGGCTCTAATTTAGCAAAAATAGATAAGATGAACTGCTAAATACTTTAGTTGCAATCGTTAATTGCAAGCATTGGCACCCATACAGTCATCCCTTTTCATCCTAATTGTTCAGATTAGATGAAAAACAAGAAATGAAATATTTATTTTTAACTCAGTTGGCAACATAAAGATAGCCTCCTCTTGTTGTTATGCCTGATACGTATGTCTACCGAATATTGCCTGTAGCCCGATCACCAAGCTATCATCTCTTAATTGCAACCCCTAAAACAGTAAACTTAAATCTTAATTGCTCCATTGTCTGAATAAGACCAAGCTCTATTTGGGCTAGCATTGTATTTGTGCTTCTAATCAAAAATGTTCAGCTGACCAGGCTTTTTTTGCTCTATTGTATGAACCAGACCAGGCTCTACATGGGCCTCCAGTGTTAATGTCCTTTCTGTATGAATATACCATTGACCAGGCTTTCCCTGAGCCAGATTATGCACCCTAAATGTAATGTTACTACAACTGACATCGAACCTTTGGAAAAGAGCACGTGTGCTCAAAGGTAATTTTCCAAAAATCTAATAAATAAATATTACATAAGCAGTAAAGACATAATAAAATGATAGATATATAAAACAAAGAGTAATATTAAAGTGTAAGTAAAGTGCATCCATATTTTAAATATTTTTAAGTTAGAACTTCCAAGAAGGGATCATCTCATGTATATCAAAATAAAATGTCTATTAATACAACACAGTAGATTGTAAAGGTAAATAACAGACCAAAGCTGCAATATGTTTTATAAAGCAAGACAGACAGTCTTAAAAGCTAAAATACAAACTATGCATTGTATTTAGTGTAGCTTTGTGGTTTATCAAGTTAAAATTCAAAGAAGTAAACTAATGTTGAATATGAAGAAACAAATTATAGGGGTATTCTGTACATTCTTTCTATGACATAAAATAGTTCTTAAAGAAATCCTTGCAACACTTTACGGAGCATTATTAAATAAAGACTGAGAAGTGTACAATATGGCTTATATATTTAAAAATGTTAATTGGCCTAACAAATACCTCTAATTAGCTCTATATTTGCGTAGCAAAAAGTTTTATGAATTCCAATTGTGAAATGCAGCTATTTTGAGCTGGTAAGCATGTTGCTGCATCAGCTATGATTTTTCTATAGTTCTCAGCCCTTGAAGGCACAATTTAATTTTTCGTGTATGCATACTAGCAACGGTAAACACTTGCGAGTGTAAAGAACCTTCTTTAATTAGCTGCACAACAATTAAAGGATTCACAAACTAAATTGAACCCTGTCTCTATGCTTACTAGCTGGCTTCTACCACCTGTCACAACAACACTTTGTTCAATCTGTTATGCAAAATCGTTTCAGCAATATAGCCAAGAAAAAAGAAAGAAAACAGCAATTATTTCTTACTTTTTTCTTGAATGGGTTATTTTGGGTTATATTGATGTCAAGTTCATAGAAGCTAACCTTTTGAAATCTGAAGCAGTATTATATTGTTTTGTCAGGCTGGCAATACACGGAGAAGCATCTAAGCTACAGTATACTTAACCAACAATGAATATTCCTAAAGTTAGTTTCTGTAATTATTTTCTAAAGCTGTTTGAACACCATCCATAGAGTAAAAATGTTAACAGCAACTATATACTGTAAACGTTATTAGTTCATTGATTTTGCCAAATACAACTTTTACTGAAGTTACTATTTAACATATATCTCACCGGTCACATTTTAATGGGGTTTAATAATGCATATTTATTTATTACTGTCCTTTAATTGCTCATGTCTTACTGTAAACCTGTATTCTCCCTTATTTCATGACTAGGAAGTTACCAATTTAATTGTTTTCATTAACTTTTCTGACCTAATGCTTTTCCAACTCTCGGTAGCCAGTGAATATTTTAGAATTATCTTCATTGATCAGTGCAGCTCATATGAAAAAGTTGTGGTGCTCATAAATCTAAGAAACACATGCATTTAATTGTAATTGTTATATTCCAAAAGTACATATACACACATTTTTCATGTTTGCAGTTTAACTATGGGAAAGAGCATACTTCATCCTTAAACAATACTGGCATCAATATAGCCTTTCATACCAATGAAAGAAAAGCCACATTTTCTTCATAAACTGGTCTTAGTAGAGGTTAGTAACTGATAGTGATGAGCTGAAAATTGAGCTACCTGTTGACAGTCTTCCTAAATTATATCAATAACACATTGTTAAACACTGAGATAGAAGCTAAAAGACCCTGCTGTTCTGTGAAGGGTTTTTGATATGGATACAAGTATAAAATTCATTGAAAATCATACTTTTGTTGGATTCATGATTGAGGTTAATACATATTAGCTTACCTAATGTTTTTAAAATGCAACTAATTGCATATTGTAGACCACAGATTTCATGTCTTGCTTCCATTAATCATTTCATTAAAATGCATGTCAGGGAAGACAACATTTGAAACATACCACTTGTTACAGCTTTAAAGAATATTCAGAAAACAGATATGAAGCACTTCTTAGCTTTCCTTATACTGGGTCAGGAGTTGCCTTTATCATCCTTTTTTTTACTTTTTATGCATCCTTGTAGAATAGTTCTGACCATACAGTATGTACAGTAGGTGTTACTGCATTCCCATAGAAAATACAGAAAATAGAAACATTACATTACATTATATACAAACAGAGGAGAGAAAGAAGTAAGTGCCTTAGCTGGGACTTGAACTCAGGGCACCCGGAATACAGTTGTGGTTGCGTTACCAGTTGCACCACCAAGGCAATTGGAAACTGGACCATCCCGAGGGGACATTACTCTTTCTACAATGCACAACCTGGGGCTGCACAGACAATTATGTTTTCAATCACAAGAGTGAGGTGTGCATATTTATGGAACACATGCAAACAGAGGAGAGGAAGACAAACAGAGGAGAGCAAGAAGTAAGTGTCTCAGTTGGGACTTGAATCCAGGCCACCTGGAATACCATTCTGATTGCACTACAGGCTGAGCCACCAAGGCAACTGGAAACTGGGCTGTCTCAGAGCACATTACTCTTTCTTCAGTACACAACCTGGAGCTGCACAGACATTACATTTTTGATCACAAGAGTGCAGTGTGCATATTTATGGAACACATACAAACAGAGGAGCAAAAAAAGTAAGGCTGCCCAGAATACCATTGTGGTTGCACTGCCAGCTGCACCACCAAGGCAACTGGAAACTGGTCTGAAAATGTACTTGTCTGTATTTTTATTTATTTTTTTAATTTATTTATTTAGAGATTCAGATCATACCTTTGAGCTCAGAGCTCTTTTACAAACTTTCCACGTCAAACAGTGACAATGACAGCAATAACAAACAGTTTACATACAATACTGGAATAGTCAGTAGCTAGTATACAATAAGGTTACAATGTCATTCATAGTACCAATGGTGATAGTACAGCATCAAGAGCATTCAACTAGGGTAAAGGACAGTGTTTATATGTAGTGAAGGAGATAAAGAGGTGTGACACCTAGTGTGAGAGTCCAAGGAGAAGTCAAGGGGAAGGGAGACTGGGGAGGGGAGAGTGGGTGACCAAAATAAGTGGCTTTGTCTAGGAGATTGGGAGGTAGTGGTAGTAGGTTGGTTTTAAGGTTGATCCAGTGGGACAAAAGGCACAGGGGGGAGAGGAAGACAGAGGGATAGGACAAGAGGGAAGAGTGGGGGTTAAAGGAAGGGGAAGGAGAATGTGTATGAGTGGGCATTATGGGTGTTAGAGTCCTAGTGGCAGTCACAAACTGTCCTAGTAAGAAGGTGTTGCCTTAGGCCATTTTTGAATTGTGAGATGCATTGGGAGTTTAGAATGTGCACTGGGATTTCATTGAGCCATTGGGGGGCCCTATAGCTGAAAGCATGCTGTCCCTGCACAGTTCAATGGAAAGGTGTTGATAGGGCCCCCCTCATCCTGCCTCTGGTGGTATAGCTGCTAGCACTTGGCATTAGGATGCTAGAAATGCATAGGTCGGTTTTACCCATTAGTGCCTTTTTTCCAAGAAGACATGTTTGGAATATAATCCTGTTCTTTAGTGGCAGCCAATTGGTCTCCTCGTATAAGGAGCAGGTGTGGGTATTTTGATCTGCAGCCATTGTGAGCCTACATGCCTTGTGTAGGGCATTGTGAATCCTTTTTAGTGCAATTTCTGTTGCTGCACAGTAGACCACAAATCCATAGTCGATGGTAGAAAGGATGGAGCTGGAGACTGAGAGATGGAGGGCCTCTGGAGTGAGATACTTTTTATGCCTATATAGTACACCCAGCTTGGTGTTCACTGCCTTTACCACTGTGTCGATGTGTTGGGTGAAGGTGAGGCAGCCATCAATGGTGACCTCCAGGTACTTGAAAGTCTGAACTTGTTCCAGCAGCTCACTGACTTTATTGGCGATGGTGAGGGGAAGGAGCCTCTTTTTGTGCTGTGGGCTGGCTGTGAGCATCACCTTGGTGTATAGCCCCAGGATGTGCATTGAAGAAAGAGTAATGTGCTCTGGGATGGTTCAATTTCTAGTTGGCTTGGTGGAGCAACCAGTAGCGCAACCAGAACGTTACTCCAGGTGGCCTCGGTTCAAAACCCAGCTGAGGCACTTACTTGTATTTTTCCTCTGTTTGTATGTGTTCCATAAATATGCACACTACACTCTTGTGATTAAAAATTACATTGCAATACATTGTCAGGCAGCACCACTGTCATAACTTTCTGTTAAACACAAGAGAAATACTGCACCACTCTTGCCCACAAAAGCAGATTTTCAAGTCATTGAAGAATGACAGATAAAAAACTTGTAAGGAGGTTTAAAGATTAGGATTGAGGGATCTCTTTTTTGAGCTGTGTAGGTAAAATATTAAATACACAGGGACATTATACTGGCATGTCATGATTGGTGGGTTATCTTATAGAATATATTGTGTTGCAAAAGAATTTAGTACACAGAGAACTTATGCCCTTAACTTGTACAGTATGTTTTAAGTGATTCTAGTTATGGTACTTTGGGACAAGGTTCTGGAAAGAGCAAGAAAGCCTCACTCACAATTGGTACTTCTCAGCAAATTGTTATATTACATTGGTCCTATTAATAAGGGACATGGCAATGCAATGTAATAGATATACTGTATACGCTCTTCAAGGAAACATAGTTAATACTGAATTCAGAGGAGCATGAACCCATTGATTCCTATGTATGACCCAGAGATACTGGCTGACCAAAATGGTGTAAATCTGTTTTATCAGAAGCCATGACAACTGTAATGACCATAGAAAACAGTAAAATGCACAATTATTTGGAGGAGTCTTCAGGACAATTAATGAATTAAGTTAATAAATTAATTAATTCATTAATTGGTAACCAGGCAAAACACATTGAACCATGGTACATTTCCTGGTGTGATCCATGGGAAGGGTCGGGATATAAAATACGGACAGCAGAAACTATTACAGACAAAAATACTGTAGTGCAGATGAACAGTGCAGGGGAGTTAAACTAAAATACTAATAAAATACATTTATAGCAATTGAATAAAAGCAAGGGAGGTAAATATGAAAATGTAAATAGGCAGTAGGATTGAAAAGGGTGCCACTACACATCGACTATTTTATGACCAGGTCTTTTCTATCCAGATGATGCGTCAAAATTTATAAAAAATGTTAGCTGCATGCATAACTAAGATGAGGTCAATGATTCATATTCTATAGGATCTCACACCTTCATTTCACAAAACATTTTTCAGGCTGCAGAAACTTTCATCCTGATCATCTATATAAGACAAGGATCCAGAGAGAACTAAATATTTCAGTTAAAAGATTTTGTTTCCTGTGTTTGTAATAAGCTACAGTGTTATCCATCAGGATTAAGTACTCTATGATTAAAATCACACAGAAACTACTGTACTCCTGGATTGGACTGTGTTTATGCAGAATTCTGCAAGATGTCTATGACAGAAATTAGGATGAGTGCTTCACTTTGGTGGGCAACACTGACATTCATGAAGGGTTTGCAAAGAAATGAAATAACCATCCTAAATAAACTCATTGGATGCTGCTTTTCAAATATAAAAAAAGGAAAAAAGTAATATTCTACTACATTCTGTAACACTTCCCTTCTTAGGGATCTTATAGATCACCACATACAGTAGTTACAACTTCAAGTGGGATGTTTTTGTCATTTAGTAAACCCTTTAGGACAGTGAAAGCAAATCCTTGTTCCTAAATGTCTAGTTGCTTGTCAGTATTATTTTCTTAAGTTTTTCCAGTGGATTTAAAGACACATAAGCTGTTACTGCTAATTTATTTAATTGCTAATCATTTGAGAACTAACACACTGAAATTCCAGCAGGCAGCAGTATTTGCTTTCAACATACATGCCATAGGCAGGGGGTCTTTATGAGTAAATTATGAATTAGCACGTATTATAAAGCTTCATACATTTCCTGCCAAACTTTCTCAGGTAAAGAGAATTCTGTTTTTCAGAACCCTATGGCAAATTATGGATATTATCATATCAGTGTCAGTGGCTCAGCAGGTTGCACACTCCCCTCTGAGGCCAGAAGATCAGAAGGCTGTGGGTTCCATCCCCACACCAAGAACTTGGGTTATATCCCAGTACTGACACTGTCGTGCAGCATGAGGGGAGTGCTGCACCCCTGAAGTGCTGTCTTTTAGATGAGACATTAAACCAAGGTTCCATCTGTTCTGTTGGTTCTCCAGGTGGATGTTAAAGATCCCTGGTGCTTTTCCAAAACAGAAGGGAAAAACAGAAGGGAAATTTTCCTACTGTCTTGGACAAATTTACCCCATTCACTAATAATACGGTGTACTATCAAGAGCTTAAACTGATTCAATGTTAGTTGGCTTCCATCTGTATCCCTCCTCCGCCAGGATGAGGCTGAAAATAGGAAGAATTGCCAAGTCCTACTTTCCCAGACAACAAAAACTAACTAACTAACCAAAATGTCTGAAAGAACCCAGGCCTTACCTACCACAGAATACTTATCCCGAAGTGTTCTTCATGGCCATCAACGCTCTTCTTTTTGTGTATTACTTACAGAGGTTAAAGGTTCCACCAGTCAGAAGGATCTTTGCCTTCTGCAGTGATGGTATATTCATGTGAAGAGGAAGAGGTAGACCCCCCAGAACCAAAAGAACAACAGTCACATCCTAAATTCATATAATTTATTGGAATTGTCCCATAGGGATATTGTCAGAATGTTCACCCTAACTTACTGAGCAAAATAAATGACATGGTGGGACAAACAAACATAGAAACAGACTTTGACAATAGATAAGGACCATTTGGCCCACCCAGAATGTCTATTTTTTCCCTACATACCGTATCACCACAGACCTAATCAATGTCCATCTCTTTAACAAATTACAAGTGTTTTTTCAGAATTGTAACTCTTTTATGTCCACTGGAGCAATGGTTCAAATTACGCTGGACCAAGACAAGACAAGATAGGAAACTGCTCATGACACTTTGAAATTCAGTATTAAGAGGGTATCAATTTAGTTTGGCTACCCACTTCAAATCACAATCAGTGAAGTCCATAATCACAGCCATTTTGTAGGAAAATGGTCAGGGACCGGTTTACCTGAAAGATCTCCTTCATCCCTATTGTCCCCCCCGCTCTCTCCGATCCACTGACGAGGGATTGCTAGAGATTCCCAGGGTTCGTTTAAAAACCTCAGGAGCTAGATCTTTTAGTTTTATGGCTCCAACCCTGTGGAATTCTCTACCTCGTCAGGTACGGGAAAGCCCTACTGTCCATAGTTTTAAAGAATCTTTGAAGACTCACCTTTTTAAGAAGCATACAATGATTTTTAAATCGGTGTTTGTTGTACTTGTAATTGTTTGTTTAGTATTGTATTTTATTGAAATTGTTTTATCTAGTATTGTACAGGTGCCTTGGTTTTAGAAAGGCGCTTTAAACAAATAAATAAAGATTGAGATTGAGATTGATTGAAAATAGTGGTCGACCTTAAATCTTTCTACACATTTCCAGTTATACAGAGAACAGCATTCTTCAAAGCCTTAATTGCCAACCAGATCTTTCAGTACAATTCTCTCCTTCATAATGGCTTTGGATACTAGACTACTCCTAGGTATTAATGGTACTAGTCACAGCCCCCTGGAGAAAAGGCATGCATGTTCACCCATATCTAGATGATCCATAGATCAGTGCATCTTAGGAGGATATACTGCAGGCAAAGCAGGCAATACAAAAAATAGTACAACTTCTTCAGAATCATGTTTGAATCATAAATCCAGAGAAAAGCTTGCTTCTTCCATGTCAGTCCCTGAACCATCTCTTACTACTTCACAGGATGGGCCCCTTCTCGTCAGTATGTTAGTTTCTGATTTCCTTATCAGTATGTATACATTTTTGGACTAATGGTGACCACTCTGGACCTCTTCCCTGGAGTTCATCTCCATATGAGAGCTCTGCAGTTATTCCATCTCCAACATTCATCTCAAACTGATATGATAAGGTGATAAGGTCTGCTTTGCTCATATAAATTCCTATGAGTCATACAGTATGGTGAAATAGGTCTCACTATATTAAAGGTAGTAATCAGTGTGGACATGAGTCTGAAAGGAGGGACAACATTTGTAGAAATAGAAAATACATTGGAAAATGGTTTCCTAGAAAAAGTTATCCCTCCCTAAATCATTTGGAGATATGGATAATTCTTCCCACTAGTATCTCACATGGATTTCTCTTACTACCACTGAGTGAAATTCATTAAAAAAATCCATAGATCACTAGTTTTTATTTCAAATTTTTTTTTGATGTTCCCCTTTTTGTTCCCTTAACCAAGGCCCCTGAAATTCTGTGATTCTGTAGTTGCAAAATTTTCTGCAGAATTTCCATCATGCTGTAGAATTCATTCAGTGCTGCAGAATTCATTGTTTTTGGTGAATTTTCATTAAAATATACAGTGTTTCCATAGTGTCAGGCTCCTGTACCCATCATGTTTATGCTGAAGCCCTTCCTGTATGTCTGCCATTTGATGTCATCAATGACATCACATCATACTTTAGCCAATAGTAGAACTGTATTCTGCCACAGAAATGAATAAATCATGCCGCAGAAATCAGAAAATGCTGCCACAGAAGCCTATGAGCCCTGCCGCAGAAATCAGAAAATTCTGCCCCAGAGCACTAGGGGCACTGTCCTTAACTCACACCCCCAATAATCAGGACAACCGTAGCCCCACTTTTTCTCTGGCTGGAAAAATTAGTAAGAGGATGCCTGCATAGCTGTTGTCAATTCCATTGCTTTGGCTATCATGTAGGGGGATGCACAAATGCCTGGCATTCCATGCACTCACTTCCAAAAAGGCTCTTCCAAAATGCACTTATCCCACTGCTAATTCCAGTGTAAAATACCAAGTCTGACAAGAAGAGGTGTGCAGAACAAAGAATTCAACAGGCAGAATTCTAGTGGCATTGCCACTCTGCTTCAGAAATGGTGACTGCATGATGTGGCGGTTTGAAAGATCACTTGAAATAACATTACAATACCCTAACTATGTTATTGTCTTTCAGGAGAAGAACATTTGCTTTCACACAAACAAATACTTTTGTCATGCTAACATACAGGGAGGCAGAAAGAAAGACATAGTATTTCAAACTCTTGGAATGACACACCACACAATTACCAAGCCAAAAGAGATTTTTCCCTTAATTTCCCTTGGTTCCCAGATGCACATGTCTAGTCCTGTTTTGGCAACCTTCCATTCTAGAGAACCCCTGTATCTGGCCACCAACCCCACAGTTTACCCTTCCTCATGACAGGCTCTTTTGGGGACCTTTGTGCCCCCCCCCGCCATATCAGATTCTATAGTTTTGTCCATTGGAGGACTTAGGACTTGAGAGTGCCTCTCACTTCTGTCCTGCTGGGAGGAACATTAGCACTAAAGCCTCCATAGCTCGCATACACCTGGGCCTGCTGTCATGGAGTATGCTGGTGTTATCTTTCCTGCATTTAGGTCACCTAGCTGCACTGTCACCCAGTGATAGGTAGGTGCATTTTCTCTTTATCTTGCTCAGCCTCAGTATAAGTGCATGCCTTCAAATTCTCTTTATCCTAATCAGCTGATATATCTGTGCATACTCTATCCAGTGTACCCTGTTCAGTATCTCAAACACTATAATCATGTTCCCATTTATATTTGCTGCATGGCAGTCACATGATTGCAAAATCTAATGCTGGGAGATATATAACGATGTGGCATTATGGAGGATGTTGAATAAAGAGTTTACTCAGTCCGTACCATACGTAACACTGACAGTGTCAGGATTGTATTGCTAGATTCAGCCATTTTATCTCTTTTTACAAGTCTGTTTCCTATTGTTATCACTGTGGTGATATGCATGATGATTAGCTCCATCACAAAAGAGTAAAGTATCCCAATCTCTGTTTTTAATTGCTGTTCAATTGGCTGTTAAATTTTTGGACTGAAATGTTTCCTTTCACTTTCAGTACTGTGTATGGAAAACATGACATGTATGGCTATCCATACATTATTTTGGGTAATATATGATTTACAGTTTTATAATGAAAAAGGTTGTGTAACAGAAACATCCCTCCTCACCAAACTTTTACTCTTGCTGTTATCTTTAAAAAATTGTTAGCCAGTGCTGGATATTTATTATTATCATAATTCCATTTACTGACATATGAATTAAGAGGTACAAAGCAGGGCACTAGGTATGTATTAAACAACTGGTTGCAGGGTGTGTTTTTTTAAAGACAGGTTAACAGCAGATTTCTTGCAGTGAAACACTGAGAGTAAGAGAAGCTCCTGGCATGTGCTTTTACTTTGTACAGTGACATAGGTGCTGTGGTGCAATAACAAGTTGTTGTACCACAGTAGTTACATTATGTCACTACAGGGGTACATCATCTATGTGTGTATGGATTTCTATACACAACAACAGCTAACCCTATGTAGTATGTTTTTGTTTTCAATTACTGTGCCTCTTATGTTTATAAGAGTGCCTTCTGTAGTTCTCTGTGTCCCACAGTGTCTCAAACGTGCTTTGGAATTCTCTCAAATAAATAACTTCAGATTACACTCTTGTTACTATAAGAAACAATGTGTGCACATAAACATATGGAAGATGTTTTCACGTGCAAGGTTTTAGCAAACTGAATACTACATTTACTAGTGTATGTGTATGTGGGGGGGAGCTTTTTAAAATTAAAATATGTGCTATAAATCATCACATTTTAATTTTATATATAGTATTTTTATATTGAAAAAATATTCCTGGTAAAAAGAATTACATTAGCAGTACAGTTCTCTTTTGGAGGGGTTAAATGTAAAGTAAGTACATTTCCACTAGTATAAACTACTTGTTTTATGCTCCAAGATTATTCCATCATATGCTAGTTTAGGAGAAATTTCACCAGCTGTCAGCTGTTTTCTCCAACGTTAAACAAAAGGTAGAGATCATGAACTTTTTGTTTTACAAATTAAACACACAAACAAAAAAAAATACACCGTTGTCCTTAATAAGTTCATATAATTGTTTTGATTCCATTCATATTCAATGAACAAATACAGAAGCAAATAGTTTGATTCCTTTTATTGGACCAACATAGATGTTACAAAAAGACAACAATGTCTAAACTTTTGGACCAATCAGGTCCTACCTCGGAGACCTATGATAGTTGTTGCAACAACTTATGACAGTTGGAACAACTGCCATAAGTTTCTGAGGAAGGATTTGGTTGGTCTGAAAGCTTAGACATAGTTTTCTTTTTGTAACATCTATGTTGGTTTAATAAAAGGTATCAAACTATTTGCTTCTGGATCTGTTCTTACAAGGACCAATATGGAAACTAATCTATTTCTGTGTGCATTCATATTCAATAGAATTTATAGATCAAAGCAAACAGTTAAAATACATTCTGAACTGGGAGATATTCGGTAATGCTAGCTTCTTCATCTTCAATATCAGAGCCCAATTCAGTGGAGTTTTTCCCATTTATTTAAAAAAAACAGTTTTTTTGTCATCAAAATTATAGATCTTTCCTGGAAAGGTAACCTTCAGTCTATCAGAAGACTCTAAGCTTGATGAGATGGCTGCTTCAGAGTACTCTGTGTGGATAGTTAAAAATAATTTCTTACAGTGCTGAGTATCAAGGCAAACATTAGGATACAAATGTAGCCAAAAATCTTCAACAAAAAACACATTTTGTTTTGACATGCAATTTGCAGTAATCTATTTATTTTTGACATTGAACTAAAAGCAACCATTGTGTACCATGTATTCTGTTCAGAATGTGTTTCTGAGGTTCCCGCTGAGGATTTTTATTTCATAAATAGGAGATCTAAACCCAGATTCTAGTATAATATAGGTTTCAGAAAGAAAACAGTTAAACTGATTCTCTCTATTTCCACGTTATGTTCAGACCCCCTGTATTTCTCCTGGTAACCCAATAAACTGAAGATGTTTCAGCAATAGTTTTTTCAATTTTTTCAAACCTGGAGGTCAAAGAGAGTTGTTCATGTAACACTGCAATTGACAGCACATTCCACTGTTAGGATTTTTTGGGAGATACCAGTAGTATCACTTCCATTATGCTCAAACACTCTGTCCTCAGTCACTTTTGCTGGGTTTTCAATTTCAGAACAAGAAGAAGAAATGTATGTTAAGTTAGTCTGAGTTTTCCCAATAGTCATGGACTTTATTCCCCTAACAAAGCTTAAGAGAGCAAAGCACCAGGCATTAGACCGTGTGGATGACAGAGTTGTTAAATGTTTGCACTTTTGGGTAATACATTTGCACATTTGAAAAAGTTATCTGGATTTGGTACAATTATGTCCTCCTGTAGTGCATGTGCATCTATGTTCTGGACTGTGTGGCAGGGTGAAAGCACTGCACTCTCAAGCTCCATACCCTACCGATCTTCATGTTGATGGGTGAAGTTAAAAATCAGAAACAACATTTATACAAAGTAGTAAGTATAATTCAGTGATATTGAAAACTAAAATATATATATCACACATTAGGACAACACATATTATGTTGCACGGACATTCTCGATCAGCAGGTCTTAAAGTTTAGATAATAATTAGTAGATAAAAGTGGCTTACTTACTCATAATCATTTTAGCCTTAGTACACCTGCTTTTCAAACACAGTTTAAACTAGTTTATCATATTAATAGCCATATCTTTGTTCACTGGACTCATAAGGATGGTGATCATTTCATAAAGTTCTATATTGATAAATTTTAACTATTCGGACAGATAACATACTTTACTGTTGTACCATATACAGTGAAACATAACATGCTTTAAGTGCCTTATTTTTCTATGTTTATAGTAACATTTTAATGTTGGAGTTATTAGATTTCCTTTATTGTATTAATATTCATGTAAATAATTAAAAGTGAAATATTGTAAAAATATGCCTGTCCTCAGTGGAATTACACTAAGTTAAAAATGGATACTAACTCATGGTAATTTTTAAAGGTTCCATGTTATAAAGAATATTTGGATGTATGAATGGCCGAGAGATCCTCATTTTTTTCTTGTAAGTTGGACATTGTTTTATTATTTTAATATAACGTGTGTTCATGCTTATTCCTTGAATAAAATAATTCCCCCAAAAAATAGAGCCCTGAGCTTTTTAGTTGGCTAATTGCAAAATGTGCCCATTTCAATACATATCCTTTCTTCAGGTACCGACACTTCTCATGAAGGCATAAAGTTGTGAGCCTATAAGTTGGGAGCTTATTTATATCCATAGACATAAACTTAAGCTAATAGCTTAACATTTGAATAGTTGCCAGAATAGCTATTTGTGGCTTACCAAGTTCCACTCTGTAGTAAATAGCTGTAGTAAAATGGGGTACTCTTAGTAACGACTTATAAAAATTGTTTACTTTCTTATCTAACGAGCTGGGAAAATAACCCCACAATCCTGGTGCATAGACTTCCATTTACTTGAAATATAGAGACAGCAGTTGACTTAATGGTTTATGTTAAGCTGCCCCCACTGAATATGTGGTAATAGTCATTCAGTAGTGTTCCATCCATGTAGTTAATATTGTTTTGAATGTGTTATGATTCTCACTGTTTACAATTTCTTAGGTAGCAAATTCCAGATTTCTAAAATAAAGTGGGTATAAGATGTGGGTATAACAGAGCATTATTTTACTATTTTTAATGTTCCTTGCTCTTAGTGACTCATTATGTTCCCTGGTGTTGCATTTGTCAGATCTGAATCCCAAATTCATACTGTATTATTACTGTGTGTATTATAACATAATAATACTAACATACTAACATACTAAAATGCCAGCATAATAGGCCTAACGGTCTTTCATGTCTGCTCATTTGGTCAGCCCCCATCCTGGGTGCTGACCTTGCTGTCCCCCTCGTCTTCTTTGGCTTCTCCCTTCCCAGTTCTGGATATTCTTGCTGCATTGGATTTTGCTTCCTGAACCCTTCCCCTGTACCTGTCCCACCCCCTCTTGAACCCCTCCACTGTCTCTGCCTCCATCAGCCCCCTAGGTAGTGCATTCCATGGCTCCACCACCCTCTCAGTGAAGTAGCACCTCCTCCTTTCTCCCCTGAATCTTCCCCCCTCCAGCTTCCACCCATGCCCTCTAGTGGCCTCCTCCTTCCTTCGAAGCACCCTGACTGTTCCTCCCCTATTTACCCTCTTCATGTACCTGAAGACCTCTATCATGTCCCCCCGGTCCCTTCTCTCTTCCAATGTGTACATATTTAGCTCTTCGAGCCTCTCCTCATAGGTCCTGTCCCCCAAGCCCCAAATCATTTTTGTTGCCCTCCTCTGGACCCTCTCCAGGAGGTTAATGTCCCTCTTTAAGTGTGGCCTCCAAAACTGCACGCAGTACTCCAGGTGCAGCCTCACCAAGCAGTTATACAGAGGGAGTATCACTTCCCTCCTTCTGGAGGTGATCCCCCTAGCGATGCATCCCAGCATCCTGTTGGCCTTGGCTGCTGCCCTCCTACAAGTCTCAAAGTTGTTCATCTTGACATCCACCACCACCCCCAGGTCCCTCTCAGCCATTGAGACTTGTAGTATTCCCCAGGGTGTACACTTGGCCTGGGTTTCTGGCCCCCAGGTGGAGTACCTTGCATTTCCCTGCATTGAACCTCAGCTTCCACTTTCTAGACCATCTTTCCAGAGCCTCCAGGTCCCCCTGCAGGGCCACCCTTCCCTCCTCCCCATCCACCACTGCCCCCAGTTTCGAGTCATCTACAAAGAGACTCATCTCACTCCAGATTCCTGTCCTTATGTCAGATACGTTGGCGTTGAACAGAAGGGGCCCAAGGACTGATCCCTGTGGGGCCCCACTAATGACCCTCCTTGGGGATGAGACTATCCCACCAACTACGACCCTCTGGGTCCAGTCCTGGAGCCAATTGCCTATCCATCTGATCATCTAGTTTCCCACCCCCATTTCTCCCAGCTTATCCAACAGGCCCACGTGAGGAACAGAGTCAAATGCCTTGCTGAAGTCTAGAAAGAGGACATCCACTGGTCTACCCAGGTCCAAGGCACTTGTCACCCAGTCATAGAACTCCACCAGGTTTGTCTGACATGATTTCCCCGGGATGAATCCATGCTGTCTATCGTCCAGGCACCCTGACTTATCCAGGTCCCCCAGCCTCTCCTGACAATGCCTCCATCACCTTGCCCACCACCGTGTCAGGCTGACAGGCCTGTAGTTCCCTGCCAGCTCCTTGATCCCCCCTTGTGATAGGCACTACATGCGCCACCTTCCAGTCTTGGGCACCCACCCTGTCCTCAGAGAGATGGTGAAAAGCTCTGCCAGGGGTTTCGCCAGGACATCTGCAAGTTCCTTCAGCACGCTAGGATGTAATTTATCCGGCCCCAGTGCTTTCTCTGTCTTAAGGGAGCTGAGGGCTTCCCTCACTCTCTCTGCTGTGATTTCCACTTCTGGTACCTCTTCTCCCTGCTTACCCTCCCCCCACCTGCCAGTGATGCCCCCCCTCTCCCAAGACCTGCCGATCGGTAGGGGTCCCCCCCTCCTCATTATCTCTGTCTCCTCCCATGTATGATGCAGCATCCCCATTTCCCTGGTGAAAACTGAGATGAAGTACTCATTTAGTACCTCAGCCTGCTCCCCGGTCTTGTGCCCATCTCTCCTGATTTAATCCTGCTAATCTGCCCCTTCACCCTTCGTCTTTCCCCAATGTATCTAAAGAACCCCTTTTTTCCTCTCCTAATTTCCCTGGCCAGGTTCTGCTCCTTCCTTGCCTTAGTCGCCCTCACCACTCTAGTGGCCCTTCTAGCCATCAGCTCATACTCCCCTCGATCCCTTTCACTCCTTGAGCACTTGAATTTCTTATAGGCTGCTTTCTTTCCCTGCACCACCTCCTGGACCTCCCTGGTCCATCAACAGGGTTTTTGGGCCCTACCGCATTTTCGTCTTACTCTTGCACAGGTGCTGGTAGCATCCTGCACCCCTATCCTGATGATTTCCCACCTACTATCAGTGTCCATGTCTGACCCAATCCCATCCAAATGCTCCTTAAGGATCCTTTCCATTTCCTTAAAATCCCCCCCTGAAGTCGGTTACTTCCGTCTTTGTGCAGGCTTCTACCCCTCCTAGGTCCAAGCAGAACCAGACCGTGGCATGGTCACTCCCCACCAATGGGTCCCTTACCTCCAGGCCCCCAATCTGGTCACTGTCTTCCAGGACCACATCCAGTACCCATGCCTCCCTGGTCGGTTCCCTCACCTGCTGAGTTAGGAACGCATCTTGAAAGACATCCAACAACCTCTGTTCCCTGGTCACAGAGGATGTCATAGTCTCTCAGTCTGTTCCTGGCATGTTTAAGTCCCCTACCACCACCACCTTTCCTCTGCCCAGTCAGCAGTGTCTCCTAACATCTTCCACCAGGCTGTCCTCCAGCTCCTCCGCCAGGGCAGGGGGTCTATACACCACTCCTATTTTTACTCTCTTGCCCCCCCTTGTTATCAAGGTGACCCAAATCACCTCCACAGTTCCCTCCACCTCCTCTACTCCCCCTATGCCAATGCAGTTTTTGACTATCATTGCTACCCCTCCTCCCCTTCCCTCCCCCCTGTCCTTCCTGAACATAGTGTAACCCTCCAGGTTCGGGTCCAAGTCATGTCTTGCAGTGGCCCAAGTCTCAGTGACTGCTGCCACATCCACTGCTCCCTCAGTTAACATTGCCTGTAGCTCAGGCATTTTATTGCCCAAGCTCCTGGCATTTAGCAGGACTACCTTCCACCCTTTCCCTATAGTTCCATTTCCCCTGCTCATGTTCCCATGGGGATTCTGTTTTCTCCTGGTCTGCACTTTGCCAGTTGGCCTTTTCCTGCAATCCTCCTGGTCCCCAGGGGGGTGGAGACAGAGTCCCTCCTTTATCGGCACCCCCTTGACAGTCTTTTCTCCCATCCCACCCCCCTTCACAAGTTTAAACCCCACTTTTCACCAATGAACTCCTCTATTTTCAACTTAAGGATTCCCCTTCCCTCCAAATTGAGATGTAGTCTATCTCTAGCATACAGCTCCAAAAGCCAATAAGCATAATAGGTCACTCCTTATCCTTCTTCTGTGAATAATAAATAGTCCAAAGCTGTTTAATGTATCCTCATATCCTACATTTTCTTATGTTCTCATCATTGAAGTCTCCTTCCTCTTAATTTTTTCTATTTTTTATTGTCCCTCATATATTTAGTCTTCCCCAAAATTGATAGCAATAATCTGTCAGAAGTCTTACCAAAGTTTTTTTAATTGATTACACTTTATTACATTTTCAAATAATATAACACTCCAACAAATAACAAAACACACAACAAGAAATTACACAACACTAAAAAAAGCAGAATGAACCAACATAGACAAACTTGGCCCCTCCACCCAAATCCTCCAATTCTTCCTCCTAGAGCAAAGCTAACCCACTACAGAAAAAATGGAAGTTTTGAAAGGGAGCCCATGGACAACCAGGAAAAAAACAGAAAAAAAGAATGATAAAAGAAAATGGAAGGAGGTTGTTGACATAAAACAGGACTTGTCTCCTTTACAATTGCACAAAAGCCAATAACAAAGCATAAAGTGATTCCCATCTATTACGGAAATGCTTTATCCAATGCTGTAAAGAGGCTGTCTGCTTTTCAGCTGATAGCGTTCTGAGAATCACCTGATTCTATTCCCAATAGTCTTACCTGAGTTTTGTATATTGGTAATAAAATATCCTTGGATTTGTGTGAGATGTGTCTACTGATGGTATTTAATAAGACGTTTGATTTAAAAAAAAAAAAATAGGAAGAAGTCAGCAGAATAAGGCCATTAGGTTTATCTAGTCTGCTTGTCTTGCAGGTTCCTCAGCTTAAGCTAGTGATCCTATCCCCTCTCCGATCCACCCTTCCCCTCCATCTGCCCTCTCTTGACCCTTATTTTCCCCTTAACTCTATCCCAGCCTTTCTTGAGACTGCCCACTGTTTTCAATGAAATCACCTCTTCCAGAAGCACATTCCAACCTGCTACTTCCCTCTCCATGAAAAAGTGCCTCCTAGCATCTCTCCCAAATCTCCTCTCCAACTTGAGACTGTGTCACCTCATGTTTTGGTTTCCATTAAGTTTGAAGAGACCCTCCTAATCCACCCTATTTATTACTTTCAAATACCTAAAGGTCTCAATCATGTTCCCGCTCTCTTTCCTATCCTCCAGGATGAATATGTTCCCTCTCTTTCCTCTCCTCCAGGGAGTACATGTTCAGGACCTCCAACCTTTCCTCATACATCCTACCCTGCTGGCCCATGGTCATTCTCTTTGCCCTCATTTGGGCAGTCTCTAGCAGATTAATGTCCCATTTTATGTTTTTATTTTTTTTCTTTAAACCTGAAGCTACCATGATACCTTTTATCTTTAAACCTGAAGCTACTATGATACCTTAGTCCCTGTCAGATGAAGATGTAGTTAGTGCTATACTTTGTAAGTGGTACAGATAGTAAAGATTATATTTTCCAAATGCATCACTGTAAATTTGGTTAGCATAAAGGTCATTCCCCATATAGCTGCTCAATACCTGAGTAGATCCAAGTCATTCTTCAGTCCAGTATGATGGTCAGCTGTTTCACTCTTTCCACCAATTTTGCCATCAGCTGTGAATTTGCTATACTAGTTTTGAAGGTTAGTTCCTAAGTCTGAAATATAGATTCTACATAGTATTGGACCCAAAGTAGATCCCTGAGGGACTCCTCTTGTACATGACCTTCCTTTGAAATATAACTGTTCAGTCTTACACTATGTGTCCTGCCCTTTAACCATAATGATATCAAGCTTACTAGTAAAGGGAAGATATCAAGAATAGTTAGTTTTTCAAGCAATTTATGATGTCCGACAATGTCAAAAACTTTGTTGAAGTCAAGATAAATAACATTCATGGCACTGCCAAGTATCAATTGCCTGACTCACTGAGTCATAAAAGCAAATCATATTAGTGGTAAAGGATTTCCCCTTTGTAAAGGCATGCTGATGATAGTCTTTTATATTATTTTCATCATATTGTTACTTTGCAGGTTTTTTATGTTAGTTGCCATTATTTAACCTAATATTCTTATAATGATTATGGGTCAGTCATTTTGGGGACAGCTTTCGAGCATTTTTCAAATATTTGCACTACCTCAGCCTTCATCCAATCCCCTGGAATTTCACTGTTATTTAATAATTTGTTAACAAATCTGGGCAACTGAGTCCTTTATTTCCTTCACTTGGTCCTTTAACAACCTTGGTACAAGCCCATCTGATCCAGCTGATTTGGATATGTTCAGGGATGATATTCCTTTCAAAATATCAGAAAATGAGATAGAATTTGAATCCCACAATGAACTAGTCACATTCACACGGTAATTGCTCATACTAGGTTCACAGAAATTTCACATAGGCTGGAAGACTGAGCAAAAGTAGTTACATAATACATCTACAATGTATGTTTCTTTGGTTGCTATACTGTTATCACTAATGAGCAGGCCTGCTGTACATTGACCATTTTCCTTGAATTTATATATCTACAAAAGGCTTTTGGGACATGATTTTCACTAGCCAGCTTAATGTCAAATTCCTTTCTGAGCTTAATAGTACAATAATAATGATAATACTACAGGCACAATCTTAGCATCTCGTACAATTTATGCAGGTTGGAGACTACAGTCATCAAATTTGGCATTGAATCATAGAAGACCTTGCTTCACTTTACTTATTCTTGTACTCATTTGATTAATTTGCTTTGTCCATTGCAGTTATTAAAAAAAGCTATCATACCCAAATAAGGAAAGTATTTTACTTTCTGCAATAGCTTACCATTGAACCAGAGAAACATCAAACATGTCAGGGAACTGGTGCTGTGGTGTGGGAGGACATAGCAGTCACAGAAGGATAGGGACAGTGACCAGCAGGACCCAGCAGTGGCTGGGAACCCAGAATGGTTGTACTATGATAAGAACCCATACACTTCCAAGCAGCATTGCAGTTCTACAGGTACTGCCAGTGGCCAGAGCAGCAGTATGCACTGCAGTACAGCCAACAAGAGAGAGGCTTGGTCTTGTTGGACTGTGATTGCAAACCATTGGTGCCTTGGGGGTAGCATTTACAGTAAGATGAGAGGTGTCTTGGGGCCAGGACAAAAATCCAGCTACAGTGCAGTAAGAATTGTGCCATGCAAAATAGACATCAGTTTATTGACTTTATTCCTGTGGCAATGTCATCCTTTATATGGCATTTCCTTTTGTGTACTTTTGTTTACTGCATGCCATGCCCTGTCCCATATGGACTGCATGGATTGTGCTGTGTAAAGTGTGGCTGGGGGGTGCATACTTATGTATGCCTGCATCATTGGATCCTTGACTTCCTAGAAGGGTGCATATTTTCTTTTATGAAAGAAGAATCACATGAGCCAGTACAGCAGAGAATTACATTAGTATTTTTCATTTTAATCCCTATACTTTGCTACATATGCAGTGGTAGAAGAATTTGGCATCATAAGTGGCTGGACAATGTGTATAAAATGCTGTCGTTCTGGCAGTATGCAGAAAGGGGAGTTCATGAACATTACACAAAACATGTTTTGGTACGATTACACCAGTGGCATGCTTTCTGTTCCATAAAGAGAAAAGAGAAAAAAACAACCAGCAGCTTCAACACATTTTTCAGAAGGTAAGCAATCATGAAATGTGTTTCTAACTGAAATAAAATGATGCCAAAAGTGTTGGCAGTGTCTTTTCAAGCACCTGGATTCAGATCATGTAGAAGTACGCAGGCTGAAAACCCAGGCATAAAGGCATGTTTATACTTGGACCATAATACTCCATTTCCAGACTTCAACCCATACATCTATGGAATATGTTTATTCACCTAATATTCTGTCAGTCCGCTCTCCTTGCAGACTCACTTTATGGTAGGGCCATGGTATTTCTTACTTTGCATATGTAGAATGAGCCTTTGACTCCTTCAGTGTCCTCATTTCTGTGATTACTTAGAAGAGAAGTTTAATTGCAACTTAGAGTACAACACAGTATGTGACCAAACTGGGTTTTAGTTAGTTTAAGTTTAAGTTAAGTTTAAGTTTATTGGCAGGAAGACTCCATTGAGCATGCTCATTTTCAAGGAGGTTCTGTAAGGACAACATTAAACAACAGTGCACAATAAAAGTGATTACATAGCACACAGGTACAATAACTGGTAGGAAAAAAGTGCATATATGGTCAGTAAAAACAATAATAAAATAGAACAGAATCTGGTGCCCAGGTAAGCAGTGGTGACATACCATAAGGTAACAAGAATTGGTAGGAAATACATACAGGGTCAATGAAAAGAAAAACAATAGTGAAGCATACAGGAACCGATTCAGATTAAGAGGGAGAACAAAAAATAGTATCAGTAAGAACTTATATGGTTGCTATCTGCTTCCAAAGATGGCTGAGAGTGCAGGAAGGAAGGAAGGGGGTAAGTTGAAATACATAACTACTTCTAATGAGGAAGGAGTCTGACTGAGGGGGCAAGGGATAAAGTGCAAGAAGTTGCGAGAGGATGAAAGAGCAAGGGAGAGAGTTGGCAGGGATCAGGAATGGAGGGTATAGAAGGAGTCCTGTGCATAAGGGTGGGGATGGACTAGGGAGGATAGGGGCCAGGGTGGATAGGAAGACTAGGGAGAAAGATTCAGGAAATCAGAGGGTACTCACTTGCTAGGAGTGGCAAGAGACTGGAATGATATGCTTGGACCTATGGCAGTGACAGACTACTGCAAAGAATTTGTAGGTAAGGGCTTTGACATTGCTGGTGAGCCTGAGTGATGTCTGGATAAGATTCCATACTGATGGGATGGTGTGGCTAATGGCACCCTTGCCTAGGGAGTATGCATCTAGGGTACATCAAGGAGGATGTAGGTGGATTTCCTAAGGGAGTAGGAGCAATGGGAGATATAAACAAGTCAGGAGATATAGGTTGGTAATTTGTTTAGTAGTTTTTTGAGGGTTCAGGTACCTAAATGGAGTAGCTGCTGGGTGGCGAGGGGTTGCCAGCCAACTTCTTTATATAAGTTGCAGTGGTGCATCCTGAAAGATGCTTTAGTAATGAAGCACAGAGCCAGAAGGAACAGTATATCAAGCTTGTGAAGGTTGGAAGCAGTGGCACAGTTGTAGATGATGTCACCATAGTCTAGGAGTGGCAGGGATATACTGTACTAGTCTACGTCTAATGTCAGGGGGAAAGAGCGCTCTGTTCCTGAAGAAAAAGCTGAGTCTTGCTTTCAACTTACTAGAAAGGTAGTCAATGTGTGCACTGAAAGAAAGTTTGCTGTCTATCCAAATGCCTAGATGTTTGAAACAATCAACCACATCTAGTGATTCAACTGGGATCGTCATGATGGGTACAGGTGGGGGAGTGCCTATTGCTACTAGGTGCAAAATAAAGGACCTTGTTGTTTTTTTTTGTGTTGAGTAGTAGCTTGGAGTTGATTAGTTTCCGCTCTAACTGCGTGAAGTCAGGTTGGATTACATCACGTACTTCGGATAAGGTTGGCTTAGAAATATATATAATGGTATCATCCACAAAGAGATGTATTTTGGAGTTGCTGATATTGGAATCTAGTGAGTTAATGTTAATAGAAACTAGTATAGGGTCCAAAATGGAGCCTTGCAGGACACCTCGTTTTATAGGGAGGGAGTCGGAGACCTGACCACTCACTTTGGTTTTCTGAACTCTACCTGTAAGGTTGCTCAAGAACCATTTAAGTGTGGTGTCAGCTGTGCCTAGTTTACTGAGACCACTGAGGATGAGGTAATGGTTGATGGTATTGAATGCCTTGCTGAGATTAAGGAATATGGCACCTGTGACTTGTTTGGAATTGTGCACAGTCAGCCAGTCATTGGTGACTTTAGCTAAAGTAGAGGTGGTACTGTGTTTTTCTCTGAACCCAGACTGGGCAGGGTTGAGGAGTGAAAACTTTTCAACATGGTCTTTAAGCTGGTGATGGACGAGTTTCTCTAGCATTTGGATAGGACAGGGAGGATGGAGATGGACCTATAATTGTTTAGGTCACAGGGGTCACCTGATTTGAACAAGGGAATGATATGAGCTGATTTCCAACAGGACGGGACCATAGCTGAGGAGGTAGAGATATTATGGATATGAAGGACTGGGATGTTAGGAAACACTCAAAAGATTATTGTGGGGTCATGACATTTCCCATATGATGCACTCTAGAACTTGGAACAATACCCTAATTATCTTCACATGCTTTCACAGGTGAAGCATGCAAAAGTGAAAAAGAACAGGTACTGCTAGAGGGTATACTAAAATGTTCGCAGTGCAATTAAGGTCATAAGATAAATGAAAATTAAGTTGAAAACTATGCAGTTACTATTTAAATAATGTGTTGTAACACCAACATACAGAAAGAGTTGAAAAATATTCTTTATTATTTTTCTTAACTATCAAGTAAATTATAGCATCAATACAAAGAAATAGTGTTGACAAACTCTATTGGCATTAAGAAACCATGACAACATGCTATAGTTTTCAATTTAAACTGTGTCACAACTAAAAACATTGTATCAGTAACATTGCAGAAAAGTATATAAAGATAGTATTGACTTGCTCACAATATGATCAACACATGAAAACAGTCATGGTCACAATATGATCACACATATAAATAATACCAACAGAGCTAAATCCTAATGGCTGGACTCCAAACATTCATTTAAACAAATCCAGGAATCAGTTTTCAAAGCCCCGAGAATGCCATAAACCCCTGGTGTGTCAATCATTTGGTGAACCACGCACGTGGCATTTTCCCAGCGGGTGATTAGGGATTTTCAGTTTTGAGCACCAAATACCACAAGTTAGACCAACATTTCCCTGGTCTAACTTGTACCAGTTGGAGAACCCTTTTTATGGGGCTTGTGCCAAATCTTTGGTGCAAGCTGCAGTAAAATGAGGAAACTGTCACAACTGCACCTGATGGACTGAAATTAGGTTACAGTTGCATCAAAGGAGTTGGGCACAGCTTGGCCAAAATGGGTTTGATGCAGGGCATGATGCTAGCCCTATGTCACCCTTTAAAAATCAAGTTCTCAGTCTCTAGCCCTAACAGTTCCTAAGTTAGAGTTTTCAAAAGATAATGGACCAGATTCACAAAGCCCCTGAAAATCACGCAGCTGTGTGAAAAACCTGACACAGTTAGGTTGCCACTTGTTGAACCACAGATTTTCTTGCAGCTGTAGTATTAGGAAAGGTGGAGCCAGTTTACAACCAGCTCCACAATTTATGGCAGCTTGTGGGTGTTTTTCCCCCCCACGGTTGTGGGAAAATGTTATGGCTGGTGGAACCTGGCATAAGATCTCCACAGCTTCTAGGGACTGGGAATATGAATCTCCACAGTTGTGGAGATTTCTGTCTGCAACTGGAATTGCAGAGTTGGACTTAGTCTCATTTTGCTTTGTGAATCCAGCCCAGTGTCTTTAAAATGTAATAACTCTGAAATTGTGAGGTCTAGCAGCTTAATTTTTTTCATAAAAGTTTGCAGTCAGTTATGTTGATATATTGATATAAAATAGTGCTACAGCTACTATATATCGATATATGGAAGCACAAAATGGTTCACTAAATTTTTAAAGTGCTGTTATTTTTAACAACATATTACCATATTTGGACATGTATAGATGTAGTAACACACAAGAACTATATCATTAGGTTATGTTCCTGTTTATTAGTCTCAAACTTTCATTTGAAAACAACCTACATTTGCACTGTATGCCAAACAGCTTATATATTACAGATTTCAAAATATAATTTCATGCAGTATAAAATATCATAAAATATTATTTTTGGAAATGGTCAGAAAATGTTAGTTTTTGTTCTGTCAAAGAATAAACACACTCTTGTCTAGTTATTTATATATGAATATCAGTATCCTAGTTAAAGAATTCAAATAGAAAGAGAAGGGAGAACCTTTGACACCCTACTAGCTGAGAAGTGTAAATGTAGCCAATTAGACACACAACAACCTTTTACTATTTAATGGAAGATTGCCAAATGATGTGGAGTGCAGTTATACATTTAATGGACCCACAGGGGCATCAATGATAGGCCTAGTTTGGGTCTCCATAAATTTGATATAGCAATGTGAAAACATCAATATAAGAAATAAAGTTGAAAGTGCACATTGCACTGTAGAAATAGAAATTCAGCTAACTAGTATGAAAGAAACCAAAAAGGACGCTAAAAGCAGCTGGATAATTAGAAAGAAAAAAGCATTGACAATAACAAGATTATTAAAAGATGGGACAAGATAAAAAGCAATAGGCAAGAAATAGAAACCGTAAACAGTTTTTGCTATTTAGGAATAACTTTCACAAGCAAATTAAATTGGGGAAAACACAAAAAAGAAACAAAGTCAAGGTCAAGCAAATTTTTACCAGCATTGGCAAGACTGGCCTATAAATTTGGCAGAAGTTCAGTCAAGGGCTGCATAAAATTGATCAATATGAAAATCAAAAGCCAGGTTTTATATGGCACAGAAATATGGAACATGGAGCAAAATGGCCCAATGGAAACTATCTTAAATGTGTTTTATAAACAAATTGCTGGAACTACCAAATGGGGCACCTTCAGCCCTAGTAAGAATGAGCAGGGCCAATTACTCACAGAATGTGACATTCAGATAAGATTAATTAACTATTGGTTGAAGGCATATATCATGGAGGGAGATAGACTGCTATGCATGTGCATTGAAAAAACAATCAATTTACATGGACCAACATATGATTTTTCCAAGCCTCTTGATAATCAAAAAGATTGTAAAATCATATGGTCTGTTAAATTGTTTAGCCAAAATTCTGATTAAACCTATTCATCAAATATGAATCACAAAGGATAGAATAAAAGCAATTTTCATCCAGAAAGATCTGGGTTTAGGGGCACAGTACAGGGTCAACAAATGGGTGTGAAAAAGTAAAAGACACTATGGATCTGAAAATTATTTAAATCTCATTAAGAATCTGAAAAAAAGAAAATTGTTAAGATTTCAATTTGAATTCCAAAAGCTAATGAATTAACATTTTTTATAAGAAGGATTCAACAAGAAAAAAATGTAAATACCAAAAAGAGGAAGACAGCCTGAAACATTTGCTCATCTTATGTCCATTATACAACCAAGACAGAAAATTACTCTTGGGAGACATTATAGTCCCATTGGAACTGAAACCTAATTATTTAATAACATATATACTTAAATTCAGTAAAGATATTGGAAGCAACAATTTCTTTGTGTAAAATAATTGATACAAAGAGGCTTCACATTATGTGATGAAATACTGCATGTACCTAATAGTTGATAAAGACAGCCCTTGAGCAATGTGATTTTAAATGACAAATTGATCTATATAGTCCTTTAAAAAGTGTCTAACTAATATGTACATGGTACAATTAGGTAGTTTTAATATTTATCTAAAGATTATGTACTAGAAACTTTAAATATATACAAATGTGTAGATTAATATGTTTTGAAATATTGTAGTGATTTGTTCTTACATATATGTAATGACATAACCTGTTGATGAATAAACTTGAACTGAACACACAACAAGCAGAACGTGCTAAACTAAAAACCATGGCTAGATTAAATGAGAAGAATCTAGAGCAGGAAGACTCCTGATATGGCAGTCTAAAAACAAGATGTGCATATGATAATACCACTGATTAAACAATGGGGAAGGGAAATGGAGCTCTGAGTCACAACATGCTGTATAAACACTCAATTTCAGATTTTATGAGCAGCTTTATGCATACATACTTACATAAATACATAGTGTACATATATAGTAATTTAAGGTTGGAAGGGACTCTAGGTTCATCATGTCCACCCCCTGTCCTGCTACATAAGCAAAGGTGAATAACTGTGCTGTGCAAACATAGAACTTTATAAAGATTCCCTACCCACTCTACTTCCAAGGGCACCTTTTGATTCCCTTGGTAATCAGAAATTAGTGCAGACATACTTTGAAGACCGGAACTCTCTTTACGTCCACTGTTTTGACAGGTAGGCTGTTCCATGTGTTCACCACCATCCAAGATACAAGTACCTCCTAGTATCATGGGATCTCAACATGTACACCCTGGAAAAGAGGAAGGTGAGAGGTGACATAATAGAGACCTGCACATACCTCGCAGGGGTAAACAGGGTGCAGGAGGGGAGTCTCTTTCAATTGAGAAAAGGCACTAGTACCAGGGAGCATGCTATGAACCTGGGGGAGGGGGAATTTGCGAGCGATGTGAGGAAATATTTCTTCACTGAAAGGGTGGTAGATGTCTGGAACAGGCTGCCAGGAGAAGTGTTGAGGGTGAAAACAGTGTGTGTGTGTGGGGGGTTCAGGCATGTGTGGGATTGACATAGGGTTATATTAGAAAATAGGGAGGAGGGAGGGTCACCAGGGACCAGTTAGGGTCTGAAATGGCAGATTAGACAGGGAACATCTGGGCAGACTGGGTGGGCTGAATGGTCCTTTTCTTCAGACAAATTCTATGTTTCTATTATCCCTGAATGTATTGCCTCTGACGCTGCTGGGGACATTAGTTCAAACATCTGTCTCCTCACTCGTGTTTATACCCTCGGTATGCAGAAGACTGAGATCATGTTCACTCTCAGATTCCTTTTCTCCAGGTGAGCAAGTTAAGGGCCAACAACCTCTCCTCATAGCTTTTGTCTCACAAATCCTTGATCATTATGGTGGCCCTGAGTTGCAACCTCTTGACTGCTTTAACATGCTTCCTAGAGCAGCACACAGTACTCTGGGTTAGGGACTGATCAGGGACTCATAAACTGGCAGAAATACTTCTACTCTCTTGCAAGTTAATCCAGTTTTTTTCTGAAAATTCTTTTGCATGTTCTTAAGACACCAAAGAAACTGTAAAACATGATGACAATACAGAGTTTGTAGAAAGAAAAGAAACAATCAGCCAAATAGCAACCACAATATATCAACAGCACTTTATACAACAATTGTGTAGCAACCTATCTGATCATGTTACATCAGGACTTGTGTACAGGTTCCATAGAATTCATCAACATGTGCACCACTCACCCCTTCCACATCCCTGCACTGAGATTCCCTATCTGAATGCACATAGCCCCCCTGAGGGGAAGGAAGTTTAAAAAGAGGGCACAATGAGTTTCAAAACTTTATATCTTGCTTTTTTTAAATGCTGTTTTATTCAAGAGAAAAAAGGAAAGGTAAAGGTACACAATATCATCATTGTGCACATATGATACCACTGAGTGCTTACCAACAAATATTCACAAGATACAACTACAGTCCCAGATATAGTACAATACATTTTCAATTTGATGTTACAGTGTTTATATCACTGTTTACCTACCATAGCATAAGTTGTCCCTTGAATATAAGAACAGCATTTAACAATCTTAAAACCATTTAGCAATAAACTGCATGTTAAGCTGTCTATGTGTTTTATTTATTATTATTTATTTATTATTGTTTTGCTTATTCATTTGATCATAAAAGAGTTTTGGGGCATCAGCATTAGTCTAATACTTCCTTATTCTCCTGAACTATTTCATTCTCTCGCTGAAGCCAACCTTGCTATCTATGCAAGAGTTTTTCCACTAATAGGTGAAGTTTTGCAGTAAGTTGTTCCATGCTGTGTATCGGATTGACCCTCCCTCTCCATTCTTTTATAGTGGAGGTAACATCCTGCAGCCGATGTGCTGTTACGCATTTGAAGGCAGCTACTATAAGGAAGCAAAAAATCTGAATATTTAAAATAGCTTGCACATGTGTCTGGATTTCTCTCCAGGGGGGTCAAATCTTTGAGAAGTCCCAAAAGACATGCCAGTGCAAACCCTCTCCACAGCACTGTCTCAACTAGCCTGCCATGTTGGTGATATACTATAAACAGAAACACAGAATTTGCTGGCAGATATGGACTGCTTGGCCCACCTAGTCCATTCTTCCCTGCCTACACTATTAGCTGAGATACTAATGTACTTGTTCTTCAGCCCAGTCATCCCCCCTTCCCTAGCCCCTCTTCCCTTTCCTTTCCCTAGGATTCCCCTATACCTGTCCCATGCATTCTTGAACCCCACCACTGTTTTCACCCCACTACTACTGGAAGACAGTTCTAGGAATCCACCACTCTTTCTGTGAAGAAGTACTTCCTCACATCTCTCCTGACTCTACCCCCTCCATCTGTTTATCATGCCCCCTAGTCCTTGAGTAATTTTTCTGTGGAATACCTCTCTCCTGTACCTCATTTACCCCTTGTTTAAGAACAAATTTTCCAGAAATGTTCCCTCCATGTAGGACACTACATCCATGAAGGACACTTCCCATCCCTTTTGAAGTCTAGCTTGCCAGTCCCTATCCAGATTGGTACACTCTGCCTCCTATTCCCAAGCCTGTTTTATTTTAGTTAGTATGTCCCCAGTGCAGGCTTGAAGCAGTTTTTAGATACCTGATATGAATAATTGTTTCCCTTTCAAGGTTACAACCTATTACATGAAATCTTCCCAGTGGATAAGGGCTCTAATTAGATGTTCTCAGTGAGCCCCATTGTTGATAAAGTGGTGTGCCTGCAGATATCTTTGGAAGTTGTTATTATCTAACTTAAACTTCTTTTTCAGTCTATTAAATGTGATGCAGGTCATGTTTTCTAACAAGTGGGCAAATCTTGTTACCTTTACCCATTCCCACTGAGCATAGCTAAGTCCAGTTTGGGTGTAAGAAATTTCTGCCAGAATTAATTAAAGACATGGATCCCAGGGCTGTCTCTCAGCCTAGTAGTCACCTAAACCATATCAAGGTGCATAAGGAATGTTTCACCCAATCATTTTAAACAGTCTTTTGGGACTCTGGGGGAAAGGTAATGAGTGCTAAAGTCAAAAGTGGTTAGTGTTCTGCTTCAGCATTTTCTGTATCATACTGACCTGCCTCTTGTCTATGTTTGGTCCAGGTACAGACCGTGGCTGTCTGTCCTGCAAAGTAGTAATTGTGGAAATTAGGCAAGGAGAGCTATCCCTGCTCTCTAGGGAGCTTCAGCAACCATTGGTTAATCGAAGCTTTCTTTTCTTCCCAGATAAACTTTTAATAGTTCTGTTTGGAGAGGGCTCCAAAAGAACAGGGGTACAGGGAGAGGTAATGTCTGGAACAAAAATAAATACTTTGAAGAAGCTTCCTTTTATAGCATCAGTGACCTGCCAGAGACAGAAGCAGCAGGCATCACCTGGTCAGATCACTTTGAATCTCCTACCACAATTTCAGATAAGTCATATTAAAAAGGTTTTGACATATCTACTGTCACCTGTATGCCCAGATATCTTATTTGATTAAGTTTTGCCCATGGGAAAGGACATGTTTCTTTACTCTGGAGAGGCAGGTTCCATTTAATTTTAGCATCTCTGATTTTTTCAAATAAATCTAATACCCAGATACAAGCCCATAGTCATGTAAGGTTGTAACAGGTGAGGGACAGACTCTTCCTTGTGTGACTCAGAAAAAAATATCAATTTGTCCACATAGAGCGAGACCTTCAGCTCAGTCTGCCCCCCATTACACCTTTTATAGTGGGGTCCTACCATACTTGTGCTGTCAGAAGTTCTAGACAAATGGCAAACAACAGTGAGGACAGAGGGCAGCCCTGCCTGGTTCCTCTAGAAAGTGGGAAAACAGCAGAATTAATTCCATTGACCTTCACCATTGCCTGCTGATGCCTGTACAGTCTTGAAATGAAAGTTATTACTTTGGGGCAGAATTTCATTTTCTCCATGGTATTCTGCAAGAATGGCCCATTGACCGTATCAAACACCTTTTCAGGGTCCATGAAGATTGCCAATTGGAATGCCATTTGCTGTAAGGGAATGATATTTATAAGCCTTCTAATGTTGTCTTGCAGAAAGTGTCCAGAAATAAACCCTATCTGATTAGGGTGCATTACTTCACTTATGGCAGAGTTTAAATGCGTTCAGCCAGCACACCCATAAATATTTTCAGGTCAACATTTAGCAAGGATATTTGTCAGTACGAACTGCATTTTAATCAGTTTGTCCCAGGTTTTGGCAGTATCAAAATCTGAGCATACCTCCAGGATTCAGGAATTTGTCCTCCTGATAATACAGCATCTATTGAACAATGCTCCCCCTCCCCACAGCAAAGGTGTTAAGTCAAAAGCAAAGGTTTTGAAAAAAATCTGGAGGGAAGTCATTAATACGAGGTGATTTCTCATTTTGTAATTGCTTGATTTTATCTCCTGCTTCCCCTAAACTGAAATCTCTCTCCAGCGTCTCTTTTTCTTGGTTGAAAGGATTGGGTAACTACAGTGGAGAAAATGTCTATAACTGCACAGGCATTATAGTTCTGTTTATACAGTGAAGAATAGTACAGTACTGTGCAAACAAATTTGTTATTTCCCCAGAGTGCCCAGTGCACTTGCCACTTTTTGTGGGATCTGTAAGGTGTAGCACAGCTCTGTTCTCCTGCTGTTTTCTCGCAGCCAAGGCCAGCAGGCAGCCTGCCTTATTTCTGCCTTCATAATGTTTATGCTGTGGCCTACATAGACACCCCTCTATCTGTGCTGTGAGCAGTCTGGTAAGTTATTACTTCTTTTTTTTTCACACCTGTTCAATTTGAGGGTCTAAATTCAGTTTATGTTGAAGTTCTGCCTCCCGTTGTTCAGATTCTAATGGTTTTCTTGATCACAGAGCAATAACTATATGGCTCCTCTAAGAACCACTTTTAAAGCATTCCAATGGACTACATTTGGGGTGTCTCCTGCAGCTTGATTGGGCAGATAGTCTTAGATAGTTGATTGTATCAGTTCCTTAAATTGAAGGGTGTTGAGCCATCCCACATTCAATCTCCAATTAGAGTCACAAAGGGTAGGCTTTACTGCAGCTACTAAACATACATGTGCATGGTCTGAAGAACTCATTGGGAGAATGTTATGTCTTTGCACTGTATGCATCCACTCAGATGACAAAAGAAACATATCAATGCGAGGATAACTTCCATTTCAGCTAAAAAATTAACTAAAATCCTTTGTGGTCAGAAAAGAAATATACAGACCTCCATAAGGCCTTTATCTTGCAGGAGCTGAGACAGAAGCACCCCTGCCTTATTTCCAGTTCATGCTCCAGGTCCCTGTCTCTCCAACAGTGTGGAAAAGTACAGTATTAAAATCCTTTCCAATTATGAAAAGGGAATGGGGATTAGAGATGTTGCAAAGTTTTAATTTACCAGCAAAGTTAAGACAAAGTTTGCAAATTCACCTTTGTGGATAATTTTGCAAAGTATTTCCATTTAACAGGAAATTAAGCATTGGTAACTTCACCTGACAACTTCGCCTGAAACCTCTCCTTAGGGTACATCAAGGTGAAGTTGAGTCAAAATGAAGCTACTGATACACAAAATTTCAAAGTCAGCAGTCCACTGTTCCATCCATTATGCAGCCTGTAGACCCTGTGCCATCCCCACCCCCATGGTACCACCATCATAGGCTGCATCCAGTTATCAGTCTCAGGAGCAATTTTAACATTTTCTGACCTGTGTCTGTGATACAGTTACACTCTTCACTGCCAGTGTGGCATGCTGGCAAATACCCAGAGTGGTGCTCCCACTGCAGTTGGGCTCAGTACATTTTTTCCCCAGCCAGGGTCAAATACTATCCCAGGTACCTGTGGCCAGGGTGCTGTAATGCACAGAAAGGAACTACCAGCTGTTTAGCCACTGGTCCACATGTTAATACTTGGGACCTATTATCCAGATCAGGCTCAGTTCCACCAACACTCAAGGGGACTCCAGCAATCGTCTCTTTGACCACTGTTCCTGAGCCAGAGATTTTGCTGCCTCTTGGATTGATCCTCTTGTTGCTGCCTCCCCCAGCACCCACTAGAATGAATACCACAGATGTGGTAGAGAATACTTTGGCAACACGGATGCCACCACCCCACTGCCACCAAATTCTTCTTTTGGGATTTTTAGGCATAACTTGGTCAAATTTTGCTGAATTTGTCTGAAACTTGATATGATTGTAGTCAAAGAGGAGATGCACATTTGACATATTATGAATGTTTATTGCATGTAAACTGTGGATTTTGCACCATAGTGAATTTGAGAGGAACTTTAGTGGTTCCTGTGCGTACCTCATGAATATGTCTGGGGGTAATATGTATTACATAAAATACAATGAGCATTCAGGTAATGGTGTGTAAAACATTAATATGAGTTCCCTTGAAGGTGTTGAAAACTCTAAACTCCAAAAAGTAATAAATGTAGGGAACTCAAACTTTTTTTTTCCAAAAGAGTTCTGTAGACAATTTCATGTTTTCTTTCTTATTTTATTCATTCATTCATTCATTCTTTCGTGTTCCCCTACATTTCACTCAGAGATCCAAAAAGGGAATACTGGACTCACTATAGTTTATAGTAAATTTCAAATTTCTGTCCCATGTGTTCAACTGTCTATCAAATTCTAATAGTTCTTGTTGTGTTCCACCCTATATACAGAATATATCATCAATATATCTTTTCCACAGTAGTAAATGTCCTGAAAAACTATTACTTTGTTGATTAAATACATTTTCCATTTCAAAAATTATCATATAAGCGTTAGCGTAGGCCGGAGCCTTTGTGCTTCCCATTGCACTTCCTTTGTCCTGCTGGTATAGAAGCTTGTGTGAGCACTGTGCTTAAGTTGTTTATTTCAGAGAGCTTTATAAAAAGATAAAGCATATCACAGCACAGTTGAAACAGCAGTTGTTATGGTAAAATACGGACATTGTCTTATAAACTGAATATGATAAAAAGATTGTAAAAATATAAATAAGGAGAGAGTTCTAATGAGAATATATTCTATTTTGTTAAAATAGTTATAAAAATCTCCATGAACAAGATCAAATGAGCGAAACGTAAGGGAACATGAATGAATGAATGAATAAAAGAAGAAGGAAAATGTGAAATTGTCTACAGAACTCTTTTTGAAAAAAGAAGTTTGAGTTCCCTGCATTTATTACTTTTGGGGGTTTAGATCATATGTATTAGTCTTGTAGTACTCATTGCAACCTTTCTTTTGATATACAGATTGTCGCTTAACTCCAAACACTGATGGAATTCAGGTTTGTTAAAGCTGAAATGTTATTCTATGGGAATTTTCACTTTTTAATTTTAATGTTTTTTTATATGTCTCTTTTCAGTTGGTATTTCTTAGGGACTTAGGGGCACATATTCAGTGCTGGCCGAATGCACATGCAGAACAGTGTGTTGCGCAAAACAGATGCACCGGCTGGCAATGTTGCCATATTGAAACAGAATAAGTGATTGGAGCTGATCATGCATTCTATTCGAATATCGGACCCTGGATGCATGGCACAGAGTGGGCGGCCACCAAGTTGTGCGCAGCACAGCTAGGGTCAGAGATGAACACCACCAATGGGGGAATGCGTGGCACATACTTAGATGCACCATTTCCCCAAGTGTGATATTCAGCCAAAAAATGCTAATGAGCTCAATGGACATGCATGGCACAAAAGGGCCTCATGTATGCCCATTATGGGCTCATTAGCATAGATGCGACCGGTGGAATGTGCTAGACCAGACCCCTCAGTCCCGATCACAGACAACTGGAGGAAATCCCCCACAGTTTCCATTGTGTAGTGGACCACTCACCATTGCCTGATTCCCAATCACAGTAAAAAGCAGGTACTACCGATTTTCCATAGTGTACTGTCCCACTGCCCGATCCCTGTACAATATGGTCACCCCAGCATGATTTGTTATGTAGTGACCCCTCATCCTATGGCCCGAGCAATGCCATACACCCTGAGCCCCCCAACCCAGTAACCATACTGAGGATCCCCCCTGCACCAATTGCCAGTGCAACAGGCTGGCTCCTATCCCCTGTCCCTGGTGGCTAGTGGTCCCCCCACCCCAGTTGCTGGATATGATTCCCACACCCACCCCACCTGGACCAGTGCCAGCAACTGTTGCAGCCCTCACCTCCCTGCCACAGCCAGCTGCCGACTGATCGGGACCATACACGTACAGTATGTAGTACATGCCTATTGGCTGCCATGTCAGTTATACAATATGCACTCACTGATTGACAGCTCACTCTCTGAGCTGTCAGTGAGTGAGTATTTTATTTTTCAGTGCACTCTCAGAGACAGTTTAGTCAACAGCTGGCCATGGTGGTGACAGGAAGGCTGTGCCAGTTGCTGGCCCATGGTTTGGGATGGGGGAGCGTGGTGGTGGCCACTACCTGCAGGGGTGGGGGGGTTGAGGTCCACTAAACCACCAGAGAACACTTGAACATAGTAATATATGGGCATATTGGGGCTGGGGGAGCTGCAAGACCACAAGGGACATTCATTTTTAAAATTAATAAGAGGCTCAGAACTGGAGGCAGGACCGCTAGACCACCAGGGACAGTAATTATTACATTAATGAAGGATCAGGGCTGTGGGGACTGCTACAGTCAATGTCCAAGGGTGCAGCTGCTGCCCAACTGCCCTGCAGCTTGTGGCATACTTCATAAATGCACTGTCTGTTTGGCACTTTGCCATTGTTGCTGCAAGCTGCAGGACTTAAGCACTGGGACCCTACCCAATAGTGAATCGGGCGCAGGGTCCCTGGCACACCGGCAATTGGCACAAGCCACCTTTGGTATGGCTTGAGCCAACTTTTGAGAATTGAGTCCTGAATACTGAGGATTTGATTCTCAAAGGGCCCTTATATTGATGCAAGCTGCAATAAAGGCAGCTTACATCAAAGCCCGGTGTGCCTGGGACCGTGTGCTCAATTCTCTATCAGTCAGGGTCCCAGTGGCAAAGTCCCGCAGCTGCCATGCATCAGTCTACAACCTCCATGGTGGTCTAGCAGATCCCCCCCAGCTCTGATCTCCTTATTAACACAGTAATGTGTCCCTGGTGGTCTAGTGCCTCCCCACCAGCCCCAATATGCCTGTAAATAAAAGCAGTCCCTCCCCGCACATTGTTATGCCCATAATTATATTGCATATAACATAATTCGTTGGTGGGCTAATGCCCCCTGCCTTGATATGCCCATATATGACAAGGTTATTAATATTTTTCCCTGGTGGTCTAGTGGAGTCCTACCCCCCACCCTGGCAGGTAGTGCCCACCACCCCACACCCAGAGCCAGTGACAGGCACAGCCCTCCTCTCACCATCATGGCCAACCACCTACTGAACTGTCAATGAGCTCATCCTGTATAATACAGTACATGTTCATTGACTGACAGAGCTGTCAATCAATGAGTTTGTACTGTATTATACAGTATGCACTCAGTGACAGTTTAGTCAGTGGCCAGCCATGATGGTGAGAGGAAGGCTATGCTGGTTGCTAGCTCGGTGTTTGGGATGAGGGGAGCTGGGTGGCAGGCACTACCTGCAGGGATGTGGGTCCACTAGAACACCAGGGAAAATGTTAATAACCTTGTCATATTCAGGCATATCATCACATGGGCAGGGACTGCTAGACCACCAGGGAATTAATGCATGAGCACATTTATTTACTTGCATATTGGGATGTAGGGAAGACTGCTAGACCACCGGGTAATTATGTCATGTGCAATATAATTACAGACATATTGGGACAGGGGGAGGGATTGCTAGATCACCATGGAATTATTACATGTACACTTTTATTAATGAGCATATTAGGTTGTGGTGGGGGGTGGACAGTGGCACATTGCCGCACATCACTAAACTCAACCAGCGGGCATATTTCTAAGTACCCTTAGACCAGCCCTGGCTGGTCTAATGGTACTTAGAATTTTGCCCTCTGGCAGAGTTTTTTAATCCCAATATTGGAGATGTGGCAGCTTGAATCTGCCGCACACCCCTTAGCACCATGCCGCAGCCGATATTATGGCAAATGGGTGATACAAGCCCCCTTTGGGGCATGCAACCGGCGGTTTCTGCAGGCTACCTTTGTGAGTCACTACCAGTGCATCATTTGGTGCAAGGGGCACTGGTACAAGCCCCTTGCCCATGTTGGGAGCTTTGAGAATAGAGCCTTGAGTCTCCATATTACGCTAGAAGTCTTAGCAAAAAAACAAAATGAGTAACAGAAGGTAAATAATAAATGGAGAGGGCAGGGAAGATGGTCAGCCTCCCTGCTGTGTGCATCTGTGAGAAGTTGAAATGACAACCTCCCCTTCCAAACCCTTAGAGAGTGAATCATGTTGTAAATGATCACTTCCATCATGCGCTGAGTTCAATGGCAAATATTGACAGTTCCGCACCAATTGATGCTGCAGCCCATAAAAGTCTAACCAAGTCCTATCCAGCCAGCTAAAAATGGGAACATTTCTCAAGCAGGGAAAGACTAATGGGGCTAAGTAAGAATAAAAGTTGTAATATTGTTGGCCTGATAGTGCTGAGGGCTGGGGCGCTGGATGCCTTACCTCATGCTACGCTGGTGACCCATGTTTGGGAATGTGCATAGGCCACCAGGGATCTGCAGGGGAGGAGAAGTATTGAGCATCCAAGGGACTACTCTCCTTCTCAAGGGGGGGGTTTCACAAGTAGTCAGTGCTTCACTGACCCCTAGTGGCAGCTGGGAGACAGTGCACCAACACTTCTGAAATGGGAGGAAAGGAGGCAGACGCTTGGAGGAGCATGTGTCGATGCATGTGCACTCTCCCCATAGGGTATCAATGCACACCTCCTCTCCTAAGGGGGAGAAAATGGAGGAAAAAGTGTCCTAGGCACAGCAGGATGAACGCTGATTCCTGTGAACAGGCAGTAACCTCCTTACCAGATCCATTCCAGCAGGTTGAAGGATCCCCATCGCCCCGCCATGGGGGGGCAAGCTGTGGAGGAAAGTGGAAAGTAGGTTGTGAGTGGGAGATAGGGCTGGGGGATCAGGCATGATGGAGAGCCACCTGGGGACAGAGGAGAAAAAGAAACTAACTGTAAAAAAAAAGTTGTAATATAAAGCAACAAATCTGTTTTCAGTAGTCAAATGCTTCGGGCGAAATTCACCAGCACAAAATTGCAGGCAGGACTGGTGCCGGTTCCTGATTAATAGAAAGATCTGAACCACCAGTTGTGAAAAAAAGGGAGTCACCTTACCATTGTCAATTGCAATTAAGTCCCTTTAAGTCCTGACTGTGTTCAGGTCAGTCCATCAACATTGCTATGTGATGTGGAGCCCTCTATGTTTCCCAAGCCAGTTAGTTACCCAGGATTGTTGACTGTACTGGTTGACGATGATGGAGTTGTATTTCTCTATCACCTGGCCAGCATTTTCTCCCAAGGGGAGTTTCCTGTTGGTGCATTTTGGGATCCTCTGTTCCTGGATCAGGTTCTCCCCTGTACTCGCCACCATCATCTCTGTGGCTCCCATAGTTTCTATGTGTTAAGGAGCTCATTTGTAGTGATACCCATCTTGTTCAAGACCATTTTAGCTTCAGCAAGTTTGGGGAAGCTCTGAACTCTGGAGTCAATGAAAACTTTCATCATGGCTGGGTAATCAATGTGCCTTTCTGCCCTTCTTCTTAGGTACCTTTACCATTATAAAAAGTTACTTCCTTTTATCCGATGTGAGGGGGCATAATCATACCCCAAAAAAGAGTCTGCAATCTATGAAGTGTACCTCCTTGTGCTTCAAGGCTTTTTTAAAATGTCACTTTTCATTCTGAAATCAAGAAATGCCACTAGGACCGATCTTGATCTGACTGAGGGATCAGTCAGCTTGGTAGTTAGAGCCCTATGCATCCAAATAATATTCAGCTGGTAAGAGACATTGAAGTGTAATATTTCCCATAGTAAACGGTCCATAAAGTCCACCATGTCTCCCTTTTCAGTTTTCTCCAGTTTGCCATGCACTCTAATATTAATCCTCTGGGACCTGCTTTCCAGGTCCTCCAGTTTTTGAGTTTGTGCATGTGCTGCAAACTCCTTGGGATAGTGACTTTTGAGGGGTGTGACACTGTCTGTCCAATGCAGAGTGCTCTGCAAGGGGCTCAACAGTATCACACCAATCATCAGCCAGGCTGTTCCTGACACTGTTTGCCTGAAGTGGTTTGTACTTGAAAAGAAAAAGCTGCACCAATCATGTGGCGGCTTTTTCCTTTCATCTGCAGGTCAGCGCACAGCAAACAGTTGTTTGCGTCATGATCAGCCTGGGTGATGTTTCTGCTCCGCCACCCCACTGGTCCCTTCCTGGAAGGTGGGGGGAGGCACTTTCCTCGCCTGCCTCCTCCACGTCCTGTTGTCTTCATTTGTTTATTTTCCCCCATCCATGCAGAGTAGGCCACAGCCTAAGCTCCATATGGGCTGGGAGTATATAGTGCTCTCATGATCATTCTAGCAGATCCCCCCACCTGCCAACATCGGGGTGCTCAATCCCCATGTCAGTATGTATCCCCCCTCCCCCTTTAATATGGCCCAGTGTGACAAAAACTACCTGTGGTGTTTCTGACACCAGGACGCCCACTCCCAGTGTCAGATGTGCCCCCCAGCCCCTATATTCTCAGGCTGACTCGGATGCCCAATCACCAGATCGGCATTGATCTCCCCCAGTACTCTGGCACATGGAGCCCACCCCAGTGTGTCAAATCCATGTTATTAATATTTTACCTGTAAAATAGAAAACAGTCACATCATCTTTTTATTAAAACCTGAAAAAAAAAAAGAAAACTGTCCCTCGTTATTCCTGCTGGCTCCCCCTTCCCCAACCCGCACCCTCCCTCTGTGCACCCAACCTCTCTTTACCCCTCTCCATCCATATTTACCTCTGGAGGTCAGGAGCAGTGATCTTCTGTGGACCAGGAACAAGTCTGCACTCTTCAAAATCCGTCCGCAAACTGAACAAAATCATGGTAAGCCCTATAATGGCAATCAATGGGGGGAGTTTCAACTTAGGTTGATATCTCAGCCACTTTTTGGAGTTTTGGTCCCAAATTTTCAACATGGGGTTCTTGGGACCCCACCTCATGAACACAGTCACTGTCATTTCATTTCTCAGTCCTGAAAGGTGATTTTTGTGGCCACTGCGCTGAATCACCTTTCGGGACCAATTAATGAAACGACAGTCCCACTGTTCATGTGGTGGGGTCCCAAAAAGGCCTTGTTGCAAATTTGGTGAAAAAAATCCCCAAAATGACTGTTACGAGCATCTGTTGTGCAGTTTTTATGCACACTCGTAAAGTCATCAATTTTTAAGATTTTCACTCCAAATTTCCAACATTGCCATTTTTTCACACCCCCTTATGAACAGTACAGCTGTCATTTTTTGCATCCTTCCTGAAATGTGTTGTTGTACATGTGGCACAGAATGGCACAGTCACTGTGTGAAATCAACTTTTGGGACGGATTAATGAAATTCCAGTGCCACTGTTCGTGAGGGGAGGTCCCAAAAAGGACATGTTAAAAATCTGGTGAAAAATTCCGAAAAATGACTGCATTATGAGTGTGCGTTGCGCAGTTTCTATGCACACTGTAATTCCGCACTTTTTTCATATTTTCACCCAGATTTTCAGCATTGCTATTTTTGTGCACAGCTATCATTTTTCACATCCTGCTTGAAATGTGTTTTCATACCTGTGGCACCAAATGGTACACTCACTGTGCGAAATCACGTTTTGGGATTGAGTGATGAAATGATACTGCTACTGTTCATGAGGAAGAGTCCCCGAAAAGCTCATGTTAAAAATTTGGAGCAAAAATACCAACAAATGCCCAGGGCATTTGGGTTTCTAACCATAATGCTCACCCTATACAGACTGGCAGGCACTGAGGGTATGACTTGGGGTCGTCGGCTATAATTCTCACCCCATCCCACCTCATCTCCACCCAGCAGCCATTGACAGGCATTGAGGTGTGTCATGGGGTCTTTGGCCCTAATGTTCACCCCATTCTCCTATACTGAGCCCATCTCAGCTTATTTCCTTATGGAATGGAGTGAGCGTAAGGGCCGAAGACCTCAAGGCACACTCGCGACACCGGGTCAATGTCTGCAGGGTGGGAGGAGGTGGAAGCATGCGAGTGTTATGGGTTGATGACCTGAAAGTCACATCCCAACACTTGTCAGTCTCTGCAGGGGTGGGGATGGGGTTGGCGCATTTCAATACTTCATTGCCATTCCTATTATGCATCTCTCTAACTCCTGCACTACCAATGCCAGTACCAGCAAGCAAACATTCGGCATTGACAAATGCTTATTTTTCTAATGACGTGAACCAGTGCTAGAAGAACATAAGAAATTTGTTTTGAGAGTGATGCCTTAAAATGCAAGGCAGAGGAATATACACAGAAAAATATGGGAGGCATGTACAGCAGCAATACCAACAGTGAACTTTCGGCATTGACAAATGCTTGTTTGTTAAGGTATACCTCTCTGTCACGGTGCTGCAGTATGGCTTCACTGTGTAGAATGACTGTTTGGGAAAGCTCAATAATGTGGCCTTCCAGAGCTCCCACTTATTTCCTTGGGCCTGGAGATCTCTGCAGTCATCCACCACATTGTTCTGGATTTTTTTAAGGGTATCTACTAGCTGATGCAACTTGTTTAAGTCACTTGGAGGTGATTGTGAAAGCTGCTCCATCTTCTTCCTTGTAATTACTGCTGGTCACTGGATGGTGGGATTCAGCCCGCTACAAGGAGCCAGCTACTCACTCTCTCTGAATACTGTGATTTCTGTTTTTTTTTCTGGAGCCGGTGGCAAAATCTCATAGCTGCTGCCTGGTGGTCATCACAATGTCCTGTATTTTCCATTTTCTAGTCAGTTTGAACTGATTAATGGCGTAGATGTAGATGGATTACATGCTGGCATGGAGGAGGTCTCCTGATTTGGTCCTCCATAGAGCGGTTACATCACTGGAAGTCCCTATCCTGCCTTTTAGTTCATACTGTATGTTAGGTGTTCTAAGGAAAGTGTCTTAGTATTTCCATCCACAAGTGAACTGTGGGATGGAGTGCTGAGACCCAGGTGTTTTATATGCACTTCTGTGCGGTTTACAGCACCACACTAATAACCATCAAGTATGAGAAACACTGATCATCATTCTTGTCCTCCATACAATTCAACAATAACACTGCCATGTCGACTACTGCAGCTGTGTAAATGTGGGCTACTTTCTTGGCACCTGCTGAATAAGGTCTGATTGTGTGGCAGTCCCAAAAATAATGCACATAATGCCTCACGCCTGGCTGCATCTTTCATACATAGGAAGACAAAATCCATACCTATTTCCTCTGTAGTATTCAGGGTAAACATTGTATATTAATTATTGACCTGGTCCTTACTGCTTCCATCTTGAATAGCGATGCCACTATTGTTTCAAATGTGCTTATTTGTAATGCTTATTTATCTGCCTCCTACTGTTTATCTGTAGTGTTTGTTACTTTTATGCCCTTGCACCCCACTCCCTGGGTTGCACCTGGAAATGAGCCCTGGCTCAGTGTGCCCTTCCTGGTTACCAACTTTTAAATAAATACATAACATAAAAAGCACCCTTATTAAATTTATTCATTGTTGAGGTATAGCCAATTAATAAAATTGTACCAGGCCCCCTTACAGTATACTTGCTGTGTAACAATAGGCCCATGTGGCTGTTGCAGATTATGGCTTATCCCTCTTCTTCTATTGCTACCCCAGGTCTATTTCCCATTCACTGTTAACTTTGAGGAAGAGATGAGGACCTCCAGATTATGTAGAGTGCTGTATGTAAGACAATTCCTTAGGGTTTTCCCAAAATCTCATAGGGAAGAGGGGTGATTATGCATGTGCCAGCCTTTGCAACTTTTTGAGGCAGTATTCTACCTGGAGGAATCTTTAAAAATGTGAAGATGGAAATGCAATCTCTTGTCATAGCTCCAAAAAAAAACCTAATTCCCTTCACTGCAAAAAAGTCCCCAAGGCATTGAATTCCCCATACCTCCCACTCTAAGGATCCTCGGCATTCCAAATCCTGGAAAAATCATCTGTATTAACATAATGTATATTGGTGTCAGTATGGTGACCATTTCCTGACCTCCTTGGTCTTTTCTAACATTCTCCCATACTTCTAAAGTACAGTACTACATGTTGGATCATTGGGTTCCCATCATGGCATTGTATGCCCTTAGACCTCCTGGGCCTAGTCTTTTATCGAAGGTCCAACTGTCCACTCACTAAAATAACCCAACAAGCCCCATCCTGTCTTACTGTCCATTCTTGAATCTACCTCATCTGTGCTGTCAAGTAATTGGAACCTAAATCTGATAATTGGAATCCAAATTTTCCCATTAGGATTTTTAATCTTCTAAACTGGCTCGTGGCGGCTTATCCAACCAAATCAAATTGGAATATTCTGCATTCAGGACCTGCATACTGTAGGTCAGGCTATTTAGGAGCTTCTGCAGTGGGTAGTGACTTCATGGGAGGATGCTCATCTTCATTAAATTAATTATCCTTGGCTACAAAATTGCCAGTGCTTTTCACCTTTCCAAGTCTGTCAGAAGCGAGCCAGCCCACCAGTGCAGTGGTGAGGTGTCCGCTTGCAGTACCAGCATCGTGAGTTTGGGAAGGACTCAGGAGTCAGAGGGCCAGCTGGGGGAGAAGGATTGAGTGTCTTGGCGATGACTCTTCTTCTCTGGGTGGAGGGGAGGCAGAGTGCCCAGCACACTATGGACCCCTGGTGGAGGCTGGGCATTTTGCCGTGGCCAGAGCCATCAAGTTGGGCAGTGGGGCAAATGTTGTACGGTATTGCACATCCCACCCTCTGGATATCAGCATCTGTAAAAATGGCTGACGTTCCCAAAATGATGCCCACCCCAATCCCATTGTCTTTACTGCACCTCTCAGTCCCCGCCTAGACAGTGTCCTGCCAATTGGCTCACCCCTCAGCCCCACCCGGGGGGTAAGCCCAGGGAGCCCTGCTGATGGGGTAATATTGCCAGTAACCTGGATGTATTTCCATGGAGGAGGGTTTTCTCAGCAGCCCTGCCTTGTGGGGGCAAGCCAGGGTGGTCATTGGCTGTGAAGGTTGAGGGGGGCTTGAGACCCAGTGGGATACGGGCGGATGCTCCAGGGGAATCCAGCTGCAAAAAAAAATCTAACAGAATGATAGCTAATAAAGGCCTGCAGTTACAATTATAAAGTGTGTGGGGGGTGGTTTAGCCGCTGACAAGAATGGACACCTGATCCCATTACTCCATCTCACCCCTTACCTATAAATAAGTTTTCACACCGTTGTAGTTCATATTGGGGGCAATTTTTACTATCCAGCAATAGTAGTCAATAGTAACGTTTGATAGAGCCGAACTTAGTACCATAGCCATGGTTTTCTACACTTATTGCTTCATACACAAGTGAGCATGGTCTGGCCACTTGTCCTCTTTCTCACCCATCTCTCAACCTGCTGAATGGTTATTGATATGGCTGGTGCAAACCATGAAGTACAGTCAGCATCTACTTTTACCTCCCTGGGCTACATCACCCACCCCCTTGAGTCACTGCTGGCTGACATGGCTGACAACAAACCCCCTTCCTCAGTCACTGTGGAGGACCTAAGACCCCTTATGGCTCACATCAATGTAATGCAACAGCTGACGGAAGATCTGGAGGCAGTACAGCATAGAATCTTACAATGCCTTGAGGACCACAGATGGCATCTAGAACAGCTCTGGGAGAGGGCTGAAGATCAGGAAAATAGGGGATGCCACAACAATATTCGGATCCTTGGGGTCCCAGAGAACGTTGAAGGCCTGAATATGGAATAGATTTTAAGGGAGATATTATAACAACTGATGGGACTGAGGTGGCACAAGGACATAGAAGTGGAAAGGGCGCACCACACAAGAGGAACCCCAGCACCTGTGGGTTCTATCCCCCAGTCCATAATACCATACCTGCTCAGATACTCTGTGAAGGAAAGGCTACTATGAGGTACTCAGGAAAAAGGAGACCTATATTGGAGGGGGGGCCAAAATCTCCAGCTACCAGGATTATTCCATTGAGGTGGTACAAAAAAGGAAAGCATACAACCCCCTCAAGCAAGCACTAAAGGGTGCTGGAATCCAGTATTGATTTAAGGGGCTCACTAATCTGTGTGTGAGTAGGAATGACCAAACATTTTAAGGCATAAATCCTCATGAAGTATCTAACTGGATCTGACACCACTGGCCAAACATACAGGGGGGACTTCAAATCCCAGGAGGCTTTGGAATGATCAGAACTGGCCCCCTAGAGACCTCAGTAATGGTAACTCCAACTGCAATAAGGAGGGGGACCCTGCTCAGCTGCACACTGTTGAGCATAAGATGGCAGTGCCCTCCAGGTCAGTGCCTGTGGAGGCACAACCTTCCTGTGGTGATCTGAATACCACCCGCCAGAGGAGATAGGGAGATCAAAGATCCTGTGGCCAGCACCGGAACTGACAATGTGCTCAGAGTCAACCACAAAGGGCCAACAAATGGGCTTCCAAACCCCTCTCTTCTCCTGCAAAGTCAGCCAGACATTCTTCACTGGATGATCAGGCTTTCAAGGCTGCCTCATCTCGTAATCCTCCAGCTCCACACACAGATCCCATCAACTCTCAATCTTCCTGGGCCAGCATACTAGAGGACATTTGTGACATGGACAGAAGTGATTCGCCAGCTGCAGTGGTCCACCCCAGCACCCGTTTGTGTGATGAGGTTGCCACCCCAACCTGAGTCCAGACCAGATGACTACAGTGCTAAACATCACACCACAGTTCAATTGGCATAGTCAGTCTCACAAACCTATCTATTGAACTGAAGGGTAACTGTTATTAAAGACTTTGTGAACTGTGCTGGGGTTCGGGGGGAGGCTTTGTCATGCTTTACTATATTATGAACTTGCTGTTCTACCTCTGTTCTGTTCCAGGCAATGTAAACTGTTAACATAAGGGCCAATCAGTATCAATGTTTTTAGTGCAGAGATACATAGCTTTAGTTGGGTAATCTATTCCTTTATGGGTGGTGGCACTTTCCTTTTACCCCTACCTTATTACCTCATGCATGCCATGTAGGAGACCCTGCTCTCCTCGCTTATCCTTACTGACAGTAACAATGGGGGAGCGGAACAACTGATTCTGGCACCAGTTATGTTATAGCCCATATTTCAGGTGTGGCTCCTCCTCGCACAATTAGTGCCTTGGGCTCACATCTGAAGCCGGGTTGATGCGACACAGAAAGAAATTCTACTGCTGTGCCAATGGGCTGGCCCTGGACCAAATTTAACTTGCTCTGCAGCTGCTGTATTATGGCCCATGCTGCAGCCAGGTCAAAGTGGAGTATTGCAAGCATCTGCCAGACAAGGCAACCCCACACTTCCATGGTGTACCCAGGAGGGGTGAAACTCTAAATGTCCTGTGGCTAACTAACTTCTGCTTCCAAGGCCTCCTCCCCTGCCTGCTGCCATGCCTACTCTTGGTCCTCTCTATGAGGTCTTAACAGTCTGCTAAATTAGTAGCAGTTGCTCTGGTACCCCAGATATTAGGCTATCCTAAATACTAACTACATCCCTGAGTACAAACCCTACCAAAACAGGTTTTAGTAGGGCCCTTCCCTAACACTAGCTTGCTGACACAGGCTACTTTGTAATTCTCCCTGGATTAAAAGCCTTACAGAATCCCACCCCAGACACAGTAGGATTATCTTATGTTTTCCTACTTACCTAGGAAGAGACCTGAATGTAGCCTAGCTCACAGCATTACATATACCGTAACCAAGATTTGCTGGACCTCATGCGACTCCGGGACAACCTGTGGCATAGGGTCAAAGCATTGGGGAATATGGTCGACCACACTGCTTACAATGCTGCCAGAAATAAATGCATGAGACAGATCAGGCTGGCCAAGGCCTCCTACTATAAAGACCTTTTAAACAGAAGTTGGGGATGTGGAAGGAATTCTGGAACTCAGTGAAATCCCTGACAGGCAGGATCTCCAAGACACACCCTGACCTTATAGTTACCTCATCAGGGACACTCCAGGATCACAGTGGCATGGCAAGTGCATTTAATACCGCTTTCATTGACCTAAGTGTTGTGCTCCCCAGGGACTACCTCTCTACCCCACTGTCTGGACAGCTCCCTGACTCGAGCCCGCCACCTACTACACCCAATGGCACACCGCCTTTCTACTTCAGACACCTCTCCTGGACTGAGACCATAAGGTATGTCAAACAGGTACTGGGCAAGACCAGGATGGGGAATGACTCTATCGACATGAAGCTAGTTGCCCTAACATTAAATGAGTTAGCAGAACCTCCTACCAAAATCTTTAATACATCCCTATGAACAGGAGTATTCCCAGACAAATGGAAAGTGGCTCATGTCATGCTGTTCCACAAAAGTGGAGACAGAACACGCCTGTCTAACTATCGGCCAATCTCCATTTTACCACCACTCCCCAAAGCTTTGGAACGTGTGGTATCTGACCAACTTACTGAACACCTGGAGAAATACAATCTACTTTGTACGCAGCAGCATGGTTTCCGAAAACATCACTCCACCCAAACTGCCCTGATTGACTACACCACACAGATCTATGAGACAATGGATAATGGTAGGGCAGTGGGGTCTATATTCATTGACCCACCAAGGCATTTGATACCGTTAACCACCAGCTCCTACTACAATGTGTTCTATCCACAGGCCTCTTGTCAAACACTGTTACCTGGTTCAAAAGCTACCTATCACACAGAACACAATGTGTGAAGATCCCCAACACTCTCTCTGAGCCTAGGGAACACAGCCTTGCAGTCCCACAAGGCTCTATACTGGGTCCAGTCTTATTTAGTCTATTCATAAACTCCTTACCATCTGCCTGCCTGGCAAGAATGGTGCTTTATGCTGATGATGCAGTCATGTCTGCACCTGGTACGGACATCACCGCAATCACTGCTGATCTGCAGGCCTATTTCCAAAGGCTAGAATCTTGGTTCTCCCATCATAAACTGTTACTCAACTACAAAAAAAAACAAGTGTATGCTCCTCACAGTGCCACAGAACAAGAAAAAGCATGGCCCCCTACAAATAATAAGCCAAAAAGGTGAATTGCTAGAGCAGGTCAGCACCTTCAAATATCTTGGAGTACACCTTGATGACATGCTCTCCTTCTCAACACATATTAAACATGTTGTCAAAACAGCTAACAGCAAACTGTGAGTTCTTTACCGACATAGACATTCTATGCCCATGGAGGCTCTGAAACTGGTTACTTAAAGCTCTGTGTTATCTACCATTGACTATGGACTGGTGATCTATGGTACTGGCTCTGAAACTTCTCTGAAGAGGATCATAACCCTCCTCAACAAGGCCTGCCACCTGGTCCTTGGTGCTGACTATCTGACGCATACATGCACCTTGTATACTGAGACTGGGTGGCTTCCCCTCCATCTCAAAATCAAATACCAAGCTTGTCTCCTTGGGGAAAAAAGCATTGCTTGGCCTTATGCCTGAATCCACTTCAAGATTATTCAATTACACTCAACCGACTGTGAACACCAGAAGTGCGTCCAAAGAGGTGTTCCTAGTGTCGTTTAAGTGCACCTCACTCACACAATGATCCCTTTCCTACAGGGGTCCTAGATAGCTTAATGACCTCCCTACTGAGCTCCTTGGCTCTAGCAAAATCAGCCAGTTCAAATCCGGACTCGCAACCTTCTGGCATGTGAGACCACCTGCCACTGCTAGCTCTAACCCAGACCCCAGTGGGCCTTCTACCTTCTCAGCTCCCCACACCACCCTGTCTCACCTCTCCCATCCCCACCCTTACATACCCCCTCCACCCTCCACTTGACAATGCCTTCCTGGCTGCAACTTCCTCTACAATAATTGCCCTAGCCCGAGATCTGTCCCTGACCTCTAGTTCCCATATGTTATAATCTCTCATTATTGTAGTGTTGCTGTTGCTATCCCTTGCACTTTCTGATTGCACTTAGTAACCAATCACATTGTTTGTGTTGCCATCAACTGCTAATATCATATGTATATTGTGTCTATTTGCACCCCTTTCCTTCTCTCTGTACATTGTTCGCTGAGTCAATCTATGTTTCTGTATTTTGTTATCTGACTTGGAACCTTCATAAATGAGCTCATGGCTCAAAGGTATTAATCTGAATCTGAATAAATAAAAATAAATAAATATTGCATACAACTTGATTGGAGTACTGCTGATGGGTGAACCAGATGTTTCCTACCTTGAACCAGATTACGAAATGAGTAGAGTGTCCTTCAGACCTGCAAACTACTCAGCAGATGCTCAGCAGATACTGTTTACCTGCTCCATAGTTCTCATACTCTCAAACTCCAGGGTCACTTGGTGCTATTGGTCTTTTATAGCACAACAAGCATCAGCCAAAACCTAACCAATTTCACGTGTAACTTAATCCCTGGTTATTTTAAACCCACTTGACCTAATTTCCCCATAAACATATTGGGACCTTAAATTTAATAAGAATCAACTGGCCCCTTAGATTACATTAGACCCCTATTCACCCTTAAATGAAAAAAAAACTTTATCTTCGTTGCTAAGGACTATTATACATTACACACCCCTTTTGCTGGCCCAAATTGAACTGCCCACCATAAACTAGCAATCTGTTTCTTCACAAATTACATACCTTTCCTTTTCTTGCAGTAGGGTGAATTATTTACAAGCTTTTCCATTCAGATGAGCAGCTCACCTCTCTAACACATCTCATGCCTGCCAGTCCCAGGGTGGGAAAGAGGAGTCTGATGTGAACAAGATTTTTTTTCCAAGGCCAGCAACAAATGAAATCCATATAATAGATAGCCATGTCACCTACAAGTGACCATCATTTAGTGCATTTATCAGGTAAGGGATTTAAACATTGTGTATTGCAGAAGGTAGACTTCACAATACATGAAAATCTATTTTTATCTGTCTGTTTTAGCTAACAGTACACTGAAATTTGGCAGTATGCAAACAAAAAGTTAAGATTAAAGATTCAAATACTCTTTTCCTAGAATGGCTTATAATGTTCCATACAAAGCAATCAAACAGAAATGGGTCACCCATAATGACCGGTTGTTTATCTATTAATCATCTGACAAATAAACCACTCAATCCTACCCACCTCAATAATATTTGTGATGTAATTTGTTTGGATGCCCAAATGTCACCAGTGTTGATTGTAAGAGATGAAAAAATGTACTTGCTCAGCACACCAAAGCTCTGGGCTAAAATGTAAGCATGAAATCCTTGGTTTATTTTTGTAATAATGTTTACAGCTGTTTAATGACCTGAAAAGGTTCAGTAGTCTGGTGTTCTGTATTTCTGTACATGGGTGTGCTTTGGTTATAGCAACCTTAGTCAAGCAGTTTGAATTAGTGAAAAATGTGTCCTCTAAATACAGTATACACATTTGAAACATGACAATAGTCCTTTACAGACATTTCATTTTAAGGCAAAGTCATGACAGAGTAAACAATTTCATAAAATATACCTTTTCAGAAATCAATACTCACTAAGCTTAAATCAATAAATAATTTATGAGATAAAAATGTAAGGAAGGTCTCAAGCATTCAAACATTACAGTAAGTACCAAAAGGTACCGTGCCACCCTCCAGGATCAAGCACTCTTATCATAGTTTCTGCTGTGATATCTTGCAGGATTCAGCAGGCACTGAGTGTAATCCACTGGCAATCACATAACATTTGTCATACAGTAAACTGTGACAATTCACACTGAGTGCTTGATCCTGGTGGGCAGCACTGCACTGTGCATTGTGGAACCAGTGCATCACTGACGCACAAGCTGTATTAGAAGATGGAGCATTGTCGATGTGCAATTACTTTGAATATAACATGGTGACAGAGCAGAACATGACCGCAAACAGCATAGCATAAATGCAAACCGAGCAGCCAACATGCAAAAAGACAGCACAGGAACACCAAATGGCAGCTGGATGAACAGCAGGCAGAGGAATAGTGAACCTTTCAGGCCAGAGAGGCAGAGCTGGCAAATGTATAGCTGTGCATCTCACACTCACACTGAACATGAAATGGCAGAGTGGAGTAATGACTTGGCAAGAAAGATTTGTCATTACAAAATCCAGCAGATACAGCAGGCATGTCATATGTGTGTGATGCAATCGAGTGCCCATACCTCCCATGCCTATTACCTATGTGATGATGACACAAGTGGCCCATTCCCAAGGCTGTGCTGCTCCCTGAACTTGGCGCAGTGCCACAGTGATGCCAGCAATCAGTGGGGAAACAGCACACCAAACGCCACGTAGCATAGTGTGACAGGGCTGAGTGGATCACAGCTTACTTATGACAAGTCTACTGTGAGACTAGTGTATCACTAGCACTTAAGGCCTGTCAACAACACAAATAGTACAGATACTGAACTAGGTAAATGGCACATGTAACACACAAATGATACACACACACACACAAAGGTTTAATAGTTTTGCACACAGTGCCACAGTATAAGGTGCCCACAGTGCCACAGTATAAGGTGCCCACAGTGCCATAGTATAAGGTGCCCACAGTGCCACAGTATAAGGTGCCCACAGTGCCACAGTATAAGGTGCACACAGTGCCATAGTATAAGGTGCCCACAGTGCCACAGTATAAGGTGCCCACAGTGCCACAGTATAAGGTGCCCACAGTGCCACAGTATAAGGTGCACACAGTGCCACAGTATAAGGTGCCCACTGTGCCACAGTATAAGGTGCACACTGTGCCACAGTATAAGGTGCCCACAGTGCCACAGTATAAGGTGCCCACAGTGCCACAGTATAAGGTGCACACAGTGCCACAGTATAAGGTGCCCACAGTGCCACAGTATAAGGTGCACAAATGTGGTGGTCCATGACAAAACAAAAACAAAACTGTAACCCACTGGCCAAGTAAACAGAACAACATGACATTATTCCTGCTATTTAAGCCCCACTCCTACCCCTCCCCTCAAAGACTACCACATGCCCACCTACAGTACATAAAAAATAAAATAATTGCCATTTTACATCATTGACAAGAAGAAAATATGACACCAAACACACAACAAAATGAAAATTAGCCTGAAACCCAAAATAAATACCTGAAAAGAAATAAACCCTCTTTGCCTCATCACCTACTGCCCAGATTTGACAGGTTGAGGCTGTGTGGCAGCTGTGGCAATCTGCACATCTTGCTGGTTTCCCCTGGACATTTGATTCTGCATCTCTTGAATCATATCTGTAACCTGCACCAAGGCTGTGCGTATGCCATAGAATTGGTTTACTGCTGCCAGTAGCTTCAGATTCCTGTCTCCTTTGATAGGTACTACCTGTAGCACATGCAGTGCAGTCACTGTCTCAGAGCCAACCAATGCCACACAATGGGCCATGGCTGTGACTGGTCAGACACAAGTGATATTAGCACTATGCAGACAGCACAAATGGTCCAATCTGTGACTGAAAACGTGTGTATGACCATACACACATGGATATCTGTCCACTGGATGTTCATTGGTCCACAATGCCTTGAGCACACAGGGGTGTAAACCATGAACAGTGAGAGGGATACTACAGTGGCAAATGGGACCACCTCAAGATGGTATGATTACTGAGAGTAATGGAGTACACACACAGTACACATTTGCACACTGGGGCAATTGCAGAGCAAACAACCATGACATATGATGGAGGAGGATGTACCACAGATAAACAAATACTGTAACACAACATGCAAAGAGATAGCCAGAACATCATAGCAGAATGCCATACTATACATCCACAGCTGAGTAATGTAGTGGCTGTAAAGTAGCCACATTGCATCCTGCAATACATGTGCACTATGGAAAATTGTGATATGACCAAGAACCATGGCACACAATGCGTCAGTGCCAGTGTACATGCACCCACCATTGTGGGCGGGCTTCATCTGCTCCTGCTCCATACACCTAAGCCACGTGGCTGTCCCTTTGGCATCACTACTGTGACCTCATGCCTGGTCCTGCTGCCCATTAAATGACATGTGAGAAGCATTGTATGACATAGCACAGATAGCAGTGTACACATAAGGAGTGCTGGTCACATGCTTATGCTGTAAATGAAGCACTCAACCCGGGGGGGAGTGCCTCCGAATCCCAGTACTTGTGCAAGAAATTTAGTAAATGAAGCACTCAACCCACTAGTCAATTGTTAGAAGTATTAATTAATCCAAGATTAATCACATCCCTGATTTTGTCAGTTCCATATACTTTGTTATTGCTCCCTTTAAAACATATTCCTCCTGTTTACATTTCAGGACCTACCTGTCCCTTCTTTCGAACTCATGGGCTTCCTTAAAAAATTATATATTTTTTATTTGTTAGTCTGTTTATTTATTTCATTCATATTTATTATTTCAATATATAATTGCACCCACAAAAAGCAGGAAGAACATATCTGCTCTAATACCTGTACCTTAACTTGAATAACTGTAAGCTGCACTATAACCTTATTTGCCTGGGAGTCCTCAGTTAAGCAACTGCAAAAAGGTGGGGGGGGGGCGAAACTAAAAATCAAACTTTTGTCTTTTGGGTTATTGGTTTCTAAATATATTAAAACACTTTTTTGTGCCTTACCAGAACTAAATGTCCTGATATTGTCTTTCTTTGTGCCAATATCTACTCTGTTCTGTAACAAAAATTAAAGGCAAAGTAGATGTATCTGTGCACATTAACAGTGTTTTGTTTAATAAAAAAATAGTACTACCGATTTATTTTTTAATGAAGCACTCACCCCTCAGTGGTTACTCTTATATGGGCTCCCAGCTCACTTTCAAAACTTATTACTGGCTTTGTTCATGAGAAACGGTATATTTTGGTTACTCCTGCAGTCCTGTCTTTCATTACCTACCTCAAACACCATCTTTGTGGCTGCCTTGTTTTACTGTGCAAGGACAGAAGGGAATAAATAATTGTGCCATATGCAGGCAGTGTAAGATCTGCCAGGATACCATGCTATGACATTGCTTATATGGCCTGAGTGGAACCCCTTCTTGCCAACATGCACCTTACCTCCTCTTTCTGATTGGGCTCTGAAGGCCATGTGGGTACAATCTACAGCACCTACGACAGAGGGTATGTGTGTCTGGTGGTAAAACTCCTTCACTGCATGTGTCCTCACCTCTGGTGTCATGGGGAATTTGTTATCATCTACAGCCCTTTGGGTCAGCACAGTGATACAATGGCAGACTGTGTAACCTTTGTGACATTACCAGTGGGAGTCTAGAAGGTGCCAGTGGAGGCAAAGCACATTGCAATTGTAACCCTCAGTTCTAGAGACATTGCTTTGCTCCACTGTGTGGGATTTTGCAGGTTGTTCTGGAGTTGCTCACACAGATGCCTGACTGTGCCTCCTTTCAACTGACAGCAGGAAACAATCTGGTTGTTGCTGAGCTCAGTGAAGGTGTGCTTGGCATGGTATGCTCATTTGTGGGTGCAGGGATGGCGCATATTCTTCTAGAACTTGACATGCCCATCATATTCACCCCCCTCTCCTCAACAATGTCCAGCAACAGGACAAAGAAAGCCGTCACTGCAGCACACACAGACTCCCTTTTTGATCTGTTATTTCAAGTGTTTGCTGCTGGTGATTGCACTCCTGTAAAACATGCTTTTGGAGTTCCTTAATGTGGTAGCCCTGGAGTGTAAACCACAAATAACAAGTAACCTGCAATTAAATGAGTGAAGCAGCAACCAAAAATTAAATGTAAAAAAAAGCAACAAAACACAAAATTAAAGTGTGATGCCACAAAAATAAAATAACAGAACAAAAACAAAAATCAAATTCAAATCAGTACAGTAAAGTGCATTTAAAAATGATGATAACTAAATATTAGCACAACTAAAAAAATAAATGTGAGCAAGCATTAGCAAAACTAAAGAGAGAATGTAAACAGAAAAGCACAGCACAACTAAAAAGTGGATGCAAACAAAAAAGTACAGCACAACAGAAAAATAAACACAAATAATAAAAAGCACAATACAACAAAAAAAAAGTGGATGTAAACAAAAACAAAGTCTGGCCAGAGCTGATAGGGCTGCAGCTGAGAAATCTGGGGTAAAACTATTGTAAATGACCAAAGTTACAAGCCTGTATTTGTAAAATGTAACATAGGCTCACAGATTTGTTGTTTCGCAATATGTTTACACCAGGGCCCAGATATTCAAACTGCGCCAGGCTGTGGCGCAAGCCTGGGCGTAGCGCAACTTGGCTGTGCAGGGGCATTGACTGGGTGATATTCAACAGAGCTGCACCATGGCACAGAATCATTGAATATCACACCCTGGCCACCCGCAGTGTGCATCACACAGTGGCACTGTGCCAGAAGAAGTGGCCAGAGTGGAGCAAGGGGATGCGCTAGTGCAAGTTCCATTGCACTATGCGCAGCAACTGTGATATTCGAAAGTGCACATGCAAATGGCCCTTATGGCCCCATTTGCATGCAGGTGTGCCAATCCCCGGTGACTTGCACCTAGCGCCATGCCAGGCAGCAGCCGTCAGGGACCGACACCCCCTGCACAGCGCGGCAATGTGCCCCACAGCCCAATCACGGGCTTCAGCAACTATAATTCATGTCCAAATCCCTGGTGGTCCAGTGGACCTCTGTCAGCCCAGTCGTGGGCATTTGTAAAAGAAAATAAATTCCTATATCCCTGGTGGTCCAGTGGACCACTGTCAGACTGATCACGGGCATTTGTATAAGAAAATTATGTCCAATATCCCTGGTGGTCCAGCGGACCCCCCCCTCCCCAACCATCCACTAAGCCCCACCACCCCACTCCATCCAGTCAGCGCGGTGGCAGCACCTCACCCGCCTGCCACCCCTGCCGACCGCCGCCGACACTGTAGGCTGTACACTGGTCCACAGTGTGCCAACAAGTGCAACCCATACCGTACTACACACAAATCTGGAATGTGTAGGGAGGAATCTATGTTTCTATGTGTTTTTATTTCCAAAATGTAGCTGTGGCAGAACTATACAGTATGACTTTGTAGATAACTGGATGTAAATTGGGTGAAAGGTAAAATGTGTCTCTACCTTTTTCTGATGTTTACATAAAAAATATATATGACTAGGATTTGTGACTGAGATGCTGCAATTTTTTCATTCGCCGGCAAAACTGGCATGTTTCTCCCATATTCGCAGCCATGAAAAAATGTGTGCATTATGAGAAACAACTCCCAACTTTGTCAGCGGATTTTTTTTTTCATTTTAAAAACTCTCCACCCACCCACTGTGCTGTGAGACCAGCCCTCCCTCCACCCAACAACGCAGATACAATTATATTATACCTCCTACTGGAACCCTCCTCACACTGCTGCAGCTGGCAGTCTGGGGCTGAAGTTAATTTTCTAGTGGTCTGAAAAAGGTATAGACTCAGATGAGAATAATAGGGTGGGTGGTTCTATTCCATTAATGTTTTTTTTTTCATTTACTTTATTCTTACAGGCACTTTCTAAATATTGTTTGAACACCAACATAAATGACCAAACTACATTTCAAATACAGTAAAACATGCTTCCAAGTTTCCTGATTTCAGTTGTGCTATAACATGAGGAGCTGCTCATCTAATTGCTTACCCAAAGTGCCATTATTTTTGTTTTTAAACAATAATCCAACAGTAGCTTACATTTTTACTGCAGTGTTTGTACAGTGCAAACATAACAGAGCTTAGTGCCACCTTTAGATTTAAATTCTGTTTCATTCTTGGTCCTTTGGATCACTCTGCTTAATTATCAAGGGTAATATTGCTGGGTAGTGTGCATGAGGATGTCAACTCAGTTGACGTTTTTATGTTTGCTTGCACATTATGTGGCAGCTTAGGAGAGAAACAGGTTGAGGTGCGGCACTGTGGCGGCCAATGCCGGGACTACCTTTGTGGGCTTGGCAGTGATCATCCAATGCAGGCCCAGTGTCCTGATGATACTGGTTCTGCAGAAGTGCCACCAAGTTGAAACGATTTCACCGCCGCAATCATGGGCTGTCTCATCATTGCAGTGTCAGCCATTCTGCTGCAATGAGGGAGTGATCCGTCATTGCAGGGCGGTACCTTGCCTGGTGTAACATTCCCATCAACATGGCGGTGGCATAGCCGATGCCTCAGAGTCCCATGAAAGCTGAAGGGGTGCCCAATCCCCATGTCAGCATGCCCCAGACCCATTTCATTTGCCAATGGGGAGTGGCATAATGTCTCCCCCATTTGTTGTGTGCTGAGAGGGTGCCCAGTCCCCCTCATCATCATGCCCCCTAACAGTCTTTCTTTGCCAAGGGGGGGGGCCCAATCCCCATCAGCTTCAGTCCCCCTCCCCCAAAATGCAGGTGGCACACTGGGAGCCCACCCCAGTGTGCAAGAAACAAACCTGAAAAAAAACTTTACCATGATGTCCTTAGTTTAATCTGTGTCCCTGAAACAAAGAAAATGGTCCCTTGCAGTCTCTCATGCCCCCTCCCCCAACTCGCAGCCACCTTCTGCACACTCCACCTCCCCACACCCCCCTCATCTCATACTTATCTCCAGAGCCCGGCGCAATGATCTTCGATGGACCGGGAACATGTCTGCACACTTAAAAGCTGACCGCGAACTGAAGAAATGCTGTTAAGCTGTATAATGGCATAAATAGAGTTTTTTCAACGTATGTGGCTATCTCAGCCATTTTTTCAACTTTTGGCACCAAATTCTCAACATGGGGTTATTGGGACCACTTCTCATGAACTCTGTTACTGTCATGGTGCTATTCGGTCCCAACAGGTGATTTTGCAGTCACTGCATGGAATCACCTTTCAGGACTGATTAATGAAATGTCAGTGCCACTGTTCATGAGATGTGCTCTCAAAAAGCCTATGTTGCAAATTTGGTGAAAAAAATCCAAAAAATGACTGCTTTACGAGCATGCATTGTGCCATTTCCATGCACACTCATAATGTTGCAAATTTGTAATATTTTCACTCCAGATTTTCAACATTGGCATTTTTACACACATCCTTATGAACAGTACAGCTGTCATTTTTCCACCTCCTAGCCAAAATGTGTTTTCACACTTCCGGCAAAGAATAGCGCGGTCACTGTAGGAAGTCAGTGTTCAGGGCAGATTAAGAAAATCACAGTGACACTGTTCACGAGCAGAGGTCCTAAAATGCCTATGTTAAAAATTTGGTGATGAAAGTCCATAAAATTACTGTGTTACAAGTGTGCGTTGAGCAGTTTCCATGCACCCTCGTAACTTCTCAAATTTGTAATATTTTCACTTCAGATTTTCAACATTGGCATTTTTTCACACCTCCTTATGAACAGTACAGCTGTCATGTTTCACATCCTGGTCGAAATGTGTTTTTGCACTTCCAGTGCAGAATAGCAGGGTCGCTGTGGGAAATCAGTGTTTGGGACAGATTAAGAAAATCACAGTGACTCTGTTCATGGGCAGAGGTCCTAAAATGCCTATGTTGAAAAGTCGGTGACAGACATCCATAAAATGACTGTGTTACGAACATGCATTGTGCAGTTTCCACCACCCTCATAACTTTGCAAATTTGTAGTATTTTCACACCAGATTTTCAACATTGGCATTTTTTCAGACCTCCTTATGAACAGTACAGCTGGCATGTTTCACATCCTGGCCGGAATGTGTTTTTGCACTTCCAGTGCAGAATAGCAGGGTCGCTGTGGGAAATCAGTGTTTGGGACAGATTAAGAAAATCACAGTGACTCTGTTCATGGGCAGAGGTCCTAAAATGCCTATGTTGAAAAGTTGGTGACAGACATCCATAAAATGACTGTGTTACGAACATGCATTGTGCAGTTTCCATCACCCTCATAACTTTGCAAATTTTTAGTATTTTCACACCAGATTTTCAACATTGGCATTTTTTCAGACCTCCTTATGAACAGCACAGCTGTCATGTTTCACATCCTGGTTGAAATGTGTTTTCACACTTCTGGCACACAATAGCTCAGTCGCTGTGGGAAGTCAGTGTTTGGGACAGATTAAGAAAATCACAGTGACACTGTTCATGAGCAGAGGTGTTAAAATGCCTATGTTGAAAATTTAGTGACAAAAGCCCATTAAATGACAATGTTCGAGCATACAGTGTACAGTTTCCATGCACCCTCGTAATTTTGCACATTTGTAACATTTTCATTCCAGATTTTCAACACTGGCATTTTTTTACACCTCCTTATGAACAGTACAGCTATCATTTTTCATATACTGCCTGAAATATGCATTTACACATCTGGTGCAGAACAGTGTGGTTGCTGTGGGAAATCAATGTTCGGGACAGATTAAGAAGATCATAGTGACAGTGTTCATGAGCACAGGTCACAAAATGCCTATGCCGAAAATTCGGTGAAATAATTCCACTAAATGACTGTGTTACACACGTGTTATGCAGTTTCCATGTACGCTCGGAAGTTCGTGCGTTTTGAATATTTTCACTACAGATTTTCCCCATAGCCATCTCTTCACACCTCCCTATGAATGGTACAGCTGTCATTCTTCACATCCTGTCTAATTTTTGTTTTTGTACATCTGGTGCAGAATGGCACGGTCATTGTGGAAACTCAAAGTTCGGGATGCATTAACAAAATCACAGTGCCACTGATCATGAGAAGAGGTCCCAAAGGCTTTCATGAGGTGTGGGTCACAAAAAGGCCATGTTGAAAATCTGTAGTGTAAATACCAACAAATGCCTGGGGTGTTAGGGTTTCTAACCATAACGTCCCACCCTGTACAGACTGACAGGCATCGGGGTGTGCCTTTGGATTGCTGACTGTAATGCTCATGCCATTCCACCCCCACACTCTACCCTGCAGCCAGTGACAGGCATCGAGGTGTGCCTTGGACTCTTCAGTCCCAGAGTTCACCCCATTCTCCTACTGTATACCGCACCCATTTCAGCTATGTCCTTATGGAATGGGGTGACTGTAAAGCTGAACACCCCAAGGCACACCTCAACATTTGTCAGCATCTGCAGGATAGGATGAGGTGAAATGGCATGAACATTATGGGCGATGACCCAAAGGCATACCCCAATGCCTGTCCATCTCTGCAGGGTGGAGGTGGGGTTGGCATGAAGTTCAATACTTCACTGCCATTCCCATTCTGCTTCTGTCTAACTCCTGCATTCCCAATGTCAATACCAGCAAGCAAACATTTGGCATTGACAAATGCTTGTTATTTACAGCTATTGGTTTAACTGCAAAAGTTATACTACTGTATTGCAATCTGAGATATACCCCATTAATGAAATGGCTTAGTGAATGTTATTGTATCTCTTCACTGGAAAAGTTGATATATTAACCTCAAAACACATTTTCACTGTAAAGTGACAGTCGGGCTCCATTTATAAGCACATCACATGGGAGGAATTTTCAAACGCGGGTGATGAAATCCGCACAGGAAGTTAGACCAAGAAAAGGTGATCTAGCTTTCTGGATGGAATTCCTCACTTACATAAGAAAAATGGATGCAGTTTCTACAATTGTGACAGAAAATGCTGTAAGCTATGGGAATTGTCACAAATGGATTGGGATATTTGTAAATACATGGCAAGCATACTGACACATTTACCTGGACACAACACGCGTCTGAAATATGGATAGGAGTTCTGTGTCCAGTTCTTTAAAAATTTCTCCCTATCTATCTAAGTTTGCGACAATATCCCTTCCAGGACAGAATCAAACTGGAAGGAGATTTAGCTCCTGACACCTTCTCTTCCCTTTCTTTTCTGTTCCAGCACACCCCCTTTTCTGTCACTGTATCTCCCTCTCTCCCTTTCCATGAGTGTGTGGGCAGTGGCAGTGGGCTTATCAAATACCTACCTCTCATGGAGACAAGCTCTCATCACTGGTAAGGAATGTGGAGAAGGGGCTGTTAAACAAACAGAAGGTCAGCCCCTGCCCCTTGTACCCCTCAGAAAGCAACAGCACTAGCCCAATGCACCCCATAGGAAGAGAGTGCATTTGAAGTTGAACTGTTAAGGTAAGGTATCACTAGCAGGGCATAGAGAAAAGGCATTAATGCAGAAGTGTCACCTGGACCTGACCCTGTTCACAAGAGGATCCCCATGGGGGTCATGGAGGAATGTTACCCAGATTTTCTCTAGGATGATTTTTTTCCCGTGTTTCATCATCATTAGAGTCACTCTGAGTGGGATGTTGGCTAAAATATTAAAAAAAGTAGATGCCACAGTCACTTTTAAAGAGACACTGTCAACCCCCCCCCCCCGGCTTCAGAGTGTCTCTAGTTTACAAAAAACACATGTTATGATTGCTAACATTCTGCAGAGATTGCTAATGTAGTTGGTATTTTAATTATGATTTTTTTTCTTTTGAAAAGTGAAGAACAGACAGACCACCATACTGGTGTTACCAGACACATATGTGTTTGTTTGCCGTCCTTGATCATCTCCCACTGCATCTTTCCTGCACTAGGTAACACCCCCAGCATAGTATAGCCACTCATAATGTAGTAAGATGACAGGAGAGGAGACTACTGCATCATGAGTGACTGCACTGTTTAGGGTGTTCCTAATAAGGAAGTTGGCAATAAGAGTAGATCAAGCTTTTTGAAACAATGTAGGACTGGATAAACTTACACCATCGCCATGCACTTCTGTTCTTCTAAGAAAGAAAATCATCAAAACTAACAGCAACATCGGTGAAATTAAGAGAAGGCAAGCAATCATAAAATGTGTGTGTGTGTGTGTGTGTGTTTTTCAGTTGGAAATAATATGATACAAAAAGGGATGACAGTATGGTTGGTTGGTGTTCAATGGAGTGGGACAACCAAGCCAGCATTCAGGATCAGGCTGTGGGTAACCAGTATGGGCAGACGTGCCTATGGTGGGAAGAGAGGAGGATGTCATGATGTTGCACCCTAAATAGTGGACTAGAAGCACCTCCCTTCTCAAGTGGCCTAGCATGTCAAACAGAAGTCCTATATAGAGAGGTGTGAAGTAGGCACATTTTGGCAAACTTTGCATAATGAAATAATTTGCAAAGTTCACCAACTTCATGAAGTTTTTGGCAAGTGAACTGGTACTGTTTCAAGCAAAAATATGCAAGTTTGCCAGTGAAGTTGCCACTTTGTGATAACATCACCTGAAGAAATGTCACTTTGCCAGCAAAACTCTGCGAAGTATGACTTGTGACCAAAATGGTGGCTTTGCAAAATGATTCATGAAGGCAAATTGTGTCACTTCACTGGAACTTTACCAGTGAGGTACACTCTTAAATGGACACTTTCAACCCTTTTTGAATGATATTATTTCTATTTGAGAATGCACACTTTATGATTGCTTGCCTTCTGTAAAATTCATTAATGTTGCTGGTTGTTTTATCTGCTTCATTTCTTAGTACAACTGAAATGCATGCTAACGGTATAGCTATTTCTAGTGCTGTCTTGTTTTAAATCCTTGATATATTCTTGTTACGTATTTCATGAACATTAAGAACACCCCCAACAGTGCAGTGATGGTACAGTATCCTCTACTTCCATTGCATCATAGAGGCTAGACTGTGTTGGGAGTGTTCCAAAGTCCAGGAAAGATGCAGTGGGAGTGGATCAAGGACTATCAAAAAACATGTTTTTGTGTGGTAACACCAGTAGGGGTGGTCAAAAGTGTGGATTTCCACCATTGTGGAAGTTCCGCAAAATTTTGAAAGTGTTGCAGAATTTTCTGTTCTTCCTCCTATGGCGAAATTCTGAACTTTCACCAAATTATCACAGATTTCTACCTAGTACTGTGGTACCGCAGACCTTTTTGTTATTAAGTGGGAAAAAGGTGTCTTGTTATGTATTTTGCCATTTCAGTCAATTTTCCTAATTTTTCTATGTGATTCTGTGTTTTTTTTTTTCCTGCCAGCAATGTGTGATTGTATTTGTTTTTCTAGCAGTGCTATTGTCAATTTGAAGTACACATAGTGAATGTAACCATCCAAGCTGTTGAGCACCTTAAGTGTGGGGTCAGTAATGAACCTTGATCTTTTCTTTTTTAATTGCTTCTTTTGTCCCTCTTTTCCTTTTGTTATTCCCGCATTTCTTTCTTTAGAATTCCACAGAACCAAGAACTGCGTACTTTTAAATTCTGTGGTACACCAGAAATTCTGCATTTCACTACTGAAATTCCTCAGAAAGGTCAAATTACACAGCATGTAGCTCTGATCACATGCTTCACAGCTCTGCAGTCACATGTGGTGCAGAGGGAGGCATCAGGTGGTAGCACACATTTCTCACTACCTAGCTCCTTACTTCTGAAGAGATTACTGAAGAGGAAAGAGCTGTGTTAGTGCTGCTCCACAGAACAGGCTTTGTGATTGGCAATCTGGCAGTTTTTTTTGCTCAGGAGAAGAAATTTGCTGCTGGTATCTCTACTTGGAGTGCTGGGGCAACAATATTTCAGCACTTTTGCTGATCTTTGTGATTATATCATATGTTACTTGTCGCACTCTGTGTGTTGTTCTGCATTCCCAGTCTTTAACTTCGCTTCATTGTTTTTTAGTATTTGGTGGTGTTTAAGGCTTTAGTGAAGCACAGAAAAGTACAACATATCAGGCAAAGGCAAGGAGAAGCATGGAGGGCATGGGAAAGTGCTAATGGTAGTACCAGATCACTCTCCCGGGGGTCACAAGGAGGTGTACAGGGTGCTGGGGAAGGTGTCAGTAGGAGCAGCACTTTTTCTGGAACTGCAAGTTCTGCTGGTAGTGCAATGCCAGGTGCCATGCCACATACTGTGCCCATGTCAGCCACAGTTGGAATCAAAGCTTCCAGCTTCTTTGGTATACACTGCAGAGCTGCTACTTCAGGCTCAGCTGTTGCACAGCATACACAAGAGGGTAAAAAGACTGCCATGGATATAGTTGCACTACTACTGTGTGAGTCCCTAGGGTTTCAGGAGGAGGAGCAGGAACATATTGAATAGTCCCAGTCACAGGACACCTAAGAGTTAAGTCAGGAGCTGCTAGAGACTGAGAGTGAAGAGAGTTTGATTCCAGTGGCATGTATTGTAAGTGATGATGACAGTAAGGGTGGTGCTAGATTACTTTCTGTGGGTGGACTAGAGATTGAGAAGGAGAAACAGCACAGAGAGCTTCAAAAGTTCTCAGAGGAGCAAGACCCTCGTCATAGTGAACATCTTGTTAGTGCTGTTTTTCACGTGGCAGAGAAGGCCAGTGAGGAAAAGGAGTTCGGGGTACAGTCAATCCTTACTGTCACAGCCTGACATTTCAATAAGCAGTGAGGGTACTTCTGATGAGGGTGTTGAGGGTGAGGGGGGTGATGATGACCCAGTATTGGACCCTACTTGGCAGTCACCCCTTCCACAATCGGCAGCCACAACTGTCAGTGGTAAAGTGCCAACACCCTCTTTAATGTTGTCAGTCCACAAGCAGCAGCCTGTCAGGGGAAACAGTCAGCAATTGCCAAATACAGGTCATGGGGATCAGCAGCAGATGCAGAGCACCCCAAGAAAGAATATCACCCACCCCTACACCCCTGTCCCCATCTGACCCGCCCATGAAAATCCATCATGTCAGTGAACATTCACTTGTGTGGGATTTCTTTGTCATCGATGAGTCTGATGACGCCGTGGCTGTGTGCAACATCTGTCATTCCAAAATTAGCAGCAGTAAGCCACGTTCACACCATGGGATGACTGGTTTGTACAGTCATATGAAAAGTAAGCACCCAATTAAATGGACACAGCATAAGTGGTTGGCATCCAAGCCCAGTTCTGATAGTTCTGCACAGTCTAAAAAAGAGGGTCTGCAGTCTGGTGGTGAGGATGTGGAAACATTTGACCCCTTGCTGTGTTCCATCTCAACACATGTAGATACAGGTGGTTGTAGTCAAGGTGATCCATCCACCGGCACACGGATAGAGAGCTTTTTCAAGTATGTCCCTGTTGGTGGACAAGACAGCCAAAGATACAAGAGCATACTTGGCAAGGCCAAAACACACCTCAAAGTTCAGCACACTATTAGGTTTAAGCAGCCAGATATTAAATCGGCATTAATGAAGCATACCAAGTATCATCGCAAACACCCAGTGACTAAAGAGCTGAACACGGCTGTTGCCAAGATGCTGGCAAAAGACCTTCTGCCATTCTCATTTGTCAAGAATCTGGGTTTCATTGAACATATAAAGAAGGCTACATCTAAATATAAAGTTCCCAGTCCTTATTATATTAGCACTAAGGCTCTTCCAGCAATGTATAATGACCTAGCCTGCATGGTGTCTCGTGCTCTGTCCCACTCTGCTGTAGCAAGAATTCACCTCACCACCGACATCTAGACAAGTGCCTCATCATTGGGTGTTAGTTATAAGTGCATAACTGCACACTGGTCCTATTTCCTTCCGGTATATTTCCTTACATCCATGTCCCTCATCTACCTGTCCCCTGACTACTGGCAGCAGCAGCCTTACTGTTGGTCGACAGCATGCCACGTTGAGCATGCAGAGTATGCATGGGTCACACATGTCTGATAGAATTCTTACGTGCATTAATGAGGCTATTACATGCTGGCTAAAACCACATGGTTTGAAAACTGCGTATATTGCCAGTGACAATGCCCAGAATGCCATCAAAGCAATCTCTGATGGCTGCTTTTATCATGTCCCCTGCTTTGCTCATGTGTTGAATCTCATTGTGAAGTCCTTTCTGGATCATGAAGCAGTGAGTGCCATGTTGGTCACCAGTCACAAAATCTGCAGCCATTTCAGTCACTCTACACTGGCTAGAGCAGAGCTCAGGGCTCTACAGAAGGCCATATCATGTACCACAGCACCGCTTGAGGCTTGATGTGCCAACCAGATGGAATTCAACACTCTATATGTTTGAGAGGCTGTATGAACAGTACAAGCCACTGAATGAGTACATAATGCACGTGCATGATCGTTAAGCACAGGAAGCCATGTCACTGAGTCCACCCTAGTGGTTTTTGATGGCTAGTGTTATCCAAGTACTCCATCCTCTTGAACAGGCTACACAGGTTGTGAGTGCTGAAAATGCATTATTTGAGCCAGGTGATAACATTGCTGCAGGTATTACACCAGGCATTGGTCAATGTAAAAGGGCAATTTGAAGTGGCTGCAGACTCTGTTGGAGTGGAGCTGGCTGACCGCATCATGCAACTGTGTAATAATGATCTCAGGGTCATTCACATTAATAACTCTGAGACATACATCCTGGCAACCCTGCTTGACCCTAGGTACAAGCATGGCATGATGGCACTTCTTCCAGGTGGGGAGGCTGATCTTGATCAATGTGTGTCCATTCTGTGGGGCAAGGTCCAAAACTGGATGACACACTCAGAGGTAAGGGTGGAAAAATCTGCCGCAGTACAGATAGCACAAACCAAAATGGCCCCTTGCTCCATATCCTTATCTACCACCAGTATAGTGTCTGCATCATCACCTTGATCATCACATAATAGCACAGGTGGCACAAACCCCCTATGGTCCATGCTGAAGGACACTGGTGTGTCTACCTGCCACCCTCAGGAGGGAGACACAGAACTCCAGCTGTCTGCATGCCATATGGTGCAGTCATATATGGATGACCCATAGCAGCTAACAACTGATGATGAGCCACTGGACTGTTGGCATAGAAAACTAGAAATCTGGCATGCCCTGACAGCTATTGCCATGGAGTACCTCACCTGCCCCTGTGCCAATGTAAGTTCAGAAAGGGTTTTCAGCACTGCAGGTGCCATTGCAACTGACCGCTGAAGCCGTCTGTCTGATCAGAATGTTGAGTATCTAACATTTGCCAAAATGAACTCCCATTTCCTTCCCCAAGCAGTATGTTGTGTCAACAACAGCAACATTACAGGATCCTGCTGAAGAAGGCTCTGAGCAGCAGGACTCATCAGAGGATGAGGAAAGTGTGTCAGTGCCAGCTGATGAAGACACAGCAGAGGGGTTTATGTTCTCCTGAGTAGGAGACAGAGTCTCATAACATGTGTGCTGTGTGCATAAATTGTGTTGCGTGGTATCCTTATTACCTTGTGTCTTCAATTACATTACCTGAATAGTAAAGAGCCTTGCACCAGAATTCAGTGAGCAATGCCAGAATCCAAACCTGCTGTGTTGCCAAAAATGTTGGTGACATTGGAGCAAAGGACTACTACATCCAGATTTATACTGATAATTCACAGTGACATCAGCAGTTCTGTACTTATGAAACTGCATTACTTTCAAGTTTCCCAGTTTGCTGCTGTTCTGGGACCTCCTCTCCCCTATAAAATAAGGAAAACCAAAAAAAATGAGTGGACATTGTTCTTGTCCTCAAATGTTGTTAAGTATTTACCAGTTTCCTGGTGTGCCGCTGTTCTGGTCCCCCTTCCCACACACGTAAAATAAGAAAAAACAAAAACATTGAAGTGGACATTGTTCTCGTCCTCAAATGTTGTTAAGTGTTTCCCAGTTTCCCACTGTTCTGGCCCCCACATAAAATAAGAAACCTCAAAAATTGAAGTGTACATTGTTCTTGTCCTCAAATGTTAAGTGTTTACCAGTTTGTTAGCCCCCCGCCCATACCCACATGCCCCAAAAGAAGTAATTGAATCTTGAAACAGATGACAAGGAAGTGTGGTTTCAACAACAAACTGTTTATATAGCAAATGAATAATAACACAAAACTTGTAGAAGAAATATGAACATCCATACTATACAAGTTAGTCAAACAAGCAGAACACCCCTGCCAAAAAAATCAGTCGGTCATTCTAATTGTTAGAACATTTTAACTTAAATTGACTTATTTAACAAAAACTGTTTACTGAAAGTTCATTCCAACATGAATGGCAAAAATAGTGACTGACTGGCAGTGGCTATGTACCATGCTGCCCCTCAGCTAGCACCGCCGTCTTCTAAGGGCAGATGCCTCATGACTCCTGACTTGGCTGTGCCTTCCTCCTCCTGATTGACTTAAGCTGGCACAAGATTTTTTTGTCTGTCTTCTCCAACCTTTACAATCTGGCCTCCACCATTTTCAATCTGGCTTCCACCCTTTTCAGGCCATTACAAAGAGCAGCTTGGTATTTCCCACTCAGGGTGGTCCTCCTCTGTGTTCTGCCCTCCAGTACCATCTGTGGCTGGGTTGGTATTAATGCCATGGAGGTTGTCCATGGCTTGGTCTGCTGCTGCAGTTGAGCTAGCCTGTCCTGTGGCACACTGCTGCTCCCTGCTGACTCTGAGGGTGGATCGTGCTTGTCTGCCAATTTGGAAAGAGCCTTCATAATTCCTCGCACACACTTTTCTGTGTGTTTGCTCATTGGCTTTGCCTGTTTTGTGACTGACTCAGATCCCATCTGTCCCTCTGATGGTTTGACTGTTGCTGATGTTTCAGCGTCATCTGCAGTACAGAAAGAAATATGCAGCTTCAACATAATGTGATCTACAACTATATGCCTTTATGTAGTGAGTGCAGTGTGTGTGTGTGAAGTGAACTGCTGTGTGTGTGTGTGTGTGATAAAGTCTGACAGACATCAGTACAACTTACTTATTGCATGCTGTCCATGTGCCCCACCACTGAAGTACACCTGATCAAGTCTTCCTACCTGTGCTCTGTGCTGTAAATGGACAAGCTTGTGTTGTAAATTGACAAGCTGTGGGTCCTGGGCAGGGCATTCCTTCCTTGTGTATAACCATGGAAAGATAGACATTGTCTGCAGATGTGGCACATAAGGACAGCCCCACCAACACAGTCTGCCCATGAACCTTGTACTTCATTACAGCTTCTGACCCTCCCACTGCGTAACCTCTGTGGTCTCCCATGCATGTTCAATGCATGTTTAAATCCAAGCACAGTCCTCACTCCAGTCCCACCACCTCATGTGGCAGAACATTCTATACATCTGCCACCCTCTCTGTAAAGAAAACCTTCCACACATTCCTTCTTAACCTGCCACATTCCAATTTCATGTCATGCCCCCTCATTCTTGCACTCCTCCTGTATTGGAAGATGTCTCCCTCCTGCACCTTGTTTATACACTTAAGGTCCTTGAATGTTTCTGTCCTGTCCCCCAGCCTCAATTCCTCCTCTCCTCCAGCGATGGCAGCGAGGACATATTGGGGTACCTGGCTCTTCTCATATGTTTAAAGTTGCAATACATGCAACATCTGCATCACTCTCTTCTGGACCACACCAAGTAATTTAATTTAACACACTGTACAATAAAGGAAATGAATATTTATTACCAAACTTTAATCCAGTCCACTCCTGTGATAATTTGCAGATATTTTACGAACACAACATAACACACACCTCTACTATTCAGACCACCACCCTCAGCTGTCCACAAAAAACATAAACACATAGACTTTGATGGCAGATAAGGACCACTTGACCCACTGCCACCCAGTCTGAGTCTGCCCTTTTCCCTTCCTATTGGATAAGCTTCAGATCATAGTTAAGTTAACCAACAGCCTACTTCCTTCTACCCCCCCACTAGGATTGCCTTATGTCTGTCCCATGCATTGTGGAATTCCCCCACTGTTTGCTACCCCACAACAGCCTCAGGAGGGATGTTCCATGCATCCACCACCACCCTCTTCATCAAAAAATACTTCTGCATGTCACCCATCAGCCATCCCTCTCTATCTTGAAATTGTGCCCCCTTGTTCTTGCACATCTCTTTTTCTGAAAAATGTTACCCTCTTGGGCTTTGTTGATTCGTTTGAGGTACTTGAAAGTTTGTATCATGTCCCTCCTCTCCCTCCTTTCCATGAGGGTATATTATACATATAAAGCTCCTTTAGTCACTCTTCATATGACTGCTGGTGCAGACCCTGCACCATTTTAGTTACCTTAGTTGGTGCACCAATGTTGGTGGACAATAGAGGGTGCACTGAAAATTCAAAATGGTTAAAAACTTTAAATAGCTTACCGGAACAGGACACAGGCTCATCATCAGTAGTGGTACTGCTGCTCGGTACATCATCGATGGTGCTTGTGGCATCACCACCATCGGTCCCACTTCTTCCAGCAGCACCTGTCCAAAATGATGATGAATATTTAAAATCAGTGTTACAAGTTGAAAAACCTAAGACCAAAGCAGAACTGCAGTAATATTGCACATTCAGTCAGTCCTGTGGGGTGGGCCAGGTGTTATAAATTATACTTAAATGCAGGACACCACAGATATTCCTGAATAAAGGTCAGGAGGGTGCACAACAAGGGGCCGACTTCCATGATTCCACAACATAAAAGTGCACATCCAATATTTAGAAAAAGGGTGCTTTTGGAGTCGGGCATGGACTAACAATAGTGACTTATCAGGTTGGTTGATGATTTGGAGGACACACATATTCACTGGCTGACAGCATTGCTCCCTTTACCTGCTGCAGGAGGTACCATGAAAGTGGATTCATGGCACAGTAGTCAGTTCTGATGAGCACTGACCACTCCCACTGTAACATCTGTATTAGGATGGATCAATCATGCAGATGGCACCAGGCATGACACACAGGACAGTTTCACCATAGTCACTAATAACAATTGGATAACACTATTACTTACAGACAAAATACACACATGATGTGAATCCACATCACAGCCGCATGGGGCTGGAGGCAGGGGATGATTCTCATCAAGTCAGGTGGGTGCCATCCATTGTGCATGCCATCACAGGCAGCTAAGGTCAGTAACAAGACATAGACCCACAGTACTTACATGAGGAGTTTGAGGTAAAAGTTAATTTCTTTAAATTATTAATGACAATTGCTGCTGGAATCATAGAGAGGGGGATGAGGAGTTGACAGTGTTTGGTACCATAGAACTGTGCAGCTAGCCTGAGTTGCACAAGCACATGCATCAGATTCACACAGCCATTCACGATTCACCAGGCCACAGTATAACTGGGAAACAGACTGTCTTACATAGAAACATAGAAATTGTCAGCAGATAAGGAACAGCAGGCCCATTCAGTCTGCCTGAAGCCCTACACTAGTTTGTTTCCACTGATCCTACCTAGTCAATGGCTTTTCCCCCCTCCTTCCCACCACCAATGTACCCTTATGCCTGTCCCATGCATGTTTAAAACAATCCACTGTGTTTGCTCCCACCATCTCTGGTGGTATCTTATTCTATGCATCCACAACCCTCTCTGTGAAGAAAAACTTCCTCACAGTTCCCCCCAGCATGCCACCTTCCAATTTCATATCATGCCCCCTTGTTCTTGTACATCTCTTACAATGGAAGATGTCTTCCCCTTGCATCTTGTTTATGCCCTTAAGATACTTGAATGTTTCTATCATGTCCTTTCTATCCCTCCTTGCCACCAGTGAGTACATATTGAGATCCTTTAGTCTCTCTCATATGTTGTTTGGTGCAATCCTTGTACCATTTTAGTTGCCCTTCTTACCCCCTCCACTCAGCCTGTCAATGTCTTTATGAATGTGTGGCCTCCAAAACTGCACACACTACTCTAGTTGAGGCCTCACATGCATTGTGTACAATGAAATAACCATCTCCCACCTTTGGCTTGTGATACCTCTACCTATGCACCCCAGTGTGCCACTGGCTCTCTCTTCAGCCTTTGTACTCTGCTTAGACACCTTTAGGTCATCAGCAATGATAAACCCCAGGTCACTTTCTTCCTTTGTAATAGTCAGCTACTCTCCACCCATCTAGTAGCACTTCCCAGGGTTCCCTCTTCCCAGGTGTATTATTTTGCACTTCTTGGAATTGACTGTTAGTTGCCACACCTCAGACCATTTTTTTAAGCTTCTCCAGGTCCCTTCTCATTCTCTCTACTCTGTCCAGAGTATCCACCACCCTGTTGCAGATCTTGGTGTCATCTGCAAACAGGCAGACATTTCCCTCCAGTCCTCCTACCACAATGTCACTAATGAAGACATTAAAGAGGACTGGACCAAGGACTGATCCCTGAGGTACCCCACTGGTCACCTCCCTCTCCACTGACTGGATCCCAATTACCACCACCCTCTGCTTCCTGTCTATAAGCCAGTTCTTAACCCAGTTTACCACCATGTGCCCCATGCCATGCCCAGACTACTTGTCTTGTCTCAATACAACTTCTGTATGAATTTATGTGCATCACAGGGCATGGCTCACAGTGAGGCAACAAAGGTAATCTGCAACACTGATGTAAAAAAGTTTCAAAAATCAAGTCAGTATACTCACTCTCAATGCTGCCTTCCACACAGGGTCTTTTTGGTGGTGGTGCAGAAGATCCCGCTGTCTCATCCACTTGTTGAACCCTCTTCTTCTTCTTTGGTGTCACATCTCTGGTGGTGGTGATGGCTGCACCCAGAGCCTCTAAGACTTCAGGATCCCTCCTTTGCAGATCATCCCACTTGTTCTTAATTTGTTTTATGCTGCGGGACACAACTCCCCCACCTTCCTTCTCTAAGCTGGCCTTGACAGCAGCCAACGGTGTCTCCAGCTCCTTAAGTGGCACTTTATTGGGGCCAAAAATGTTATCAGAAAACCTTGTGACCTCATTGACAAGACCTGCCACCTCATTGTGGCTGAAGGGGGTGCCATCTGTCTCTTCATGCTAGTGGAGCCAGAGTTTTCATCATTGGTTGTGGTGTCTGAACTAGTGCCAGAGGATGTGGTGGCTGTAGCCTCCTCTAGTTGAACCACCGTCTGCTCCTACTGCCCTTCCTACTCCACATTCCCACCATCCCTCTGCTGCTGTCCATGATCACCATCCTCCACATGACTACTGCTGCCCAAGTCTGGCATCGTGCTACTTTCTGCCATTTGTCAAAATGAAATTATAACCACCAACAGAAAAAAAATAATAAAAAAAAGTCTTCAGTCTCAAACAAGCCTTCAAAGTAAAGTAAACAAACTAAGAATAATTAAGTAAGCAGATTGCTTTTACTAATGTTTTGTCTCTTCTTCTTGTTTGTCTCTCAAAATCCCTACTCTCAGTCTCAAGTTTCCACTCTCCTACTGACCATGCACATTATGAGCTGTTAAACAGGAAGAAAACAGTAATGTGATTTCCACCTTCTGAAATGCAGATTTTTTTTGTCCCACCCGATAATAAGGTTCTGAGATTTACATAGGGATACTGTTTACTACATGCGGAACTGTTTTTCCATGGACCACCGGAAATGCATAATCAGAAACCTGAAACTTACAGGAAAAAGAAAAATCAATGCGAGTCCAGATTTCTTACAGTAAATGTGTAACATTCTCTTACATGCAGAATAAATTATTCCGCATTTCCAGAAAAAATTGGAAATCAGGTCTGTGCAACTTTTTTACTGGAACTCAATGTAAAATTACGCATCTACCAAAAAAAAAAGGAAAAAAAAGCAGTTTACGGTGGAATTTCAACAGAAGTCTGGAAAATCATTTCTGAACTTTTGCAGAGGTGGAATTCCAACTTCCGTGGAAATTTCGCCAGTGGAAGATTTGTTTCCCTCATGCCTAAACACCAGTATGGCGGGCAGCCTGTTTTTCAGTTTGAAAAGAAAAAAGGAATCAGAATCAATTTCCTTTTTGCTTTACATTTTTTTATCAGCTTTTACTTTCAGTACTATGATTTCAAACACCTGCACAACTAGCACTGAATACGTTTGTTAGATATGTGCTACTTGTCACAAACCCACTCAGCAGGTCAGGCCCTCTACTCCCAAACTGCCAACCTCCGGGCGCAGTCTTGTGAACAGTGTAACAGACAAGGTAACCCTCTTGTCTGTTTTTGTGAGTTTGGCTCAACCATTGGTCTCAAGTTCTGGAGGGATTCAAACTGTGAACCCCTTGCTAGCGTACCTAATGCACAGGCTCAGATATTTCTGTCTTCGGGGGGGCCAGATATTTTTGCCTACAGGCATCCAACCAGGTATACAGAGATGAATCCTTAAAACTCTAATAAAGACCTCAGATTTAAAATGCTTCTCTTTCCAGTTTGGTACCACTATTCAAGCTTATGCCTGCTGTCTAGTATAACCATAAATACTTTTCTTACAACTAAAAGAAATTCAAAGACAGACCAAGTAAGTTCTAAAAAGAATTTTACTAAAATGGTTAAAAATATGTAAAACGCAAAATACTGAACTCTTATACCGCCAGACTTACAAATCTTTTAAAAGAAACAAGGTTTAAACAGTGCAAATTCCTACTTACAGCACTAAGATTTGAAATCTTTCTAAATATATGTTTACAAGTGCTCCAAAGATCTTTTCTCAGTCAGAGTCTAGGTAAAAGTGTGTAAGTAAAACAGCGTATTCCTTAAACAACTGTATGGGACAACCCATTTATGTGTGAGGACAGCTAGCTCCTCCTCTGTCAGAGTATGTCTAAAAAAATATATATCTTATACAAAAGTATTACATTCTACAACTTTAACATAATTCATGTCCTTCAAATGACAATTCTTTTGATCTCATAATAAGCTTCCTCCTTCCAGGACATGACAGCATCTTTATGATTTTCACACTTCTATGTAATAACCTGGGTTTTCCTTCCAACGTCATAAAATGGATATGTTATAGCAACTATGGTTGTAATTAACTCAGACAGACAGGATCCTTAATTAAGGCCTTACGTGTAACACATTGTCTCTAAAAACTGAGTGTGTGTGAACTCACATGCTGTCAGCATTTTTCTTATGGCTTACATCTCTCAGCTGAAACCTGGGAGGGGTTATGAGTGAGGTCATTCTAAGAGCATCAGATCTTTTTTTACCAGAGACAGTCAGTGATACATTTTGTATTAAAAAAAATGATACAGCACTCAGAGCTGGCTGTCTACATCACACTACTTTGTATCTTGTTGTAAAAATATTTATAGAAATAATTACCAAAACATTGAAAAACCAAAAATGGAAGAGCGTGGTGATGCCTCTTGTGTTCACTTTTGTTCCATCCTTGTTTCTTTGGCCCTCGTGTCTTTGTGCAGCGACATAACCACAGCAAATGCTTATCTATTGCTACTCCTTGTTTAGCTGGCAGGGAATGCATACATTTCTCTGGAGTCTGCATATTTATTTATTTATTTATTTATTTATTTCAGTTTTGTTGACCAGGTAAGTGCACAAAACAACAACATTGTCTATATTCAGGTATGACCCAGCAGAGTTACAAGCTACTCAGTTGTTAAGAGCTTGGGAGCCTGAATTTGTTTGAAACCAGGGTCTCCCAGCTGGCAGCATGCTTAAGGCACTGCTGCTACACCACCACACAAACAGGACTATTGGATTAGGGGCATGTGGCATCATAATTGACTCCATGTTCTCTGTAGTCTAGCAGACTGCAGATACAAAGTTCAGCTAAAATTTACAAAAAGGCTAAAAACAGAATGGAAAACAAAACATGAGACCATATGTATACCAAAAGATAATTTACCTTTATGCTATTTGGTTTGAAGTAAGTTATTGCTGAAACTTTGCTTTACACTTTATAATGTATGAACACAATTTTTTATAGGGCATGACACAGGGCATCTGACAATATATATGTTTTATTTATTTTCCTGCCTATACAGTAGTCTAGAAAGTTAAGGGTTAACTTTTAATGTGGAAGACTTGCAAAACTGCTAGTCACAGTCTCCTTAAAATTTAATATACCTCGTTAATGCTTACTTGCAAACACTGACGGATTTTTATGATTATAATCATGTGTTACAGCACCTAGTTCTGTTTCTAAGCAGCATACTAATCAGCTTAATGAGATATTACAGCACTTTTTGTTGACTAAAGCAAAACCCTTTTATTCTTCTAAATCTTGCCCATTACTTTTTAACCAAATCATCACACAGTATGTGCCTGTTAGTACTTATGTAGCACACAATGTTTTGTACAGTAATATCCCTAAGTACTATTATTCAGATTTTCTAGCAAATTCATTTATGTGCAAATACTTTGCTTACAATATTGCAATGCTGTGCAATGATGCCATGTTGTTACATAATTTACTAAAACATTGTATTTCTGGTAATGAATATTAAACTGCAAGACTCCACCTACAGTATATGTTAGATGTTATTTTACTCAGAAATGGGATTCTAAAAATGGCAAAAGCAAGCAATTTTGGAGTGTTATTATTTAATTTATTTTGTCCACATTTTAAAATTAAAGAAGTCAAAATCACAAACATTAGAACCAGAACAATAAAAACAGAACAGGATGAACAACAGTATCTGCTAAGTATCAGCCTTCCTGTTTTGACTGCTTCCTTCACTTTGTTTTTAAACATTAAACTGGTAGTATGTCGAATATTTTCCGTAATACATACAGTATTAATGTATTTTATCTAAATTTTTAATCCTTTGCATTATGTTTATAGTTCAAATATTTTTTTTGTATTTTTACAGGGATGGAGGAAGCTAGTTTGTGCCTTGGTGTATCTTCAGCTGTGCCTGAAGCTGATTCTCATCTCAACAGTACCATATTAAATGGCCAGTATTCAATGAACCAGAAGCTACACCAGATAAGTTCACAGCTGGGTCATGCATTTCCAGAACTCCATCACAGACAAAATCATGAAGAGAAAGCAGCAACACCATTAGATGACAAAAATCACATGACTATAGCAAATCAACCAATCAGTAGTCAGATGGTCCTGCTTGCAAATCAGCTGAGTAGAGATGTTGATGCCACTTTGGGTATCAATGGTAGAGTTGACCTGCAGCAGTTCTTAAATGGACAAAACCTTGGCATAATGTCTCAGATGAGCGATATAGAAGATGATGCAAGGAAAAACAGGAAATACCCCTGCCCTCTGTGTGGCAAACGTTTTCGATTCAATAGCATTCTTTCACTCCATATGCGCACTCATACTGGGGAAAAACCTTTTAAATGCCCATACTGTGACCACAGAGCAGCACAGAAAGGAAACTTGAAGATTCATCTTCGCACTCACAAACTTGGCAATCTTGGCAAAGGTCGAGGAAGGGTTAGAGAAGAAAACAGACTTTTACATGAATTGGAAGAAAGAGCAATATTGAGGGACAAGCAGATGAAAAGCAGTCTTTTACAGCCAAGGCTTGATGTGAAACAACAGCAACATCAGCAGCAACACCAAACTCCCATTACACAATGCATGTCTGTGACAGCCAGTCAAATTACACCTGATAGTTCCAATACAATACCTTCTCCAAAGCCTGTAAATGTGCAGGAGGAAGCAACAGTACCAACTACAGGATTCAGATGTACCTTTTGCAAAGGAAAGTTCAAGAAACGAGAAGAGCTAGACCGTCATATACGAATACTGCACAAACCATATAAATGTACACTTTGTGAGTTTGCTGCATCCCAAGAGGAAGAATTGATTAGTCATGTTGAAAAGGCTCACATAACTGCTGAGTCAGCTCAAGGCCAGGGATCCAGTGGGAATGGAGAGCAAACCACCAATGAGTTTCGTTGTGAGGTCTGTGGCCAGGTCTTCAGTCAAGCATGGTTTCTGAAAGGTCACATGAGAAAGCACAAGGATTCTTTTGAACACTGCTGCCAGATCTGTGGAAGGCGATTTAAAGAACCCTGGTTTCTCAAAAACCACATGAAGGTTCATCTGAACAAATTATCAGTAAAGAGTAAATCTCCAAATGACCCAGAGGTGCCTGTAACAATTGGTGGTATGACACAAGAGGCACATGCAAACTTATATTCAAGATACATTTCATGTTTGCAAAGTGGATTTCTGTCCCCTGATAAGACAGGTTTGAGTGAACAAAACCAGATCCATAATAAAGGAGAGATAATCATGAAGGAAAAAGAAATGTTTGGAAAACTTCTTCCAACAGTTAGTAGCATTGGCCATACCATGACTGACGGGGAGAAACGTTCATTACTAGGCTGTTTAAATCTGGTGCCTCCTCTGAAGTCTAGCTGTATTGAGCGTTTGCAAGCTGCTGCAAAAGCTGCAGAAATTGATCCAGTAAACAGTTATCAAGCCTGGCAGCTTATGGCAAGAGGAATGGCAATGGAACAGGCTTTTTTGTCTAAAGAACAACAAATGCAGCATAGTCAGGAAGACACTTTGGCAAGTACAGGTGTTACTTTTGATAAAGAGAAGCAGGAATATGTGTTAGTAGGTGGAGATACCACTAAGCAGAAATTACAAGTTGACTTGGTTCGTAATGCTAAAATAAACAGTCAGAGAGATGTGATGAATAAACGTAGCCCCTTAGAATCTAGCAGAGGTTTTTTGTCTCATGGTATGGTCCAAACACTTGAGTTTAACATGCATGGTCCTGGACAGATAAAGGAAAAGCCAACAGAATGTCCGGACTGTGGAAGGGTGTTTAGAACCTACCACCAAGTTGTTGTGCATTCAAGAGTACACAAGAGGGATAGAAAGACTGAAGATGAAGGAATCCAGGCATGTCTTGAAGAGCGACGTGGCTCTGGAAGTGACCAAGAGTCTCAGTCAATCAGTAGATCTACAACACCAGGATCATCCAATGTCACTGAAGAAAGTGGGGCTGGAGGAGGTCTCTCACAGACAGGAAGTGCACAGGAAGACAGTCCTCACCCTTCCTCACCTTCCTCTTCAGGTATGGTTATTCATTTTTTAATTATTTTTTATGTATTTATTTTTTATCAGTTATTTTGTGAATTAAAACCTGATGTTAGTATTCCAGTTTATATATGCAGGGTATAAGCATGAGAACCAAGTGGCCAGCAAAGGCATATGATTACCTTTTTCACATTAACTGTAGATAGAAAATTCTATGTTTTTACTGCTTATTTACTTTTATATGGTCCTTTGTTGCAGAGATTATTATTCTAGGTGATGTATTTCATTTAGGAGTGCTGTTAAGACTAATGGGGGAGGTACTTGTTAGGTTCCATGTTTGCAAACTGCAGTTTTAATGATTGTATTCCAAATTTATGTTGCACATTTAGTTTTTGGTGATCAGGTAAGGCCCTCTAGGCACAAGTGCTTGACCTCAGGGGTGACCCAGGAGCACTAGAGAATTGTTTAGAGTCACACAGTATGCAAGTCGAGGCTGTGGGAATCAAACCCAGGTCTGCTGGATGTGTGGAGCTCATTCACAGCTCATTACCATACCCTCTAGGCTACTGAATACTGTCAGCCCCAGTTTAATTGTGAACATTTGACACAACCAACATGAACAAACACTTCTGAAATGAAACGTCTTGGCTCTAAAGCATACTGTTTTACTAGTTCATTGCAAAAAGTTTCATATTACCATTTGTATATATAAAAAAGCTGCTTTGTAATTTTAATCACTCTACAAGCCTTATCAACAGGGAACAGAATCAAGCCATAACAAATATTCTGTTACTAATGGCAACATTGATTTGTGCAATTGGACATTATGACTACAAAATGAAAGATAGCTGAAGTTGCCTTCAGGCATTGCATTGCTCACTTTTTAGGATTCGTTGAGTACTTTCGTTTGAATAGCACCAGAAAGCTATTCAATATTTTTAATTTAGTTATTAAAACAGTTTACTGTACAAAGCAATTTCCTGCCAAAGGGTTTACATGAATGCTGCCTCGGTTCTGTTGTTACTGCTAAAGAAATCTCACATTTCCCTTAAAGAAGTAACAAAGGAAAACAAGAAGGGAAATAGGTATTCTATAGCACTGGCTCACTGCAGACCAGTACAGAAATTGTTAAGACACTAAAATCTACACTCTGCATTCCACAGATTCCTATGGTATTTAAAGCTGTTGTTTAAATACCCATGAAAAAACACTGTCTAGTTTTGGAGTCAGGGCCTTCTTTCAATTTATTACTTATGAAACACATTAGAAAAGTCTATCTGGAAACATGAATAGCACATAATCTAAATGAGCAGTAGTAATTAAAACTGATTAAAAAACAAGGACATTGCAGGACTAGAATAGTGATACTATTTATTGATACATTACGGTTTAAATGTAACTTTTAAAATGTAAAATAAACCTTTATATAAGAACATGTAAATCATTTATTTTTTTCTTTATTGTCCTGTAATGATGCCAAGGAATATTGCTTTGTAAATTTTGTGCTGCTATGATTTTGATAAAACAATTTTCTATTATCAAGGAGAACTTCTTCAGCTATGTTATTTAGAAACAATTCAGCTTACATGTCACAGTAGTTAAACTGGATTTGTTTCTGTTGGGGAAATTATCACCTCAAGATTTGTAGGTAGGGGAACTATCATCTCTATTTGGGGGAACTCAACTATAGTATTAAGTGGAGAAAGGTCAGTGAGATGCAGGAACTCTCATGCAACTTTGTAAGAGGTGAAGGACTCCATTCTTGTGGGTTTGTGTTCAATTTAACCCTTGATATTTCATTAATTGTCTGTATTTATGTTCCCTTATTCTTTATTGTGTGGACATTTGCATGTAAACCAGATCTTCCCCCAGAATTCATCTGCTTCAACTGCTTGTCCCTGTTCTGATGTTATGATATCATTTGTGACATTATAATATGTTGGTGTGGAAATGTCTGTGATGTCACAAACATGATTTTGCTGTCAGGAGTGTGAGATGAAGTCTAGTGGACAAAAATGCAGCATTAAAGCAAATACCTTTAGTAATAAAGAATGTGGGGAGATAAATGCTAATAATTGATCACTATAACCTAAAGTATGTATGAATATTACATTTTATTTCACGTTTATCAAATATTAACTGTTCTAAAGTAAGCCAACAAGAGCTAGGATTTTTTTTTTTGCAGAGGTAAAAACTGATTGTCAGTAGTCTCTTTTTGTTGTTCCTCGTCTGGGTATGATTTTTACATTTTAAAATATGTTTGGCATTTTCATGAAATGTGAACATTGATAACTATTTCACCCTTAGAACTTACATTTAGCCCACATAATCGAAAACTTCTAACATAGATCACTCATTCATGACTCAATTTGAAAATCATTCAAGGACAGCAATTCCTTGATTAACATGGTTGCATTGTATTAGAACACACATAAAAAGTTTTGAAGGTCTACAGATCTGGAAATATGCTCACTTTCATTGGCATTGACCTTTCACAGCCCTCATACTACACATACCTGTAGTGTTTTTAAAGTATTTTATTATTGCCCAGTGTAAATCTAAAAATGATTCTGAATAGAAGGAAGTCCTTGAAGGTGATGAATTAAATAGGTAACACAGACATGTCCCCCAAGACATTTCTGCAAAACAAAGTTATACCAATTTCTAAGACTGTTGAATAATGCTTTAGAACTTCATTTGCATCACTTCATTTTCTTTTTTTTCTTTTTCTTTTTGCCAGAAAATTGGGTCAGTAGGGCCTGAGAAACTATTTTTTTTTCTGATCTTAACTAATGAATTCTTCTTTGTAAATTGGTGCTCTTAACATGATAGTAGTTTTGAATTCATCATAAAAACCTATTCAGCACAGTGCCTCTCAGTACAGATCTCGAGAAGAAGGCTTACAATGAATGGCAGAACAGAAGCCATTGTTACCTGATGTAATACTTTGTAAAGGAGGATTGGGAAATGAGTGTCTGTTTGAAAATGTCTGGCTCAGCTGGAGAAGAAAAGGGGTCAAGTTTGCAATCAAACAGTAATGGCAGAGATGTGTGACTGTCACTGGCAGGGGTAATGTGGTATGCAGCTGTTTGTTATGTGAGTAAAAGGATGTTTGAATCAGTGAACAAGTGAAAATGACACCAGTGAACCAGAAAATGTGTTTGTGCTTCAGCTCTGCAGACTGCTGAGAACCAAGCTGAAGAGCAACTACTGAAACCAGGACCTTTGACAAACTGAGAGGTCACTTTAGAATATTGATAAATCAGGTCACTTTTTTTTCCCACTTTGAGTTTTCTTTTCTGCAGAGTATTTCCATTATTTCCTATAGGCACATTTGACAGTCTGATAGCTGGTAGCCATGTTTTGTGTGTGTGCCATTTACCTATGTTTAAGTCAGGAGGAAACAGTTTCCACAAACAGGGTCATTTCAGTGAATAATATCAATTTGACATGCAGCAGTATTAAGTGACAGGGAGACAGTATTGCCTAAAGAGTAAAGCTCCAAGCTGTGAACCTGAAGGCCCAGCAGTCCTGGGTTTGAATCCCACAACTAACGAATGCATACAGTGTAATTCTGAGCAAGTCACTTAACCTCCCTGTACTCCCAGGTCGCACCAGGAAATGTGTTTCAGGTCTTTGTGCCTTACCTGGCCAAATATTCTAAAACATTTTTAAAAAAGTGTCCTCTGATATGCAAAAGGATTATGCACATTAGAATCCTTTGTCTAAGATTACTGGATTTCCCAAAATGTTTTTTTTTTCTGTTTTGTACTTATGGAAACACAATTTAGGAACCAGGAACTAAACTGTGTTTGGTCAGTCTTAAACTCAAGACCCTTTGAGGTTGTTTATAAACCAAAGTCATCATAAAATTAAAAAAATATTCTAACCCTGGTTAGAGTATTCTGTTTTTAAGTGGTGATTATATAAAATACACTCAAACATACATTATAAGATTGCAGTGTTATTAAGGGGTTATTTTGACATTTATATACCACAACACCAAAGAATGAGTGGTTTATGTTTGTCTTGATAGTTCTAAGATAGCATTACACTCTTATTTTTGTGGGGCTTTGGTGTATTTTAAGCATTACATTAGGTGGTCTTTATCTGGGTGTGGTATAAGCACTGAATGATTAAAGTTTATGATATATGATTTGAGTCAGTAATAATCACATAAAATTTCATTGTAATTCAGAGTTGTGGTGTTAATGCCACAACTGTGAATTCTACTTGTAAATCACAGTTAAAACTGTGACATCATAGCAGTGGTTTATCAGTCTGCACATGCTTGGTTTAAAGGGGTGCAACCATATATTATGACATATAAAAGACTTCCAAGAAGTTACGTAAAAGCTAAAATTTTCATCTGTGTGTTTTGATGACTTTAAATAAACCACTTGAGCTTCACTCCCATGGTCTATTGCGTCACCAAAACCCCTCAGTACAAATATTCCCTTTTAATGTACATTACTATTGGTCGTCATTTTTCCTATGTAAAAAGGTTTGGTGCACACAGGGAAAAAAAGGTAGACTAGATGGGCCTACTGGTCCTTGTTTGCTAACAACGTCAATGATTCTATGGGCCTGATTCCAGAAGGCATGGTGCAAGTCACTGATAATTGTGACTTGTGCCAAATGCCGATGCGCTGGGGACCCTATGCCTGATTCCAGAACAGCCAGGGTCCCCAGCGGCTACATCCATGACTTACGGTGCCCCAAGCATTGTGCTAAAGGGAGGGCACACCTGGACAGGGTGCCACAAGCCACAGTAAATGCCCATTGACAGGACATCAGCCCCCCAATCCCTAATCCCCACAGATGCCACCATGATGCCCTGCAGGGCTATCAGAACCACCACCCCACCCCCCCAGTCCCTGATTCCTGAGAATTGCCCCACAGGGAAGATCATATCTTCCCCATACCTGAAAAGTGCCCCACAGGGCAGATAATGTCTTCCCCTGTACCCAAGAAGTGCCCCACAGGGCTGATCATATCCCCCCAGTCCCCAAGCCTGGACCTCAATCACCAGCTCACCAGTAATTGTAATTATGTGCATCCTGGTAGCCATGGTAGTCTAGTGGCCCCCCACCCAGCAGTGCCAGTCCACCCCCGCACACCTGTTCCCAGTGGATGACTGGCACATCCCAACTCTCACCTCCATGGCTAGCTGCCAACTGAGCTCCCTCTTAGCACATACTAATTTACACAGTATGCACTCAATTAATGATAGTTCATTCATTAAGCGCATACTGTATACAGTAGTACGCTCTCAGAGGGAGCTCAATCAGTGGCTGGCCGTGGAGGTGGGAGGTGGGATGTGTCAGTCACTGACTGGGAATGGGTGTGGGTGGGTGGAGGTGGACTGGCACTGCTGGGTGGGGGGCACTAGACTACCAGGGCTACCAGGATGTGCTTAATTACAATTACTGGTGAACTGGTGATTGAGGATCAGGCTTGGGGACTAGGGGGACATGATCAGCCCTGTGGGGCACTACTCGGGTACCAGGGTTGAGGAAGGTATGCTCAGCCATGCAGGGCAATTCTCGAGGATTGGGGTTTGGGGGAGCCAGCAGCCTACAAAGGGCAGTTATGTGCGGTCCCCAATGAGGGATGGGTGGGACATATGTGGGTTCATGCGGGAGTGGCCGTTGGGTACACATGGCACAGTGGTGCACCCCCAGTGGATGCAGAGTACAGTTAGACTAGCTAATAGCTGTTCGAACTGTACTTGGATCAATGTCCTCCAGGGTGTCTCCTGAAATAGCAACTGGGCTGTTCCAGTGGATACCCTCCCAGAATAGGGCACAACTGCTGCTGTTAACCCCTTGTGCCATGTAACAGGGGGTTCATGGTGTACATGAGGGCATAAGGTCACTTCAGTGCAGGCAGCCTGCAACATGTCACATGCTGCCTTTTGAAATACCGAATGTCGGAACTCATGGTGCAAAGTACTACTTGCACCATTTGTTTTGGCGCAAGACACTGTGCGCCATGTGTATCCATTCTGGAATCAGACTCTATGTTTCTACAGCTTGCAATCTTTTAGTGCTGACATAGGCACTGAATAGTTATCAGGCTGCAAACGCATGCATTTTGTTCAGGAAGTATAGACTACCATATTACCAAGCTATTTAGAATGCATTATTTATGGTTTATAACATGTGTCCATGACTGTTCAGTGATTTCAGTGATCTAATTGGCTGAAGATGCCTAAACAGGCATGATATAATATTTTATGAATTCACTGTTCTTGTCTTTTTTATTTTTATTTGTTTAATTTATAAGTGGGATCAGGTATATGGTCCTACTGCAATATATACACTTCTTGGGTGGTTGAAGGCACTCAGCCTTGACTCATCCCTCAATACTCAACTGGGGTACGTGTTCACTAGAGTATATATGGAGTATATATGGTGTGTGTGTACATGAGCATATATGGAGTATACTGGTGTGTATAGTGACTTCATACAGCAAGCAAAAGACTGGGCACACATGCCTACTGCCAAAACAGACTTCATACACTGATGTATTTTAAAGCATTTATTTTTATTGCAGGAAAGTTAAACACAGACCCAAGGCCTGCACCAACTAGCTGCCCAATGTTTCACTCTGGGACTCTGGGCATTGTCAAGGGTACTGGCCACTAGTGGTGAGACCCTATAAATGCATGCATTGATTAAAGTATGATTTAAAGGTGCTCTGAATTAATTGTGCAAAGCTGCAAAAGTGCATGACAATTCATAAATATTACATCATGCATTACTGCATACAGGGAAACTCACACGCCAAACATTAAAAAAAAAACAGTTTGTTCATATATTTGGCAAGCAATACTTAAAAATTCATTTCAGATATTTGCTATATTCTTGCTGTATTATTCAAAGGATTGTACAGTGAGCAACTAGATTGTATAGAAACTATTATAGCAACTACTAGTCTACTAGTCTGACTTCATACCCCACTGTGTGTTATCCATTATATAAGGGATGGGCATAATTGGAAAATTAAACTTTTGTGGAATTTTGGTGACAAGTCATGATATTTCATGAAATGTTGTGGAATGTCATGGAATTCTGTGGAATTTCACAAATGTGTGTATTGTGTCTTAACAGTTATTTATTGATCTAGATACTGGAAAATTGGTATGCTTACTTGTAGTTAGGTGTCCAAAGAACATGCAAAATATCACAATATTGGGATGAGCAGTTTCAAACTTATAGGGGCTCAGAATCTAATATTTTATTTTGTTGTGAAATGTGAAAATATTTTTCTGCTTATAACTCAGTCCCCTACAGTATGTAGCTTGATACATGTAAATTAGCAAGCATGAACATCTTGGAAGGGTCAAAGAAGCAGCTAAATATGGATATATTTGGTTAAATAGTTCTTAAGTTACAGGGGGTTCATCATTTCACTATTTAATTATTTGTGAAATTGTGTTATTTCTTTAATGTGGATGTTTGTAGCTTCCCTATTATTGTAGGTATAGACATGAAATTTGGCACTCATACCCAGTGTCAATGGTGTCTGTAGTCTAGCAAAGCTGGAGAAGTTTCGTACAATAGTTTTAAATTTAAAGTAGAAGCACCAGGAATTACTAATTAGAAAAGTGTTCTCAAAAATTCATGGTAGTGTGATTAGAATTCCACTTAAAGATTTTAAATTTTGCAAAGCACTTAACTGTATCTGATAAGGTGAGCTGAACTTTTTGCATTCCACTACTTCCTTTCTGTGTGATCAGTTTGCCTCCCCTTGTAAAACTTAAGGTCTACAAGTATAAATCAAGATAGCAAGAATGGAGCAGTAAAAGTGACAGGTAATGGAGAGGGTAGCAAGGTAAGTGTAGGTCAGGGACAGCTTTGGAAAATAGCACAGGCAGGAGGGGGAGAAAGCAGTGAGGCAGCTGGAGAGAGTAAGGTATAGCGAGTCACGTGTGTAAATGCAAGGAGTCTGGAAAATAAAATTGCAGACCTGGAGGCCACCATGGAGGAGGGTAGCCTAGATTGGTGGCCATCACAGAGTCATGATGCACTAATTGTCATGACTGCAATGTGGCCATACCAGGCCAATTTTTGTTCAGAAGAGACAGGGAAGGGAGAAGTGGAGGAGGGTTTGAACTATATGTGAGGGAGGGGATCAAAGCTATGGAAGTGCAAGGGCACTTGGAAGAAAAGGAAGGACTTCAGATGCTGTGGGTCATCCTGGACATAGGTGCTGCAGCTGTAATCTATATAGGGATGGTATACAGACCTCCAACAGTGGAAGAGAAAGTATGAGGGAAGGTACTGTTAGCTGGTGACTTCAGTCTGCCAAATCTGGATTGGGGCCTTCCAGCAGCAGCTTCATCAAGGAGCAGGGTCATTCTTGACTCCCTATAAGGGACCTTTCTCAGGCAACTATCCAGCAAACCCTCTAGAAACTGGGCAGTGCAGGACCTGTTGCTTACAACAGGGACAGCATTGTAGACATTACAGCGGTCAACCTGCTATGTACCAGTGATCACCATACAATGTGATTTAACATTAAGATTGGAGCAGAGGGAAACCGTGTCAGGATGAGGGTACTTGAATTTTGGAGGGTGGATTTTAATGAAATGGGAAATGGAAAACTGTCTCAGAAACTGCCTAATGGAGGAGGAAATGCCAGAGATGGGTAGTGAAACAGTGGGGGAAAATAAGGTAGGGCAGTCCTAGTGGGGGGTAGGAGGAAATTAGCTGTTGGTTAACTAGGATCTGCAGCTTATCTGTTAGGTAGGAAAATGGGCAGACTAGGTGGGCCAAGTGGTTCTTATCTGCCATCAAATTCTATGTTTCTATGTTTCTATAATTAAAGTAACCAGCTTCTGCATGAAGAAAGTGAGTAAAAGCAAAAGGAAAATTAGCCTGTTACAGTACTCTAGGGAAGTGGCCATGGTGGAAAAGGGAAAAATAGTGGAATCAGGAGGTATAAAGGAATGCAGAGGGAGGAAGACAGGGAAGTCTACCAGGTAAAACAGGTGAAGTCACATAAGGCAGTGAGAATAGTAAAGTTGCAGACAGAGGAAAGGATAGCCAAGTGGGTAGCAGATGGAGATAAGGATTTCTTCAGGTATGTAAGTGAGAAGAGGAAAGCAAGTGGAAGATTAGTGACAATTAGGAGGACAGCAGAGTGAGATTGCATAGATGAGGACCAATAAAAAGCAAACATCCTGAAACAGGTACTTCTGCTCAGTCTTCACAGTGGATGGAGTGGGGACAGACCACCAGTAACCAGCATGAACAAAGGGGAAGGGGAGGCAGACTCAAGTCCATTTTCAGAGGAAAGTGTCCTAAAGGGACTTGCTGATCTGAAGGTGGATATGGCTATGGGATTGGACTGGGTACATGCAAAAGTACTGAAAGAACTTAGGGAGGTGCTTGCTGTCCTGCTAATGGCCTTATTAAACAGCTGACTGGAATTAAGCATGGTTCTGGAGGACTGGAGGAGAGAAGACATGATCCCTCTACATAAGAATGGCAGCAGGAAAGAGACTAGTAACTATAGGCCAGTAAGCCTCACTTCAGTGGTGGAGAAATTAATGGAAACACTGTAAAAATAAAGGTTGGTAGAGTACCTTGAATCCAATGGGCTACAAGACCAAGGACAACAGAAATGTTGCAGGGGTTACACCAAAAGCTCTGTGAGGAGAGACTGAGAGATCTCAACTTTTACACCCTGGAAGACAGAAGAGCAAGAGATGACATGATAAAGACATACAAGTATCTCATACAGGTGAACGGGGTGCAGGATGGGAATCTCTTTCAAATAATGAAGAGCACCAGAACCAAATGGCATGCAATGTATCTGGGTCAGGGGTGTGGGGGTAGGATGGATGTGAGAAAGTACTACTTCATTGAAAGAGTGGAGGAAGCCTGGAATAGACTGCCAGCAGAAATGGAGGAGGTGAAAAATGCAGAGGGCCTCAAACATGTGTGGGATAGACATAGGGGAAAAGTAGTAAATAGAGAGTGGGGAGGGAGAGTTACCAGAGTCCAGTTAGGGTCTGTGGAGACTGACTAGGCAGGGATCATCTAGGAAGACTGGGTGGGGCCAAGTGGTCCTTTTCTGCTGACAAATTCTCTGTTTCTATGTTTTTTATTAGCATGACTAGATGGACTCAGTAGAACTGCTCATCTCCCAGATGTCATCCTTATTTGTCACAGTCACACACACTCCCTTCTAAAGAGAGGTGCCTACTCCTTTTCCTGACAGACATAGCAAATTTGAGTATTTGGAATTTCTCCTTCTTTCCAGTTCCCCATACATTTCCCTCACCCCCAACTAGGTATCTCTGAGGGTTATAGTGTCTGGGACTTCTAAGAACATCAGGCTATCGGGTTAGTCAATTTTGCTGGAACAGTTCTTATGACTTGCTTTGAAGTCAGAACTGTTGTCTCTGTATGCTTCCTTGTCCCAGTGGGGGACTACTATTCTTGTGCTATGTAGCTCAGCTGTACTTCTCATGGTGAACCCATTCATCTAACTCATGTCACTGGTGACCCACTACACTAACAGACTCTCCAACCATTATCCATTAGATTAGATCCTTATGACAGCCCTGTCCCTTGACTTGATCAAGTCGCTCTCCCTCTTGGCACGTTTCACCCATTCCTGAACATTCAAACATTCCTTGCTTGAGAATGTCCTCTAACTGGCCAGAAAAAAGTGACCCTTCCTATTCAACAGGAGACTCCCAATTTCAATGGAATCTTAGCAAACATTTGCTTGTCTAATTTCTGTCACTGTCATTCCTCATGGGACTCAGGGCCATGAGTATGTTGAAGTAGGTCTCTCTGGATATTTTTCCCTTAGAAATATCCTTACAGTAATTTAAAATGTGCCCTCTTACATCCTTAAATCTTATACTGTCTATTGCAATGTGGAAAATAGACAGTTTCTCCCTCTGGCTGCTGTGCTTGGCTGTGGACCACACCCATTTGATCTGTATGGCAGGAAGGCAGGTACATCATCTTATATGCAGAAGCATCATGGTTCTGCAATGCCTCTCCAGCTGTGCTGCTACTTGTGCAACTGAGTCCCCCATGAATCTCAAATTATTATCATTATATTCAGCATTTTCCTTTCTCATCCATGGCAGTTTAGGCGTACTGTATGGTTGGGCAATATTTATAAATATGTATTTCACAAACTTATCAAAACATTTCACAATTATCACAAAAACATCATGGCATTTCATTTTAAGTATTGATGTTATTTTTCAATTTTCAGCTGCTTATAACATCTACATCAAACATTGTCATGCACAGATAGTAATTTATAGACTATGATCCTGCAAAACATGGTGCCATTGTGATCTCTAACTTTAAAGTTACAGGGGCTTATATTTTTGCAAATTATACACTGTACTTGAGAAACTTACCTAAAAAATGTCTAAATATTTGGCTGCTTGAAATGCAGCTCTATTTATAGTCTGAGATCTGAAACTTTTTATTTATTTATTTATTGTGATCTAGGAAAACCTTTGAGAACAAGCTCATTTCAGAGGTTCCACGTCAGAGTTAATACAGAGTTGAACAAACAGTATAAATAGCAGTAAAACAGTGATAATTGTATATACATTAAATAAACCTATTGGAACAATCAGAATAGCAACAGGCCTACAAAGATTATTGATGCCAAGGTGAATTGCAGTAGGGTGATTTGAGGGGGCAACAGTAGAGAACAGAGCTGAGAGAGATGCGATAAGGAGGAGAGAGTAAGTAGCCAGTGGGCCTCTGGGAATGGGAAGTACTAGTAAACAGAGAGATATTCAGCTAGAGGTGGGCCACATCTGTTTGAAATGGGGTAGCTACATAGCAGAGTCAAGTTGTCAGTGAATGTGAAAAAGGGGGTGGGGGAGGGTTCAATGGAATTGATAAGAGGAGAGGGTTAGTAGAACAAGTAGTTTTAGCATGTGCACAAAAAGGAGCAATTTGATCTGAAGAAAGGTGAGGCCGTTGCACGGCTAGGCAGTCAAATATTAGAAAATAGTCACAGCTGAACAAGGAGACAAGGTGGTTCCTAAGTTCCCATTTGAAAGTGCCAATCTTGGTTTCCGAGGTCAGAGCTGGTGGAAGATTACTAGTCCATTTGGGGGCCTGGTAGGTGAAGGCTCTTTGCCCCAGGGTTGTGCAACAGTGCAGTACTTTAAAGATCATAGTATCTGAGCTTCTGGTTGGGTGGCTGCTGTCATAGCAGGTGAGCAGCTTCAGCACCCCTGGTGGCATGAGGCCCAGATTAACCTTCTTAGCCAAGAGACAAGTGTGGTACTATAGTCTGCCTGAGAGCTGGAGCCAGTTAAATTGAGCATATAGATCACAGGTATGTGTCAATCTTGTTGCCCCTGTGAGGAGGCAGCATTCTTTATTCAAAGCGGTGGAGATATGATGAAGGGCTGAGTCCATTGCTGATTTATAGACTACTAGCCCATAGTCCACTGGTGACACTATAGAGCTAAGTATTGCCAGGTTGAGAGCATTGGGTGTATGGCTCCACCTGTGTCTGTAGAGAAGACCAATGTGGGTGTTGACCACCTTATCTGTAGTGTCTATATGAGTGCTGAATGATATGGTGCTGTCAAGGGTGACTCCCAAGTATTTGAAATTTGAAATTAATTCTAGCGGTGCCCCTGCTTTATTTTTTATACTGAGAGGGACATTTCTATGTCTGTTTTATGGGCTGTGGAACATCATGGTCTTTGTTTTCTTGTAGTTCATAGAAACATAGAATTTGATAGCAGATAAGGACTGCTTGGCCCACCTAGTCTGCCCATTTCCCTACCTAACTGATAAGCTGCAGATCCTAGTTAACCAACAGCCTACTTCCTCCTACTCCCCACTAGAACTGCCTTATGTCTGTCCCATGCATTCTTGAAATCTCCCACTGTTTTTGACTCTACAACCTCCTCAGGAAGGCCATTCCATGCATCTACAACCCTGTCTGTGAAGAAAATCTGTCTCACATAACCTTTGAGCTGTCCCCCCTCTAGCTTCAAATTGTGTCCTCTTGTTCTTGCATATCTCTTTTTCTGAAAGATGCTACCCTCTTGGACATTGTTGATTCTCTTGAGGTATTTGAAAGTTTCCATCATGCCCCCCTCTCCCTCCTTTCCTTGAGGTTATACATCTTAAGCTCCTTTAGTCTTTCTTCATATGTCTTCTGGTGCAGACCCTGCACCATTTTGGCTGCCCTCCTCTGGACAGCCTCCACCCTGTCTGTGTGTTTGCGGAGATGGAGTCTCCAGAGCTGTACACAGGACTCCAGATGTGGTCTTACCGACTGTCTGTAGAGATGCCCAACAACCTCCTGTTTTCTACTGGTGATGCCTCTCCCTATGCATCCCAGTGTCCCCCAGCCCTCCTTACTGCCTTCTCACATTGCTGGCCCACCTTTAGGTCTTCTGATATGACTACCCCCAGGTACCTTTCCATTTTTGTTGTCAGTATTTCACCCCCCATTGTGTACTCTTCCCCTGGGTTTTTGTTTCCCAGGTTCATTTCTTTGCACTTCTTTGTGTTGAATTTAAGTTTGCTATACATTTGACCATTCCTCCAACTTTGACAAGTCCCTTTTCATCCTTTCCATCCCACCTTGCATATCAACCCTGTTGCAGATCTTTGCGTCATCTGCAAATAGACATACTTTCCCTTCCAGTACCTCTGCAATGTCAATTTAAAGCCATTAAAAAGGACCAGTCCCAGTACTGAACCCTGTGGTACCCCACTAGTAACCCTCCTTTCTTCACTGTGGACTCCATTTACTATTACCCGCTGTGTCCTGTTGTCTAGCCAGTGTTTTACCCAGGCTACCACCCTAGGACCCACTCCAAGGCAGGCTAATTTATTAATCTTTTGTGTCAAACTGTGTCAGATGCCTTGCTGAAGTCTAGGTAGGCCATGTCCACAGCCCTTCCCTGGTCTACTACTTTGGTCACCCAGTAAAAGAAATCAATTAGATTTGTCTGACATGATCTTCCTACTGTGAATCCATGCTGTCTTGGGTCCTGTGCCCCACTGGCCTCTAGGTACTCAACAATTCTTTCCTTCAGAAGTGATTCCATCATTTTCCCTACCACTAAAGTCAAACTGATATGTCTGTAGTTTCCTGCCTCTGTCTTGCTCCCACTTTTGTGAAGGGGAATCACATCTGCCCTCCTCCAGTCCTCAGGTACCACACCATCCTCCCAAGATAAATTAAAAAGGGTAGTCAGTGGTGTTACTAGTTCTTTCCTTAGTTCTTTTAGAATTCCGGGGTGAATCCCATCAGGCCCCATTGCTTTATCCACCTTCAGTTTTAAGAGTTCTTTCAGAACCCTTTCTTCTGTGAAAGGACTAATATCAACCCCCCCATCCAGAGTGCTTCTATTGACTGGGTTAGGTATCTCCCCCTGCTTTTCCATTGTGAATACTGAGCAGAAGTATTCAGTCAGTATCCCTGCTTTTTCACTGTTGCTCTCAGCCCAACCACCTTCCTCTTTATTCAGCCTCAGTATCCCTGCCTTAGTCTTTCCTTGCTTCCCTAATGTTCCTATAAAAGGTTTTAGCCCCCTTCTTAACCGAGTTGGCTATCTTTTCCTTGGTTTGGGCCTTTGTTTTTCTGACTGCCTTCCCTGCTTCCTTCTGCTTTAACTGGTACAGTTCTCTGTCCTGCTCCTTCTGTGTTTCCTTATACTTCCTGGATGCTATCTTTTTCTCCCTTACCTTCTCTGCCATGTCTTTTGAGAACCATTGTGTTTTTTTCTTTCTTTTTGATTTGTTTATTTGCTTCACACAAAGGCTTGTTGCCTCTGTGATGACAGTTTTGATGTTTCTTCATTGTTGCTCCACCCCACCTTCTTGTTTGTGGTCCTTGAACCAATCTCAATTACCAAGAAATTATCCTGGAGGTACCACTTGAGCGTCTGAGGGTCCTTGTCACTTGCGAAGAGTACTGCGTCATATGCATGAAGCTGAATAAGGCAGTGGTTGGCAGAGGGAAGTTGATTAAGGAATAACCCAAACAGTAGGGGCCCCAGGATTGAGCCCTGTGGCATCCCAAAAAGGACAGGTCTACTGTCCTTTCTGCTGTTCATATATATGTAGTATGGAACTGCAAACATTCCAGATTCAGTTACATTTGGATGAGAGGTTTTAAAATTAGATAGACATAACTGAAAAATTAAAGTTTGGCACAATTTTATGAAATGTTCATGGAAATTTAACAAACTTTTACAGGAGGAGAACTTTAGTTTCACCTGAATTCCACTGGTGGAAGTTGAAATTTGCCCAGCTCTAACATATTATATTTTTTATACCACACTTGTGGGTGCATTGTAGGAAAATGAAAAGTATCATCTAGGAAGTGTTGAAATAGCATGTTTTGTTCAAACTTTTTATTTACACACTTCCTGTGTTATTGGAGCTTGATATGATAGTGTTTGTCTTAGACCTTCTGGGTTTCCAGGTTTACAGCTTTATACTCTGCTGCCATCCTGAAAGGAAATACAATACTTCTGAGTGAAGTATAAGTCAAATACATCATGGTGTCTCTCAGCATGCCCATATTTTACCTCTCTTTTGCCTATTCCAGTTTTTTCACTCATAGGTACACCACTCATAACTGATTCAGTTTGGGCAATCTTATGAAAAGAAATCAGGTACATGCTGAAAAGGAATAATGTGTTCCATATATATGTACAGCAGAACCAGCCAAGATGTAATACAAATTTACTGTAGACTGCTGCAATACGTTACAGGGAACAAAGCAGTTCAGTGACAACTAAGCCCTTTTGTCATGCAATATTTTGTGATATGTCATGTATTGCATTGCATCCTTGCTGGTTCAGCTATGCTGTATATACAGTATGTTAGGGCTGAGTTACTGTGTGGGTCGTATAACCAGTGTTTATGACAGCTCTTACTTTAGGTTGGACGTCTTAGTCCCTAGGACTGTGATAATTGGTATGCACCCTCTTGGGTCTAGAGAATGCATTTGTACAGTTTTACAAAAATCAGTTTGGTAGACATTGGTTAAAAATTGTTACATGTATGTACCCCCCCCGAAGACATGTTTTAGTAATTAATGAAAAAAAAGAAAGAATTACATTTTAAAATGTTCAGGTTCATTAAAGCTGGTCAAAGAATATGGCATTTTCATGGTTGCATAACTAAATATCTAAGTTATGAATTTAAAAGTTTGAAAAATGTTTGCATATGAGGACCAAAGCAAAAAATGGCTAAAAGCAAGTGACAGCTTTTTTTTCTAGTTTAAGTAAGACACAGATATAAAAAAAAATAAAAAAATAGTAAATCCTGGCACGTAGGTGGTTCTGAGAACATGATCCAGTGACACAATATTTTGTATATTATGATTTTAATGCAACACATATGTGAATTCCTTTGGAAAAAACATTGAACAGTACTTTTGAAAAGCTATTGAGCACACATACAGTATGTACTCTAAGAACAAATTGACAGAAACTAAAAACCAACACAAAAAGATAGGCACAATGAGAAATATAGGGCAATGTGATGATTTGTTTTTAGCTTTGCAAAATTTTTAAATCACTAACAACACTGTGAAACATAAAAAAGCATTTTTTTAATGTTTGTGAATTGTTTTATGGGTACTGAATACTGAAGTAAAAAAATGTTGAGAACAGGATGACAATAAAGCATGCATGTACAACATATTACACTGCAGAAAATATAGGAAGATTATGCATGTTCACTGGAGCGGAACTCAAAAAATACCATAGCAAATATATATATAAAATGTAAAATCTTAGGGTTAAGGTGCACAAAGTAGGGGAATCAAAATTTAGGGAACAAATTCACTGGAGCCTTGAAGAACTGTGGTGGGATGTTCCTTGGGATTTGAATGATCACATAGTGCAGTATTGATGTTACCCTAACTTCACTTCTTGCTTGTCACACAAAGTAAAATACTGACACAGTAATGGGTAACCTCAACACTGCATCTTGTGATAGTTCAGACCTCCATAAACAGCACACCATAGATTCTGCAAGTCACCTGGGATGTTTCACACTAACTTGATGTTCCTACTTTATGTGCTTTAACAATAAAATGCATTTACATACTTTTTGAAAACATATGTATGATATATATATATATATATATATATATATACTGTATGTGTATATATATATATATATATATATATATATATATATTCTTGCAAAAACTTTGTTAATGCACGTTAGGTATCTTAATGCCACAAAAGTAGGGAAATGTGAAATAGGGCCCTACACCTCTCCAACCATGGGTGGCAGAGAACTATGTGCATTAGCTGATAGATGCACTCTTTTCCCTATGCATCTGAATCTGCAGCCACATGGAATAAGAGGGACTACAGGGCCCTGCATCTCTGCAGCCCAACAGTCAGTCAGTAGGTGGACAGAATCTTCTCTTGGTGCAGGACATCTGCATCTGTTCATTCAGGTCCTGAAGCGACCTGCATGAACAAGGAAATGATTCCACTGTCTCAAAAAGAAAGGAAATTATTTTCAAATAAACTTTGTTAATGCACAATTAGGGTACCTCAATACCACAAAAATAGGGAAATGTGGTGTTAGGGTTTCCAACCTTAACTATCCCCCTGCCCCCCAAGAAGCAAAAGGAAAAAGCGTTAGGGTTTTGGTTCTCCAGAGTATTGGCAAATCAATGGTGGGGTCTTCCTTGGGGTTCTTAATCCTAATGCTTGACCCTCCCTCCAGCCCATAAGCTACAGTGTGAAGCACAAGGCACAGCTCCAAGCCAGTGCCTCATAGAGATACACTCTTCAAAGGTAGAGAAGTATGTCTTGCCACTGCTGCCAACACAATTTGTTGTACCTTTCTTCACAGAGGGCCCTGTGTGAAGAAAGGATGATGTTTTTGCTGAGGGAATGGGGGGCATTAGGGTTGAGAACCCCAAGGAAGACCCTACCACTGATTTGCCAAGACTCTAGAGACCCAAAACCCTTATGTTTTTACCTTTTGCTGCTGGGGGTGGGTAGGATGGAGTTAGGGCTGGAGACCCTAATGCCACAGTTTCCTACTTTTGTGGAGTTAAAGTACCCTAACATGTGCATTAATGAAAATTTTTTGCAAAGAACTTAATATCTTTTTGAGATAGTGGAATTGTATCCTTATTCAAGCAGGTCCTTTTGGGACCAGTGTGAACAGATGCTGATACCCTGCGCCAAGGGAAGACTCCATCTGCCTACAGAAATGTAAGGCTCTTGTGGGCCCTGTACTTCCATGATACACTGGATGTGAAGAATTCATGTGGCTGTCTGATGGGCTGTGAAAGCACAGGGCCCTGTGGTCCCTATGCTTCCATGTGGCTGCAGGCACAGATGCACAGGACAAAGATTGCATATGTCAGCCATTGCACATGGTCCTCTGCCACCCATGAGTGAAGAAGTGTAGGGCTATATGCCAACAGGACAGTTGTCTTCACTATTTGGTGCCTGGGCCCATGCAGACAACCCTGTACCTTTCATTCCCTGGCTGATGGGTTGTCTGTAACAGTGCCACTGCCTAACCTCATGCCATCCAGCTGGGTCACTGAGTTCACCCTTGAACTCAGCTCACCAGCATGGGCTCACAAAGCATATCCGCTGAGGTCAAGACTGGTACTACACACAAAGTTTGTTAACAAATATATAAACATATTTTTAATTTTGACCCCAAATTTTGAAGATCTTACTTTTATTCTTTGATATCTAAACATGACATGTACCATTTATAGTACATTGGTCAAAATGTCTTTTCACATCAGAAGTGCAAAAACACATCTTGTCCAGGATTCAAAAATCTATGTGTTACATTTATGAGATGATGTAAAAAAATGGCTATGTTAAAAGAATGGAGTCAAAATGTTGAAAATAAACAAAGTTATCCTTGAACATTGAAATACTGCAATGTTCACTGATAACCTAGCCATTTTACTGTATTGGTACACTACATTTTCAGCATAACTTTCTTATTATCCCACCTCATGAACTCAGAAGATGAACATTTTCAAATTCTTGCAGAAATGTTATTCTGTACCACAGAAATGTCATTCCACACCACAGGTGTGAAAACATTTTTTGGCTAGGATCTCAAAAATGACAGCTGTCACGTTCATGAGGTAGTATGAAAAAATGTCTATGTTGAAATATAGAAATATAGAATTTGATGGCAGATAAGGATCTCTTGGCCAATCCAGCCTGCTCATTTCTTCCTACCTACACTATTATAACAGACTGTGCCTGATCTATAGATCTTTTGACATAGAGTCAAACAATTTAAAATTACCAAAGTTGCAAGCGAGCATACAAAAATTTCAACGTATGCTCATAACTTTGCCAATTTTGCATATTTTGACCCTACATTTTGAACATAGCTTTCTTATGACACCACCACCACATGCACAAGGGTGATGAACATTTTCAAATCCTGCTCAAAAGATGATTTCGCAAAGTGACAACAAAATCACCTTTCTCACCTAATTTGCATTCTTCCACCATCATTGATCTTGAGGTAAGGTCTCATAAAGGCCATGTCGAAAATTTGGGGTCAAAATATACAAAAATGACTAAGTAATACATCAAAGTTCAAACCCCCATTGAAATACTGTACATTGAACTGCAATTACCTTAGTTTCTCATATTGCAGTATGTGGTGCCAGAAGCAAGATGTGTCTATGATTGAAGAGTAGATCTTCACCATGGGACATGTTAAGGTGAGTAAGGGTGTTGAGGGACATATGGGTGTTAAGTGATGTGTGCTGAGTGGGAGGTTGGGGTGGGGGATCAAATCAGTGAGGACCTGTTTTCTTTTTTTGAGAAGAGGGAAAAACGAGAGATGGTTTTCATCTTTGCAGGGAGCTGTAACATTCTGACACTGGGGAATGGGCACCCCAGTGTCACAGGACTGTTCAGTGCACTGGGGGGGTAGGCATCCTAGGGCAGCCACTTACAAAATGGGATGCAGTGTATTAACTGCAGGGAAGGGGGGGGTCAATACAAGTGGTACCCAGTCTGCTTATAATACACATACACACATTTATAAAATATTGGAAAGGGTGGGCAGGTGACCTGGAGGGAGAAAGAAGTGGTAGCAGAGTGGGCACCCCTGTCCACTTAAAAAATAAATAGATAGATAGATAGATAGATAGACAGACAGACAGACAGACAGAAAGGTAGACAAATAGACAGATAGATAGATAGATAGATATAGATAGATAGATAGATAGATAGATAGATAGACAGACAGACAAACTACTTCATCTGCAGGGGATCGTCGGTTGACTGCTCTCAATGCACCCCACAGCATGAGTTCCAGCTGCGGCTACAGAACTCAGGGAAGTTCCACTGTCTCATACATAAACGTGGGTCAGGGGCTCCTCTTGCTAAGCTGGGCAACATGGATTTAAGGGTGCCCAGAAAAGATATTTCTGACATATTAAAAAAAAACAAATATACCGCAGAAGGAATCTAAAGGGTCCCATTTAGCTAGGTTCAGATGTTTGTTTTGTTAAAAAAAAGTATTATTTGCATGCATTTGCAGTCTTCACAAGTTAAAAATCAGAAATAAATGGCATCTGAAATGATTGATATTATTTTCAGCATGAGAGGTAAATCATGAAAATAAGCAGTCACAATCTTTTTTTTGTTACTGTTCATGTCAGGATGTTAATTCTAAAATCGTTATAACTCTGGAACCATGTAATGTTTTTTTCTCAAAACCTTCTAAAGGCATACTTTTGGCATGGGCCCCTTTAACCCTGAAAAATTCCACACTGTCTAGGGTGTAGGTAAGAGCAGAAAAAAAATGTTAAGTACAGGGAAACTAAACATGTTTTTTTTCCATTTTTTGGTGCTCCATATCTCAAAAACTGAAGAAGATGCAATCACACAACTTTTCTCATCTTGAGACTCTAGCAGCCTGACTGCACATGCCAAAGTTTGGGCTATTTCATCAAACAACGCCAAAGTTATTAAGGTGCAAAAATTGGGATTTAACATTAAACCGCCTACTCAAACCTAAGTATACAGTAAGGGCATTATTGCACCCCTATAATACATATTCATAGATTATATATATATATATTATATATATATATATAAATATTCATGGCAAAAAACATCATTTAATGCATCAGTTAGGGTTGTTCCACAGTGACAAAAGTGAGGAAATTTTTTGTTAGGGTCGAAAGCCCTCCTTGAACCACCCCAGCCTGCCCCCCAACCGGCATCGGGGTATACGTTGGGGTCATCGGCCCTAACTCTCACCCCATCACAGTGTAAACAAGCTAAGGCATAGGAGAATGGGGTGAGAGTTAGGAGCGACAACCCCAACACACACCTCGATGCTGGTTGGGGGGGTGGGCTGGAGTGGTGCAAGGGGGGCTTTCAACCCTAACACCAAATTTCCTCACTTTTTTCGCTGTGGAACAACCATAACTGATGCATTAAACTGAGTTTTTTGCCATGAATTTCCTTTCTTTTTTGAGAATGAGGACTATAAATAGTGAATAGAATGCGGTGGTGGGAGCGTGGGCTCTTTGGGCCCCGCGTTCCCACCACGTGACATCTTGTGACATAGTAACGGTAACTGCAACACAAACACAAGCACTAACGGTTACACACATGGTAACACAAACGTAAATGGTAACGCACATGTTAATAGAAATGGAAGTGCAAAGTGACACCAAAGCAAACAGTGATGCAAACGGAAATGCAAGTGGTAACATGCACGGTCACGGTACTGTTATTGTAAATGCAAATGTCAACTGTTACAGCAACAATAACACCAAAGGGAACAGAAATGTAAAGGCAAACGCAAGTGGGTATGGAAACGCAAAGCATAACGTGCACGGTGACGGTACCACAATCGCAAACACAAATGGTAATGGTAACAGCAAAAATTACACCAAAGGAAACAGAAACAGAAAGGCAAATGCAAGCACATACAGAAACGCAAACCGTAATGCACACGGTGATAGTACCGCAATTGTAAATGCAAATGGTAACGGTAACAGCAACGATGACACCAAACAAAAGAGAAACGTAAACGGAAGGGTGGCCACAAACACAAATGAAAATGCACACGGTGATGCAAATGGAAACACAAAGACAAACATAAGTGGAAACGCAAATTGTAACAGTAACGCAAATGCAAGTACAAAAGAAAATGCAAAGGGTAACGCACACAGTGGTGTACATGGGAACAGTGATGCAGATTGGTTCAGAAATGCAAGCGGAAATGGTAAGGGTAACAGTAACGTAAATGCACACCCTGGTTTTCCCCAACAGCTGCATAGAGAAACACAGTGAGTACAAAGAATGTATGCATAATAATGGGGCTCGGAGCAGAAAATGAGGAGTTGGGAATACTAAATTGCTTATATCTCAGGAACCATACGACATATAAAAAAATTAAAGTTTTGTATGAATTATGACTTTTCTGTCTAGTTTTGTACTTGGCCCCCAGGGCTAAGTATTTTTCTGATGAAAAGTCCATATCTCACACCGTTTCCGAGATACGGGCTCCGAAAGGCGCGGCGAACGCCATAATATTATCCTATGGGGAAAAAAGTGAAGTTCGGAGTGCCGTAACTTTGCTGCCTGTAATATTTTTTCACCAAACCACCAAAAGGCACATCTGTGGGTTGTTGGCTTTCTTCCCTTTAAATTTCAGCCCAAAAGACCAAACTGTTCTTTTGCAGCAGGGTGGCAAAGAATTCCTGTCATGCGGAGGACGTCGCCAATGTTAGTCTATAGGAAAACGCATCAACTTTGGAGTGCTGTAACTTTGCATCCCTGAAATATTTCTTCACCAAACCACCAAACAGCACATCTGTGAGATGTTAGCTTTCCTCCTTCTAAATTTTAGCCCAAAAGACCAAACCATACTTTTGCAGCAGGGTGGCAAACAATTCCTGTTATTTTGACCATAGTGTTGAAAAGTAGTGTTGTGATTTGCGACACCTTTAGCAAAAATTTGTGACAGTGTCGCAAGTGTGACACTACGTTTCCCAAAAATTTGAAAAACATATTTCTGGGGTGTCTAACCCCAAAATAAAGACATGGTTAGCATCCTCGGGGCTCAACTAGGCAAACACAAAAAGAATGATGTCCCTAGATGGTCCCAATTTTAAATGCCAAGCATTTTTCTGATCAGTAACTGAAAACAAAATGGCAGATTTGTGACACTACTAGGGTCATCTGTGACACTAAAAAGTGCATTTGTGAAAGTGTCGTATTTTTTAGCTTTTCCCATTGACTTATAGTGGGAACTTGTTTTTTGAATAACTTTTGAACCATTCAATATTTTTTCACAAAATCTTCAAAAGGCACATCAGGGACCCTGGTCACATGGTCTCTGAAGTCTTTGGACCAGTCACACAAACTGTGAGACCTGTAGGAGCGAGCAAAGAATGCACACAAACAAATAATTGTGTCCCGGAATGTTGCTTAATAACTCCACAGCCGTATATCCAACCAGAACAAAGGTTGTTAGATCCCAAGATCTATGGTTACAGCCTGTGCCTGCCAAATTTCAGGCAGATCTGTTGAACAGTGGCAAAGTTATTAAGATGCAAAGTTTCACCATTTAACCTTAAATGGGTTACTCAACCCTAATTATGGTAGTACTACAGTGCTACCATAATATATATATATATATCTATATCTATATAGATATAGATATATATATTCCATGAAAAAAACTTCATTAATGCATCAGTTAGGGTTCTTCTACAGTGAAAAAAGCAAGGAAATTAGATTTTAGGGTGCCCACCCTGTGCACCCCACCCCCAGCCTGCCCCCACCAACAGGCATCCGGGTGTGCATTGGGCTTTTTGGCCCTATCTCTCACCCCATTCTCCTATTCTGCACCACCTCAGTTTGTTTACACATGGGATGGGTGAGAGGGCCAACAACCCCAATGCCTGTTGGTGGGGGCGGGCTGGGGTTGGGGTGCAAGGGGTTGAAACCCTAAAATTGAAGTTCCTTGTGTTTTTCACTGTAGAAGAACCCTAAATGATGCATTAATGAAGTTTTTTGCATAGACTTTCCTTACTTTTTAAGAAAGAATAGAAAAGTAGAAAGTTGCACAAGTTAGTGGGAGTGCGGGGCCCACCAACTTGTAAGTGCCAGGACACATTACACACCCAATGACTAAAAAGTTAATTCACAACAGCAAGGCCAGCCACCAAACAAATGTTAATGTAGTAGAAAAATAGAAAACGATGTGCACAAAATGTAAACTGCGCCACACAATAGATCCACAAAAAATATATTGTCTGACACATAAACACCTCTAGTAACATCGACAGGACATGCCGTCAACACCCTCCAAATTTCAAGTAAAAAGACCAAACCGTGTCCAAGATAGGACATGTCAAAATTTTAAAATTTCATTCATCAGAGTGGCACAGTTCCAGATATGTTGACATTTAACACACACAATGACTGAAAACTATATCCATGACACTAAGGCTAGGTATCCTATGAATTTCAAGCCACCACCACAAGCAAAACACTGTCCGCAGAACGTAAACTGCACCATGCCATATCTCTGCCAAAAAAATATTTTCCAACATGGAAACACTGTAATTAATATCCACAGGACAAGCCATCAACACCATCCAAATTTCAAGTGAAAAGACCAAACCGTGTCCAAGACATAACATTTTAACGTATGAGATTTTCATTCGTCAGACTGGCACAGTTCCACACCTGTTGACATTTAACACACATGACAACTGAAAACTACATCCATGATACTAAGGCTAGGTATCCTATCAATTTCAAGCCACCACCACAAGCAAAATACTGTCTGTAACACGTACAGTGCATCACACAATATCTCCACAGAAAACTTTTCTCCAACACATAAACACCATAATTCACATCTACTGGACATGATGTAAACACCCTCCAAATTTCAAGGAAAAAGACCAAACCGTTTCTGAGATATTCAGTGTTAAAAATTGGTAACATTTCCCTATCTATTCCATTATAAAAAATCTGCCCATCTTGTCCCTATCTCGCGATCAGAGATGGCGATCAAAGAATCTCACAATCAAAGAATTTGTAGGCTCATGAACAAAGAATAAAAACTCTTGTAATTTAAAAAATCAAAAGAATTGAGGTAAACCACTGCCATGGTTCAACAAAACGAAGCCCCCTGAGCAAAACCCACCCTCATTTGACTTCCTAGGGCACCCCTGGGCTGAGAAAATAGATTTTTTAATCCAGCCATCTCATCCTACCCTCACAATGCACGATTGTGATCAAGCAATCTTGCGATCAAAGAATTTTCAGGCTTGCAATCAAAGAATTTGCATGGTCATGACCAAAGAATAAAAACTAGTGAAATTTACAAAATTAACGCAATTGCAGTAAATCACTCACTGCCATGGTTCATCAGAACGAAGCCCCCTGAGTAAAACCCACCCTCATTTGTCTTCCTAGGAGACCCCTGAGTTGAGAAAAATTGATTTTTCTTCTGGCCATCTTGTCCCTCGCTCCCAATGCATGATCGCGATCAAAGAATTTGGCGGTGAAAGAATTTGCAGGCTCGTGATCAAAGAAATTCCTCACTCTTGAACAAAGAGTGAGGGACGAGATGGGCAGATTTAAAAAATGATTTTTGTAGCCCATGGTGCCCTACAAAGTAATATAAGGGTGGATTTTGCTCAGGGGGCCTCGTTCTGCCCCATCTGAATAAAAAAAATTAGTTTTCATTGTCCCTGGTAGTCTAGTGGCCCCCTCCCCATCATAATAGTGTCCATAGTGATCCCTATATCCCTGGTAGTCTAGTGGCCCCCACAATGAGTATTTTATTAATATGTCAGTTTTTTATCCATGGTAGTCTAGTGCCCACCCCCATGTGTGTTTATTAATATTTCTTTCACATATCCTTGGTAGTCTAGTGCCCCCCATCTGTATTTCATTTTTATTTATAGCCCTGGTAGTCTAGCTGTCCCCCCCCCACCCCATCACAATAAAATAAACAAGTATGGAGCTTCTGATTTGGACAGCTTAAGGTAGGAGTGAAACAAACTGACTAAGGAGTCAGAGAGTTTAAAAAAAAAACATACAAACCAACAAAAAAATGACACACCAAGATATAGGGTTCAGCAGTTTGATGCACCAATATATTATTAATGGAGTATATGCTTGGTGTGTGCACTGTTTATTTTTTTGTTGTTGTTTTGTTTTGATACATTTTCAGTTTGTACAGCTGCACCTTTAGGAGTCATATTTGCCCCTTACCTCCTTCCCTTTCTGCTAGGGAGTCAGAGAGGCCCACTGCTTTAAACTTGTCCTGGGGAAGGGGTGTACCACAGTGTCAAAGCTTTAGCAAAATCAGCAAATATGCTGGAAGAGATCAGTCCCTGATTCATATCTGAGAGGATTGAGACAGTAAGCCAGATGAGGGAGCTGGAAGTGGAGTGGGATTTCCTAAAACCAGACTGGAAAGGGTTAAAGAAGGAGGAGGAGTCAAAGAAGGAAGAGAGCTGAGAAAGAACAAGGTGTTCCTGCAACTTAGCTGGTGGTAACACAACCTGCTAGTAACAAACTCACTAAAGCAAATGGAGAAAAGACTGCATCCCAAATGGGATAGTGCCTTTGCTCTTAGGAGCCATATTCAGTTACTGACATGCTAGTAACCATATATGGTATGCAAGCTGCTAAGGGGGCTCTTTTCATGTCATTATGTGGCCATAATCAGCTCTTCTCAATGCTTCCACACACAAATGCATGGAGGCATTGTGCTGAGCCTCTACTAGTCACTGATGCTGAGAAACTGTTCTTAACCTTCTCAGTCTATTGGTTCCCCAGTCCCCAAGTAGATCTTAAAACACCTGGTAGTCTAATGGTTCTCCCATCTGAGCACATGTCTAACCTCCTAACCAAAGGCCAAGCTATAGGTCTGGCACCATGCCTTGTGTGTCCAAAGCCATATAAATCATGGGTGTAAGTGACAGATCTAGAAACATTCACCACAGGTCTGTCACTTTATGCTACAGGTTTGGGGCCATGCCCCACAGGTCTGCTTTTTCATGTAGGTCCCTGCATGAAGCAAGATACAGGTCTCCAGTCATGCTTTGTGGGTCTGCTAATTTCACAAAGCCCACAAAACACATTTCAGAGTACATTTACAAAGTCACACTCTTGCTTTTATGAGGTGGGGAGGTGATAAGACCACTATGAAAATTTGGGGTCAGTCTGATTTTAAATGACCAAGTTGTGGTCAAAAATGAAAAAAGGAAACAGTAGGGAAAGGATTTTTTTTTCTGTCACTAGTAAATCTCATTGTCACAAAAAAGCATTATAAATAGAACATTTAAAACAAGTTCTGCACATGCATGACAATGGGATTTTAACAGTTAAATAAATTAAAACACAATCTTTTCCACTGAAACCACTTACTTTATCAAAAACACTTCCTTGGGTCAAACTGTAACAAACCTGAAAGTATCAGGTTTTAACTATTAGCCATTTTTGAGCTACAACTGAACAAAAGAAAAGAATAAGTCTTAAGTTTAATATGCTATGTATATTTAATCATCTAGATCTTTTACACAGCTGAACTGATTATTACCACAATTTTTAGGATCTTCAGATCCTGGGCCACGGAATGTACATGCCAAATTTCAGGATATTCAGTGTAGAGACTACTGTGTTATTAGGATGCCAAAAATAAGGCTTTAATATAGAAATGAATTTGTACCTTTAATTAATGTGCTCCTGATATAGATATATTATTTGCAAAAAAACTTTGTTAATGCATCAGCTAGGGTTCCAGCTACAAAAGTTTGGAAATGTGGTGTAAGGGTTTCCAACTCTAAGACCCCACCCCACCCTGCACACATCAACAGGCATCGGGGGTGTGCCTTGGGGTCATCAGCCCTAACGCTCACCCCATTCCATAAGAAAATAAGCTGAGATGGCTATAGTATAGGAAAATAGGGTGAGCATTAGGGCTGATGACTCCAAGGCACACTCCCAACTCCTGTTGATGCGTGCAGGGTGGGAGTGAGGTGTTAGGGTTGGAAACCAAATGCTTACACCACATTTCCAAACTTTTATGACTGGAACCATACGTGATACATTAACAAAGTTATTTGCAATGAATTTCCTTACTTTTTGAAAAACTATAATCGTAGCCTTTTTCACTTGTGGGTGCACAGGCCCTCTGGTCCCTGCACTCCCATTCCATCCATAGATGCATACATATATGTTGCCATGGAATCATTTTAGCCAAAACAGCAACCAAACTGTCAGCATAGCCATGCTATTACTTCACCTCATGAACACTGGACTGAGAATTTTCATATGTATGCCAAAATGTCATTTCATGCCACCACAACATTATTCCATATCACAGGTGAAAAAGCACAGTTTGGCCAGGAATTCAAAACTGGCAGCTGTCATGTTCATGAGGCGATGTAAAGAAATGGCTATGTTGAAAATTTGGGATGAAAATATTGAAAATTATGAAAGTTAGGAGCAAGCGTAGTGAAATGTCAGAAGATTCCCAGAATGCTGCCATTTTAACATATTCTGACTCCAGATTTTCAACATACCCATCTTATGACCCCACATCATGAATAAGTATGGTGACAATTTTGCACTCCATCCTGAAAAGGTGATTTTGCCACCTGACTGCAAAAGCACATTTTGGGCAGGATTTGCAAAATGACATCAAAACTGTTCATGAAGAGGGGTCTTTAAAAAAGTATGTTGATAATTTGGTGTCAAAATCTTTAAAAATGACAAAGTTATGCACCAAAGTTGAAAACCCAATTCAAATACCTTGAACCGCATTTACCTTACTTTCTCAATTCTCCGGTAGTCTAGTAGTGGTCACTCCCTACTCCCCCATTTCTGTTGCCATCCCCATATGAAAAAATATATTTCCCTGGTACTATACTGGTCCTTCCCCCCCCGATGTCCAATCACCATCCCCATATAAAAATATATATTTCTCTGGTAGTCTAGTGGTCCCTCCCCTATTCACCGATTGTCATCCTTGTATAAAAAAAGTCTTTCCTTTGTAGTCCAGTGATCCCTCCCCCACCCCTGCTGTCCAGTCGCTGTCCCCATATATAAGAATACATATTTCCTTTGTAGTTTAGTGGTCCCTCCCTCCCTGTTCACCGATCGTCCCCTTATGAAAAATGTCTTTCTCTGGTAGTCTAGTGATCCCTCCCCCCCTTCAATGTCCAACCACTGTCCTTATACACACAAATATTTAAATTCCTTGGTGGTCTAGTACAACTCCCATCCTGTCATGTAGTCACCCACAATCCTACTCCCCCCGACTCCTAGTCATTGACCAGCATAGCCCTCCTCTCACCATTATGGCTGGCCGCCAACTTAGCAGTGAATGAGCACACACTGTACGCCACCCTTGATGACCCCAAAGCACACCCCACACCTGATTTACAAAGAGGCAAGAGAGATGAAACCCTAATGGCCTTTTCTGTTGGTGTCTGCAAGGTGGAGGTGGGGTGTTAGGGTTGGAAACCCTAGAACCACATTTCCCTACTTTTGTTGCTTTAACCCTAACTAGTGCATTAACAAAGTTTTTTGCAATTAATTTCCTTATGTTTTGAGATAGTATAATGGTATCCTGCTTTCCCTGTGGGAGCACAGCATTCTTTAAGCTCTGCACTCCCATCCATCCATAATTTTGCAGATAGTGTAATGGTATCTTTATTTGCTGGGCCATGCACTCCCATCCCTTCATAGTTATGTATATGTATGTTGCTGTGGAAGCACAGGGCCCTTCCATTTGTACCACAGCAGCAACCAAATTGTCAGCATAGCCATCTTATTATCCCACCTCATGAACCTGGTACTGGAAATGTTTAAATCCCTGGAGAAACATCATTCTGTGCCACATTAACGTCATTCCACACCACAGGAATGGAAATACATTTTGGGCAAGATTTGAAAAATGACAGCTGTCACTTTCATGAGGTGGTGCAAAGATATGGCTATATTGAAAATACGGGGTGAAAATATTTAAAATTTTAAAAGGTACGAGGGAGTATAGGTAAATTTCTATGGATATGCATAACTTTGTCATTTTAACATATTTCAGCCCCATATTTTGAACATACCCTTCTTATGACTCCGCCTCATGAACAAGAGTAGTGAAACTTTTCAAATCATGTGCTAAAGGTGATTTTGCCAAGTGACTGTAAAATCACCTCTCACACAAGATTTGCTTAATTTCACCAACATTGTTCCTGAGGTGGGGTCTTACAGAGGCCATGATAAAAATGGCAAAGTTATGCATTAAAGTTGAAAATCCCATTGAAAGACATTGAACTGCACTTACTTTATTTCTCATATAGCAGTCACTGGTTCCAGCAGTAAGGCATGTCTTCAATCAGAGAATGGATCTTCACCCTGGGAACTGTTCAAGTTAGTGAGGACATGGAGCTGGACTGGTGGTGCTGAGGGTTGAGGAGCTGGATGCCAGACCTCGTGCCGCAACGGTGACCCAGGTTCAGGAATGAGCCTGGATCATCAGGGGCTGGCAGGGGAAGACTAGGATTGAGCATCTGCTGAATGCTCTCCTAGTCCTGGGGTGGGCTGGGGTGCACTCACTGCATGGTAGTGACCTCTGGGGACTACCGGCGGTACTACCAGCATGGTGACATGTGGGGAAGGGGTGAGGTGGATGTTAGCACATTGTGCCTGAGGTCATTGCATGTCTGCACCCCAGTGGATGTTAACAAGGAGGAAAAAGGGCTGGGCACAACTGAGCAGCTTGATTGCTATGCCCTGAGCCACCTGGAGGACTTGTATGGAATCCCATCAGGGGGTCCAGGGCTATCCTGTCTGTGTGCAAGGCATGGGGGGCTCACCAGCAGGATGGCATGACAGCCATCCTGGATCCTCCTGGGTATGGTTTGAGCTGCCCAGCTCTCCAGGTGAGCAGGGCTAGTGGCTGGATGCCCCATGCCAGTACATGCACTGCAGTAGGTGAAAATAGCAGCCATGATAAAAAAAGTTAGGGAGGACATGGGGGTCTGTGTGGAGGATATGTGGTGGTGGTGGTGGATGCTCAGTGGTAGGTTGGGGTGGGTGGTTGGATTGGCGATAGACCTTATTTACAGCTTTAAAAAAACATTGAGGGACTGTTTTCTTAATTTCAGCAGACAATGGCCATCAGAGGGTGGAGGTGCCACTAGATATCAGGGAAACAAAGAAATCAGAATGGGGACTGTGATCAGCGGGTGAGGGTGCTACTAGACACCAGGGGAAAACTTTAGAAATTATGGGGATGTGAGGATGGCCATCTGAGGATTGAGGTGCCCCTAGATACCAGGGCTAAATTAAATATTTATGGGGATGGCCACTGGAGGATGAGGGATGCCACTAGACACCAGGGAAATATTTAATAATTATAGGGGTGGTGATCTGACTGTGGCAGGCACCGCTAGACATCAGGGTGGAATTGTAAAATTATGGGGATGGCCGTTTGAGTGTGAAGGATGCCACCAGACACTGGGGAAAAATTTTATTCATTACATGGACAGCAAGGATGGCCATTGGGGTGTGAGGTTGCCACTAGACACCAGGGACAAATTTAGTATTAATGGGGAGAGCCATTAAAGGATAGGGGTGACACTAACCACCAGGCAAATATTTAATTAATACAAGGACAGTGATCGGATGGTGGAGGCTGCCACTAGACACCAGGATAAAATTATACAATTATGAGGACTGTCATTGGAAGGGGAAGGGCACCACTACACACCATGGAAACATAATAAGTATATAGGATGGCAATTGGAGGGTGGGTGGGTGCCACTAGAAACCAGGTAAAAATTTTAAAAATTACAGGATGTCAATGGGAGGGTGGGGGCACCACTAGCTATCAGGAAAAATGTAAAAATTACAGGGACAATGATTGGAGGAGGGTGCCACTAGACACCAGGGAAAATTCATATAATTACCGAGACACCTTAAAAAATCCTTTTTTCATTTGAAGGAATCCTTTTCTGTATTGAGAAAAGGAAACAAAAAGGATCCCTTCAAATGAAAAAAAGAATTAGCAAAAAACTAAGTCTGAAATCCTTTTCCATTTGAAGGGATCTTTTCTTATTTGAATATTAAATGAAAAAAGGATCCTTTCAAACGAATAAAAGAATGGCCAAAAAAAAATAAGTCTGAAATCTTGTTCCATATTAGCAGAATATGAAGAGATCCTTTTTTGTTCAAATGAAAAAGGAGAAATGAAAAAAAACTAAGTCCAAAATCTTTTTCCATTTGAACCGATCCTTTTTCATTTGAACGGAAAAGCCCTTATGACAAAAGCAGAAGTGAGTCACGAAAAAGGATTTAATTAAAAAAAAAACATTCTGATGTCACTTTTCCAGCAGGAAACTGTAGAATCCATCTAACGGAGTCCTGGTGAGCAAGCTATATATCTTGCTATCTCTGTAGGATGTCATTTTTGTGGGTTTTGAAATTTTTTTTAAGAAAAACAGAAAACAAGGTGGTGGCAAACAAAAAAGTTTTTTTCCAAATGAAAAAGGATTGGCCTCAAACAAATATTTTTTTCTTATGGACCAAACTCCTTTTTTGTTCCAAACATCTGTCCAAAAAACTTTAGTGAGTATGCCCAGAAACCAACATTTTAAAATGTAATAACTTGGTAATGGATTAATATTTTTCACCAAACCAGCAAAAGGCACATCAGTGTGACAATCCCTTTCAACCCTGAAAATTTCAGACCACAATTCCAAACCATTTGGGTGCAAGGTGATGACACAAAAACATCAAAAAACATCAAATTTTTATGTTTTTGCAGTATTTACATCTCATAACCTGCACATTTGACCAGAATGAAACTTGGCATTTTGAAAGACCTTCTCCATGAGACTGCACCTGCAAAATTGTGTGCCAGTCTGTTGAACAGTTGTGAAGATATTAAAGTTCAACTTTTGAGGTTCAACATAGAAATCTATGCTCAACACTACTACAATATATATGTATACAATAGAGGCACAGTAGTGCCCCCATTGTTAGGGTTGGATCAGCACTTATATGTTAAACCCACATTTTTTCACCTTAATGACTTTTGAGTACTTTCATGAAATAGCCCAGTACCAGGCATGTGCAGTCAGGCTGCCAGCATCTCAAAATATGAAAAGTTTCATGATGGCATCTTGTATGTTTTTTTGAGATATGGACTGGTAAAAAAAAAAAAAAAAAACCTTTTTCCTATACTTAACAAAGCATTTTTCCTTTCATCTATAGCCCAGATGGTATGAAATATTTTCCTGAAATTTTCAGGGATGATGGGGTCTTTGCCAAGAGTGTCGTTTGGGTGTGTTTGGTGAAAAAATATCATACCATTTTTTGAATTATAACGATTTTTGTGATAGCTGTTAGGCAGGCAGTTAAAAAAATTTCAAACTGTTTAGGATTCACTGTTCATGCTCAGAGAAATAGTGTTCGTGATGTCAGCCATCTTGTTTTTTTTTTCCCCCATTTTAAAAATGATTTTCTAAAGAAGTACTGCTTGGTAATGAATGAACAAGATGTGTATTTAGGTCTCCCTCAAATACTTAGTTCATTTTCATCTTAGAATTTAGAAACTTATAAGGCAAATGTGTGTTTTTGTGTCAAGAATCATTTCTCCAGTCACTTGCCAATGTAAAATTATGCATCAAAGTTGAAAACCTCCTCCAGCAACTGTGTTTGTACTTGAACCTCCCCTGCTTTCCTCACTCCTTCCATCCATCTTCCTCTAGATGCTTACATTGACTCAGAGCTTGTCTATATGCCCTCTGCTTGTTTGTTCCTGCTGTTCATCCCCCTCAACACAGGGCTTTCTTGAATAGCCTTTAACCTGTGTTTATTGCAAGTACTGGTGTTCTACTATAATGCTTTCTATCTTATGCAATGTTAATTCACCTATACCATTTTGCTTTTGTACTGCTGGATCATTAACTGTTATTCCTGATGACATACTGACTGTTAGAAACAAATGTATTGTATTGTATACTGTTTCCTGATGTGGAGCCTATAAAGGAGTCTTTGACTCAATGGTTGTAATTCCAAAATTGTAATAAATGTAAACATAAAAAAAACATTGAAATACACTGAATCACACTTACCTTAGTTTCTCATATTGCAGTTGGCATTTCCAACAGGAATATGTGTCTTCAATTGGAGAATGAATCTTTGCCCTGGGATTTGTTCAGATGAGTGAGGGTGTAGGGGTGTGTGCTGCAGGGTGGTGGGTATTCAGTGGGAGGTTGGGGTGGAGGGTCAGAGCAGCAAGAGAACTTTTCTTTTTCACAGGGAAAAAAGACATTGAGGGATGGTTTTCTTCATTACAGGGTATTTGAATACAGGGATGGCAAATGGAAGGGTGGGGGGGCACTAGACACCAGGGAAACACTGTAAAATATGGGGATGGCAATTGTAGGGTGGAAGTGACACTAGACACCAGGGAAACATTGGAAAAGAAAAGGATGGCAATCATAGAGTGGGGGTGCCACTAGACACCAGGAAGACAGTACAAAATATGGGGATGGTAATCAGAGTGTGGGGGGGTGGACACTGGACACCAGGGAAAGATAAAAAAATACATGGACAGCAATCAGAGGGTGGGGGTGCCATTAGACACCAGGGAAATATTGAACAATATGGGGACAGCATTCAGAGGGTGGGGGGCCACTAGACACCAGGAAAACATCAAAAATGATAGGGACAGCAATCAGGACGGGGGTACCACTAAACATCAGAGAAATATTAATGAATACTGGGATGGCATTTGGAGGGGTGGGGTTCAACTAGACACCAGAAACATTGAGAAATATGGGGGGCAATTGGAGGGTAGAGTGCCACTGCATACAAGGGAAACATTGCAAAATATGAGGACAGCAACATGAAGCTCAAGAAATAACTGCAAAATCCTTTTTTCATTTCTAGGAATCCTTTTCATATAAAATGAAAAAAAAAGGAAACAAAAAATCATCTCTTCGAACTAAAAAAGAATCACAAGAAAACTAAGTCCAAAATATTTTTCCATATGAAGGGATCCTTTTTTGTTTGAACAAAAAAAGCATACAAAACAGGATCCCTTCAAACAAAAACAGAATTGGAAAAAGACTAAGTAAAATCTTTTTTCATTTGAACAGATTCTTTTTTCTATGAACAAAAAAGCATACAATAAAGGATCCCTTTAAATGAAAAAAAGGAGGGAAAAATTAAGTCCAAAATAGTTTTTCATGCGAAGGGATCCTTTCTTGTATGAATGAAAAAGGTCATATGAAAAAAGTAGTTGCGAGTCATGAAAAAGATGTACAAATAAAACAAAAAACACATTTGGAGGTAATTTTCATACAGTTAAGTGCAGAATCCGCCGAGGAGGGTCCTGATGACCAAGATACATGTGTTTGTCTCTCTGAAACATGTCATTTTTGTGGCTTTTGAAAAAATAAATTTGAAAAAAAAATGGAAAACAAGCTGGCAGCATACCAAAAATGATTTTTTTCCATACAAAAAAAGAGTGACCCCATATGAATAATTATCCTTGTTTGTATGGACCAAATTATTTTTTCATTCCAAGCAGCTACACAAACGTGCCTACTGAGCATGCTCAGAACCAACATTTTTAAATGTAATAACTTTTGAATGGATACATATTTTTTCACCAAACCAGTGAAAGACACTTCCGTTGGCCAAGACCTTTTTTATCCTGAACATTTCAAACCAACATTCCAAACCTTATGGGTGCAAGGCGATGACAAAAAACAGCAAAACAGTAATTTTGTGTTTTTTTCAGTATCTGCATCTCAGAATCCGCACATCCAACCAGAATGAAACTTGGCACATCACGAGATCTACAAAATGAGACTGCAAATGCAATTTCTTTGGGAAATCCATTGAATGGCTGTGAAGTTATTAAAGTACAAAATTTGAGGTTTAACATAGAAACCCCTTCTCAACCCTAAATATAATGGTGCTACAGTGCCACTATAATACACACCCACATTAACATATCTCTCTCTCTCTCTATATATATATATATATATATAGAGAGAGAGAGAGAGAGAGAAAGAGATATACATGGATGGGATGTAAGCAGAAAGAGCGGCTCAAATAGGTATAGTGGTACAGGTGGTAAGGCACATCAATGGAAAAAAAAACAGGAACCCATGTGCAAAAGGAGTCCTTGACAAAGAGTACAAAAGTGAAAAACTGGAGGAATTTTTTTTGCACTTTTGATGGTCAGTCTATTTGCTGTGATTTATTAAAGCATTTTTCAGCACATATTTTTGTATTCTGGGTCTATCCATCTTGCAGCTGTTTATGAGCGTGAGTGTGTGCTCACAGGTTCTTGCTTTTTGTTTTTAATATATGGATGGGACTTTTTCACATAGGATCCATTATCGGTTATTTTCCTGTATACCTATGTAATTAATGCTGTATGCCACTGGAAAAAAGCACATACAGAACAACATTAGAAAAACAAAAATGAACAGTTATCAATTAAATCAATTTACACAGCAGTTAACAAATATTCAACACTAATTACATCAATTACCATTACAATTAGCAAATTTACCACAGGATACAACTATAAGAATCCCAAACTTACAAAACCCCTATCCAACCCTCCAAACAAAAAAAAAACAGTAACTTAACAATTCCTCCCCTCTACAGGCAAACAGCCATCTCCTTTGACACTTCAATCAATCAATCAATCAAATCTTTATTTATTCAGGTGAACATCATTGAGCACAGCTCATTTGCAAGATGGACCTGATAAGGTCAAGGTTCAATAATTGGTACATGTATAGGAAGCTTTAAAACACGTATATACTTATATACAGTAATCAAGGTTCAATAATTGGTATATGTACATGAATAATTAAAACACTTATATACAGAAATCAGAACAGAAATTGTTTAAACATAACAGGATATGGTAGAACATATGAGATGCACTCTAGGTAAACCAGTATATACATATCAATATTGGCAGTAAACATGGCATACATTCAACATGATATACCCAAGATTCCAAAGATCCAAGGGAAGTCAATGTGGACAAAGAGAAATAGTGATTGGATGACTGAAGAATTGGTCATAGACTGAGACAAGTGACATGGTAGGAAGGGGTATGCATGACTAGAGCAGGGCTGGTGCTAGAACTGGGAGGTGAAAGGCAGTGATAAGGGCTAAGGTGGAGCCTGGAGTTAATGGGAGAAGATTATAGCCAGGGGGTGAGGTATCTTGGAGATGAATTTTAGGAAGTGAATTGCCATGATATGATGGCAGCCTGAGAGGAGGAAGGAAAGAACTGCTAATAAACTAGAACTTGTGGAAGCAATTGCATTTTTCAGGGAAGTGACTTAGGTATAGATGCTTGAAGGATGCTAAGGATACCCGTTGATCAGCTTCAGGACTTTGAATCATGTTCCATGATATAGCTAGATTATAGCTGATAGCAGATCTCCCATGCCGGTGTTGACTTTAAGCACTTTGAGCATAATGAAATTGTAGCTTCTTAGGGCATAGGTGCCAGCTGTGGCCTGTGCTGGGCAGTCTAATATATAGTTTGGAAGCATCTTAGTCAAAATTCTGTATGTCCACACTGCAGCATTTCTGTTTCTTCTGAGATGTAGAGATGTCCAACTGACTGCTGCAGAGAGCAACAGGTGAGTGTTAAATGGTAGATCTGTTATGAACCTCAGAGCTCTGTGATATAGTGTATCCAATTTGCATAGGTAGGAGATAGGGCAGTGACTATAGAGGAAGTCTGCATAGTCAATTACTGAGAGAAATGTGGCCTGGACCAACCTCATTTTGGAATCTCTGTTTAGAAAGTGCCTTTTTCTAAAAAGAGACCAAGTCTCTGGATGCTTTTTAAAAGTTCTTCAATATGAACTGTGTAGTCAAGTTTGCTATCTATCCACACCCCAAATACTTGAATTTTTCTACATAATCAAGGCTTTCACCAAGGATAGTGGATAGCTGGGGGAGGTTGTTTAGTAATGAGGGATTTGTATGGCTTTGGGTGGAGAAAAACATTGATTTTGTTTTCTTTGCATTTAAAAGAAGCTTTTTTCCAATAATTGATGTTGTAGTATAGAGGATTCTGTTTGTAGAACTTCACAAGCAGTAGCAGGCGATGGGTTGCTGACATATAAAACAGTGTCATCTGTGAACAAGTGTACAGTGGCTTTGGTAAGATTCGAATCAATATTGTTAATATAAATGGCGAAAAGGATAGGGCCCAGGATAGATCCTTGTGGAACTCCTCTTAGAAGTGGTTTTAGTGGAGATAGGTCTCCTTCAGCTTTCACTTGCTGTGTTCTTCCTGTTAGGTAACACCTGAACCATGTAAGGGAGGATGGATCCAAGCCTATGGAGTGCAAGGAAGAGAGTAGCAGCTCATGGTCCACCGTATCAAATGCCTTGCTTAGATCAAGGAATACAGCACAAACGCTATTCTTTTTTACCCAGTTCAGTTTGCCAATCGTTTGTAACTTTAGCCAGTGCAGAAATAGTACTATTCTTAGACCGAAACCCGGATTGTGCTGGATTTAAAAGATTAGATTCTTCAAGGTAATCTCTTAATTGGATGCTTACCAGTTTTTCTAGCAGCTTAGATAGTACTGGAAGGATAGAGATTGGCCTATAGTTGTTAAGGTCCATGGGGTCCCCTGATTTCAGTAGAGGGAAAACTCGGGCTGTTTTCCAATTTGCAGGAATAGAACCAGATTTTAAGGACAAGTTAAAAAGGTGTGTTAAAGGAACTGCAAGTGCATGCATTGCAATCTTTAGAAAGTAGGGGTCAAGGGAGTCAGCACCTGCACTTTTTTTTTTATATCCATCTGCGAGATTAGATCCTCCACTTGTTTCAACAGAATCGGTTTGAAGGAGAAGGAGGATTCAGCTAACTGAGATCCTGTATACTGGGAGCTTAACTGAGCACGTAGCAGATTGGCTGGAGAGGTATCAAATGCAAGGCCAGTGGTTGTAAAATGATTATTGAATGCATCCAGTATTTCCATTCTGTCCAAGATTGTCACCTTGTTGTGGTGCATTTGAGCTGGTAGTGAAGTGCTAGGATCTTGTCCCGTTATGCCCTTAATAGTGCTCCAGAACCTGGCAGGATTGTGGTATGAGGAGTCGAGTTCAGCCATGTAGTAGGCAGCCTTAGCATCCCGTACTTTCTTGGTACAGCTATTCCTGGCTTTCTTAAATATCAACCAGTCATTTGGGTTCTTAGTCTTCCTTGCCTTTTTCCAAAGCTTATCTCTCTCAAGCAGGGCTGATTTAAGGTCAGGTGAAAACCAACGACAAGATTTGTTTTTAATTTGAACTCTAGTAATTGGTGCATGAGTGTTAAGGGCATCTAGTATTATGCTATTTAACACCTGATGAGCTTTTTTCCACTGAGTCTGCTAGGTAGAACTCTTGCCATCTTGTAGAGTGATTTAGATCATGAAGATATGCCTCAGAGTTGAAAGTTTTCTTGGATCTCCTCAGTAGGAATTTAGCTGGAAAGTAGTTTACGGATGACCTTATTCCAGCAATAAGGCAGTGGTCACTTATGTCGCTGAACAGCACTCCAGCATGCGTGAAGAGGTGGGGTTTGTTCACCAGCATGATGTCGTGCAATGTGCTGTTGCTCAGAATTTTTGTTGATTCTTGTTGGTTCATATATAAGTTGTGAAAAACCATATGTATCACAAAATGATACTAAAGGAGCCGCGGCCTTGGATAGCCAATTAAGGTTTAGATCACCTAGGATTATGGCCTCTTCAGTATCAATCTTGATTTGATTCCCCAGGTGGGCTAGAAGCTTATGATCCACTGAAGGGGGCCTGTAGCAGCCAACTAGCTGAAATGCTGCAGTGTTGGAGAGAGCCACTTTGAGGGATAGACATTCAAATTCTTTGGGCATAGATGTTGCATCTAAGCAAGTTACAGATATATTGGATTTGACATATATAGCAACTCCCCCAACCCTTGTCTGGCAATCCGCTCTGAATATTTGATAATTGGGTTAGTTTATGTCTCTGTCTGCTGTGGCGGGTCTGAGCCATGTCTCTGATACCACAAGAAAGTCTGGAAAGTATGGGCAACCCAGGATTGTATCAACGTGAGCTTTTTAGCAGACTGCAGGCATTGATATGTAGAAAGCTTAGACCTTGGTCGAGGCTAAGTCTGTTGGTGAGGTAATGCACTGTGGAGGTCCGGGTTAATTTTCACATTTCCAACACAGATCAGGAAAAAATTAAAAGTTTCATAAGGGCTTCAAGAGAGAAAATGAGGAGACTATCTTTGGTCCTCCTTTTCTATTCAGGGCTTCGTTTTAAGATAAGCCAGTCAGGGTTATGGGTTCGTGCCAATACACTCAATAGCAATCTGGTGGTCAGGCATAATGGGGAACTGTATACCCAATAATGGGGTACCGAGCGATATGTTGATAGAGCAATTTGCATCCCTACATGGAGGTTACCCCACTGGTTAAATTGTAGCATAGGTAGTGCATAGATAAGGATCCGGTCCTTCTTTAATAATGGCAAAATAGCGAGACTAGGAAGGTGGGACGCACTTTTTAGTGTGACAGTGGCAGGGAGGATGTCTTTTTCCCTGAACAACATGAAGAACATAGCCAGGAGTATCCAAAGGGATCCCCCCATTATGAAAGCAAGGTTGATGATTAAATGGAACTAGGAAACAACAGTGTAGTAGCAGGGAGAACAATAAGGAAGGGTTGCTGATTTGGCAGTACAGCAGTGGCAATGAGACAGATTACTGGATAGCATGGCGTTGGGGGCAGGAATTGTAATTTGGTGGGAAAATGCCTATAAAAATAACATCTGAGGAGGGGGCAGGGTGGTGGGCATAAATTTTGCGGCTTTCCTGTACCTTCCTGGCTGTCCCTCCTGGTTTCTGGTCCCTGGAGGTGGCTAGGCAGTTGCTGCCGCCCGCTGGCAGGCGTGAGCCCTGGCTCACAACGAGGGCTTCCAACAGGGAGCTTCGACTGGGAAGAGACAGAGGATGGCACAGGAGCTAATATTTAGGCAGGAACAAGCGTTTCTGCTGGGCAATTCAGACTTAAATTATCACAGCAAAAGGCTGTGGGGGGGCTGGGCGCCGTAGCCTCTGGCCCACTTTAAGTTAACAACAGGATGCTGTAATCACTTAACCACAGTTACACTTAACAAAAAGCCCCAAGGATTTCACAAGTACATGAAAACAGCTCTTTTTGGCAGGATTTAACAAATTAAACTTAACCCAACAACACCTTTTGCCATGAAAAATCAAGCAATGCAAGTGAATGGAGTAAGGGGACCAATCGGCTGTTAGGCGCAAATGATAATGCAGGCCATATGCCAACGAGTGAGTACAGTGATTTATGTAGAAGACCAAGAATCCCTCTAGTGGCAGGTCTGTATAACCTGATAATGGAAAACTAGCCACTTAAAAAAAAAAAAGGTAGTTAGACTTATCGGAGCCAAGGCAGAGGTCTTGGATGGGGGGGGGCAGGAATAGCAGTCAGAGAGAAGAGGTGTAAGCACTTTAAAACAGTAGTAGAAATTACAATCCAGCTAATACAGTTGAAAAACTTCTAATAACACAGTTAAAATTTGCTTAGCTCTATTGAAAATCTAACAAAGTGCCAGGTGTCTATAGCAGGGGAAAAGTCCTGGTCAATCAGAGTGGGTTTGCTGGAAGCACCCATGTTCCGATTGGCTGCGCTGTCCCGTACCTTCCAAGGAGCTGCAGGTGGGTGTCCTGATCTTGGTCGGTGGCTGGCTGAGTGCCGGCTGACCGTGGGTGAGCTGAGCAGCCCTGTTCAGTTGTCTTCTCAGACACCATGCCCTCCATGCTGCTACCACTGGCACTAATCCCAACCTTTATCAGCTGCCACTCCCAGTGGCACATACCATGCCAGTCCTGACCACAGAGATGACACTCCATCCTGCCAACTCCATGCTGCTCCCCATGGCAGATGCCATGCCAGTCTTGATTGCTCACATCATGCAAACTTACAAAATGGACCACCGCATTCTCTTTATAAGGGGACCCTGTGCTATGGAAAAACTAAGTTGCCAAAAATGAGCACACCAAAAACATCACTACACTACTGAGAAATACTGGGACAAAAATCTAAAAGGCAAAACCTGGAAATTATTGCAAAATTGATCAAAACACAGAAAACCACCATCCTTACATATTCAATCAAACAATCAAATCAGTCTATCAAACAATCAATCCTACTGTGGACTAAAAGTCATAACAATCTGTTACATACAAAATGCATACAAACTGCAATTGAAAGTGATCAACAAAATTTTCAGAGATACATCATAATAGAGTCAGTAAGCACAACAGCTTTGATAAATTGCAATATCCAGGGATATATTCTAATATATAATTTAAAGCTCATTAGAGCATTTATATAAGGGGAAAGGGAGGAAGAGCCTAACATGCAATACTTTTTCTCCCTCATATCAACTATTCCCTCTTAGCTGCAATGATTGCAAGTTGCATGTTGTATTTAAGGTTCAACAATAATCTAAATAATTCCATAGAAGGTTTACAAACATCTGCAATAAGTTCCCTAAGACCCTTCCTCATGTGTCTTTATACCACTTACAAATGAATATTATAGTAAGTTCTCAATTATCTCCTAAGTTACAGTCACATAATACAGGATAGCTAGCTATGCACTCTTTTTTAATTAATTATCTTTTATTTACCCAAAGTTTGTTTTCTTTTAATTTAAAAATGGAAAAAAGTGTATATTCTTGTGTCCCTTGGATTTTTCAGCTGGTTTAAATATGATTCCAACTGATGCACCAGCTTAATTGTAATATGGAATGACATGAATTTAGTGTGCTTAACTATTTACATCACTCTGCTTGGCCTTGTCAGCAAGCCTTAGTTTATTAAAGACATGTATTTAATATTTATGTATTTATTTGGATTTGGAAAATACCTTTGAGTGATAGACTCATTTACAAAGGTTCCACATCACAGAGATTAGATACAGACATTACTAATGATTGTTCAGTGATAAAGTTCAGTTTGTTACAAAGAACAGCAAAGACTAACATTCAGATGCTAGGGTTACTTAGTACAGGTCTTACACAGTACAGGTTGAATGCAGATATGATTACAGTTAAAATCCCATCCCAATAGACCACGGAAAGCCCATGTATGAAAATAATAGGTCTTTTAATGTTTGAATCCAGTCAGTGGAGCTGTGGAGCATCCTCTGTCCAAAAGATTTTTCTTTTTTGTTAAGCACATTAGGGGTTAACTGCTGTATACACACTTTGAAGTTGCATCCAATAAGTGATGGCGTACAAATTTACTAACAAAATAATATTAATGTCACAAAATTCTTCCCTAATGAAGCCTGCTGGTGTCAGCCTAGGCAGGTTCAACAAACCTCTGTAAAATGAATGCAGGGCCTTGTCAGTATTAGCTAAATGAGAAAGTCACAGACTTCAGTGGCATAATGTGCACTAGCACTGGCTTTTGTGAGGCTAACTGGTAAGGCCCTCTCATAGATTTGCTACCCATTTTTGTTATTACATTTCATAAGGCCTAAGGCAGTGTTTAACTTTTACAGTTATCATATATTTCCTCAACAACCCAGTACTACTGAACTTAACTCCTAGATAAACATATTCATTGAGCTTGAAGAGGCAAATAATTTATTTTCCTGGTACATTACATTTTTTTCTTACCAAGAACTAATATGTGGCTATTATTACTATTATTATTATTATTATTATTATAACTGGGTTTTGCATTTTACCTTAGGGAAACCTGTCTTGTAATTTGACATTATAAAGGAGTGTTTATAATGGCAAAAATGAACTGGGTTTCACCTTGCTCTGTGCATGCACCACCCCTAGCTCTTCCGTGCTCTTCACCATTCACCGCTCTACTTTTCTGATCTAAACTGCATGGCCACTCTGACTCGGTGGTAAGTTATTTTTTATTTAATCACTGCTCACAAACCAAGTACCAAGAAATGAAAAAAAGAAGGAAAAAACATAACTGCTCACAGATGACCATGGACCACACTGAAAGCCAACTGGACCATGGCTGTGCCAGAACATCTCTTATTTTATATAATTGCTGTGGCAAAAAAGCAAAACCCAGCAATTACATAAAATAAAATATGATGTGGTGTGTAAAACTCAAATTTTACACATACCCTCAGTGTTGGATGCCTAGATAAACACCTCAAGCTTGGCACTCAGGGTTTATGTGGCATCCAACACCTCAGGTGTGTATAAAAGTATTGTTACACACACCATCCCATACTTTATTCTATATATTATTATTTTGTAACTTTAATTTTTATATATTAAATAAAATAAAAGATGGGTAAGTTTTGTATAATGGTAAATAAGAAACATTGGTGGGGGGTAACTAGATCATAAAGTCACTTATCGCTTGGGCCTGTGGCTTTATGATCTGGTTAGCCAGCTCAATGAGTTTATTACACTGTATTCCACGCTAACCTGTTACTTATTCTATATATATTCTGTAGCATACAAGGGTGCAAGTCTGGTCCAATCATATAGCAGCATAGTCTTGTATGTATTTCCTCTAACTTTATCAAATAGATAGTTTTAGTTGTATCAATGGGACAGGACAATTGAAGGGAAAAAACCTTCAAGTACATTAAACAGAATGTGACAAAATAGTCATTACTTGAGTAGTGCACATCTTTTACTACAAAAAAAGCAAAACACACAATTAGACACATATATATCTTTGAGGTCCTATTTTTACATTTGTGGATGCTATTTGATTAGCTGTTTGAGAATCTTTGTATAAATCCCAGTTGTCCATTGAAGTGTATTAATTTTGCAGCTATGTGTACTAGTCTATACTTATGAGGAAATCCATTGACAGGGCACATGAAAGCTATTATACTCAGCATGAGTATCCTGACATGGACCAGAGTATAACATGAAGAGTTTATCTCAGTTAGGTGATAACCATCTACTAATCAAAGAGGAAAACAGGCAAAAAATTTTAAGTCTGAGGATTAAGATCTTCAGTTTTTTGCTTAAGCATTCCAATTGTTCTTAAAATATTTGGCAATGTCAATTAGTAACTGAGCAGAGCTAGCTGATGAACACAATTTTCCAGTAGACTGAGCACCCTATTGTTGTCAAGCTAACAGCAGATTTCTGAGGTCATTATCATTCCCTGGTAGCCTGGCCCAGCTGCTCCACACTGTTAAAGCCAAACTTTACACTGGAGCCTTGGGATGGCATGCAGCAACAGGGGGCTGGGAAGGGCGGAGTGGGAAGCTGGACAAGCAGCTAAAGATAATCATTACCCTACTGCAGGAAACAGGAAGTAAAACTTTATAAGATGGGTCCAGGAAAATTGCTTTCTAGGCTGAATTCCTGCCCCTCATCAGATCTGCTTCCCTCAAGGTCTTGTTTAGGCTGCAAACATGAGTGACTGAATAGACCGCAGCAAATATAAGTTACATAATTTGCATAACAAACATGCACAGAGGCTGTGAACTTTCAAAGAAAACATTCCACCTTTTCCTTTACTTTTCCATAGACAGCTTACATATTTTAGTGTCTCAATGAAAAAAATTCATAAATTATACACATTAACATTTTTACTGGAAATGTGACTCACATTGCTTTGTTACAAATCATTTTGATACTTTCAGGCAAATCCAGGGATGTCAACTCATGGACAATAAAGTCCTAACCAATGCAGTATAAATACACAAAGTAAGTTACTGTTTGGAAGATGGAAAATGCCTTAAAAACCAGTGATGAAAGAAAGTTTAGATTAGCAAAGTGATATCCAAATAGTATGATCAACACTTACTATGAAAGTAAACTTGTAAGTGAAATTTCCCACCCCCACCTGACTTATCTCTTTCTCTCTCTCTCTATGTCCTCATTTGGTATTAATTCCAGCGTAATACAAAGCAGCACATTTCTGAAGCTCAGCTGTTTTAGCTGAGCACCATATGCAGCCTTTCAATCCCTGCTATAGAGTGCTGTACATGCTGCTCCATGTTTGTAAGAGATTTACAGAAGCTTGAGTTGTTGTGTGCATTAGAGCTGTGTACATTCAGACATTTGAGAAAGTGCTTACAGCAAAGCTGCTGTGGGTGCAAGTCTATACTAATGATCTGGCAGCAATTCAAATTTTACTATTACATAATGCACTAAACTGCCTTCTCTGTTGAAAAGCTGGGTTAACTAGTGCAAACTAAGACGTTGCTCCCAGATGCTTTTTAAGATTGGTTAATTTGAGCCAACTCCCCTTCCCCACTTGCTTATTTTTGTTTCAAAACCTACAGCAGTAACATTCTTTAACTAATATAAATCACAGACTGTGTTCTACCAAGTCTATTTAATCTAATTCTTGGACATTTTATTTCTCTAAGAGTACTATCATGAGCAAACAGATTCAAAGTGCCAGCAGTTGGTTTAGTCTATTTTTCCTTCTAGGGACTTTTTTTTAATTTAGAAAGAAAACATTCTTGATTTTAAACTAAACTCCTGCTATAGTGTAGGTCTTTAAATTCAAATATAATTTATAATGCATTTATATATTCATTTCATTTATTCCATCTTGTATTGTTACAAGTGTGTCTCGTTGCATGTTTTTAAGCACAACAGTTACTCAGCTTCACTTTGAAGTTCTCTTACTCAGAGAAAATGTGAGAAGAACCATTACTGCCTTAACAGGCAAGAAGCGGTGAAGGTATAAACATATGCCAGAATGCAAACACAGAACTTCAGCAGAAATAACTTTATTCTAGCAATAAAAACATGCGCATGTCAGGAAGAAAGACTATTTTAATTTATTTGTTCCAGGTTTCTATTATGCTTTTAATAAACTCTCTTCAAAAGTATTTTTAAACTTTATTGCTTTCAAAGCATGTTCTCCACCTGCTGGTGGAAATAGTTTAAGCATGTGCACTAAATGTGGTCCTGATACCTTTAGTATGCTTCCCTCTAAAAAAGTATATATGTATGGGCATGCTTTCTAATATGAATATTTTCATGAATTTTTAATGTTAGAAAATGATATTATAAAAAAATTGGGGCACAAAAATATAGTGCTTCATATCATGCTCCTTTGCAATAGATAAACAAATCATGTCCATTTTATAAAGTTTATTTTTCATTGTCTGTGATAGTCGCATTTAGATGTAGCACCTAGTTTCCAGAAGGATCCCCAGATAACAAAGGTTATAGGCAAACATCAACCATTGACTTAGGAAAAGCAAATAAACATAAATGCAAAAGATAATTGTATAGGAGTATAGATTAAAATGTGATAGTTGGGCAGTGGTGTTTGAGGTAGCTGGAAATAATGAAGAGCATGTCTTGTTGGAATGAAATCAGATGCTGCTAAGGTAATAGGGCAAAGTGGTGTAGTATAAGGACAGGAGGACATAAGAGAAACATGACTTAGTTGAAACAGGTGTCGGGTTCACAGAGGTGCATGCAGTACAAACAGCAGTTTTGAAATGCTTGATATTGTTGATGTTCTTTACATTTTTTTGGTGGGAGGATGAGTTCCAGCTAGAAGACATAATGAAGCAGAATACCTTTTTACATAGAAACATAGAAACATAGACTTTGATGGCAGATAAGGACCACTAGGCCCATCTAGTCTGCCCATTTCCCTACCTACAGGATAGGCCACAGATCCTAGTTAACCAACAGCCTATATCTTCCTGCCCCCACAAGAATTGCCTTATGTCTGTCCATGCATTCTTGAATTCTCCACAGTTTTAGACCCCATAACTTCCTCAGGAAGGCAGTTCCATGCATCCACTACCCTCTCTGTGAAATAATATTTCCCACATTGCCCCTGAACTGCCCTCCTTCTATCTTTAAATTGTGTCCCCTTGTTCTTGAAGTGTCTTTTTCTGAAAGATGCTACCTCTTGAACTTTGTTGATTCCTTGAGGTACTTGAAAGTTTCTATCATGTCCTCTCTCCTTCTTTCTTCAAGGATATATATTAAGCTCCTTTAGTCTCTCCTCATATGGCTTCTCTTGCAGACCCTGTACCATTTTAGTTGCCCTCCTCTGGACTGCCTCTATCCTGTCTATGTCCTTGCAGAGATGGGGTCTCAGAATTGGACACAGTATTCCAGATGGGGTCTCACCAACTGTCTGTACAGAGGATAACAACTTCCTGTTTTCTGCTGCTGATGCCTCCTATACATCCCAGTATACCCCGCCCTCCCTACTGCCTTCTCACATTGCTTGCTAACCTTAAGGTCATCTGATATGATTACCCCAGGTCCCTTTCCTGTTTTGTTGTTGTTACTACCTCCCACCCATTGTGTATTCTTCCCCTGGGTTCTTGTTTCCCAGGTGCATTATTTTGCACTTTTGTGCATTGAATCCTAGCTGCCATACGTCTGACCATTCCTCCAACCTTGCCAAGTCCCTTTTCATCCTTTCCACGCCTCCTTGTATATCAACCCTGTTGCAGATCTTTGTGTCATCTGCAAAAAGGCATACTTTTCCTTCCAGTCCCTCTGCAATGTTGCTGATGAAGACATTAAAAAGGACTGGACCCAATACTGAACCCTGCGGTACCCCACTGGTAACCGCCCTTTCTTCAGAGTGGACTCCATTTACAATTACCTTCTGTGTCCTGTTGTCCAGCCAATGTTTTACTAGGCTACCACCCTGGGACCCACTCCCAGGCTGGTTAATTTGACTAATAATCTTTGTGTGGACTGTGTCAAATGCCTTGCTAAAGTCTAGGTAGACCATGTCCACAGCCCCTCCTGGTCTGCTACTTTGGTCACCCAGTCAAAGAAATCTATTAGATTCGTCTGACATGACCTTCCGCTGTGAACCCATGCTGTCTTGGATCCTGTGCTCCACTGACCTCTAGGTACTCAACTATTCTTTCCTTCAGAAGTGACTCCATCACTTTCCCTACCACAGAGGTCAGACTGACAGGTCTGTAGTTTCTGCCTGTGTCTTGGTCCCACTTTTGTGAAGGGAATCACATCTGCCTTCCTCCAGTCCTCGGGTACCACACCATCCTCCCATGATTTATTAAAAGAATAGCCAGTGGTTTCACTAGTTCCTTCCTTAATTCTTTTAGAATTCTGGGGTGAATTCCATCAGGACCCATTGCTTTGTCCACCTTCAGTTTTAGGAGTTCTTGCAGAACCCTTTCTTCTGTAAAAGGACTGGGATCACCCCCTATCAAGAGTGCTTCTGTTAATTGGATTAGGCACTTCCCCTCCTCTTTTGTGAATACTGAGCAGAAATATTCATTCAGTATTCCTGCTTTTCACTGTCCCCTCTGCCCACCACCGTTAAATTCTATTCAGCCTCACTATCCTCCTTTGTCTTTCTACTCGCTGATGTACCTATAAAAGGTTTATCCCCTTCTTAACTGAGTTGGCTATCTTTTCCTCAGTTTGGGCCTTGCTATTCTGACTCTCCCTGCTTCCTTCTGCCTTAACTGGTACAGCTCTCTGTCCTGCTCCTTCTGTGTTTCCTTATACTTCCGGAATGCTATCTTTTTCTTCCTGACTTTCACAGCCACCTCTTGAGAACCATAGTGGCTTTTTCTTCGTTTGATTTGTTTATTTGCTTCCACAAGGCTTGTTGCCTCTGTGATGGCAGTTTTGATAATTCCCCATTGTTGCTCCACACCTCCTTCTAGCCTGTTTGTTAGTGCTTTTCTGAAGCACTCTCCCATCTTGCCAAAGTCAGCCCTCCTAAAGTCCAGTACCCTCACTTTTGTATGGCTTGACTCAGTAGCTGAGTTTAACATGAACCACACTGTTTGATGGTCACTTGTCCCCAGATGGCAACCCACTTCTAGATCTGAGATCCTCTCACTGTCCCCATTTGAGAGTATGAAGTCTAAGATTGCTCCCTCACGAGTGGGTTCCGAAACTAGCTGTCTAATGCCTGCCACCTGTAGGGCATCAAGAATGGCCCTGCTCTTGGATGTGGCTGCAGAAAATGTGCTCCAGTTGACATCTGGCATATTCAGGTCTCCCATCAACAGTATCTCCCCTTTCTCTGCCATTCTAAGAATGCCTTCCATCATATCCTTGTCCATTCCTTCCCCCTGACATGGGGTCTGTACATAACCCCTGTGCGGATTGTGGTGCCCTTTCCAGTCTCCAAGGTGACCCACAGTGCCTCCTCTCCTCCCTGTTTACTCTTTTGTTCAGTTGATTTTATCCCTTCCTTTACATAGAGAGCTACTCCTCCCCCTCTTCTCCCCTGCCTGTCTCTCCTGTAATTTATGTACCCTGGTATGTTAACATCCCAGTCATGGTTCTCTGTGTACCATGTTTTTGTGACTGCTATGATATCCAGGCATCCCTCTTCCATTAAGGCCACCAGCTCAGGGAGCTTGTTGCCCAGACTACGGGCATTGGTACTCATTACCCTCCATTTCCTGATGGCCTTACCCCCTTTTGCCCCATCCCTGTCCTTCTTGCCTTTGTCACTTTCTACATTTACCTCTGCCCTTCTCCCTATTGACACCTCCATGTTGGTGTTTGCCACACTTACTACCGTTATTGTTGGTCCTCAGGACAAGCAAGACCTCTGTGACCTGGGATATAAGATTGTTGATTGCTACTGACCTTGGTAGAAAAACATTTTCTGCGTAACGATAAAAGTATATTCTTTTTCCTGGAACAGTGACTTAATGTTGTGAAACAATCAGTTTTGTTAGTATCAGAGGGAACAAAATACTGATTTATTTTGAAAGATGATATTTTCTTTAAGAGTATTTATTGTTGATCTTAGTCAAAATCATAATGTCCCGAAAGAGTTTAATATAACTCATTCCTTTGGAACAAAAATGTAAGAGCAGGATTTATTTTTGCAGTTAAACCCTTTAAGTTTTTCAGTTTAAAGAAATGTTCAGGATCAGACATTGACACTACATCTGAGGAGGTTGAAAAGGAGGGTTAATCTGCTTTTTCAGGTAGGTGACACCAATACAGAGCAAATAAGTGGAATGAGATATTTGGCAGGTAAACGTAACATCACCATTTAATTTTCACACAAGTGAGACTGTAAGATCCTCAGTGTCCATCATACTATGTGCAGGACAGGGGAGAGGCCACTTCCCTGAGCATACTAAAGAACACATGACTATAGACATGGAGAAAGTTGATGGTGAAGGAGTTTACAATGCAAAGCAAAACTTGAAGCTGAGATGCAATGTCTGTGCAGTTGTCACCACCCAAGAGGATTAAACCTATTGGAAGGAGTATCTTGAGGCAGGTCAACCTGCCCCAACTCTAGGAGCCTGGATGTTTGAGTGAGGAGCACCATCCCCTGATGTGGGAGCTAAGCTGAGAAACCTAAGGAGTTGGGACTAGATCTGTTGATAGTGATCCACAGAGCCTCAGACTGAGTGGGACAGGTGCTCACAAGGGACAAGTTGAGTCATACTTGCAGTTGGGATCTCAGAGTTGCACCAAAGACACAGCAGTAGCCTTTTAATTCAACACTGGAGTGCAGTACCAAGTCAAATTGGGTTTTGTAGAGGTGAGGCGCCTCCTGTCACAAGTCTAGGAGAAAGAGTCCTGGGGTAAAATGAGTGTGCAAGGAGACTGCAGCTGCTGTTATATCACAAATGTGCCACCAATAGCATCTTGTTCTTAACAAATCTACTACAGGAACCTTTAATAGGGCTATAGGCTGCCTTCCAGCATGACAGCCATTCATCATCCTCTATGCTGGCCCTAGTACTACATAGAAACATACAATCTGATGGCAGATAAGAGCCACTTGGCCCACCCAGTCTGCCTGTTTTTTTTCTCTGCTTTTATTTTTGCTGCAGACTGCCTTGATCTATGGCTCTCTTCTCCCCCTCTTCATATCCCTACAATTCCCTTGTGCCTATCCAAAGCATTTTTGAACCCCTCCACTGTTTTAATGTCCACTATCTCAGTTGGAAGGCTGTTCCAGGAATCCATCACTCTTTCTCTGCAGAAACACTTCTCTCCTGAATCTACCTCCTGCAGCTTCATAGCATATCCTCTGGTTCCAGAGCACCTTCATTTCCTGAATAATACTCCCCTGTGAGGTATGTAAAGGTCTCTATCATACCATCCTGCCCCTCATCTCCTCCAGGGTATACATACAGAGCTCCTTTAACCTTTCCTTGTAGGGATTTTGATGCAGACCATGTACCATTTTGGTAGCCCTCTTCTGGACTGCCTCTATTCTGTCTATGTCCTTCCTGAGATGTGGGACTCAATTTTCAAAAGTGACTCTTTGACACAAAGGTGCCTCCACCAAATGGGTATGATACAAGTGGCACCTTGCATCAAAGATTGTGGCAATCCCATATTTTCTAATGCAGGCTACATTAAAATCTGGATATGGTTGCCAAAGCCACCCTGCACCACCCTTGTGGCTGAAGCACATATGTGCCAGGTCACAAGGGGGCTTGTGCCATGACAAAGCTACACTATCCCCTTTTTTGCTATTTTAGAATCCCTGCCATGATCACAACAGGGGGCTCAGGTTAGACCTACCAGGAGCTGGCCAAAGGGTCCTGTGCCACTGCCTGACAGGGTGGTAAGTGAGATGTGGGACCTAGAAGGGAGGGAACAAGGGCTGCTGGCACAGTGAGGGTGCGTTGGATACAACAGGGGCATGGTGGCAGTGACAGGGATGGAGGAGGCACCTGGTGGAGGTGCCATTCAGAGTACCTGACAGGTGAGTGGACTATGTGGGGAGTTGGTATGGTGATACCATCATGACATGGCCCAAGGTGAAAGCAGCCCTAGCACCTGTCCCACAGGGCCCATAGTCCACTACATGGGGTGGAGGCAGTGGATGCAGGTGGTGGAGTGCATGCAGTGTACAAATATGTACCCCATGCACTGCAACATTCCCCTGGTACCTAGCTCCCCTTTGTGGTGGCTGGCCAATACCTGACTACACTACAGGCAGAACAAATCCTTGATATACACAATTTCTTTTTCATTAGTGAGTATAGAAAGTGTGTATCTTTTTTTCAGATTTTTTTTAATGCAACCATTGCAATTAAAAAAAGGTATGATTCTCTGGGGAAAACAAAGCATAACTAAAGGGTAGCATTTGTCCTGGCTGACCAACTATGCACATTGGTGCCTATGCATTAATGCTATCTGGGTACACTGAGTGAGGCACGTACTCGGCCCACCCAAGTCTGCACCTGTGGACAAGTACATGGGGCGCAGCATTCACGACTGCCAGTTACTGCAGTGTGCCTGTCCAAGACCCCACACCCAACTCAGTGTGGGAGTGTGGATCAGGGGACATATGCAGGCATCCAGTCGAATGCCTGTACTGGTCCAAAAGTGTATCCTCTGCTCTATGCAAAGCAGGGGATTGTGGGACACCACACATCTTGGGAAAACTTGTAAAAAGGGTGATTGCCTCAGTGGCTACCCCAACCCTCTCTGCTACACCAAAGGACAGGGGTAGTATGATGGGGTGATGGTGGGGGGTTCAATCCCACTGAGGCTGGCAGCTGCTTTATCTGGGGGGCATGCAGTGGCTACTGCAGGATCCCTGTCTTTGAATTTGTGCCCCTCCTTGCCCAGACTCTGTGTCTGTGTGGAAGGTGCAGTTTGTGGGTATGCCCTGTGGCCATTTCCCCAAACCAGCTATGCATAGCTGCACAAATTGTCAGGGAGGTCAGGTGCCAAAAGGGTGCATGAACCATTTTTGTGCATGCTGTGGGGGTCAGCAGGACCCTTGATGCATGATTCTCATACTTAGGGTTGCCTACACACTGTGGCTACATGACATATAGGTTTTGCACCCCTATGTGCAGAGGGGCCTATGTGCATTAAACAATACAAATGATGACTCATTATTGTCAATGTGAAAATGCTTGTTTAATTTCCAATAAATATTTAAAAACTCTGTAAGCAAAATTAGAGAATAAAGTGCAAATAGGATGGAGACGTCACTTAGCTGACTGGATCAAAACCACCAACCAGTAAACAGAAACTGACATTTCACCCCTGCTCAAGGGGCTTCACTAATGCTCTGATTTTTCTTTATTAATTCCCTAGTACCTCTGTATTAAACAGTTACATAAAATTGGAAATGCATTCCATGAGTGTGCTAGCAGAGGTCACTCTCTGTCTCCCATCCTGGAGAGTATACATTTTTACACCTCTTCTAACAAGAGTTGACAACTAGCTTTATTGACTCACCCATCAAGACATACAGTTGTGAGTTATAACGGTTGAGAGATGCTTGACCCTGTACTTACTAATATCTGGCCAGAAAGCAGACAGATGGCATTATCAACAGTAGTAGCAAGGCAAGTACTTGATTGGGTAACCAGTGAAATAGATCAGTGTGGGGCAGTAGATGTGGCCTACTTTGATTTTAGTAAGGCATTCAACACCATAACACATAGGAGACTCATAAAGAAACTGGGCAGCTTAGGGGTAGGTCCTAAGGTAGTTAACTGGATAGAAAATTGGTTAGTGAATAGGCAACAGAAGGTGGCAGTATATGGAGTTCACTTCAGGCAAGGAAGAGTGACCAACGGGGTGCCTCAGGGCCTCACCACTGGAACCAGTCCTCATCTATGTTTGTATAAATGACACTCCAGATGAACTGGAAGGGAAGGTATACTTCTTTCCAGATGACACCAAAATCTAGAATAGGGTAGACACTCTGGTAGGGGTGTTAAGAATGCACAAAGACCTGAGAAAACACGAGGAATGGTCATGGGTATGGCAGTTGTGTTTTATTACAAGAAAGCTCAAAAGCATGCCCCTAGGGCACAGAAATCCAGAGGCAATTTACAAAATGTGAGAACTACTGATGGTCACCAAACAGGAAAGAAACCTGGGGACAATCATATCTGATGACCTTATGGTGGGGAGACAGTGTGACAAGGCAGTAGGTAGGGCCAGTGGGATGCTGGGATACATAGGAAGGGGCATCAACACCAGAAAGAGGGAGTTGGTGCTGCCAGTGTATAGATCACTGGTGAGAGCCCACCTGTCCTTTTCTGGAGACCACATTTCAGGAAGTGCATGGACAGAGTGGAGTCTGTCTAGAGGAGAGCACCTAAAATGGTACAGGGGTTGCATCTGAAACCCTATGAGGAGAGACTGAATGACCTCAATATCTACACCCTGGAAGAGATAAGGGAGAGTTGGGACATGGCAGAGACCTACACGGGGCTACGTAAGGTACAAGAGGGGAGTATTTTTCAGAGAAAAAGATACACAAGAACATGGGGCCTTGCAATGAAGATGGAATTGGGTAAATTTAGGAAAGATGTGAGAAAGTATTTCTTCACTGAAAAAGTGGTGGATGCCCAAAACAGTCTTCCAGCAGTGGTGGTGGGGTGGAAACAGTGGTGGGCTTCACATATGCATTGGAAAGGTACACGGGAATCTTAGTTGGGAAGTAAGTGGGGGGCCAGAAATCAAGTAGGGTCTGAGGTGACATGATAGGCAGGGAAAAAAAATGGGCAGACTGAGTGGGACAAGTTGTCCTAATAGGCTGTCAGATTCTATATTTTGGTGTTTCAGGTTAAGTATTCACATAGTCACACTTTCTGACATGTACTTTTACTGAACACCAAATACAGTAAATGTTTTAGTTTTAATGTGCAACTAAATAATTATGGAACTGCACAGCTATAATGAATAGCAGCCTAAGGCTGCTTCAAGAAAAATATACAAGTATTACCATGGCAACTGTATAAGGTAGTGATGTATTACCAAAGCTATAATTGTTGTCATATTTAGATAGGAAAATTCCATATAGAAACAAACATCTAGACAGATTCTCAAGAAGAAATTTCTTGGAAACAAAGACATTTTTCATTAGGACTGCTTACTAAGGGTCATATTCAACAACAGTTATCATGCTTCTAATGTGTCTGCATCCTTCATAAAATATAAGTAAAATTGCTACATAAAGGATTCTTAGAGTGGTGCTGAGTAGAGCCTAAGGGTTTGGGCAGCAAACCTGTAAGCCACTATGTTGTCTTTGGAGTTCCAAAATTGATTGTTTAAAAGTACTTTGCTGATGGGGCTTCCTGTCCAATCTTGGGGAGGTGTGCATCCATAGCTGTGGGAGGCACAGCAAATATATTGCAAAGTGAAACATGTTTGGGAATTGGGCTGTGTGCAGTGCCTATTGAAATGATTGCAGAAGGGATGAATAGCCCCACAAGTGGATAAGAGGTGTGGGTGGGTGTCTTGCCATACACTATGGGCGATAGGCTAACTATCCCTCCTTGAGGCACTTTCATTTTGTTCTCTCTTGATCTGCTTTATGTACCTGCTGACCCGTGCCACTTTGTTGTCGTTTAGATACATTTAGTTTGTTTTTTGTTTTGTTGATTGTTTTATGTTGTGCTTAGTTATGACCTCATAAGGGCCCTGGACAGTTCATTCCCTTATGAAGAGTTACATTCATGACTCTAAGCCGTGGGGTATAGTGTGGTGCATTGACTGTCAACCTAATATATTTTGGTCTGCATTTAGCAATTTTTGTGTTATTTTAGTTTCTGTATTCACCTTATATGTCCTACTTTAGTCCAACTAGGCCCCCTAAATGTAAGTATGTGTTTGTCTATCTGTCTGTCTGTGTGCCTGTCTGTCTGTCCATCTAATTATCTATGTATCGACTATTTGTATATGGACATTCCAAACAGCATTCCACACTAATTAGCATAGTAACATAGTTTGAATTTGAAAGTGACTCTAGGTCCATCAGCCCCCCCCTCCACTTCATAAGCAGCGATTACAAAGTATACTAGGTAAACAAGTTCTAATTTATAGGGATACACCACCCTGTCTACCACCTACTGTAGGCACCATGTCAGAAATGTGACCAGATTTACTATGAAGGCCTGTACTTGTCAAATGTCTCCAATGGTAGGTTGTTCCATTGAGTCACTATCCTGCAAGACAAGAGATACATCCCTAGTAACTGACAGGTGTTTATATTGCATGTTAAAAGGAAATGTCCTTTTAGAGTACAATAGACTGTATGTGTTTCTATTGTAGTCTGCAAACTGTTTGTTTAAAATAATCTATTTTTTCAAACCTGTAGCTCCCGGATGGCCAACCATATGATAAATTTAGTTCTCCCTCCATTTCTAGCATAAGGCATCCATTTTCTAAATCACTAACATATAAAATAATAGCACTAAAGGGAAATATAAAGGTATAATACAGTGCTATCAGTAATTCCTAATGATACTTCACTAATCTCCATTGCTTCCAATGTCATTTTTATTATAAATTGTGCTGATGGCATTGTCAGGCATCTGCACTCTTATAATTGTATAAGGTTTGTATGGCTGCTTTGTCATGGAATTGCATTTTGCACTATTTTGAGAAATGTGTTGTTTTGCCAGACATTTCCAAAACTTGTGGTGCTGTTGCTTTGTATAAAGTCTTATGACACCTCCATTTACTTATTTTTTGTGTGTGCCAATGCCAGTTTACATCATGTCTTTCTGCTCGTTCCTTTCTAAATCATTTTTATGCAAGTGTCAATTTCCATATTTTTGCACTAGTACAGATTTGTATAATTTACAATGCTGGTTATTGTTTTGTAGGACCAACATTTCAAAAAAAGTAGAAAAACAGGAGTAAAAACAGAATTTGCCATTTTTAAACATAACTTTGAGTCAGCTTTTCATTGAAAAACTTAGTTTGAGGAGAAATTAAAAACGATTTTGTAAAATGGAATTGCTAACTTTTGGAAACGGAAAATTAGTGGCCCTAGTTTTGTGTTGGTGTGATTTTATTTAATTCTTTTGTGCCTGCACCATTTTGACTGTTGTTCTATACTGGCACTGTACCATTCTGCATAATACATTGCACTGGCACCATTCTGCATAATACATTGCACTGTATCATTCTGCATAATACATTGCACTGGCACCATTTTGCATAATACATTGCACTGTACCATTCTGCATAATACATTGCATTGGCACCATTCTGCATAATACATTGCACTGTACCATTCTGCATAATACATTGGACTCGCACCATTCTGCATAATACATTGCACTGTACCATTCTGCATAATCCATTGCACTGGCACAATTTTGCATGATTTTAGTGCCTACACCCACAAAAATGTACACAATATAATGCCACGAAAACAAGTATTGAAACAAGCATTTCTGAAATGAGATATGCAAAAGACAATAACAAAACTATTGAAAATTGTACATGTGGATATACCGTAGTATACACATCTGCATCTGCTGAAACATATGTAAAATGGCACAAAAATGATTTAGAATAATACTACCACAAATGATTATGAAAACCAGCTGTGGCACAAAACAATTCATTGAATGCGTGTCACAAAACATTGTGCAGTGCATCAACACTACAGTAGTTTTGGAAACTGTTAGGAACACAAAACAGTTCTCAAAATGGTGCAAAATTTACCTCAGTATTACATAACAGTGACTGCAGAGATTTTGCAAAATCACTTGAATGCAGGTGCCTAAAATGCTATTGACACAAGTTACCAAATCCAAAGCTTCCAAATCGACTCTACTTAATTTAACGTGATCTGCATCTATGTAATTTTAAAATTTTACCAGGAAAGCCATGCTGTGCTGATTACAGCACATTTCCAGATTTGTCCTGGGGGAAAAGAGAGTAGGAGGTAAGTGTGAAACAATGCAACACATGCACACAATTAAGCATAAAAAAATTGAAGCAGTGAGAATAAATACAAGCTTTTGACCACAAACATCAGGAAGATTTATATGCCAAATTTAAAGTGATACAGATGTAGTGCTAGACTCATTACAAGGCACAAGGAACAATTTGCTCTTTGATTCTGATGATTTTTAGGGACATGGAATGTACTTTAAGAAGCTGAGGGAATGCACAAAATAGACAAACTCAGCGAGACTCACTGAATAAAAAGAAAACTTATAATATATGCTTGAAATGCCGTAGAGCGCTGTTGGGATCATAACTGAGACCTACAATTGTAAAAGGAGGGGACTTAATTTAAATATATTATATTTCTGGTGCTACACAAGCTACTGTTCAAGCTGGCTCAATAGATTATTTTAAATAGATTTTCCTGGACTATGATAACGGGACACTTTCCTTGATGATGGACACCAGGGGCCATGTTTTCTAATGCTAGTAAATGCTGCGAACCCCGGCTGCACTCTACATACGGCACATGGAGCTTGAGGCATTCACACAGATTGCAATTGGGATTTTCTAGCCCATGTACCAGTTGTCTCGAGTTAAACCAGCTTTTTGTTGGTCTAACTTGCATTAATCCCATGTACCCTTTTCATGGGGTTTGCATCAAATATTTGGCACAAGCCACCATAAATTGGATAAATTATTGCAACTGCATCCAACATACAAAAATCAGACGCAGCTGCGGCTAAAGCCTTTGGTGCACCACCATATTTAAAGTATTGTGGCACAGGGCTAAATGCAAGCCCTGCACCACCATTTGAAAATCTGGCCCTATGTTTTAGATTATTATGTACAAATTGCTAATTTAGTAATATATGCAGATGGTACTGTTGCATTGTAAAGATTTCATAGGCACACATACACCATCTCTCAACAACGAATAGAAGGCATATTGTGATTTCAAACTCATGACATGTTAGCGTTCTGCCAGGTCAGAAACATGGAAACATAATGTTTTCTGCAGAAAAGGAACACTTATCTCACATAGTCTGCCCAGATGGTCCCTGCCTATTCTGCCTCCACAGACCCTAACTCGTCTTCAGAGGTGATTGTCCCTCCTCCCTACTTATTCCCTAATATTCCTTTATATCTGTACCATACATGTTTGAAGTCCCCTACAGTTTTCACCTCCACCAGGTCCACTGGCAGTCTATTCCAGGTGTCTACCACTCTGTCAGTGAAGTAGTGCTTCCTCACATTCCTCTTTAACTTGCCACCCTCCAGCTTCATCACATGTCCTCTGGTCCTGGTGCTCTCCCCTTTGAAAGAGACTCCCCTCCTGCACACTCTTCACCCCCGTGTGATACTTGTAAGGTCTGTAGCATGTCCACTCCCACTCTCCTCTCTTCAGAGTATACAAGTTGAAATACCTCAGTCTCTGTTCATAGGGTTTTTGGTTGTAACCCTTGCACAATTTTTGTTGCCTTCCACTAGACTGCCTCCATCCCATCTATATACTTTCTGAGCTGTGACTTCCAAAGCTAGCCACAATACTCCAGGTGGGGTCCCACCAGTGAGTGATACAGTGGTAACACCACCTCCCTCCTCTTACTGGAGATACCTATCCCAGTGCATTCCAGAATCACTCTGTCCCTGCCCACTGGTTTGTCACATTATCCTTTCTACTTTGAGGTCATCAGATACGATAACCCCAAGGTCCCTTTCCTGCTTAATGATTGACAGTACTTCCCTCCATTCTATACTCAATTCTTAGGTTCCCATGCCCTAGGTGCATATAATTGCTCAGTTTAGTATTAAACCCCAACTACCAATGCTTTTCAACACTGCTTGAGTTTCCCAAGATCCCTACACATAATTTCCAGACCCTCCTGATTGTCTACACTATTGCAGATTTGGGTATTTTCCACAAAAAGGCATATATTCCCTTTCAGTTCATCTGCAATGTCACTTATGAAGACATTGAAGAGGACCGTTCCCAGTACTAAGCCCTGCAGCACCCTGCTGGTCACTCTTCCATTCTTAGAGTGAGTGCTATTAACCACCACTATTTGTTGCCTATCCATTAACCATTTTCTAGACCAGTTCTCTACTTTTGTTTCCTATCCCTAAGCTACTAAATTTCTTAATCAGTTTTGTGTGTGGCACAGTGTAAAGGCCTTGCTAAAATTCAGATAGGCCATATCCACTGGCCTCCCTTGAGCTATTTCTCTGGCTACCCAGCCAAATGAATAAATCAGTTTCACCTGGCATGATAACCACCACCATCATGAATCCATGCTGCCATTGGTCTTGCTGCCCATTTTATTCAAGATACTCTACCAAATATTTCTTTAACAGTGTTTCCACTCATTTTCCACCACTGAGGTGAGTCTCACTGGCTTATAGCTATTACCTTCTTCTTTGCTACTGCTGTAAAGTAGACAGACCATGTATGCTCTTTTCCAGTCATCCGAAACCACACCCAATTCCAGTGAGCTACTGAATAAAGCCATCGGGGGCTGCCAGCACCTCCCTTAGTTAATTTAGTACCCTTGGAGGTATCCAGTCCAGTCCCAGAGCCTTGCCCACTTTCACAGTTCCAAGTTCCTTCAGGATTATTTCCCCTGAAAATGGATTTGAGTCCATCCCCCCTCCTGAGTGTGCTGCTTCCTGGAGGTCTGTCCCTCCTCCCTTGACTGTGAAGACTGAGCAGAAGTACCTGTTTAGGATGTTTACTTTTTCTTGGTCCCCTTCTGCACAGTTTCCCTCTTCCATCCTCCATAGCCTAGAAGTGCAAAGTAATGCACCTGGGAAACAAAAACCCAGGGGAAGAGTACACAATGGGGGGTGAGATACTGACAACAACAAAAATGGAAAGGGACCAGGGGGTAGTCATATCATTTGACCTAGAGGTGGGCCAACAATATGAGAAGGCAGTAAGGAGGGCTGGGGGGATACTGGGATGCATAGGGAGAGACATCATTAGTAGAAAACAGGAAGTTGTTCGCCCTCTGTACAGACAGTTGATAAGACCATATCTAGAGTACTGTGTACAGTTCTGGAGACCCCATCTCTACAAAGACATAGACAGGGTGGAGGCTGTCCAGTGGAGGGCAACCAAAATGGTGCAGGGTCTGCACCAGAAGACATATGAAGAAAGACTAAAGGAGCTTAAGTTGTATAGCCTCGAGGAAAGGGGGGGCATGATAGAAACTTTCAAATACCTCAAGGGAATCAACAAAGTCCAAGAGGGTAGCTTCTTTCAGAAAAAGAGATGTGCAAGAACAAGAGGGCACAATTTGAAGATAGAGGGGGGATGGCTCGGAGGTAATGTAAGGAAGTATTTCTTCACAGAGAGGGTTGTGGATGCATGGAACAGCCTTCTTGAGGAGGTCAGAGAGTCAAAAACTGGGGGAATTCAAGAATGCATGGGACAGACATAGGGCAATTCTGGTGGGGGGGTAGGAGGAAGTAGGCAGTTGGCTAACTAGGATCTGCAGCTTATCCGTTAGGTAGGGAAATGGGCAGACTAGGTGGGTCAAGCGGTCCTTATCTGCTGTCAAATTCTGTGTTTCTATGTTTCTATTATCCCGCTGCCTTACTTTAATCTTCTTACTTATGTAACTGAAGAAAATCGTATCCCCATTTGCTATCCCTTTGGATGTCCTTTCTTCTGTTTGTGTCTTTGTCCCTCTCATCTCCTTGTCTGCTTCCTTCTGTTTTACCTGGTACACCTGCCTGTACTTCTCCCTCTGCATTTCCTTATGCCTTCTGAATGGTAGCCCTTTTTCCTTTACCACCATGGCATCCCTACAGTACCACAATGGTCTCTTTTTCCTTTTGCTTTTACTCTGTTCCTTTATGCAAAGGCTGGATGCCATAATTATGCCCTACCTTATTTTTCCCCCCAGTTTCTGTACCCATCCTTGGCAATCCCCACCACTAGTCAGTTTCTGAGGCAGTCTCACATTTCTTTATAATCTGCCCTCCTTAAACGCAGGATCCTCAGTCTCATGTGGTTTGTTAAACCACGCTATACAGTGTTTACTGGTAGCTAGGGAACTTCCCAATGCAACCTTTGCAATGCTGTCCCTGTTTGTAAGCACCAGGTCCAGCACTGCCTTGATCCTAGTGAGTCTCAGTTCATTGACTATCTGCCTGGGTAAAGCCCCTTGCAGGGAGTCAATGATGGCTCTACTTCTCATCAAAGCTGCAGCTTGAAGGCTACAATCCATATCTGGCAGATTGAAGTCTCCAAATAGAAGCACCCCTTATTTGCCATCCTTATAATGTCTTCCTCAAGTGCCTTATCCAGCTCCTGTCCCTTTTCTGGAGGTTTATATATACAACCCCTTTATGGATGGAAGCCCCAACTCCTGTCTCCAGGACAAGCCATGGCACTTCCAGTCCTTCCTTTTCCTCCTGGTGCTCCTGTATTTCTGTAGACTCGATTCCCTCCCTCACATATAGTACAGACCCTCCTTCCTTCTTTGTCTCTTCTGAACAGAGAGTAGTCTGGCATGGCCATATCCCAGTCATGACTGTTGGTGCACTTTGACTCCATTGAGGGCCACCAAATCCAGCCTCGGTACCTTCATGATGGCTTCCGGGTCTGTAATTTTATTTCCTAGTCTCTTTGCATTGGAGCACATGGCTCTCCATGCCTTACTCCATACCTGCCTGCCTCCCTCCTTTCTCCCCCTGCCTGTGCTGCTCCCTGAAGCTCCACGACTCCCGCTTCCCTTGTTAAACTCTTCATTTCCTGTCTGTTTTACTCCTCTCCTTGCATTCTTGATTTATAACCCCCTTGTTCTCTGCCTTGTCCTCAGTGCTTTCTTCTTGTGCCCCTGCCCTGGAAAAGCTTTCTTCCCTCAAGCCCTCCTTCTTTGTTGCTTCATAATTTGTGTGGGTCAATTTTTGCCTCCCTTGGTATTACAGCCTCCCCCCATGGCTAATTTAAATGCTCATCCAAGTAACATTTAAAACTTCCACTAATGACCATTTCCCCCTGCAGGAAGAATGCAGGTCTTCACCCTTATAGATGACCTTATCCTCCTAGACTGGATCCCAGTTCCCAATGTAGCCAAAGCCCTCCTCCATGCACCATACCTTCAACCAATTGTTAAAAGTTCTAGTGCAGACTGCCCTTTCCTCTCCCTGACTCTGTGTTCTTTCTAATCCTTCTCCAGTGTCACTAAATCATACCTTTTTAACTGTGCAAATGCCCTCATCATTTTGATTTGTTTTCTGTCTGAAACATTTTAAGAGAAAATATCCTTTGTAACTGGACATGTACAGGATTCAGATCATGCCTGGATATACTGTAGCTATTACTTGTGTTTCAGGGCAGCTGTATCAGTTAGTGAACTTCATACTGACATCTGAGCATGGTCACAGCTTAGACCTGACCTTCTCATTGGGTCTTGACATAAGTGACGTCAAGGTTGATCTGGTCACTAGGTCAGATCCTCACACTATGTCATTCCTTTGTGAGGCCCCTGTCTTATTACTCCCCCTGTGAAGATGATTCAGTACTCTCCAAAATATAATGTGGAGTCATGAAAACTGCTGGAAGTAGTGGACATCTCAGTCATGATGCTCCACTGTGCTCAGAATTCTGACAACACTATGGAGCACTATAATGGCGCTGTTAGTCCACCTTGGATACTTTAGCACCCTATTGTATTTGTCACTTGACTGCTCAAGGCAGCTCACCATGATACTGCAATACATTACACCAGCTGAAGACTAATGGATGCAGCTTAGAGCATTCTTTTTTTTTCGTTAATCTTTTTATTGAGTTTTCCATTTACAATACACAATGCCCAAAATAGATGGTGCCAATATAAATGAATAATAACATGGATGTACTATAGTGACATGCAAGGACATCCTGAAACCATTTACATGCATTTTATGACATATTAAGATGGGCAGGTAAAATAGTAGTCTGTTTTTTATTAGGAGTTTGCATGTCCACTGTAACAAATAGTAAATTATATATAAGGGCTATGCAGGGGGCAAGTGTGTGATAACCCATTTATCTTGTACAATTGCATGTGACCTCAAGGAACCTCACAAGTGGCAAAGCCTTGAGTGAGGGTATCCCGTAGGTGGGTGCATGGGAAAGGGCCTAGTCCATAATGGTGAGTCATTCCGCATGAAATCCCTTACGGCGATGGGAGGGTAGGGTGACCGGATGGGGGGTGAGTGAAATGGGTGACAAGATGTCGCTATATGTACACACGTGGTGGGGAGTGAGCACAGTGAGTGTGAGCTGGGAGGGGGAGGAGGAGCTGTAGGGGGTGGTGCTGTGGTGGATTGATGAGCTGCATCATGGCATTGGGGGTTGGCCTGTAGTTGGGGTGGGTGAGGTAGCGGGTTCAGGTCCGGGCACTGCTGCAATTTTATTGCACCCAGCCCGAACGTTTAATTTTACATGTTTTCACCCACCACTGACATGAACCCCCCCCGGAGTTGAGAATCCTTTAGTAGTGGGGTGCAGGGGGCGAAGCCCCCCACCCCTGAAAGCTTTGATATTTATGTCCCCGGTGCCGTTGTGCTGTGCACTGGGGTGTCAGAGTGCCAAAAATGTTTTTGGCACTCTGACTGCATGATAATGGCAATCACCTTTAGGCTTTCACTGTTATTACATAGAACCTTGAGTGAGGGTTTATGAGAGGTCAGAGGCAACTGTACAAGATAAATGGGTTATCTCACACTCACTCCACACATATTTTATTTATGCAACAGGCAAGGATGTTGTGTGACTGATTATTTTATTTTATTGTTTTGTTTAATTCTTTTTTCAAATTGATAATTGTGGGACTTTTTTGAGAAGTAGTGTCTATCTGAGTTGGAGTAACCATTGACATGCCATGCAACTGTACAAGATAAATGGGTTATCACACACTCACTCCACACATATTTTATTTATGCAACAGGCAGGGATGTTGTGTGACTGATTATTTTATTTTATTGTTTTGTTTAATTCTTCATTCAAATTGATAATTGTTGTGGGACTTTTTTGAGAAGTAGTGTCTATCTGAGTTGGAGTAACCATTGACATGCCATCATGACGCTGACACTGGTGCTATTGCATTGCAGCTGATTGGCTGAACTACTGGACCTGTTTAAAAAATAAGAAGCAAAGATGGCAGTGAGGTTTAGTGAGACAGAGAGAGAGAGAGTGTGGAGGTGTGTTGCTACCGATGTTAGCTCTGTTTGTTTGGGAGCTGGCAGTGAAAGTGTCACTGTTTTTTTTACTTTACAATAAATCTCTCTATGCATCATCTGTTGTTCTTGGGAAGAGATTTAGATTAAGGAAGATCACTGAGGATATAAATGACCATGAGTGGTGAGTCTGTGCTGAAACAAATTAAGGTAAACTTTTAGTTTTTATCTGGGCATGAGAAGCTTCCTAATGTTCTGCAGTGAGGTGAGCTGCAAAGTCGGAAGAGAGCAACAACTCAAGAAAGTAAGAGTTGGGGATGGATGCAGGGATGTCTAAGTGATGCTTTCTAATGTACTATGGTGAGATGAGCTACAAAGTGGGATGAGAGCGGCATCCCAAGAAAGTAGGAGCTGTGGGGAGGGGGATGTAGCACGTGAGTGGAGCCAAGAAAAAATAATTCTGGTATGTGTTTGTGTAGACTTCAGCAGCAAACAATCCTAAGGAACAAACTGATTTTTGCAGCATGGAGGGAAGCTACAGATTTAAATATAGTGGTGATGTGGTAATACAATACACTGAGACATGTGAGAGGGAAACTGAAAGTAGTGCCATCTGGTGGGTGTGGGGGGGGATCATGACGTAGTTACTGTATAGATAAATGGAGTGTGATGTATTCACTGTGTAGATAAATAAATTCATCTACACAGTGACTAGATAAACAGACTTATCACACTTCGTTTATCCAGACACCTGTTGCATAAATAAATATATCACAAACATAAGGAATAGCACACAACTAACAACACTATCTACATTTGAACTATGTTCATGAAAAAGAAAAAAATCAAAGTGGTGTAAGTGCAAGACATGGGAATGGTTTCCTTATATATGCCAGCCCTGGTACCACTTCCGATAGGACAAATATATTACGTATATATGCAATAGTCAACCTGCTCCTGTTCTGGGGGTAATATACTATATTGGAGTTCAGAGTGAGAGGGTAGCTCAGTTGAACACCATCTGTATAGTAGCAGCTGCTTCACCTGCAAACTGAGTAGTGTCAACCATCTATGAGAAGAGGGGCCTATATGTGGGGCAGCTGAGGTGAGTCCCAGGAGGTAGAGTGGGGGAAGATCGTGGAACAAAGCAACCCAAAACCAGTGACACCATCCAGCTGACCTGCTCCTAGAAAGGGTGAATAGTGGGACAAGACCATAAGATAAGAGGAAGTTCTCCATCAAGGGAGTTACATCTTCAAAATGAGTCACTGGCTAAAAGTTTCAATGCACATATGATTGCTGGTGTTCTGTACCAGGAATAAAGAATTTTGTTCTGAATAAGTGTGCAGTGTGTATCATTAGAAATCTTGAGAGAGAGAGAGAGAGAGAGACCAGCAGTTATTACATTTCTCATCTGATATAGTAATTGCTATCATATGCTCCCATTTAATTTTGGAGCTAAGGGATTGGTTGGGTATTTGATCTTTTACTGTCTGGTATGTATGACTGGAGGCTGCTCATTTGATGCTGAGCCATTTATTGATGGGTGGGGGCATCCATGAGGGTTTAGTAGATTTTAGGAGATGCTGTACTGAGCTGAGAATTTGCAAATAGAACCAAAAATTGTATCTGGGGATACTCCAAGTGCTCTGCATCTCCTGAAATGTGACAACTGTACACCCGTTGTTATCTAGAATATCATGGAGATGCCAGATGACCAGGAGGGGGGTATGGGGGAGATTTTAATTTCAAGAATATCCAACAATGGGGTGTAGGCCAGAGGTCTGGGATTGGTACCCAACCATACATTTAGACTAAACCGATAAGACATAGAGGATTCAATCACCTTGTGCGAGTGTATATGTTTTAGAAGGGGACAGTATAAGAGGGAAGTAAGGGTTTGTCCATTCATCTGGCTCTTCCCAATCTGAACCCACTGGGGGGGGGAAGTTGCTGGTCTGGAACCACTGTAAAGTCTGTACTGTCCAAAATGCTCCCAAGTATCCCGTGACCTAGAGGAGGCCCCAACCTCCCCTGGACCAGTGTCTCCTTTGCTTAGCCTGGTTATATCTGGGTTGGGCCCCCTCCCATATGAAATTTCCTATATATCTATCTATAAGAGTCAATCACACTGGCATTAAAAATAAAGGGAGATAGGACAAGACATATAATATCTTGGGGTGGAGAACACTCCCATGACTGCTATCTTGCCAGGCAGTGAAAGTTGCAAAGACTTCAATCTGTCCCATTCAATTTTGAGTTCCACCAACAAAGAAGAAAGGTGGGCTTCACAAATGTTGCTAAGGTCTGAGGTTACCGATTATCCCCAATCAGTGATTGTCGTAGGGGACCAATGAAGCCCTAGGGATCTGAAGAGGGTAGGATAGCATTTATTGCTTGTGGGAGAACCACTGCTTTTAACTGATTTACCAAGAGCACAGATAATGTGGTGAAGTGAGACAGAAGGGTAAGCAGAGGTGATGTGGATGTGAAGGCATCCCCTAGGTGTACTAGTATGTCATCAGCATACAACACTGTACAGTATTCCACCTGACCAGGTGAGATTCCTGTGATGCAGCCATGGTGGTGGATTGTGGCTCCCAGAAACTCTATCAATGGCAACAGTGGGCAACTTTGTCTTGTGCCTTTAGCTAAGGGGAATGAGGGGGACAGAAGAGAGTTAGTAAGCACCATGGCATAGGGGCAGGAGTACAGGATTTGGATCCATGACCAGATGGGAGGGCTGGATTCCAGGTCAGCCAATACAAGGTGAAGGTAATTCCAGTTAATTGAATCAAAAGCTTTTTCAAAGATGATGGCATCTGCCGCTGTGAGAGTGGAAGAAGATTAAGCTACATACATAAGATCGATTAAGGAGTACAGGTGGTCTGAATTCAACCTTCCCTTGACAGTGGCTACCTGGGAGGGGTGGACAAGCTGAGGTAAAAGTGGATCAAGCCTGGAAGTGAGGGCCTTAACATACATCTTACTTTTCAAGTTAATTTATGAGATGGGGCGGTAATTAAACAGGAGCACTTGGTCCTTCCTTTTTTTTTTGCAGAACCGTTATGATTGTCTCATTCATTGTAGTGAGAAGGGAGCCAGATTGCTCAGCTTCTTAGTATACTTCCAAAGAAGTGAGCAAAGTAGAAAGGCAGGAGCTTGAAGAATTCTGCAGAGTAGCTGTCTCTGCAGAGTGCTTTCCTGTAGTTGAGGGAGGAGAGGGCATTCAAGTCCTCTTCAAAGGTGAGGGGTGCATCTAGGGATGTGACTTGCTCCTTAGTAGGGGTAGGAAGCTATAGGAAGGACAAAAAAGTCTGGATGTGTTCAGGATCAGGTTGGCAGGGTGATGAATATAGCAAGGCATAATATTGCTGAATGATAGAGTTAACCACTTTAGGGGAGATTTGTACAATTCCTTCTGAGTCTTGAAGGCCTGCAATGCGTATCTCCACTTACTGCTTTTGGAGATGGTATGTCAGAAAAATGTGCTGCCTTTCTCCACATCTTCCCAGTATTTATGTTTAAGAGGTAAAGTTGTGATTTTGGCTTTCTGAGATAGGAGCATATTTATTTCTAGTCGGAGCCCCAGGATGGTGGTATGTATGTCTGAGGTAGGATCAGGGTGGCGGCTTGCGTTATATGCAGAGTCTTTAGTCTTTAGTGTCTGTTCTAACCTTTGGAGATCTAGTTCCCTTTGACATCTGCAGTGTGCCATGTAACTGATTATGTTGCCCCACATTGTGGATTTCCAGGCCCCCTAGGTTATTCCTGCCAAATGTAGCCTTTGGGTCATTGTGCTCAAAAAGGAGATTGTTTCTGCTTTAATCCAAGGTAGGAACTCAGAGTCCTGAAGTAGGAGTGGGTCAAGCCTCCATGTGAGAGATTTGGGAGTGAGCTCTCACCAGATAAAGTGGAGCTGGACAGGGGAGTGGTCTGATATGATTAGGAGCATAATAGTGGGGCTAACAGCTGCTTGGGTCAATTGAGGGGAAGTGAGCCATAGGTCCAGGTGTCTGTAGGTGTTGTGTACACTGAGGAGCAGGAATAATCACTGACTTGAGGGAGAAAAAGGCACCAGATGTCTGCCAGTCCATAGCCTTTCATGAGAAGGGCTTCCACTTGGGAACCTTTGGTGTGTGGTTCAGTTTTCGAGTGACTCCTGTCCAGGCAGGGCTCCAGAACTAAGTTAAAATCCCCTCCCACCAATATGGGTGTATTAGGGGTGAGGAGCTCCACTATAGATTGTGCAAAGTGATGGAAAAAATGTGGAGCATCCTCATTTGGAAGATCTAGGTTGCCCAATAGTAAGGGATCAATAGGTGTATTCAATAGGATGAGGAGCTAACAACCCTGCGGGCCATGCTTCACTGTAGTGACCACCCATTGAAGAACCATATGAAGCAGAATAGCTACTCCTCTCTCTTTTTTTGGAGGAGGCAGAGGTGTGCAGGACCTGACCCACCCAGTCAGTTTTAAGGTAGGGGTAGTCTCCTTTGAGAAGTTTTGTTTCTTGCAGAAATGCAATGGTGATTTTGGGATGCTTCAAGTGGGACCTAATCTGCACTTTACAGGAGAGTTCAAACCATGGATGTTCCATTTATGGCAAATCACAGCACCCATGATCTAATACTAGGGGCAAACATGTGGTGTATCAGGTGCTGTGAGATCCATGATGCTGCTGTGTCCTGTGGGCCAAGTTCCACTACCTTTCAGGTTGGAGGTACCCTATCTAAGGTTACATGAGGGCATGGGAGCAGTAGTCTGTACCAAGGGCATGCCATAAATTGGGAGCTATTGCAATTAACACTTCTGTAACCAACAGTCTAATAAGTAATTATACACAACTTCAGAAACAACCATGGAATAAAACTAAAAATGTCATGCATAAGGAAGAGGGAGATATGACTCGGCCCAAAACTGTAGACCTAGGCTCTCCCTTGTCTTCCTGGAGGCATGGCAAAGTTAGTAAAGCAAAATTCATTTGAGAAGGGGGTAGATGATCACTGCAGTGATTGTGGGTTCAGGCATGTGTCTGATATTAGGGTGTGGACCTCTGTAAGTGGCACACTGCAGTGTCCCTTTCCTCAGGGTTAATTTCACATTCACACAATGGGTTTGAGTGAGTAAAGTGCACATCTGCAGTGGGTGAGTAAAGAGGCAAATTTTCAACCCAAGTAGAAGTGCTGATGGACAGCCCAGACCAGATAGGTGTGCCAGGTGCATACACCCCGGACAAGACTGGGAGATGATATTGAGGATATCTTATATGCATGCCAGCCAAGGTGATGGAGCGGTGAAAGCCAGAGTGGACCCAGCCTGGGGAAGGAGGATGGAAAAGATAGAATAAGGTTAGCCATAGGCTGGGAGGGCCATCGGGGAAGAACGTGCAGCACCCATGTTTCAGGAAGCCCTCCATTGCCTCTTATTTCAGTAAGATTCCGTATCCTTCTGCCCCATTGACTCTGCAGCCCAGAGTGGGGAGGGTGGCACACAAGACAGGGGAAAGACAAAGGGGGTGGGCAGTTTGGGTAGGTACTCCGTGATTCGGAGGGGCAGGGCTTGGATGGCAGCCCCAGGTGCACCAGTGTGATAGCCACATAGACAACATTACCAGCCACAGGTGCTGTAGGATACCACAAGCCAAGCTAGCCAGAAAACATGCCCTATTACAGTCATTACCCATTAAATAGAATCCTTTCAGTGTCAAAAAGATAACATGAATCGGAGCACAAAACATCCATCACTGAGAAAACAACATGTACAGCACAAAATAGATCACTAATGGTACATTTTAAAACTGGAGGAGGGGGAACCCCACTGCCATCCCACTGAGTGCTGTCCATGTCAGAGTGGGTTATATTGCAGATAGAGTACTGTCAAAGAAACTTCAAAAGGCCAGCCAAATCACAGAACATGAATTCTTAATTAAGGTCTTTATTTAAAGTTATATCCAGCAGAAGATCCTCATTAGGGATCCCAATGTTTTTTCCCTTCATGGGCTTCTTCTGGGATGAGGATCTACATATTAAGAACATAACACTATCAGAATAGATATTTACACATAGGTTTCAAACATTTAAAAACATTTGTTTAGTATTTTATGATACCACAGTAAATTAAAAATACTTTAAATATTTCACTTATATTTTTGGAGGTGAGACTCATCATAAAATCATGTTACATGTTCATTAACACAAGAATTATAAAACCAATCAATTGATAAAGAATAACACTATCAAGCATTAATAGCCCATCCAACAACCTAGCCTAGCTGAATGAGACAGGCGCCCACTCTAATCACTAGACATTCTTCTCCAATCATATAGACATTGTTGCCAAATCAGTGAATACCCGCATTGGCCTTCTTTACAAATATAAGCACTACTTGACTCCTGAAGCCCTTAACCTAGCTATACAAAGCTCAGTTATCTCTGTCATAGACTATGGGCTTATTATCTACAGAGCCGACACTGACTCTACCTTATGGAACAAGGCGTGCTGACTACTTACTGGGGCTGCCCACCGCAAGCATACCTGTAACCTCTATAAACAGGCAAACTGGCTCCAATTCCAGGGAAGAATCTCTTACCAAACCGGTCTGGTAACAAAAAAGGCCTCCCTTGGTCTCATGCCCACTGGGTATCAAAAACCTTCTCAGTCCTTCTTGGAGCACCCGCCATACCAGAAGTTCTGATAACTCAACCCTACAAGTCCATTGCTGTTGCACTTCACAAGGCCAGCAGTCATCCACAGGCAGAGCCCCAAAATTGTTTAACTCACTACCCTGTGAGGTTGCAAACATAATCGCCCTTAACCCTTTCAAACACAAACTACATCAGCTCCTAATGACTCATGCCACTTGTGACTGCTTCACCTAAATCTTGTGGAGGCTGCCTCCACTTCATGCCTCCCGCCTATACTAAGAAGCCCACCTTTCACCCCCTTTCACTTTTCTCTTCACCTATTGTTCCATCCCCCTCCTTTTCTCCACCCCTACCCCTTCCCTCTTACCCTGTACGGTACCTTCTCCCCTTTCCCCCTCACCTGTGCCTGTGCTCTTTCCCATCCAGTGTCCCCATCAATTATGTCCCCATCTACCTTTTTAATTCAGCCCTGTTCCCACTTCTTCTTCCTACCTCTCTACTCCATCCCTCTCTTACCCTATCCCCTCCTACACTCTTCCTATTTTTATGATGTAAACTGCCTCTTGGCAGCTTCTCTTTTCACTTGCCCTTATTTTTGAACTTTTACTCCACTTTTACTCTACCTCCTCCTTAATAAGACTAGCTTGACTGTGTTTAGTTTGCCTAGGCTATTACTCAATGCTCTTTTTGGACAAAGTCTTTGGTTGCATTCTTTCAATGTATAGTACGCATCTATTGGGCTTCACTTTTGTAACTTATTCTAGTTTGCCCTAGTTGTTACCATAGTCTAATGTCACACCTCTTCCTCTACATATCTTATGTTACCTATTTTTCTTTCTTTGCCCAATGTAACCATGACTGAATGTTCAATTGTCTTAACCTATCTATGTAATCAAGATGTAGAACCTTTGTAAAAAAGCCTGTGGCTCAAAGGTATTAATCTGAAATTCAAATAAATAAATAATAAATAAATAAAACAAATACATAAATAAATAAATAAACTAGGAGACCTTTATGAAAAGCCCTTTGATGCTGAGATATTTATTCAGTACAATCACCCAGTATGACACATGTTGGTTACTCAACAAATAGAAGCTGTGGCACAAAAAACTGTTTTTATGATCACTAGATCATAATTTATGAAGTGTGGGAATAAATCTATAGTGGATCATGGTGATATGGAGCCATGACTGCCATTAGATCCTCTTTTATGTAATTATTATGATCTTTGTCTTTATTGCAATCAGTATCTATATGCCTTTAGTCAGTTCTTCTACCAGTGTTAGCATGTTGTCAAAATCTTAGGAATCAAATTGAACTTAAAAAGAATAGGCATACTGGGGAGCTTGCAATCTCTCATGTAGTTAGAAACATTAATCAGCTACAGTAATAAATGCTGAGGCAGCGCTAAATATTTTTTATTGACATGTTGGTGTCAGTTGCTTAGCAAAGACCACATTCCTCAGGCAGGCTATGCTCCAGTGTACTGACATCAGCATGATGTCATTCCCCTGTGCTGCATGATTGGGAGCTGAGATCCCTGCCTTTCTGCACAGTCATATTTAAGCTGAGACAGAAGCAGTGTCCAACGCAGTCTATTCTAACAGCTGCCACATAAACTTTGCTACCTGCTTGACAGTGAATTCAAACTATAGGTGGATGGGGGTATGCAACATATTATACATTGGGGATATGTTATGTAAAAATAGCATGTTTCGATTCTTATGGGATACTCTATTTTCATATAAGGAGACTGATTATAACAATACATAGAACAACCATTTTTTAAAGCATGGCATAGTGTATGTGATTATAAATATACATATACCAGCTCTATTGGTTTTGGATATGAAAAATCATTGCAATTCTATGTGAATTATATACCTTAATGGATTATTTTCTTGTTCAGACACTTTCTCTGCTTAATAAGTCTCTTTTTCTCTTATTTTTTCCTCATTTGAGGAAACTTTTAAATAATGTATAGTAAATAACAGTTGTATACTTCTCAGCAGGGACACAATATTAAACACACTAAAAGTGGTTATTATTCCCTGTAGAATTCCTTCTCTTGCACTTAGTACAACGGCAGCTTTTCTCCTCCATATGTCACCGTGTTTTGGGGCAAAAATCACTTAGTTGCCTTTCATATGGTCCTCCGCCCTCCCAGTCCTTCACTCTGCTCTAACAATTGGGTCCTGTTCACTGCACCCCTATTCCCCAACCCTTCCTACATTATGCATTTGATATCTTCTATCTAGTATGCCTACCCTCTCCCTAACATTTCCCACTACAAAATGCACAGTCTTGGGGTTTGGATCCAGCACAAGTTCATTATCCATGACTCCTTGTAGTTCTATGTTCAATGTATATTATCTGTAAATGTGCATTTTTACTATAATAGCAGCTATTTTTACTGTTTGTACTATTGTAACTTGTCTTTCAGTATTTGTATTGTAGGACCACAGGTCTACCTTGTGAATGAGCTTGCTCAATGGTGCCTGCCTGGATAAATAAAGATATTGATTGAGTGATACTAATACAGATAATCCTTCTGGATTTGAGAGAATTGATATAACTGGATACTTTAGGTAGGCATCATTAATGCTTGACAGTGTTGTTCTATATCATTGGTTGGTTTTATAATTCTTCTGTTAATGAACATTTAACATGATTTCATAATAAGTCTCACCTGCAGTTTTGCCTTGGTTTTCTCATTGTTACCATTAATTACACAAGTTATAATGAATGTGATATGATTCATAAAAATATCAGTGAAATATTTAGGGTGTTTTTCATTTACTGTGGTATCAAAGAATACTAAAAGAAAATGTTAAAATGTTTGAAACCTATGTGTAAATATCCATTCTGATAATGTTATGTTCTTCACATGTACATTCTCATCCCTGAAGAAGCCCATGAAGGGCAAAACATTGGGCTGCCTAATGAGGCTTTTCTGCTGGATATAATTTTAAATAAAGAACTTAATTAAGAATATGTGTTCTGTGATGTGGCTGGCCTTTTGAAGTTTCTTTGATGGATCTTTGGCACTACCAGCCCTTAGACTGCACATGTTCTATGACAATATAGAAGGGTACCCATCCAGAACTGCTTTCCTTGGGAGATTTAGTACTGTCCCAGAAATTACTTATGGTCTGGATTCTAGTTGGTAAGGATTGTTGGTGCCAGCAATGTTGTAAAAGTTAATTGTTAAATGCAGTCAAGTAACAAAGAGAGTGAGCAGAGCTGCTGCTTCAGAGGTACATGAAGCATACAATTTGATGTGGTGTGAGTCTTCAATAGGTCCACCAGGCAGTTAGGGAAAAAAGCGAGAACACAAAACACATTGGCACCATAAATAAAGGGAGGAAAAATTAGGAGTTTAAATTGTGGCCTTAAATGGTATTGAGCAGAGGAGTTTACCCAGCATGATATCCAGTCCCCAATGGCACTCCTGGCAAATGAACAGCCTTGAGGGGGGCATTAACAAATGACAGTACTTGATAAGTTAGTTTCAGCCCCCTAAGCACTGTATCTCGGCAGTTAGTGGTGTCAAGGAAGGGTTGGATGCTGGCATTTGAGGGTCGGAGGTAGAGGCAGCTGTATCAGGAGTGGTACTGCAATGCAAGGGCTTTACATCTGCCACTATTGCTGCTCACAATGTGCTGCACATCCCAGAATCAGTCACGATAGCATCAGTAGACTTGTTTTGAGGTGGAGCTCCAGGCGGAGGATTATCTCAGCAGGGCTGTTCTTCAGTTTGTGGAGACCTGGGTCAGAGAGGAACAAAGTGATTCTGTGTTCTGTAGCAGTGGAGACTACTCAAGGAGCCATCAGACTTATTGTGATTGTGGTCCTCTCTGCTATTGCTCTGGGACCTGAGTGGATATGACTGTGAGTGTTTTTTTGCCTCTCTGACAGTTTTGTTGTCACTTCCAACTCCTCAGAGGTAGGATCCAGGGTCTGTGGCCATTGTCCAGAATCAGTCCAGCAGCCAGAGGGGTAGAGGGGTTGCTGATGTCCATGCTGTCTATTGTGGCATTATCCACTGCCAGAAATTCCTGCTGAGGGGTGTGCATAATTCTTTTGGCCAATGTTTGCTGAGAAACTCCATTAAGGAGTCTGAGGTGGAGAATAGCAGCAGAACCCTGTTGTCTATAACCCACATAGTCACTGGGTAGTGGAGTGAAAACTGCAACCGAGTTTATGCATAATCTTCCAGCCTCAGTAAAAGCTCACCAGCGGTCAGACAGCTCTTTTGAAAAGTCTTAAAAAGTTTACATACGGTGCTTTTGCCACTGTAGTTGACCCAGCTCCATAACCCTCCTCAGGATCATGTCTTTCATTGAGAACCATAGAAATTTGGTGAGTAATGGATGAGGGCATTCAACAGGCCATGGGAAGGGGCAAAGACCTATGAGCTATCTTTATTTCAAAATGCTGATCCTCCTTAAGTTTGAGTATGGTCAGTAAAATGTTCTGTAGGAAAGCAACCCAGTCCTGTAACTCTGCACCCTCAAGAAAGCCCACATACTGCAGATTGTTCCTGCAGCTGTGATTCTCCAGGTCATCTACCTTGTTTTGGAGATGATGAATGAGCTTGCGTTGCTCTCAGACAGATACCTGAAGTTTAAATAGGGCCATGCTATAGGAATCCACTTTTCATGCTGTCTGCTGTCCAACTGTGTAATGACTTGAGTGGACTGCAGTGTGGCTGCCTTAACTTTGGGACATTTCTTACAACAGCTTCACAAACTTTTCTTCTATGGCACCATGGCTAAAAGCCAGTGTCCTGCCCATCAACCATTTTGCTGCTCTGTCTTGAGGTTGAAAGATAGGAAAACTAACAGGATTATCACCACCAAGACTAATGTTTGCTCCAAAATAAAACTGTTGACACAAAGCAGAATGACTAAGGTTACAGATTTGTCACAACAGGCACAATTGAACATGTAAGAGATTGCTGATTTAAACAAATTTAAACCTGAGGAGACAGGAGTAGCTAAGTTAAGCAGCCATCTTGGTTAGGGTCAAACTACATGCCCCTCCACTGAGAGCATTCTTGGTGAAGGTCCCAGTCTATAGATGACAAATGGCATTTTCAACTCAGTATGGTGAGTATCAATGAGCAATCACCCTGAAAAAGGCTGACTCCCTCTCACAGACAATTGTGACTGATAGGAATTGTCTGCTTCAACTCTTTCACTCCATGGACAGGTTATTAAATCCATCCTGTGTGCAATCCACTCAAGGTTTTACTGCTAAAAATGTGATGAGTTCATAAATTTCTTCACTGACAAGGTGGCCTCCATCAAATTGTGTATCCGCTCAAGTGGTCTGTCATGGTCCAGTGATGGTAGGGGACTGGGTAGCACTGTTGATCCACCTGCCTGGGTAGAGTTTCAGCCAGTTGTGGAGAAAGAGGGACTCCTTGTGATCACAGGTTTGCATCCCACCAGCTGTTTGCTTGATCCTGGTCCTACTTAGCTACTTACAGATTGCCATGAGGTTTTGGGTGCAGTTATTTCCCAGATTGCTGGGTGTTCATTGATGGAGGATGCTTCCCATTTGTACTTAAATAGACAGTGGTGAGGCTTGACAAAACCTTTCTTGGACCCTAATGTGATGGGAAATGATGGACCTATCTCTAGTTTCCCCTTTTTGGGGAACATTATGAAGAAGGTGGTAGCTGAGCAACTTGTTGGATGCCTGGAGAAATTTTAATATCTACAAACCTGTCAAGTTGTGTTTTTGGTCTCACCAGAGCATGGAGACTGCCCTAATCACAGTGACAAATGATCTCATCATGGTAAGTGATGGAAGACTTTATACCATCTTGGTTCTATTAGATCTCTCACTGGCATTTGCCACCATTGACCACAGCGTGCTTTTAGATTACCTGACGAATTGCGTGAGACTCACCAGCACTGTACTGAGCTGGTTTGAGTCCTGCATAAATGGGAGAATACAGCAGGTAGCTATTGGAAGTTTTGCTTCCAGGGCCTCAGCACTATACTGTGGTATTCCTCAAGCCTGACTGTTTCTCCAGTATTTTTTTCAGTGTATATGTTGCAATTGGGTGAGATCATTAGATGGTATGGTGTTGACTCTCGCTGCTATGCAGATGATACTCAGCTCATCTGGCACTTCTGGAGGATGTAATGCAGTTTCTGTGCTAGAGTGGTGTTTGGCTGAAATAAACAACTGGATGGCCTCTAAGTGGCTATAACTCAACCTGGGTAAAATAGAGGTCATGATTGTTGAGCCAGGTAGGTATGGCCCAGTGATGAGTAGATGGACATTACTTCCTTTGATGGGTGGTCAGTCACTTAGAGCAGTAGATGCAATTAAGAATCTTAGGGTCATCCTGGACTACAAGCTGATATTTGACCAACAGGTGTCAGCTGTGGTCCAGCCTGGCTTTTACCATCTCTAAAATATCTCCAGAATCAAACTGCATCTAACTCCTGCTGACCTAACTATAATAGTTCATGCTTTTGTCACCTCTAGGCTTGACTACTGTAATGCTTTATACCTAGGGTTATCTGGAGGTTCATTGCGACACCTGAGCTAGTCCAGAATTCTGCAGCTGGGCAGACTGTGGACTCCTCACATAGGGATCAGATCATGTCAGTTCTGTGTGTGCTGCACTTTTACCAGTGTATGTAATGTGCAGCACCCTGTGCTCTCAGGAAAGGGTGATCTATAAATAAAATTGTCTTGCCTTGACTTGTCTTGACATCTGTTGGAGAGACACAGTAATATGCTGAACACTAATTAACACATCATTCAAAAAGAGGCACTTCAAATCAGGACATCAGAGTTTAAAGACTAGCACTCTGTCAAGTGAGCAGGTGCCCAGGCTCAGCTAGTAGGACATGTTCTTACACTGTTCCAGAGTTACATGTCATCTCTGCTCATAGTACAGTCACCATCCTGGATACAGAGTAAAGGAACATCAGACTCATATACTGTAGAAGAAACTCATCCCATAATCAGTGCTATGTTTTAATGATTACATGTATATAGACTCACAATAATTAACAGCAGTTACTCAACAAGGTTCAACCCTATGACCTTCTTATCCACAGGAAGGAGTCTACCAGTAGTGTTAAAAGAACAGTTCCCCTAACTTAACATTCAGGAGACTGTTATGCTAAATTAGAGCCATCATAATGCATGTTTTTGAAAAGGTATGGCTTATAAGTCAGACCTGGTTAATCCATAAACATTTGTTTTTGCCTATGTTATTATGTAATAAAAATATTCATAGTAACCAGACAATGTCCAGAGGATTTTATTTACATGGCAAAAATCTGTTTCATAGGTTCCCTGTTCAGATTAGTTACAATTCATGTTGTTGACTGGAAAATAATTTATTTTATAAACATTCCTTTAGTTTTTAATATCTGAAGTGGTTCTTCCCATAGTTTGACGTAGAATATTTACTTCATATAGTCCACAGATTCGGATACTATTTTGTTCCGCCTTCATACTACTTCCCATTACCCCTGGAAAGTGATGGCTTTAAAATAAACAGTCTGTACTGGGAGCTTCAAGGTCTGGAAAGGAATGGCATAAGTTATGAGATACTGTTCTCATTTACTTTTCAGAAGTATGATTCCTTCTCCCATCACTTGGTGCTATGTTAAAATGTAGTACCACACAGACATACCACATGTCTTTATTGCTGTGGTGTAATTGGTGTTTTATTTAAAACTTGGTCATTCCTTGTGTAGGAAAACAAAACCTAATATTTTCCATAGGTCAAGTACATTGATTGCAGCTTTAACATACCATCCCTCCCCATAGTATTGACAGAAACTTAAAACACATTGACAAGCTAAAGCTAATCTGTGCATAGAGATTTCCTAGCTAAACTAGAACTCCATTCCTCTGTACATGGCTTCTGCATCCAGACTCATCAGAGACCAGAAAACTGCCCAAACCCAATAATCAATTATAATTTGCCCTTCCAAATATTCAATTCTACAGCCCATTGATATCAATAAATCCTGTAATCTAATATGTGGTTCACTCCCACTCATTTTGCCATCACTTATAATTCCATCCTCCTGTAAACTGCCCTAAAAAATAGGGATTGCTGGACCCCCAAAAATTTGGATCCTTGTTGTCAGGACCAGGATTCAGGTCAGGGTTCTGATTGGTTGTGATTGGTTCGATTGGCTCTGATTGGTTCTGATTTAAATCAGAACCTTTAACAAAATCAATAATATTACCTGAAACCATCATAAACTGCCCTAAAAAATAAACCATAAACTATTATTCTAACCTGAATGAGTTGTCCTGTGTTTCTGACTCCAATCTATTCATTCTTCTATGTCTCCAATTTATTTGATTAGAGAATTTAATTGTCTGGTTTCCAGTAGAGGAATGGTATCATTGATTATAGCTGCATCCAGCCCCTTAACTGCCCCAATGTACATACCTCCATTCCTTCCCATTTACTGAAAATCTGGCTACCCAATTATGTACATACTTTATCCAATCGGACAACCCCCACCCTGCCTAGGTATGCTCAGTTCTCTCCTTGCATCTACTGCCTCATTCCTGTTACAGTATGCACAGCCTTGCCCTCTTGCATCTGCTGATAATTATTCTGCTGCAGTGTGCATACTTCTGTCACTCCAGTCTGCTGCCCCTTACTCTACTATGCCCAACCCTGCAACTCCAATATTCACCAATAAGCACACATCAGTCTGTAAATCCTTTCATCTGCTGGCATCCACCCTGCCCTATGTGCCTACCCCTTCCCATTCAGTCTGATGTTTCCTTCCTTCGGCAGTGTGCTACACACCTTGCCCCTAACCACCTGCTGAACCCCATTTTGACCCAGTCTGGAGAAACAGTGCATCCCCCATCTCCTCTTATCTGCTTCCCCCAAAAGGCTCAAACCTGCTTACCCACATAGCATACTCCTAGCTGTTCTGCTGAACCTACCCTTCCCCAGTCTGCACATCCTACTCACTACCATCTATAGTTCTCCACCCAGTAGTAGTACAACATGGCATATACTCCTCTCAATCAGTTCTTTCAATAATGTACCCGATGCATCCTGCCATCATCGCTACTCTCTGTGATTTACTAAACTGCAGCCACGTTGCCATGACCTTTTGCAGCTTACTCTGGTACACTCACTCTCTCTCTCTCTCTCTCTCATGTGCGCTCCAACATATTATTGTTAGAGAGAGCAGGAGAAGTGGCAAGTGGCATGGCCAAAAAAAATATTATATTTTTATTTGCATTTGACTTTATTTGGCAGATAGTTGTGGCAGATGGATAGTGGATTTAGGGGAAAATGATGAGATGACTTGATACCAAACAGCAGGGCAGACCTAGCACTCCTACTGGCAATGTTCAGATCTACCCAGGTCTGGCGGACAGTGTAAGATCCAGGGGGATTCTGATTCCTCATTGACCAATCTGCCCATCCCTACTGGAAAAGCTATCACACTTCAAGACCCTCATAACTTTCTGAAACCTAGGGTCCCCGATATACTGAGAAGTTTATTTCCCTTGTGTCCACTGACCAGTATTTTGTAACTTTAGAAAATGATCCAGAGCATTCCACTCTCATGCGCACTTTAAGATATATGGACAACTCACCAGATCTACAGAAATGCATTCCATGGTGTAGTCTTAAGTCTTTTCTTCACTTACATTATTGGCACCAATGATATGTGTCCTCTTTTAGTCTATTATCTTTCTTCTCTACTCACCTACCATAGCCCATCCTCCTCTGACAGTTTCCTCTGCCATGTGTGAAGATTTTGCATCTTTTTTATAGTCTAAAGTTTCATTTATCTCCTCTCTATCCTCTCTCCACTATAAATCTTCCCTGACCCTCTCCTCCCAGCCAGTAATCCTCATCTTCTTCAGTTCCTCTCACACCATTCTGATATTATTCTATCTCTGAATTAACCTTTCTCTCTTGGCTCCTAGCTCTTCCCTTATTCCATCTTTCTGACTTTCTACTGTGGTCCCCTATATCACTATCATTATCAGTCAATCTTTTTTCACTAGTGCCATCAGTGGCTCCTTCATGACTGGTACTGTTGCCATAGTTCTTACAAATCTTCCTTTGAACATAACTTCAACTGTAATTATGGTGACCCCATTTCAAACCACCATTTTGTCAATAAAATATATACATGTACTCTTTTTCTATCTCTACAGCCATCTCTCCCAGAACTGTATTTTTGACCATTTTTTTTTCAGGCTTATGATCCAGCCACAATACAGAAACTGCTGTAGTCCATGTGAATTTCACTTCCACACAACTAATAAAGACCTATCCATCTTCATGGCATCAGTGCTTCTGCTTCTTTAAACTGTTGACTATGGTACCCCCTTGACAGACTGGTGTCTCTGACTAATTTTTGTCTTGATGCTACTCCATCTCGACATAAGGAATCATTTGTTTTATTTCTCTAGTGGTGTCTTCTTCTCAGCCCTATTATTTTTCTGTTTAGAATAATTTATAGCTGAGTTCTTGCCCCTTTGTTCTTCTAAATTTGACTTCTCCCTCTTGTTCATCTTTTCACTACCGTCACCCTTAATTACTATTCCTATATTTATGATACACAATTATATATAGATATATCTAGCTATCATTTCATTGTTTATCAGATTCCCCCCTTCTTACACCATCTGCATATCTAGACCAGGTCAACTACTTGCCTTCTAAACTTCCCGCAGTCTGTAATGACAATTCTTGAAGAGTTCCTTTTGGGCAAAATGAGCATCTTAAATGCAAATTCTGTTACCTCTGTTTTCCTCTTCTCTGTTGCCCTGATCATTTGCAACTTGAATATTCATGACTCATCCATACAGAAATCCCAAATATTTGCAAATCTGCCTATCACCACCTTCACAAAATTGTCTTTGCCATCTAATATCTGTGCCCTCATTCTGCTGAAAGCCAAGCCACTGTGAACTTGTACCTGACTACTGAAAATTCCTCTTTTATTGTCTTTCTAAATTTTAATTAGTTTAAATTGCTGCTCCCTACCTTCACTTTCATACTTGCAATGATCACATCATCACACTGTGGGTTACAAAGAATGAGTTGGGTAACATTCTAGCTGTTAAGCTTGCATGTGTGCTCACACTCATATTGAGAATAGTCAATGCCATGCAGCAGTAGTGGTGGACAGGATGGACTCTATGGCTCTTCTGTCATCACAGTACTTTATAGAACAAAGTATGGATAAACATGAGGCTCTGTTGCTTCATAAGCACCCTAAGTATTCACGGAAAATTAAAATTATAAATATACTAAACCATAAAGGTTCATTTGCAGTATATGCAACTTACCATGAAAAACTTTTAAATTACTACATATGCATAACTGCTTATGAATCAGGGATATACATGATGGAATTAAAGCCCCTTCCAACCTTAATTGCTATGTTACCTTATATGCAAAAATAGATACGGGCAGATATTTCCTGAAGTTTCTGTGATATCTCCAGAGAAATCCATTGTCTGCCTGCCTGCAGTATCACTGTAGGGCCACCAGAAAGAATGTTTTTAGAAATATTGTGAAATATATGGGATTACAAATGAGAAAAAAATGTTAAGTGTCCTGATTGGTCCAGTGGCTGCCAGACCCGTGTCCTTATAGACACATATTATGGCAACCTGCACTACATGCCAGTCAATAGCCTTGACACATACACAGATCACTAAGTCCGTGCTGTTAAACTTTCATTCCACAACATTCGCACAACTGCAAAGAGGCAGTGACAGTGCGGCACTTCAAAAGGCACTTGCTCCTGACAGAAATCCGGTTTATTTTTTTCCTCAAAAGTCATATGGAACAGCATAAAAAAATGTCCAACATACTAGAGTCACAATTCCAACTAAATATAAATGAGATATTTACCGGCTTAGAAGAAAAAACACCATGATGGGTCACAACCTTTGCTCGTATCTGGCAGCCACCCAGGAGGCCCACAAATGCTGGAGCAATATCTTAGCCCTGAAAGAAAAATCAGATGCAAAAGAGCAAATTACCATCCAACAGTGTTTAAATCCTGCAAGCTCCATGACCGATCCCAAGCTGCCTTCACCTCACAACCAATGACCAGCAAATCCTGTGAGTTCCAAAATCCTAACTATGAGAACCTGAAAGACAACACAGAAATGATTGTAGTCTGCCAAACCTTCACCAAAGATACCCAAAAATGCACCTTTCATCATTCAAAACTGCACTATGAAAAAAGTGCAGTTTATAAACTACAACAAATGAACTGGAAAAATGGACGTTCAGTTTAATACAACAAACAGAAGCTGAAAGCATTTTGCTACAGTATAAGTTGCAGTTATTTTGTTAAAAAGTTTTCCAGCACATTTATACTTAACTTATTTGTTTAAAAAGGTTCCATGTCATAACTGCGATCGTGGAATAGCTATTGCCATTACGACAAATGTATATCGCTGAAAATAAATTTCAGCAATGCACACTCGTTGGGAGGATAAAGAGGGCACCTGAGACCTATAGATTTTTATTTAATGTGGGGGGCTGCGCACCACCCCCCATGAGGGGCTGTGCAGCCCACACACCCCTACTAATGGATTCTCAACTCCAGGGGGTGCATGTCGGGGGTGAAAAACTTGGCTAAATAACAAGCCACCCACTGGCAAAAAATAAACCGTGCTGCACTGGACCCGAACCCTGCACCTCACAAGTGAACACTCACCCCACTACGCTAATGATCCAACTCGGCAGCTGCCCACCACTCCCCCTCCCACATACCTTCCCTTCCCTTCCTCTCCCCCACACGCATGTATACGCGAGTACATACATTCGCCCTACTTCACTCACCCCGGTATCCACTCGCTACCCTGCCAGGTAGCCTTATACACAGGTGCCATGATTGAGTCACCCTTTTTGTAAGTGCTCAATTATGATCGCCCTCCACATGGTATACCATTTAAAAAAACACTTCCAGTTTTAAAAAACAGTTTAAAACCACTATATCACTAGTTTACTGATTGAACCTTTACTTTGCCATGCAATTCCTGTTTCCATAAAGGTACTATTTTATGTCAAAACACTACAAAATTTAAATGCTTTAAAAGAAAAAATAAACTTCCTTCAGCATTTAACAGACTCTTTTGTAGACATTTTTTGCCCATTTTATAAGCGCAACAAGACACGACGAGGTGTGGGTTATGGCCTGATAAGAGCATGCCTAAGGACTAAAGGCACTCGGCGCAAGTGCCTCATACTTATAATGCACCTGGGACATGCACTTATCAGACCATATCCCACACCTTGTCATGTCTTATTGCTGGCATATCTGATCATGTTAAATGTTGCAACTGTATGCATAGCATCAGTCTTGCAATCAGAGACCTCCATTTCCACCCAATTTTATCAGGAATTAAACATGAGGCTGTCCTTCTGATATACAAAATAAATTCTGCATCGACATTCCTCTCATGTCAATGTCATAGTTTCTACACCCTCACTCTTTGTGCCAATTCTCTTCCTCCTGCCTTTTTTTTGTCCCACCAGACAACCTTAGTGTAGTTGAAGCACTGTATTAGAAATATAAAAACAGACAATTACAGAAGAAAAAAGTCAGTTGGTCCATCTAGTCTGCCCATAACACCCTATGATACCATTAGACCTTTTGTCTATACAAGGTTTTAGCCCACTCTGTCAAACCCATGCTGCCCGTTATTAGGCAGCATTGCATCCACTGTATGAAGCTTTTTTCCTGCTCCTCTTCAGTTCTTGCACTTTTCAAATCCCATCAAAAAAGCATCTCTTCTCCATCACCTATGACCCCTAAAATTAGTCCTTTACTCCACTGTGTTTAAGTTCAACAATCTGGGGTAATGAGTAAATGTTTCTTCTTATTTTTTGTCCGTCTGAAGTATTGTTAGTGATTTTTCGAATGGGATTAGACCTCATGGATAGGGCAAGGGGGAGGGGAATGGGGAAAGGATTATTTTAGTTAAAACAATTAAAAAGACAGAAAATATTCAAGAGTAGCAGGAGTATATTACTCTTCATCATATCAGGAGTTTGAAGCTGGGGAGATATTGATTTGTTGTCACTAACTTATTTTTGAAAGAAAAATGTTCTATATAAAAGAGGTGAAAGATATTATGATATAGGTGCAGTCCAGTATTAAAAAACAGTAGACCAGGCTGAACATTTTTACATTTGCTAAAAAAACAGGTGAATTTATTGTCTGATGCTTCAGGAGATTCATTGTCAAGAAACAGAAATTACAAAGTATATAAAGCTTTGGTGGCAGAAAAGACTTTCATGCAACAAGTAAATCAAATAAAAGAGAATCAGTATTCTTTATCATTGATACATAAAGATACAAATCCAGGGTTCCTACTTGGGCCCTTAGATGAGGTACATTATTATTACAGGTACTGTACAGTTAACATAGAAACATAGATTTTGATGGCAGATTAGGACCGCTTGGCCCACCTAGTCTGCCCATTCCCTATGTATTGGATAAGCTACAGATTCTAGTTAACCGACAGACTACTTCCTCCTACCATTCACTATAATTGCCTTATGTCTGTCCCATGCATTCTTGAATTCTCCAACTGTTTTTGACCCCTTGACCTCCTCAGGAAGATGGTTCCACGCATCCACCACCCTCTCCATGAAAAAATACTATCTGACGTTGTCCCTGAGCCGTCTCCCCTCTGTCTTCAAACTGTGCTCCCTTGTTCTTGTATATCTCTTTCTCTCAAAGATGCTCCCATCTTGGACTTTGCTGATTCCCTTGAGGTACTTGAATGTTTCTATCATGTTTCCCCCTCTCCCTCCTTTCCTTGAGGGTATACACATTGATATTGTTCAGTCTCTCTTCATATGGCTTTTGTTGCAGACCCTGTGCAATTTTAGTTGCCCTCCTCTGGACCGCCTCCATCCTGTCTATGTCCTTATGGAGATGGAGTCTCCAGAACTGCACGCAGTACTCTAAAGTGGGTCTCACCAACAGTTTGTACAGATGGATAACAACTTCCTGTTTTCTACTGGTGATGCCTCTCCCTATGCATCCCAGTATCCCTCCAGACCTCCTTACTGCCATCTCACATTGTTTGCCTACCTTAAGGTCATCTGATATAACTATCCTGAGGTCCCTTTCCATTTTTGTTGTTCTTAGTGCCTCCCCCCATTGTGTACTCTTCCCCTGGGTTGTTGTTTCCCAGGTGCATTACTTTGCACTTTTTTACATTGAATCTAAGCTGCCATATTTTTGACCATTTCTCCAACATTGCCAAATCCATTCTCATCCTTTCCACCACCACTTGAGTATCAACCCTATTGCAGATTTTTGTATTGTTTGCAAAGAGGCATACTTTTCCTTCCATTCCCTGTGCAATGTCTCCTATAAAGACATTAAAGAGGACCAGTCCCAGTACTGAACCCTGTGGTACCCCACTAGTAACCACCCTTCTTCAGAGTGTACCCCATTTACTATTACCCCCTGTGTCCTGTTCATCAGCTAATTTGTTACCCAGGCTATCACCCTTGGACCTACTCCCAGGGTGGCTAACTTGTTTATTAACATTTTATGTAGAACTGTGTCAAATGCCTTGCTAAAGTCTAGGTAGACCATATCTACAGCCCCTCTCTGGTCTACTAATTTGGTCACCCAGTCAAAGAAATCTATTAGATTTGTCTGACATGATCTTCACGCTGTGAATCCATGCCGCCTCAGGTCCTGTGCCCCACTGGCCTCTACTTACTCAACAATTCTCGATTTCAGAAGTGATTCTATCATTTTCCCTACCACTGAGGTTACACTAACAGGTCTGTAATTCCCTGCCTCTGCCTTGCTCCCACTTTTGTGAAGAGAGATCACATCTACCCTCTTCCAGTCCTCAGGTACCACACCGTCTGCCCATGATTTGTTAAAAAGGGTAGTCCATGATGTCACTAGGTCTCTCCTTAGTTCTTTTAGAATTCTGTAGTGAATCCTGTAAGGCCCCATTGCTTTGTCCACCCTGAGTTTTAAGAGTTTTATCAAGACCCTTTCTTCTGTAAATGGACTATTACTGATGCACCCCATCCAGAGTGCTTCTATTGCTTGGTTTAAGTACCTCCCCCTCTTCTCCTTTTGTGAATACTGAGCAAAAGCACTCAAAAACACTCATTCAGTATCTCTGCTTTTCCACGGTCATCCTCTGCCCACCTCCTCTCCCCTTTATTAAGTCTTACTATACCTTTCTTGGTCTTCCTTCACTCCCTTACGTACCTATAAAAGGTTTTATCCCCCTTCTTAACAGATTTGGCTATATTTTCCTCAGTCTAGGCCTTCGCTATTCAGACTGCCTTCCCTGCTTCCTTCTGCTTTAACTGATACAGTTGTCTGTCCTGTTCATTTTGTGATTCCTTATACTTCCTGAGTTCTATCTTTTTCTCCCTAACCTTTCCCACCACCTCTTTCGAGAACCATAGTGGTTTTTTACTTCATTTTGTTTTGTTTATTTGCTTCACACAAAGACTTGTTTCCTTTGTGATGGCAGTTTTGATTTTCTCCCATTGTTCTTCTACCCCTCCTTCCTGCCCATTTGCTAGTTAATGGCAAGAGTGTTACATTAGACAGTTATCATGGCCCCAGTAAGGATACATCTGATTTTTATTGACTTCTTTGTTCACATACTGTACCTCAATTTCCATAGGATAATGCAACATTGGGGTAAAAGTCCACTGAGCCTTGTTGAATCTGTGGCATTGTACTTATAAAAATGTTAAGGATCATGCAACCCAGGGTTGATGTTGTCTTAACTTTGGCACCATGTCACCAAGCATTGGTATGTAACTGTTGTTTCTGTGCCTGGACAGACAGTTCTGAAAATAGGGCAACACCAATGCTGTGTTGTATGATCAGTCAAACCCAAGGAACATCACATCACATATTCAACAAGGCTCATTTGACTTTTTACTCTAACACTGAATTGTTCTACTTTATATGCTTTATGCTGCACTCCTAACTTGTGCATTAACATATTTTTTCAATGAATTTCATGTCATTTTGAGATGGATTGTACCCTGTGACAGTAGTTTGTTTTACATATGGCCTTATTTGTCATAAACCAAGTAGATAACCCATAGGGCACTGCCCTAGACCTGTAACTTGCTTCACAAATGACCCTGTAAATCATAGGCAAAGCTTCTGAACTATCCAGCACTTCCCTAGACCTTTAGCTTATTTCAGACTGAGGTGGGAAAAAACTAAATATATGAGCATACATACTTTTCATTGTTGTCTTAATTTTTTCAAGCTTTTTTTCTTCCAAAAAGATGCAAACAACTAAGTCTGAAAAACAAAAACTGTGAATGTACCTGGACTTAGATTTTTCAACCTCAGCTTGTACACCTAAGACTAGATGTTCAAAGGAGTTGCTCCAGTGCAACTCCAGAACATATAAACATATGAAATTTGCCAGCAGATAAAGGCCTAGAGGTCTATCAAGTCTGCTTGAATGTGCAGCTAGCACCCCTTATTCTGCAGCTGCCCCTCCCTTCCACCCTCCCCCTTGTCCTGTCCCATCCCCTTTTGAAGCAGTCCACTGTTCTACTGGATACCACTTCTGCAGGTAATGCATTCCACCCAGCCACCACCCTCTCTGTAAAAAAGTGTCTCCTTATCTCCCTCCTGAACCTTCCTCCCTCCAGTCTCATATCATGGCCCCTTGGCTATATTCAAAGGTGGAAAATGCACTGTGCAATTCCCAATGCACCACAGTGCAAAGATACTGTATGTGGCCCATCTCCAGGGGGCGTGCCCATGCATATGTGGTACAACCCAGTATTCACCCGGGATGTGCGGTGCATCTGCTGGCACATCCCTGAGATGTGCCACATACATGGGCACAGGCTCAACTGGTAGCCACCTCAGGTGGGCTGCTGCATTACACGGTGCAACACAGCAGCTGCCAGCTGTGGGTGACTACCCCCTCCAGAACACCATACACAAGCACCCACATTACTCCCTGGCAGTCTTTTGGTATCCCCTTCCCATCCCATACCTGGATCTGCATAATAATGAAATATTAATTTCTGTGGTAGTCCAGTGGTACCCCCTTCCTGACTGTAACCCCAATCACCTGAAAACTACATCCCCACATCATTGGTAGTCTGGTGGTCCCCCCAGTTCCCCACTCACACTGGATCCCATCACACCTCGCTCCACTCCCCATGTCATCGGTGGACAGGAGACCCACCCACATACCTTGATGCCTGCCCACCAAATTACAGCATACAGTATGTGCTGCAAGTTCATTGGTCCACACTGATGACCAATGGGCTTTCAGTAGGTACTGTACTGGTCATTCATGACTTAGTGAATGAATGAATTCATTCACTAATTCATGAGTGACTACTAGAGTACAGACTACAAGCCCATTGATCATCAGTATGGACTAATGAGCTTCCCGCTTGTACTGTAATATGTCATTCAGTGGGCAGCCATGGAGGTATGAGGGCGGGTCTGCTGCCCGCCAATGACATGGGGGAGCGGGATGGGATAGGGTCCTATGTGGGTGGGTGGGTGGCTGGGGAGATCACTAGACTACCAAGGATGTGGGGATGTGTTTTTCAGGTGATCAGGGTTACGGGCGGAGAGGGGGGTACCCCTGAACTACTAGGGAAATGAATATTTTATTATTATGGAGATCAAGGTACAGGACAGGGAAGGGGGTATCACTGGACTACCAGGGAAATTAATATTTCATTATTATGGGGATTGAGGTATGGATCAGGGAGGGGTCATTACTTCGGTACCTGGGAGAGGAACCACCTGCTGTGCAGGGTGCCAGATGCATTTTGCTGGCCAGCCCAACAAAATTCATTCAAATGGGGCCATAATGACATGCAAATGGCCCCATTTGTTTCTTGCATGCATTATGGCCCCATTTACATGTTTTGGTCTGAATATCAGGAATTTGCACTCAACGTATCTCTGATGTGCTGATGCATTTTGCATTCCTGGTATTCAGACCTGTCTGGGGATGCACCAATGCATTGTATTTGTGCCTCAGGCATTTTTTGATATATTCAGATGAGATACACCATGGCACATCTCTTCTGAATATATCCCTTTGTTGGTCTGGTGCAACTCAGTTGCACAGAACAACCAATTGTGCCATTGGCAGGCACACTTTTAAATATCTAACCCCTACTGTGACTTTCACAAATAGTTTGTATTTTTCAACAAACTGTCCCTAATCAGCAAGTTACCACCCTCCCTGATGATAACATAAGTGGAAAATTTTAAATTCCTCTCAAAATATGTTTTTTGGTACAACCCCTTTCTCCAAAGGGTGAAAAACAGAAATGACAATTCTATGAAAAAAAGATAATGCAAATGACAATATATGTTTCAACGTGGTAGAGATTAATTCACTATTGAAGTACTAATTTTATACATTTTATAAAACAGAGAAACTAAATAATACTAATACCCAAATTTAAGACAATATTTCTTTACCACAGATTCCTTTAGTGAAAAATAATAGAATATATACACATTTTATAGAAAAATAAAATCAGGCCAGCTATGAAAATTGTTAAATTTGGTAAATTACTTGAGCCAGATGGATTCCCAGTTTAGTTTTGTGTTCTATTTGTGGAAAATATAACCTTTCTTCTCACTGAGTTGCTTAACTCTTCTTTGACTCAGAACAATATTGCAAAATCTTATTTCTGTGGCCTTATCATGGTTATTCATATTCTCATCATATCATCCGATCTCTCTACTGATTAGTAACTATAAGATTTTTGCAAAGTCACTAGCATCATGACTGGAATCTACTCTGCCTCAAATCATTTTAAGGCTCAAACAAGATTCACCAAGAGGAGAAGGTGCAAATATAATGTTAGAAATACTTCAAATGTATTGTCAAATTGTCAAGGGTAAGAACTGTATGATTGCCTAATTTGCCTCACATGATACAGAAAAGACATTTTATAGGGCAGAGTAAAATCTTTTACTGAAGGTGTTTAGGAGGGTAGGCTTTGGCTAGTCATTCATAAACTGAATTGCCCTTAAATATCACCAACTTAGGGCTAACATCATGACAGATAGTATTATATTGAATTCCTTCTTCTTCCCTAGAGAGCTGATGCCTTCCCCCCTTTTGCTTGCCCTAGTGGTGGATCCCATAGTTATTGAGGTAAGCCAAAACAAATGTGTTGAAGGATTTAGAAATGGTAAAAAATGTATTTGTGATTGTGCCTTTATACCAATAGCATTTTATTATACTTTAAATATTATTTAATTGGAATCTCATATATGTTGTCACCTGTAAATCTGTATTAAACAGAAACTGACTTTAAAGTAGTAGTGTACTGCTTGTAATTAATAATAATTTTCAGATGCAGTCAGCTATCACGTCTTCTATCTGAAGTATTTCTTTTATTTTCTGTTTGCTAATTAGAAGATTTTCCAACTGACAGTACTGACCTGATGTGTGAAGCAGCACTCTATTTGGAGGCTAAAAAGGTAATCTCAGTTCTGGTCCTTCCATTACGTCATCAGAAATGTGACCAAATGCATGGAGGTACCACAACTCTTGCAGCCTAAGCAGAGATTTTCACAAGTTACCAATCAAAGTGCAGGAAATTTTGACATCACTAGTTACCAAGAAGAGCCAATCCGTGCTACTTCATGTAAAAAGAATAATCTAGCAGTCAGAAATGGTTCTCCTTGGTTACTAGAGATGTTACAGTCAGTGTGGTCTTAGTGTTGATGATGTGGTGTGATGAATAGAACTGACATTTTTTTAGCTGCTTTTTTGTTTGCTAATTAGAAGATTTTCCACCTGGCAGTGCTGGGGTGATGTGTGGAGCCAAGGCTCTTAAAGACGTATATATGGTCATAGTTTCATAGGTTCATACAAGTTCACGAGGCCATAGGCCTATAAGGAACTCACCACCATTTGGGTTACAATGGTGGAAAGAGCATTTTTTATTACCCATGTATTCATCAAACCATTTCTTAAATAACTCAATACTATCACTCTCAACAATAGTATTTGACAATGAATTCCAAATAGCTGGTATTCTTTGAGTGAACCACTTACACCTTCTTAATGTTTTATTCATTTCATCCCTTAATTTTAAATTATATGATCTTGAGTTGATATTTCCTGTATGTCTAACCAGGCCTATTGTCTCCAAAATTGAGACATCCTGTATAGCTTTAAATGTAAGACAGAGGTCACCTCTGAGTGTTCTGTATTTCACAGAGTACAGCCCTAACCTATGTAATCTTTTCCCATAACTAAGGTTTTCCATGTTTTTAACTCTTTTTGTTACCTTTCTTTGCAGTTTTTCAATCATTACTTTTCCTCCTATAGTAGAAGGGGCACAAAATGGAGCACAGTATTCCAGGTGTGGTCTAACCAGGCTTGAATACAAAGGAATAATGATTTCAGGCTCTCTACTTTTAATGTGTTTGAAAATTCATCCCAAGATGCTTTGGCATTTTTTAACTGTTTAAGTAAAAGGTTTTATAATGAGGTTGTTGTGTAGTCCTGTATAAAAAGCCTCTAAATATCCAATGACTGCAAAGTGCATAAAACAGATGCATAATAGATAAATTACTAAATTAAATATTGAACATATTTTAGTAGTTCATAATTTAGTGATTTATATATTTTTCATCTGTATTATGCATTGCACCTTTTGGTTATTGGATGTTTGGTTGCTTTTCATAAAGGGTTACAAAGCAAACTCATTGTTAAACGTTTTACACATATATGTCTTTAAGAGCCTTGTTTATTTAAGCAGACTATGTTGCTGTTGTAACCCCACCCCACTGAGGAAGAATCTGCACGGATTCGAAGCGCTGGGTATTTTTTGTGCTGTCCTAATACAATCACTCTGCTTGCAGTTATGAAAGTGCCTATTTCGTTGTTTTAGCATGGCCATCCTGTGATTGTGTATGCATTTCTTTTTGACCGCCGTTCTCTGCTACTCATTTGCACCAGCTGCTTAGCTCTAATTCATATCTTAATACAGTACTATGTCAACATCTTCAGAAAGAACAATAACTGAACAAAACGATTCTGGTCGGGAAGTAGGAATGTGTTCAAACTAATACAGATGAAGAGACCAATTATGCAAAGGTATTCCCTTTTAGGCAACTTACTCACACAAAAAGGAGTCTATGGCTAAGATCTTCAACACTTACTGCACCTCACTATCAGAACTAATGACTAGTGCCCAAGCCAGTGACAACATACTCAGTGATAGTCTAACCCAATAACATTTACAAGCTGCTGCAGGTGTTCAAAAATAATAAGTTCTATGAACTTCTAATCTAGATAAACACAAATACTGATGCTGATAACTGTGAGTCCAAAATACTTAGAGAAACAGTCCATTCAATCTCTAGGCTAAGTACCAACAGCACATTTTAAATCTGTTCAGCACTGGTGACCTTACCACTATCTAGAAATCAACCACAGTAGTACACTTACAGAAGGGATGTAACAAAACAGACCTGAATCAATATGGGTCTAAATCTAGCCACTCATGTTTCCCAACAATGCTTGAAAGATTCATTGACACTCAGTTGAGCAGCTATCTGCAGATGCATAATCTACTTATGCCAGTATGTTGAGGTTACCAAGCTAATTACTCCATACCATTGTACTGTTAAAAGCCAGTGGAGACGTTCTCATAGCTATGGACAAAAGCCAGATCACTGGTGCTGTCTTCATTAATGTGTCCAAAGCATTTACTATATAATGACTCATCATAAAATTACTTGGCTAAAATCTTTGCAAATTTAGTATGGATATATCAGGACTGGCTTGCTTGATACTGTACTGTAGCTCAGTGGTTGCACATAAAACATCATCATAAACAGCACAAACCCTGTGTTCAAATTTTTTAAGAGGGGTGGACTTTAGTATTTAATTTTCATTGTTGGTCTAGTTGTTGCTTCTATAGTAGGATAACCTCATTTTGGTGCCTCATCTAATGTTCAGTCATGTATAAATTGCACCCAGTACTTGATATACTACAATAAATATAACTTTAAAATAATGTAACATTGAAATGGAAAGTATTTTATATACATTGCCAAATGTTGCATACATGTGCTGGGGTGTGATATAGACCACACATGATGCACAAGTTCAATGGTAACATGAACATACTGTAGTTTAGAGAAACAAGAATGTACATTTGGGATATCCCTTAGAGAACTATAGGTGTGCTGTGTACATGCAGAATGCATGTCATGTACTTAACTGTGCAATGTTTGCATGCAGTTCGCATGCACAAAATGAACCTAAGCAAACCACGTCTAAAAAGTAAATCAAGTTTGAGTGCTGCAAGCTTGATATGTGTGCAGGAGGTAAGCTGGATGTGAACATCTTCTAAAAATTACATCAGGTTCACATGTTACATGCTTCACATGAGTGCAGCGCTTAAGCTGGTGTGAACATCATTTAAACATCACATCTGATTCATATGCTGCACACTTGCCATGTGTGCAGCAGGTAAGCTGGTATAAATCTCATCTAAAAAACACATAATTTTCTATTTCTTATACTACTGCTAGCAATTACCGTAGAGTCATTAAAATGCATTTGTATTTGAATTCCCATAAAAATTAGGTAAACTCATTAATTCTGATCCTTTTGCAAGTTGTTTAATGGCTTTTGATTTTTGTCATTATATCACCATTAATTTGTAAAGCATTGTTTGCTTACTGCATTAAATGCATAGGATATAGCCAGTCAACATCCCCCATTCCAGATGTATGAAGAAGGGCCTTTGTGTTGTGAAGCCTATCCTTTTTGTTTTGGACCATGCAAATCCCTTATGCTAATTTAATGCTACAAATGTGTTTCTCCATGACTGTTTCATCTCACTTACTTTCCCGTTGTCATTCTGTACTGAGCATATACACTATGACCATGCTTAGCACTCTTTGTGCTGAGTAGGGTCTTGGAAGCATGCATCATACCTCACATTTTGTCACTGAAATGAAGGGCATGGACACTCAAAATGAGGGACAATGAGGGACACTAACCCGCATGATGATCAGGACAAATCATGAAACATGGAGATACAGTACCTCAGAACACAGTGGAGATCATTGCATTAGCACCTGAGAATAAATTTCTACCATTAAGCAGTGGTGCCATTTAGGTAGGGCAAAGGCAGTTGCCACCCCCCCCCATATTTGTGCCTAGTTTGTTCTTATGGTGTGGCAATAATGGCATTAAATTTGAATTTAATCTTTTGCACAATAAGTGCCCACCTGGCCTGTGTGTGCTCACGCTGCAGGTATTCTCCAGACATGACTGTCTGTATTGTGTTGTCCACTCTCTCCACCTATTAGTGGTGGCACAATCATATGAGATGTGGATGAGCTCCAGCCAAGAAAGAGTGCATGAGTCTTACAAATGCAACACTGTCTTTCCCACCAGAGAGTAGACAGACTGCACACTACAGCTTGGAGGAGTCGGTGAGCACTGAACTCTCAATAGCAATGTTGTGACAGCATATTTTTGTTGGTCTACTCTTAGTGAGTCTCCATTTCCCATGGTGGCTGAAGGGGCAGAGGGTAGAACCTAACTCAAGACCAGGCTACCTACTTACAGTGGCCAACCGCTGAGCTCAATGGATGCCTGAACCAGGAGCTCCTGTAACACCCATCGCATCTCCATGTGATAAACGTTGTTTTCCTGTGCTCTGACACATTTATTTACCAGTTAACTACAGGCGAGCACTTAACCTCTCGGTGGCTTCGTGTTCGGATCTCTAACCAACGTAGAAATACCTGACACACCCGTTGCCCATTTCACGTGTTGGCAGCCTGGCCTACAGCTTACATGGAGCCTGCTCCTCCTCTCTCGCACCCGGAGGGGGGCCTCGCAGAAATTTGCCAAATGTTCGCTGAAATTCTACATAGAATGGACAACTTAGACCTAGCTACCAGGAAGAACACAGCTGATATTGTGGACTTATCCCAGTGGGCTTGCATTGCTGAACATAGAACTGCAGAAGCAGAAGACAGTTGTCGGCATGTTGGGGCACGGCTGCAGGACCACGATCGGCTGATCCATCAGTTGTGGGCTAGGGTGGAGGACCTAGAAAACCGCAGCAGGTGGAACAACCTAAGGTGTGTGGGTTTCTCTGAAGGCTGTGAGGAGTTCAATATTACAATATTCCTGTGAAAGGAGCTTCCTTCACTACTGGGCTGGCAGTCTGATTCACTGCTCGAGATTGATCGGGCTCACAGAACTTTGACACCACATCCTGGCCCTGGGGATTGCCCTTGCACCATTCTGGCCCACTTTCTCCAGTTCCAGGACCAGGAATCCATCACTGAACTGGCTCACCAAAAGAAAGAGCTTCTGTGGAAGGGATACAGGATCCAGATCTTCACAGATTACTCCCAGGAGCTGACAGCATGGCAGAGGGCATTTACTATAGCACTCTGGGCTTGCGCTGAATTGGGGTTAGATTATTCTCTGCAATACCCAGCTAGTCTCCACATTGTATTGAATAGGTCCCCATGGCTATTTGACAGTCCGTCAGCCGCATTACAGTTCCTGGCGACTCAGACCCCCACGCGCAACCAGGACATTCCTAAAGTATCGCATAAACCTGGGGCCACTGCTATGGAGACCTCTATGCCAGCGCTTACAGTTTCTTCTCCTGCACCTAACCAGCCTACAGCCCTACAGCCTAAGACCCTGGCTCACCACGCTCCTCAGAAATCCCCAAGGAGCAAAAAGAAGAACAGGACGAGGGCCTTTATTGATGGGGTGCACATAGACAAGAATACCCAGCTCTGTTCACAGAGTCGCAGTGCTAGCCCTGAGTCTGTAACCTCCCACTCCTCTTTCCAACTGGACATGAGCAATAACCAATTTCAGGCCCTGATGGACCTTCTGACTGATGGTACTCTGCAGGATCCACCTTTGCCTCCTAGGCTGCACTCCAAGAACAATAAGTCTCATGTAGCGTGTTCTCTCTCCTGGGCTGATGCCGTTGATTCTTCTCTTTCAGGGACTTCAACCTCCATGGGTGCTGCTTCTAGCCAGCCATCTTCTACTTGCCCCTCGGTGGCTCCTTCCCCTGCTTCTAAACCTGCGGGCTGACTTTGTTTGATTCTGCCTCCTGGTGTTTCTATTATGTACTGAAATCCCCCTGTTTGCAATTATCATTGGTGGGACTGTGTCCCTCTTCTCTGGTCCTATATTTCTCCCCCTTTTTTTGTGCTAGCCCTAATATGGGCATTTGGGTTTGCAGACAGGGTGGTACTGCTCTCTTCAGTGTTGTGGCTCCTACCTGCCTGGGTCTGTATCTTATCTATGTCATCTTAAGTTTTCTATAGCAGGCAAGTTAGGAGTCCACTTCATTTGGAGCAGTAAAGCAATTATCCCCCTAGCAGCCCCCCCTTAGTTCCATAGGGGTACTACCCATTGGAATGGTAGCAAGGGTCAGGGGCTGCATCCTCAATTTGCTGGTAAGTCTGACATGGATGTATGTCATCTTTTCATTTTAACTGTCTTATGCAGGATGCTTTTTCCTTTTTGTAGGTGGGATGCTATGCGGAGAGCCTCTCGGACATTGGGATGTCCTATCTCTCCAGCAGTAGTTAACTAACTGTCTACTGCCCAGCGATCCCTGCTGGTATCTGGGCTGTGAACCAGTTGATGCACCCAGTGTGAGCTGGTCTGATATGAGGGGAAGCTTTTTGGGGGGTGGTGGGGGAGGGAAGGTTGCAGCTGTTGCTGGTTACTGTTATTACTGTTATTTGTATTTAATGTTCAGGCCTTACTGAGCCTTGCACAGGAAGGCGTTTTTTTGTACACTGTTAGTTTTGGCACTCTGAATTCTGGGATTGTGACCTGTCTTCTTTATGTAATAACTAAGGGAGAGCTAATTCACTCCATTGGTTTTTGTCTCCCATCCCGGGGCTTCCTGTTCTGTACTATTTCAGCCATGATCTCATTCAGGCCTCATGGAGACTAACCTTATCTCCTGGAATGTCCGGGGAGTCAATTCTGCAATTAAACAGAAGAAAGTCTTGATTAACTTAAAAAATTCAGGCCTTCGGTAGTCCTCCTACAGGAGACTAAACTCCCCTCTGTTGATCTGTTGAAGCAAAGAAGCTTCGTCGGGGTTGAGTAGTAGATGAGTTGCACAGTGTGGCCCAATCCCATAAGAGGGGTGTTTCTATACTTTTGCTTAAAAATCTGGAGTGGAAATTTAAAAGACATATTCATGGTATGGATAGGAGATGGATCATGGCTGAAGTTGAGACCCCAGAGGGTCCCCTGGTCCTGGTTAATCTGTATGCCCGTAATCAGGACTGAGCCCAATTTTTCCATACAATCAAACAGGCCCTTGCAGATTTTAATACGCAGAAGGTCCCAATCCTTCTTGGAGGAGATTTTAATTTGGTTCTGGATCATTCGCTTGATAGAAGCTCTAAGGCCTCTGAACCACACAGACAGGCCAAGAAAGCCCTTCTGAGATTAATGGAGGAACATGGATTGTTAGATGTGTGGCGGGCCTTGCACCCTGGGAAGCATGGTTACTCATGCTTTTAACAATCTCATGGTTCATCCAGCAGAATAGATTTATGATTGAGTTCATCTGGTCTCTACGAAAGGGTCGTAACCTCTTGTATGCATCCCATCTATGTTTCTGACCACGCTCCTTTGGAGCTACAGGTTAAACTGGGGCAAGATCATCATCCTTCCTCCTCCTGGTGCTTAGATCCCCTTCTCCTTGAGGATGCTGACTTCCAGAAATGGTTGGGTCCTGTAATAACTGAGTAATGGACCAACAATGATAATGGGGAGGTCTCGGATTCCACCTTATGGGAAGTCTTTAAGGTGACTATACGGGGTGGTATTATTGCATTTGCCTCGACCAGGTGCCGCCGATAGGAGGCCGATCAAAGGGCTCATGAAAAACAATTATATCTTTTGGAACTTCAGTATAAATCCCTCCAAGATAAATCCCCATCCCAGTCTCTACTCGCACAATTGGCAAGTACCAGAATCTCACTGATTGTGCACTTAACTCACCAGGCTGAATTTAATCTTCAGCGTGTGTGCCTTGCTTACTGGGAGGGGGGCCAAAAGGCCAGCAAACTTCTGGCTTATCATCTAAAGCACCAACAAATGTCCAGAAGGATATCTGCATTGAAAGATCATGCTGGGGTCCCTTGTTATTCCGCTACCTGGGTCAATGATATCATGGCTCAATTTTATAAGCAGTTATATGCCTCCTCATGCCCCCCAGATCTACTTTCTATTTAAAGTTTTCTGGAATCATTACCCATCCCTAAACTTTCCTCCTCCAATGATATCCAGTTGGAAGCCCCGATCACTGTGGAGAAAGTGGATAAGGCTATTCACTCCATGTCACCTCGCAAAGCCCTGGGGTCAGACGGTCTCCCCATTGACTTTTACAGGGCCCAAGGTGTTAATCTTGCCCCTTACCTAGTTCATACATTTACGCACTCTCTGCACACCAGGCTTTTAACTCCCTTGATGAGGGAAGCCACCATTACTGTATTTCCTAAGAAGAGGAAAGACCCACTTTCTCTGGGCAGTTATCGTCCATCTCCCTCATTAATGCCGATGCCAAAATCCTGGCCAAAGTTATTGCTGGTAGGCTGGAATCTCTTCTCCCGGGACTGGCCCACCCCTCCCAAGCAGGTTTTGTCAAGGGGCGCCAAGGATATGACCATCACAGAACACTCATTTCATTAATGCATCACGCAAAATTTTCCAATAAACCCTTTATTGCCCTAGCCGTTGATTTCGAAAAGGCCTTTGACTCTGTCGAGTGACCTTACCTGTTTCACACCCTCTCCTCAATGGGGGTAGGACCAGGCTTTCTCTCCTGGATTAAACTAATGTATGCCTCCCCCCTAGCCAGGGTTTTAACAAATGGCATGTTACTTCTGGTCTTCCATTTGCAGAAAGGTATGAGACAGGGTTGTCCTCTCTCTCCTCTTCTGTTAATCTTAGCCATTGAGCTGCTGGCCATTGCGCTTCAGGCATCGTCCTCTATCCCCAGAATATCGATGGGTGGTACCAATTTTAAGACTTTTCTCTATGCTGATGACCTTCTGATCACTACTGAATGTACCCCACAGGTTATTCAATCCATTCTTCATACTCTGACGGCATTTTCTGGACTTTCAGGTCTTAAGATAAACCATGCTAAAACCGAGGTGCTCCCCATGAATTCAGTACCTTCTGGCATAGATCTTGGTGCCTCGGGTCTTAAATGGTCCCACAATGGTATAACATATTTAGGTGTCATCCTGCACCCCAATCTGTCTAAAATGCTCACTGCTAATTTTTCTACCCTGGTTGAAGCGCTCAAACAAGACTTTGCCCACTGGAAGGCCTTGCGGCTCTCCCTAGCTGGGAAAATTGACTCTATTAAGATGATGGTGACCCCTAGAATTTTATATCTGTTGGCCCATCTCCCTGTATCAATCCCATCGAAATGGTTCCAGAAAATCGAAGCTTTATTTGGCAACTTTCTGTAAAAGGGCTCCCGCCCACTCTATAGCAAACTTAAACTTCGTCAACACTGGAGCGGGGGGGGGGGTTGAGGTTTCCCCTGGCTTCAGGGTTATGACATGGCCTTCATCTCAGCCCAGACCACCTTATGGTTTTCTAAAATTGGTCTCACCTCTCCCACATGGCTCTCATTGGAGGCATCACTTTTACAGGCCCCCTCTCTGGCAGTGGCATTGTATAGCAAGAAAAATCTCCCCCCTAATCTCCCCCCTACAGTTCTGGTGTCAGTCCAATACTGGCAAAAGTCCAGACTCTCCTAGGTCAGGACTTAGTACCATGGGAATTTATGCCCCTTTGTAATAACCGAGCCTTGATAGTGGGCAACAGTATGATCCCCTGGAAACTATGGGAGGCACAAGGTATCTCCATAATACAGGATTTACTGCTCCCTTTGTCTAGTACCCTGGACACCTTTGAGGTGCTAAGATCCAAATACCATCTCCTGGCCACACATTTCTGGAAGTATCTCCAAATTCATGATGCCATTATTCATCTTCCTAACTCCCCTAAAGATAAGCGCTCACAACCAAGTTCTCACCCTCTTTCATCTTGGATCCACTGTATTAAGAGTAGAACCAGTGCAATTTACACTGCTGTCAGGGATGCCTCGGTCAATCCCACACAGTCAGCCAGAATCCAATGGGAGAGGGATCTTTGAGCCCCATTATCTGAGCATCAATGAGATCATGCATGGGTGAGAGTGCACATGTCTTGCAGGGACGGTTGCACCCATCTTATTATGAACAAAACCCTCCATAGGTGGTATAGGGACCCGGTTAAGTTGAAGAAGATAGGACTTCTCCAACAGGATACTTGCTGGACATGTGGCACCCAAGGAGCCCATCTGTTTCATATACTCTGGGACTGCCCTAACCTCCAGCACTTTTGGACTGCCATTCAAGTCATGTGTGCTCAGCTTTTTCCTCAGCTTAATACAGACCCTTCTCTTCTTCTTTTAGGTCATGCCAGCCCTCATACACCCAAACATTGTCCTGGGGCTCAATGGGTCAGTGCAGTGGGAGCTATAGCCAAAAGACTTATCTTAATGAGATGGAGATCCTCAGAGATCCCAACTTTCTGTGAGTTTCTTTATGCCCTAGGTCATGGGGCGATATTTGAGAGGCTCTCTAGTTTTGTGGGAGGTTCACTGGCTCAATATGAGGCACGCTGGCAGCCCTACCTCTGTTCCAAGTATTGTCATGATATCCCATCTTAGGTGGTTCCTTTCCTCTTTTTTTGTGAGCTCTCTGGTTTCGCTGTCTCCTCCCTCCTAATATAGAAGGATGCCTCTTGTTTGTTTTCTGTGTATATAGTTACTATTAGTCCAGGCTTGACCTAGGACACACTTTTGTTCATCATAGCCTATCCTAGGCCTCATATGCTATTGATACTTTGCTTTGTTTTACCTATTAGAAAGTTCTGGCTCCCCCCCTAGGGGCGGGTAGGCCTAGGTAGGGCTAGATGACCTTTGTAACATGACAATTCCTCATATGATGTATATCACACTGTACTGTTTTGGACATGACATGCTCCATATGTTATTATTGTGTTATCAGTTATATCTCTAATAAGCCCTTATGTGTACCAAAGGTTGCTGTATGGTTCATATAATTTTTCATTACCTGATGTCTGTGTATGTGTCCTCTTGAAATGATAATAAAAATTTCTAACAAGGCTATCTACTTACTCTACCAGGCTTGCCATGTGAAAACAAACAGCACAGACCCCATGGCAGCAAGCTAGGCTTAGCAGCAGTGGTGACAGCAGTGTGGGTGGCCTTCCTGAGTGTTGATCAGTGCAGTACAGCAGCAGCCACAGCAGCAACCAAGCAAGAAGCAAGCAACCCAGGTTGGGTGGGTCCGGTTGGTGAGGTGACTTGGTCGCAAACCACATTTGGGGATCTGTGATTGTTGGTTTTAGCATCCAGCTTGTGGTGGAAAGAGAGAGGAGGAGCAGACTGAAAACTGGGCTGGTGGCACACTGTGCCAGGCTACATGTCCTGGTCACACGGCCGGGTAAGTAAAAGTAAATTATTTTTTTTACAGGGGATTGGGGAAGGAGGAAGGACTAAAATATTGATATGTTTTTCACGTTTCTTCACCTTTGGGTGGCTTCATGACCCATAGGGGATGGGTATTGAATGGAATGGAATGGAATGGAATGAAGTCAGAGAGAAAAATAGGGACAAAGTTATTTTTTGTTGGGGGAAGGGGCAAAACCTTAGCCAGGAAAAAATTGGTTAGTAACTGGGTGGGCTGAAGCTGAAATCTAATTCACTGGTCTGGGGTACATACAGATGAATCTTATACATTTGAATTTTTCCTGATTTGCATATCATGTTTTAGTCAAAACAAATAAGTTGTACCTTTTAGAGATGTTACAGACATTCTAGAGCTGTCCCTTGCATTCACGGACAGTTGAGCGGTATGGTATGCACAGACTATCAAAGTCCCACTATAGTCAGGCTGTTGCCCCCCCATGAAGCTGACCACCACATTCCAATGCTCAGGCACATTATGATAAAGGGCAAAGGAAACTGCAGGGGTGTGTACCATTGAAATGAGTGGGGGTATTTTTTTATTACTATTTTATACATTATTGATGGAGAGTTGGAGATCAATGAAGGCCACCGCTTTACTAACAAGGGCCTTGTTAGTAGAACAGTGGCCTTCATTATTCTCCAACTCACCATCATAATGTATAAAATAGTAATAAAAAATAACTCCATTCATTTCAAGGGGGTACACTCCAGCACTCTGATCTTTGGACAACATCTCTTAAGGACTCCTGCCTCTGGCTCCCTAGTACTCAAGTAAGAGACTTTTTATTTATATCTATACTTGGTGGGTTGTCTGTAGCAGCATGGCTGTACCCACTAAAGTGTGTGTACATGGGGGGGCAGGGGACTGGCCATGTGGGTGTGTGTCAAGTGATTGCTACTTTTGTGTTTGCACCTTAAAGTCTGTTTGCGTGGAAGCATTTAAAACTATGGAGAGAAAATAGTAGGAGTACAGGCCTGACAGAAGTAATTGAGTGGTTTTGTGGGTACGTGTGTATATTGGGTGTGGGAAAAAACCACATATGTTTCCATTGGTATGTGTGCTACAGTTCAACTGTGAAACTGAGATGAGTAAGAGAAGAAAAAGATAACTGAAATGCATAACAGTGGCTACAAGCATGCTGCATGCATGCAGATGTAGTCAGATACAGTATGTATTGATGTACAAGTAAGCCATATGTGTGCAGATAGTATGGCTTAGTGGTTAAAGGCACTGAACTACAAGCCAGGAGATTTGGAGGCATGAAGGCCTGGGTTTGAATCTCAATAACCCCCACTTGTGTATGGTGTGATCCTGAGCACGTAACTTAACTTTTACATGTGCAGTTATCAGTGACCACTTGCTTTTTGCATGCATGCCACATGCATGCAGTCTTTCCCAATTTAACATAAAAATCATGGTTTCCACACCTGCTTGCTGCATGCATGCCATATGCATGCAGTTGGTTCCAATTTAACATTAAATCATACCTGCAGCACACATATCACTTGGGTAGTTTTATGTGTGCAGCATGAAAACATTTTATATAATTTCTGTAAGGGATGGTTACCTTAGTAGGACAGGATCAAAAAGATAAATAGGGACAGGGATGTTATGTGTATTGGAGTCTTTCATTACAGCACTCAGTCCATTAGTTTTTCCACCATAGTTGATGGCTTACCAAGAGATTATACCTCCACAGCTGTGCATATATACATATACAACATTATCTACAGTGGTGCAACATCCTTGTACCAAGCTCTCATCAACATTCATGCTACTATAAGGCTTCTAAAGTCGACACCTGTTTTTTCTCATAGCAAACTTATACTCAGCTCAGCAAAAACGAAAGCAATGGGGCTCAGTTTTCAAAGGACCCCTAGATAGCCGCAAGATGTGGCGATCTAGGGCTGCAGCAGTCACAGGGGTGCATCAGGGACCCTACACCATATTTAAATACAATGAGGGCCCTTGTGCCCAAGATCTGAGATATGACACATCTGCAGGGTTGTGCTGAAGTAGAGGCAAACCTGCAGGCTTTGATAAAAGGATCTGTCAACCCCCGCACCTGGTGCAACACTCAAGGGGCTGTGAAGGTGGAGGGGAATGCCTGCCAGAAGGGGACTGGGGCAGAAGAAGCATGGGGAAGACCTAGGAGCAATGGGGGCACAATGGCAATGTACAGGGGATGAGGTGGCATCCTGTGGGTGTGCCCAGTGCTATTACTGACAGCTGATTGGCCTAGGTACAGGGGGGCTAGCAGAAAGGGACTGGGACCCAGTCTCAGAATAATACAGCCCTGGCACCTGCCCCATAGATGCCACTGACCCCAACACAGTTGGCAGTCAGAAGCCTGCCTCCACATGAGGGGCCTGGTACCAGGGGATTGCCTCAGGGCCCAGAGACTGTTTCCAGCCATGCCTTGCACTCTGCAACCTGCAGCCACTGCTGCCCACCGACAGTGTTGGGGTCAGTGGCACCTATGGGGAAAGTGAAACATAGAAAGATAGACTTTGATGGCAGATAAGGACCTCTTGGCCCACCTAGTCTGCCCATTTCCCTACCTACAGGATAAGCTGCAGATCCTAGTTAACCAACAGCCTATTTCTTCCTACCCCCTACAAGAATTGCCTTATGTCTGTCCCATGCATACTTGAATTCTCTCACAGTTTTAGACCCCACAACCTCCTCAGGAAGGCTGTTCCATGTGTCCACCACCCTCTCTGTGAAAAAATACTTCCTCACATTGCCCCTAAGCCATCCCCCTTCTATCTTCAAATTGTGTCCCCTTGTTCTTGCACACATCTTTTTCTGAAAGATGCTGCCCTCTTGGACTTTGTTGATTCCACAGAGGTACTTAAAAGTTTCTATCATGTCTCTCCTCTCCCTCCTTTCCTCAAGGGTATACATATTAAGCTCCTTTAGTCTCTCCTCATATAGCTTCTCTTGCAGACTCTGCACCATTTTAGTTGCCCTCCTCTGGACTTCCTCCATCCTGTCTATGTCCTTGTGGAGATGGGGTCTCCAGAACTGGACGCAGTACTCCAGATGGGGTCTCACCAACTGTCTGTACAGAGGGATAACAACTTCTTGTTTTCTGCTGGTGATGCCTCTCCCTATACATCCAAGTATCCCCCCAGCCCTCCCTACTGCCTTCTCACATTGCTTGCTAACCTTAAGGTCATCTGATATGATTATCCCCAGGTCCCTTTCCATTTTTGTTGCTGTTACTACTCCCCCATTGTGTAATCTTCCCCTTGGTTTTTGTTTCCCAGGTGCATTATTTTGCACTTCTTTGTATTGAATCCAAGCTGCCATACTTCTGACCATTCCACCAACCTTGCCAAGTCCCTTCTCATCCTTTCCACACCTCCTTGTGTATGAACCCTGTTGCAGATCTTTGTATCATCTGCAAAGAGGCATACTTTTCCTTCCAGTGCCTCTGCAATGTCACTTATAAAGACATTAAAAAGAACTGGACCCAGTACTGAACCCTGCGGTACCCCACTAGTAACCCCTCTTTCTTCAGAGTGGACTCCATTTACAATTACCTTCTGTGTCCTGTTATCCAGCCAATGTTTTACCCAGGTTACCACCCTGGGACACACTCCCAGGCTGGTTAATTTGATTATTAATCTTTTGTGTGGGACTGTGTCAAATGCATTGCTAAAGTCTAGGTAGGCCATGTCCACAGCCCCTCCCTGGTCTACTACTTTGGTCACCCAGTCAAAGAAATCAATTAGATTCATATGACATGACCTTCCCATTGTGAACCCATGCTGCCTTGGGTCCTGTGTCCACTTTTCTCTAGTTACTCAACAATTCTTTCCTTCAGAAGTGATTCCATCACATTCCCTACCACAGAGGTCAAACTGACAGGTCTATAGTTTCCTGCCTCTGTCTTGCTCCCACTTTTGTGAAGGGGAATCACATCTGCCTTCCTCCAGTCCTCAGGTACCCACACCATCCTCCCATGATTTGTTAAAAAGGGCAGTCAGTGGTGTCACTAGTTCTCCCCCTTACTTCTTTTAGAATTCTGGGATGAATTCCGTCAGGCCCCATTGCTTTGTCCACTTTCAGTTTTAGGAGTTCTTTCAGAGCCCTTTCTTCTGTGAAAGGACTGGGATTAACCACCTACCCAGAGTGCTTCTGTTAATTGGATTAGGCACCTCCCCCTCTCCTCCTCCTCTTTTGTGAATACTGAACAGAAGTATCCATTCAGTATCCCTGCTTTTTCACTGTCCCTCTCTGCCCATCCACCAGCTATTCTATGCAGCCTCACTATCTTTCCCTTTGTCTTTCTATGCTCCCTGATGTACCTATAAAAGGTTTTATCCCCCTTCTTAACCAAGTTGCTATCTTTTCCTCAGTTTGGGCCTTTGCTATTCTGACATCCCTGCCTGCTTCCTTCTGCCTTAACTGGTACAGTTCTTTTTCCTGCTCCTTCTGTGTTTCCTTATACTTCCCCGCCACCTCTTTTGAGAACCATAGTGGCTTTTTCCTTCATTTTGATTTGTTTATTTGCTTCACACAAAGGCTTGTTGCCTCTGTGATGGCAGTTTTGATATTTCCCCATTGTTGTTCCACCCCTCCTTCTAGCCTGTTTGCTAATGCTTTTCTAAGACACTCTCCCATCTTGCCAAAGTCAGCCCTCCTGAAGTCCAGTACCCTCACTTTTGTATGGCTTGACTCTGTAGCAGAGTTTATCATGAGCCACACTGTTTGGTGGTCACTTGTTCCCAGATGGCTATCCACTTCTAGATTGGAGATCCTCTCGCTGTTCCCATTTGAGAGTACGAGGTCTAAGATTACTCCCTCATGAGTGGGTTCCAAAACTAGCTGTCTGAGGCATGCCACCTGTAGGGCATCAAGAATGGCACTGCTCTTGGATGTAGCTGCAGCAAAGGTGCTCCAGTTAACATCTGGCATATTCAGGTCCCCCATCAACAGTATCTCCCCTTTCTCTGCCATCCTAAGGATGCCTTCTATCATATCCTTGTCCATTCCCTCTCCCTGACATATGGGTCTGTATACAACCCCTATGAGAATTGTGGTGCCATTTCCAGTCTCTTAGGTGACCCACAGTGCCTCCTCTCCTCCATTTACTTTTTTGTTCCATTGCTTTTATCCCTTCCCTTACATAGAGAGCTACTCCTCCCCACCTTCTACCCTCCTATTCTCTCCTGTAGGTTGTGTACTCTGGTATATTAACATCCCAGTTATGGTTCTGTGTGTACCATGTTTCTGTGACTGCTATGATATCCAGGCATCCCTCTTCCATCAAGGCCACAAGTTCAGGGAACTTGTTGCCCAGGCTACGGGCATTGGTACTCACTACCCTCCATTTCTTGATGGCCTTACTCCATTTTGCCCCATTCCTGTCCTTATTGCCTTTGTCATTTTCTCCATTTACCCCTGCCCTTCTCCCTATTGACATCTCTATCTTGGTGTTTACCTCACTTACTACCCTGATTTTTTTGGGGGGACAAGAATTTCCTTGCTCCATTCCAGTGCCTCCCCCCTTGGCTGGTTTAAATGCTTTGCCAATGAAGTATTTAAACTTATCACCTAGGATCCTGGTTCCCCTCCTAGACAGATGCAGACCATCACATCATTATAGGCCTGCGTCACTCCAGGTGGACCACCAGTCCCAAATGAAGCCAAATCCCTGAGCTCTGCACCAGTTTTTCAACCACTGATTGAATCTCATGGTGTGGAGCACCTTAGCCTTGTCCATGCCATAGACAGGCAGCACTTCTGAGAAGGTTACCATGTTTGCTACTTGTCTAAGGCCACTCCCCAACTCCACAAACTCTTCCTGCACTGCTCTGATCCCTTTCTCAACCAGGTCATTTGTCCCTAGGTGGACAATGAGATCCAGTTCCCTTCCCCATGCAGCTGCTCCAGTGATCCTGAGTATTCACTCTCTGTCCCTCCAAGCCATGGCACCAGGCATCCATGGGGTGTCAGGGCTGTATCCTTCTGAGGCTGGGCCCCAATCACTTTCTGCCAGCCTCTTGTACTAAGGCTGATTGGCTGTCCATAATAGCACAGGTTAACCCTGCGGAGTGCCATCTCATCCCTTGTACATTGCCACTGTGCCCTCATTGCCCCCAACATTTCCCTTCCTGCTACTTCTGTTCCCCTGGTCTCCCCATTGTAGGCCCCACATCACCACCCTGCCACACAGTGGTGCATGACCCTTAGAACACCTCTGGCTGTTCTACTGGCAGCACCCTGTTGTGACAATGGCAGGGTTTGTTGAATAGCAAATAAGGGAATGGTGCTGCCCCGACATAGCACAGCCACCCATGTGACCTGGAGCACAGGCACTTTTGCCGCAAGGGTGGCACAAGGGGTATTTGCTGAATGGCATCCTGATTTTGCTGCAGCCAGCATCTGAAAATCACTAATTCCACAAACTATGATGGAAGGTGCCACTTGCATCATCCCCATTTGGTACAGGCACCATATGTCATAGTTTGCCTTTTGAACATTGAGCCCATGGTCTTTAGGACTATAGGTTGCAGAACCTACCAACAAGTCATCCTAGAGCAGGCACATAAATAAAAATATTAAGAAGTTTGACTGGACCTGTCTTTCACATATTAAAGTATATACACATTGACTATGGTCCAATGTCATTAGGTGTAAAACATTATGTATTTGTAGGGAGCTTGGAAGAGTCTTACTTGCATACATCATGAAACTGGCTATTATACAATGGCAAGAAAAAATCCTGGGCTCTGATTGGTCAGTCTTGGGCTGGACCCGTGATGTTATCCCAGCACAACATTACGGGTCTAGTCTCAGCCTCACTGTGAACCTGCATATGACCTTGAGCACCTTGTGCACTTGCTTGATTGTTTCATCTGCTCTTAAAATACAAAAATATTCTTCCACACAAAAACATCCTTAAAATGATTTTTTTTATTCTGTATAACAACAAGCCATTGTATAATAGCAATAATGCCCTCCAGGGTGTGTGTCATTTTGGGATAACGTCACGCCTCAGTTGTCGGACACACTCAGCCTGCGGCCTTGTGCCCAACCACCTGAGGTGTGACGTTATCCCAGCATGACACACACACTCTGTCGGGCATTATTGCTTCATTAAGCAATTCCTTTTCTGTCCTGTATAGGCTGCCCATGTCCAACAACATATACTGCTGATTTATTCTTGCATGGAGTTTCAAAAAATATATATTTCTGCTCACTACACCACAGGACGCAGTGTGATCTAGGGGTCTGAGTGTCAGATTGGGAACCACATAATCACAGGTTCAAACTCCATTAAATCCATATTCTCACTATATAACCTTGGGCACGTTTATTAAATCTCCAGCTACTACAGACCACCCAGCTGAGTAACTGGATACCCCCCCAAGAAAGAAGGAACTGGCATGGGCACTTGATACTAAATAAGTATGCCCTTGGTGATACACCCAACTATCTTAGTGTTCCTTTCAACACATAGAAACAAAACTACTCTCTTCAACTATTTAATTCAATAAACTGTAAAATCCCAAAGGGGAGGAAAAACTCATGAAAAAAAGGCCTTTATACAGTATTTGCAGATCCTGACTACTGGAATAAGCTGTCTGAATGTGTAAAGCTTGATTTCACCCCAACTTGCTTCATAAGTCCGATGATAGTAAACCCTAAGGATTCCTGCATGTGTTTCCTTGAGTTTTAATACTTTATAGTGCACTGACCATGTTAAAGTGTTTTTCATACAGTATATACTGTACACTGTTCTTTCAAAACAATACAGTTTGATTTCCCCATGTTTTTCTGTTGTCATTCCTTGGTATGTGGTATGTATGATGGAAGCTTGTATTGCCTGCTGCCGTTAACTAGGACCCTCATGAAAATTAAAGGTTGCATCCCATGAGGATACTGTATATTGAAGAGGAAATCTTCACATAAATAACGTATTAAATAAATGCATACTGCCATCTGCCATTTCATGGAGGGTGTTCAGTTTCCATGCTAGGAATCTCAATATGTAATGTTTTCATGACAAAACAGCCATGAAACAAATAGTATTATGGTATTGTAATACTTCACCTTCTCAGCTGTTAGACATCCACTCCTGCTTCAATCATGGCTCTTTGGGGGTCTTTAAGAATTAATGCATTGGCATGTAATACCTTTAGGAATTAATGCATTAGCATGTAATGCCTTTAGGAATTAATGCATTGGCCTCTAATGATAGACCAGTAGTTGGCTACCTTTTTGTAAGTGCATATATATATATATATATATATATATATTATGGTAGCACGGTAGTGCTACCATAGTTAGGGTTGAGGAGCCATTTCTATGTTAAACTCCAAAACTTTGCACCTTAATAACTTTGCAACCATTTTACAGATATGGCCAAAATTTAGAATACATGATCAAGAACCATAGGCCTTAGGATCTGCCAAGTTTCATAGTGATCGGATATACGGCTGTGGAGTTATTAGCGTGATCTGTAGCAGCGCGTACGCTTTTTCTGGAATTCTACGGTCATGCCTACAGGTCTGACGGGTTTATGCGAACTGGTCTGAAATCTTCAGGAATGTGCGCCAGGATCCCTGATAAGTCTTTCAAATATTTTGTGAAAAATATTAAACGGTTCAAAAGTTATTCAAAAAACAGTTTCCCATTATAAGTCAATGGGAAAAGTTAACAAAAAGTTCAACACTTTTGCAAACGCATTTTTACTTTCGCAAATGGGCCTGTTACTTTCACAAATCGGCCATTTTGTTTTCAGTTGGTGATCAGAAAAATGGTTGGCATTTAAATTTGGGACCCTCTAGCAACCTAATTCTTTTTGTATTCACCTAGTCGGACCCTGAGGATGCTTGCCATGTCTTTATTTTGTGGTAAAACACCCCAGAAATATGTTTTCAAATTTCTGGAAAAAGTGCTCGCAAATTACTTTCGTGCTCACGAAAGTGTCGAACTTTAAAAGCTTTCACAAATTGCGACAGTAGTTTTCCATCTGTGGGACAGTGACAGCGATTCTTTGGCACTGAGCTGCAAAAGAACCGTTGGGAGTTTTGGGCTGAAATTTGGAGGGAACGGAGCTGACATCTCACAGATGTGCCTTTCAGTGTTGTATTAAAAATATTGCATGGCAGCAAAGTTACAGCACTCCAAAGTTGACGTTTTTTCCCTTAGGATAACATTACGGCGCCCGACTCATTACAGAAATCCTTTGGCACCCTGCTGCAAAATAACGGTTTGGTCTTTTTTCCTGAAATTTGGAAGGAAGACAGCCAACAGCCCACAGATGTGCCTTTCAATAGTTTGGTGAAAAAATATCACATGGCGGCAAAGTTACGGTACTCCAAAGTTGACGATTTTTCCCATAGGATAACATTACGGCGCACGATAACAGAAATCCTTTGGATCCCTGCTGCAAAATAACGGTTTGGTCTTTTTTCCTGAAATTTGGAAGGAAGACAGCCAACAGCCCACAGATGTGTCTTTCAGTGGTTTGGTGAAAAAACATTACAGGGAGGCAAAGTTATGGCGCTCCGAACTTTTCTTTTTTCTCATAGGATAACATTACGGCGTTCGCCGCGCCTTTCAGGGCCCGTATCTCGGAAACGGTGTTAGATACGGACTTTTCATCAGAAAATTTCTTAGCCCCCAGATTCAAATTAGCCAGGACAGTTGTAAATAATATGACTTTTAAATTTTTTTCACGTCGTAGTTCCTGAGAGATATAATGTATTTAGTATTCCAAGATCTCATTTTCTGCGCCGATACTCATTATTATGCATACATTATTTGTACTCACTGTCTTTCTCTATGCAGGTTTTGGGAAAACCAGCCCTGTTATACCATTACTGTTACTGTTGCCCTTTCCGCTTGCGGTTCCGTACCCGTTTCACTTACTGTTGACGTCTGCACCACCATGTGCGTTATCCTTTGCGTTTTCATTTGCGCTTGCATTTCTGTTATTTTTTGCCATTTCTGTCTACAGTATTGTTTATCTTTCTGTTTCACTTTATGTCACCATGCCCATTGACATTTCTGTTTGCAGACACCATGTTACTATGTGACAACACATCACGTGGCAGATCATTCCCATCTACGCCACCATGTGCATTACCCTTTCTGTTCTCATTCACGCTTGTGTTACCATGTGCGCCACTGTTAGCATTTCTGTTTGCGTTGCTGTCCCTGTTAGTATGCCACAAGACCATGCAACTACTAAGTGTGGTACATTGTGTGCAGCTGCAATCAGGGATGTGTACATTTGGTGTACATGGCCTCAGTTTTGCTGTTGATCTCCACTGAGCATGCAGTACCTGGTCAGGTGGGTGGGGATGTCTCGTAGTACATTTAGACAATTGTTTGTTATTTCTGTCACCTGCTGCTGGATGTCTGTCATTGGTTGTGTTGACTTGGTCCTCCCCCATACTTGAATGTGTGTGTGTGTCTGGTGCTGGGGGGGTGAATTCGGAGTTAGGGTTTTCAACCCTAACAGCGAATTTCCTCACTTTTGTCACTGTGGAACAACCCTAACTAATGCATTAAATGGAGTTTTTTGCCTCTAATATATATATTGCCTCTTGCACAAGCCCTGCTTATGAATGCTGTGACCACCATTTTATTGTGATCCAGGGTCAGTTTTTAACCGCTTCTACAGTATGCCAGGAAATGTATTGTAAAGTGATGAGAACTGAATACTTAAAATAACTTTTATTTATTTATAATAACCAGGGAGCATTCTCCCATAGGGAAACCTGGTTATAATTTGCCATTACAAGCAGCTGGTTATAAAAGTGAACATGCACTGGGTGTCCCTCGCTCCACACATGCACCAGCCACGGTCTTACCCTTCATCCCACCACACTTCACCAAATCTTGCACTCAGACTTTATGGTAAGAAATGTTAAAAAAAAACAGTAAATAAAAGAAAAATACTCTTACACTCTTGCCACACTTTTGGGAGGACCTGGTTTACAAAAAAAAAAGTAAATATATTAAAACAGCTGCTTGAACCCAATCTGGCTGCACTGCGATATGTATCTATTTTATATAACTGCTATGGCAAAAAAAGGCTCACCAGCAATTATAGAAACTAAAACATGGGCTGGTGTGTTAAACTTGAATTTTACACACACCCTTGGTGTTGGATGCTTAAATAAACCCCTCAAGCTTCTCTCTCGGGGTTAATGTAGTATCCATCACCTCTGGTGTGTGTGAAATTCTCATTAAACACACCACCCCATGTATTGTTCTTTATGGTGCATAATGAAAAAAATATTTTTATATAGAACACTGTCTTGTCTCACAAATGTTGTTCTGTGTATCTCCATTCTCTGATTACTTGACAAAGCAGCAAAGTCATGTCTAGTTCTATAATGACATGGGGACACACTCTACTGTTATTTATTTTAGTAGCGAACCAAGTATCACAATTTGAGAACTGCAGTGGGAGTGCACTTTAAAGGATTATCTATGTCACTGCTGCGGCTGGGTGAAATAAGCAAATTCCAGTTTTGTGGAACTTTGTGACTTTTTTGAAATTATTTATGTGGTCATAACTCAGCCATTCCTGTAGCTAGAGACCTGAAAATTGGTGTGCTAACTTCTGCCACCTTTGGAGACAGATGCCTGAAACATTAGCTTGAATAACTTTCTTTGAAGGTTCATTACAGGGGTTCATATAGGGGGATTCATCTGGAAATGAGCTGTTATTAGCTCAATATGTGTTTCCTGGTTAAACTTTTGAAATAAATAAATTCAATTATTTCCCAGTACAATTACTTGTGAGATGTTGTTACAATGTTAAAAAGCTGGCATACTGCCTGAAACAAATAATAGTTTTTTAAAGCTGTCAGCTATTACCTTTTATTTTTGTTTCACATAGTTTAGTAGAATAATTTTTACCTGATGTTAGTACTGTAGTTGTGATTTGTGAAACAGCACTCTCCCTGGCAGCTGGCATGTCTCTATTCATCCCATTTCTGTATATCATCAGCATTGTGACCTCAATGACTATGGTATCACAGCTGCTCAGGAAGAACCACTCAGTAGCTGCCATGTCAGTCACCTGTGATGTCATGTCAGTGAGGTCACACTGCTGGTGATGCTGTGTCAGAAATAGAACTAGATACGTCAGCTGCCACCCAGAGTGCTGTTCCATATACAAAGCATAATACTGCCATGTAGAAAATGTTCCAATAAGCAAAAGGAAAAAGAAAAATACCTCAGAAGTAAAAAGATACATATATATATATATATATATATATATATATATATATAATTTCACTCCCACTTCTTTTTGAAATTTGTTTTCTTGGAGTCCTTCTTAAAGAGGGTAGTAATCCTCAGAATAATTATCTTCATTGTATTTTCATGGTGGCAGCTTTCAAAGCTACTACTAGACAATGGTTGTCTCCCGTATCGCCCACCCCTAGAAGATTGGTTTAATGTTATTAAAGAAATTCATATAATGGAGGATATGTATGTGAGTTTACATGTTAAATGTGATGGTGACAATGTTTATATACTAAGTGGGCTAAATGGGAATCATATTTGGCACAGCTTTCCTCTGGAGGACTCTCATTTACCCCCACATTTACGTCTGAATAAATTTGGTTATTCCCCAATTTTTCTCTTCTTGTTGGTGCTTATAATTTGCTAGAGTATATGGCTAATTAAATGGGACAGGACTGTATATTGATATTTTTCCATTTATGCATCTTATTTATTTTTTTCCCTTCTGTGCCAGGTTGTTATTTTTACTGTTACTGTTGAGTTCTTCATTGTACTGTTCAGTACTAGATGCTTGTGCTTAATTTTCTGTGCTGATGTTACTAATTTTTTTTCTTTTTGGAAAGCTTGCAATAAAGTATTTTTTTTTAAAAAAGTGAAAAGATACTGCTCACTACTTCTTAATATTTGTAACATTTTCCTGTCTGCTATTTGTGGTTCTACTAGCTCTTTAAACATATTTGGATGCTTGTAGCTCCATTGGTATTTCATGTATGTGCCACAAATTTGGCATGTGTGCTCAGTATCAATGGGACCTGGAATTTATGTACACATGGATGCACGTATTTATCTCAAAGGTTTACCAGGCAAGACATATTGAGCTGATAACATCTTGTTTCCAGATGCATCCCGAAGGAGAGGGGTATGGAAGATAGTACAAGGAAAAAATAGTAATTAATAGCATTACAAAAACAGTAGTCATCTGCCAGCATAGTGGCACAGAGGGCAGAATCACCCATGCTTCACCTACTGCCACGCCGATGAACCAGGTTTGGGGATGGACTTGGGTTGCTGAGGGGCCTGTGAGTAGAGGCAGCATCATCTTGCAGGCTGGGGACTTTTCCATCTTCATCCCCAACCCATGACATTGGTGGCATGACAAGGCTGGGTGTGTCCATGCATCCCCCCTCATGCCAACATCATCCTTCCCTGCTCCTGGCTCCAATGCTCATCCACCTCCCATGGTCACCTAGACAGTGGTGTGGCACTGGAGGTATATCACCTCCCTCCCCTCAGTGAAGTTGGAATGAGTATCCAAAGGACACTCAATCCACCTCCCCATGGCTGGCCCTCCAATGCTCTGGGGCCAATTCTGAACCCGGGTTGTCAGCACTGCACGTGGTAGCTCTACCACTCTGCCAGCAGGCTGGTGAGTCATCTTTAAAACAATCTCATGATAGTGGGCAGGAAGCATGATACTCACTTTGTTCCTGTATAGTGCACCAGGCTTGGGGTATGGCATCAGTGTGCACCAAGAAATTAAGATGATGGCCCAGTCAGACCCTGTGGTACTTAAGGGAGGATACACCCTCAATCGTGGCACCATCAAGGGTGTGAAATCTAACAAAACTGTTTAAATTTGGTTGATGAAGGGACAGAGGGTCCAGATACTTAGGGTCATTTTTAACTCTGCTTGTCCTGGGGCACGATCACATTTTTCTTGTTTGCTATTTGCACAGCCTTTGAATACATTTATTCTGAGAGTAATTTTTGAGTGTGCACCATTTTTCATTTTACATGAAATTTGGCTTGTCAGTTTAAAATTTACAATGGAAATACTACAAATTACTAAATGGCAAAATTTGCTCAAAAGTTAATGGAAACGTAATAGGAAATGCCGCTAGAATTCTGCTTGAGGAATTTAGCTTTCACTAAGCACTTTTCACTACTAAATCCATTTAGCTGTGCTGAGCTGTTTGCAGTACTGTAGTTCCTTTCTTGGTGTTTCCCACCCTTCATTTTTCTCTGAGCTTGACCAGATGGATTCAATCGAACTGCTTGACACACTGATTCCCTTCTTGTTTTTTGTAGACGCTATCCCTTAAAATAAGCCACCTACTAGTGGTATACAAAATTTTCAAATTTAGGCAGAAAAAAGTTCATGGAACTTTTTGAAATTCTGTGGAAATTTCATCGACTTTCACCGAAAATGAAATGGTGGAATTCCGCATAGAAAGAGTATTTCTGCAACTATTTCCATGGAAATGGTTGTGGAGAGGTTTTCTGTGGAAACTCCAGTCTGCGGTCAACTCTGCTGGCTGATTCCCCCCACCCCCGTTGATTGCCACCCGATGAAATTCCCTGGTATCTAGTGCCCCCCCACCAATTGCTGGCCCCAGTAAAATCAGTAAAATAAATAAATGAATTCCAATTTCCCTGGTGTCCAGTGGTTCCTCCCCAATCCCAATCATAGCTAATTCCTTTCCCTGGTGTCTAGTGCCCCCCAACCAATTGCTGGCCTCAGTAAAATAAATATATTTCCAGTTTCCCTGCTGGGCAGTGGTCCCTCCCAATCCCAATCCTGGCTGAGGCTAGCTCTAATAAAAAAAGAGGATATTTTTCTCCCTGGTGTCTAGCGGGCCCTCTCCCTATCCCCAATCCCCTTTAATTAAAAATATATATTTCTTCCCTGGTATCTAGTGAACCCCCTACCTCCGCAGCTAGTACCCCGCCACCCTGCTCCCCCCCCAACCCCGACTCCCAGCCAGCAACTGATGCAGCCCTCCCTCTCCACCATGGCCAGCTGCCAGACTAAGTTACAATGAATGAGCATGTGCTTGTTCTTGCATGTGCTCATTTATCGACAAGTTGAAGACAGCTGTGCAGGGGCTGGCTGAGGGGGTCCACCACACCATTCCCCCATCTCAACCCCCCCACTGGTGACCAGCACAGCCCTCCACTCTTGTCTCCGACACCCACGGCAGCCCCCCTGTGGAGCTGTCTTCTTATTGAATGAGCACATGCATGTACAAGTACACGCTCGTTTGTTGTAGACCAGTCTGGTGGCTGGCCATGGTGGAGAGGGAAAGCTGTTCCAATCACTGGCTGGGAGCTGGGGTTGGGTGGAGTAGGGTGGTGGGGTGCTACCTGCAGGGTTGGGGGGGTCCACTAGACACCAGGGAAGAAATATATATTTTTAATTACAGGGGATCGGGAATAGGAGGGGGGCCGCTAAACAACAGGGAGAATGAGATTGGTGACCAACAATGTAGTGCATCGGCAAAAATGATGACCTTTACAAATAAAGCAAAAAACACTTGAACTGGCTTTGTCCCCCGCACTCCTCAAACTATAAATAACCACCTCTGGGGGGGGAGGCAATTCGTGGATGGGGAGAAACCTTGGAGGGATTATATATGTGTTGGGTGTATGTGTGGGGAACTGACCATGATAACTGGGGCTGTGGGGGGCAAAAGTGCACAGTGGGGGTGAACACATTAAACATAAAAGTTGGGATGGGGAACAAAACAAAAGCCATGGGACCAAGAATCAAACTCTGTTCATCCTCATGCTCCACCGCCTTTCACTGCTCATGGATCTAACCTCTGTGTCACAGCAGCTGCTCGGCAAGGCAGCACTCAGGGGATGCCTTATCATCTTTGTCCAGAGTGACAACAGCTACAAGGATAGCAGTAATGTACTTGTGCTACATTATCCCTGTAGCTATTTTGCCCTATGCTATTTTAAATTAGAAGGGAGAAGTGGAACATGATAGAAACATTTAAATACATGCAGGGGATCAATAAGGTGAGGGAGGGGAGCTTATTTAAAAGAAAGGTGGGGTTAAAACTAGAGGCCATAGTCTAAGAGTAGAAGGAGGAAGATTTAGAGGCAATGTGAGGGGTCGTTACTTCACAGAGAGGGTGGTGGAGGCCTGGAAAAGGCTACCAGAGGAAATGGTGGGGGCTGAAATAGTGGACAGATTCAAGAAAGCATGGGATAGACATAAGGGGTTAACAAGTGGGGGAAAGGGGAGGTTCCATGATGTAATGTAGATGATGAGTGAGGGGGAAAGGGGCAGAATTGATGGGCCAGAGGGTCCTTTTCTGTCATCAGATTTCTGTGATTTTATATATGATTCTATTTTTGCTGCATGGATTATACCTACACTATAATCTGCACAACATATTCACTGGGTACCCTTCATATGTCATAGTCATTTATTTCAGAGGTTGCATGTGTCACAAACAAACATTCTTACCCTCTCCAGTGCTCCACTCTCCTCTCCCGCCCTGAATACTGGCTCACAGATCATTCTTTCTCTACTGTAATATGGCTTTGTTTCTATGTCTAAGTGTTTCTTGTTAAACTCTGTGTACCTCCAGGTAATTTACTGACTCTGTTGATGTATAACATTCCTATTGTTGAATGATGGAGCAACTTTGCCCTGTTTACCTAAATTTTATATAACTAGGTTTGCTCAACTGTTGATATATCTGGTACTGTCTGTCATATATTTTCTCTGTTTAGCTTGACCTACACTGATTCCCTGTTATGTTTCCTGTATGATCTACACAGTTCTCACTGTATGTTACGTTGTTTGTGCCAGTTTCTGACCTGTGCAATGCCTGGAAAAGGTCTTCAGATCAGTGCACTGACCAGATTATCAAATGAATAAATAAATAAATTCTGTGGCTGAAGCTTTATTCAAAACCAATTAGCCTGTAATTGAAAAGGCTATGCCTGTGGTTCAATGACCGAGCAGTCAGCCACTCCCCCTTCCTGGGCTATATAAGCAGTTCCTCCAGCCTCACTCTGAAACATTTTTTCTTTGCAGCTGGAGGCTCTGTCCATCTGTCTTCTCCCTTGGGGCCTGCTGAGGCTTTGTTCCCCCAGTGTTGCTGTTTTCAGTTCTGTTGGTTTCTGATGGACTTCTGTTTTGTGTTCTCCTGCTGTGTGGTTAGCATTGCTTGCCTCCAGCTTCTGCATGGCTTCTTTGTGTTGCCTGTTTCTTGTGTTTGTGTTTTTGTTTTACATTTTGGGGTGCTTTTTGATTTCTCTAGCATCCTGTTGCTCTTTGTTTGTATTGTGCTAATCCTGTGCTTGTGCTATTTTGGCTCCCATTTCCTCACCAGATTTCAGTAAACCCTCAGTGCAATTGCAATTGTTATCTGTATGTTTCATCTCAGTTGTTGCTTCCCTGCTTCTGCTGTTTTAGTGCTTATCCACCTTAATTGTTTGCACCTGTCCAGGCTTACTCTGCAAAGCTAGCCGACAGCATTCAAACCTGCTTCCATGCAATTATACCAAGCAATATTGCTATTGTTTGCAGTACATTGCCTCTCCCTACAAGTCTGAAATTTGTTCAACTTAGCTACTCCCAGAAGATATAACGAATTGCTGTTGGATGCTGCTCAACTACTTTTATATACTGCTTCATTATATGATGGAGGTCAGTTCAGCTACAGCTGTTGCTGTAAACTAGTTTTAAAATCTGCGTATGGGTCATGGCACTTTGCTGTGGCTTCCTTGTTTTTCCTATGATGAGGGACTGGGGAGTTGTAGTGCAGAGTTGTGGCCCCATGTGGTCCAAATACCTCAATTACTGCCTCTCAGATCTACATGCAGGTCCGATCATTGCTTACACTGCATCACAGATATATATGCAGGTCCACTCATTGCTGCCCTTGGAGGTTTAGTCTGCTATGTGCTGTTATACAACATGTATGACCTACGTGAGGGTCTTCAGTGCTCTGCACTTCTTTTACACTTCTTTCAATTTTGTTTCTTCCATAATCAGAGGCATGCCAACTATGACCCTTAGTTACCATGGCTCAGGACTTGACCTGCAGCCGATGGTCTAGCTCTGCACCTATGAAATCTGCATCTTGAGTGTGCAAAATTTTGGGAGGGGTCCTTCTCATCTGGCCCATAGTGGAAATGTCCTCACTCCAAGTGGAGTGTCAGCCATGCAGATGTATTGGCAACATCTCTCAATGCAGAATTTAAGACTTCAGCTGTGATGGGGGAGGACTTTAAGCCCAAGGGGGGCTCCTTTGGCTCGCCGAGCAGGCTCAGTTGCACCTTCTAAGCTATTCTCCCTATGAATACCTCAAGATCACATGGTTTGTTTTTTAGATTGGTAGGCCAGCTGAGCACCTCAGTGGTCATTGCTTTCCTCCTCCCACCTTGGAGGAGGCTTGTGGCAGAGCAAACCAGCTCACAACCCTCCACAACATTCCTGTTAGAGGGATAGAGGAGAGCTTTCCTCCAGATTGGAATATTTTCCACCCCTCTTTAAATAGGGTTCCAAATTGCAGCACCAGAGCTGGCATTAATAAAAATATCCCAAGCCTGGAGGGAAGGCAACCTAGGTCTTGGATCCCCAGAGATTTCCTCCTCAAAGGGAATTTTTTCTCTCCTCTGTGCTGCAGGTCATAATATTTAGTTAGCCTTAGGCAGTATTCCCTAGTTTACTTAGTTAGATTCCACTGTTGAATGGAAATGAATGATGTTCCCATTTGCTGTTCCCTCTCTCCTTAGGAAGCCCCCTGCAGTCACTCATGCAATCCATTATACCGATGCTATTTTGCTAACCTGCATCTCTTTATATTTATCAAGCTGCCTGTTGCTGTTACTCTACTTCTCTGCCTCTTAGCCATCGATCGCTAATGTTCCTTTGCTACAGTTTTTTTTGGGATTTATCCTAAGGTACCTTTAGCCAAGGGAAGCTTCCCATGGCTCCTCTAAGGGTGGAATCCTCTTAGAGGGTTCCTTTGCCTTTAGTACTCCTATAGGGTGGTAGTTCCTCTGGAATAGAGAGTGCGAATGTCCAAGGCAAGGTAACACAGTTGCACAAGCATAACACTATAATGGTTGCGTAGGTCATTGAATTGAAAGGCTATGCCTGTGGTTCAATGACTGAGCAATCAGCCACTCCCTGTTCCTGGGCTATATAAGCAGTTCCTCCCAGCCTCACTCTGACACACTTTTTCTTTGCCCTTCCATCCTCCCCTCTTCCTCCAGTGGCACACCTCTCTCATCCGGGGGAGGCTTTCTGTGGCACATCTAGGGGTGAAGCCCTCTTCGAGGGTTCCTTTCCCTTTGGTACCCCAATATAGTGGTAGTACCTCTGGAGTAGAGAATGCAAGTAGCCAAAGCAAGTTAACACAGTTGCACAAACATAACGCTATAATGGTTGCATAGGTCACTGAATAAAATGCTGATGAAATTGCAATAGCCCTTGAATTAATGTCACTTAAATTGAATACACAATAGCTTGTCTTAAAATACAGAATTTAACACAGAGTGTTTTGGTCAAGCCATTTTATATCATATATACTGTGACACCTGTCAGGATGAATAACACTTATCACAGTTGCTGGCAATGATATCTTGCAGGATCCTTCAAGAATACAATCTAATCCAAAGGCAGGTAGTCCAATTTACTATGCAGGAAACTGTTACATCTCTATCATAGAGAAGCTGTGTGACCTGCTTGATGAAGACAAAGAAAAAATAGATGACCACAAAGAAAGGCTCTATGGTCCATCCAGTATGCTGAGTCATACTTAATGTTGGATGTGATAGCCATAGTGATCATTCACTCCATCAACCCCCTTCACTTCTCCTACTGTCATGACCAGTACCATTCATCTGTCCAACAATGTTTGAATCCCACCACTGTTTAAACATGGACAACTTCTCTTGGCAGTTTTGTCCACCTATATACCACCCTGTTCATGAAATAATATTTCCTGACATCCCTTTTATATATTCCCGTACCATCTTCATTGAGTTTGTCCTTATGCCTGTGTTTCCTGTCAGTATGAACAGCTCCTTGCTGTCTGCCTTGTTTATTCCATGAAGGTACTGTATTTGAACATCTCCATCAGATTCCCCCTTTCTCTTCTTACCTTCAGGGTGTACGTGTTGAGGTCTTCCAACATCTCCAAGTAAGACTTCTCTTGTTTTCCCTGGATCATTGTAGTTACCCTCCTCTGCACAGCCTCCACCCTGTCCCTGTCTATCCTCAACTGTGGGCTTCAGAAAAGCATGCAGTACTTCAAGGGTAGTCAGACTAGTGATCTGTACAGGGGCAAAATAACCTTCCTCCAACTATTACTGAGCCCACTTCCTATGCGTCCCAGCTTTCTATTTGTCCTTCCCACTACCTTGTTGGCCTTGAACCAATGTTGTTATGTTGTCCAGAATTATAGCCTTAATGTCCCTTTCCCCTGTCTTTCTCTCAACCTCTACTCCTTCCATTTTGTATCCTGTTCTTTGGTTTGTGACATTTATGTGCATTACCTTACATTTCTTTGCATTAAATATTAACTGACATACCCTAGACCATTGTTCTAGTCTGTCTAGAGCTTACTTCTTAGCCCTTGCACCCTCTTCACTGTCCACCTTCAGCAAACCTTTGGGTCATCTACATAGAGGCAGATAAGTCAATTCAGTCAGATCAGTCAGTGATATCAACACATTGTAATCAGCCAACAAGCCTTGCCATGCTTCAGTGAGACACTGTCCTTGTGTCAATGTAGTTATGAGTTTCAATTAATTTCAATTAACTTGTAGATTATTTCCTGATGAACATGACAGCACTGATAATCGGACATTAGACTGCAGAAGGAGGTGCTCCTGTTTGGACTTTTTAACCCATGGAGCTGAACACATAAGTAATGTTGTGTACATGGATTACAAGTCTTTATAACATGGGGTAGAGCAACACAGCCAGATGATTGGCAGGCAATGATTAGCTGACTGTACATCAATCTCTGATATCCAGAGTTTGTAGTGTTCAGGCAGCCCTGGTAGATCGGGGGCAGAGCCACACTCATTATTGCTCTGTGAGTGCATTCCTAACGGCAGCCATTTAAATTTATCAGGAAGCGGGCAATAGTCTTCCCAAAGCAAAGGCACAGCAAGAAGTCACATATAGCCACAATTAGCAGACACACACATATACTGTATCGGCAAGTAAGTGGCCTTTTGCCTCACAACGCACCAGGATTGCTCATTAATCCCTAATAACCGTACATCCAGCCATGGGTTATTGCTTACTTAACCCCTAACTTTGAATTTATTTTTCAACACTGTCTGTAAACCATAACTTCAATTAATTGTTCATAGAATTTCCCTCTTAGTTTTCAAATTGAAACTAAAATGTATTATTTTATGCTTTATTATTTTATTTTTTCTAGTTGAACCACCACCCTCTACCTGCTACTAATTAAGTATTCCCTGGTGTCCAGTAGCTCCCACTTTCTGTCTTGAACCAAGACTCACAGCTGTCAAGTGGCACCCTGTGCCCAGTGCCATACTATGCTACCTAGAGGAAGGGTGTTAACAAAACCTAACTCTCAAATTCTGAAGTGTGCTATCCCACTCAATCTGTTTTTTTTGTTTGTTTTGTTTTGCTAAAAAGAGTTAGACTTCAGTTTTTGGTTTGCTTTCCCCATCAGTAAGAGAACCAGATATGCAATCCCCCATATTATAAGCATGTGATATGCTGTGGGCTGGCTAAAACCATCACATTTTTTAACTGCAGGTTTTCAACCTCTACTAACTTCATGAGTGGCAAAGCTATGAGTGAGGACTATAGAAGTAATATGCCACATACTCAGCCTGCCCATGGCATATGTAACTTGTAACAATGAAAGTAGCAAAGTAAGCCCTAGCATTCATATATCAATTATATTATTAAAACATTAAGTTTGATTCTGGATTGTTTTCTCCCTATGGCTAAATTAGCTGTTGCCAGAATGAACATTTACTAATGAGGACAATCAAATAAATGAATAATTCTGAACATTACAAATGAGAAGACAAAACAAATTTTATTTCTAGAACAACAAATCCTGAAGGTTCTGAGTGCGTTACACAATAAAATATAAATATTTACATACTTAGGAATTCTGATAAATGTTTCAGAATCTGATGAGTTTCCTGGAGTACAAATAACCATTGATACAAATATATACTGTAGAAACATAGAAAGATACAAGCTGATGAAAAAACAGGGTTCATCCAGTCTACTCTGGTACTCTGCCTTGAACCTACTGTCCTTCTAGCCCCGTATTTGTCCCTTTAATAACCCCTTTCAAACCATACCATCCAGCTTTGAACCTGACAGTGGTGCCCACATTGGGCACCATACTAGGCAAACTATTCCACTTATCCACCACTCATTCTATAAAGAACTTCTCATCAGAATCTGATGCCTGTCAGTTTAAGAATATGGTTCCTTGTGGCTGAAATTATATTCACTTGAAAAAATTCAGTGGTCAGCCCTACTGCGACCCTACAAAACCCTGAAGGTCTCAATCATAACTCTTCTGTTCACGTTTGTCTCTGGAAAGTACATATTAAAACTCTCCAATCATGTATTATATGTTTTTTCTCTGCTGTCTCTGTATCATTTTAGTGTTTCTACACTGGGCAGTTTCTAGTCTATTTATGTCCCTTCTTAGATGCAGAATCCAGAACTGAACACAATACTTTTAATGTGGGACCTCACCAGAGACCAATAAAGTGGCAGAAACCCTCCTTTCTGTGGCTGGTAAAGCAATACAAAATACAACCCTCAGCATTCTATTAGCTTGTCCCATATATCTTGTTGCATTAGGAGGTGGCCTTCATATTATCACTTGTGATTATTCCCAAATGCCATTCTTCTCTTTATTGCTTCACATCCATACCTTTCATCCATCACTTTATTATTGGATTCCTGCTACCAATGTGCATATCCATACATTTCTTGGCATTAAATTTAAACTGCCATATTATAGACCATTTTTACAACCTCTCTATACCCTCTTTAATATTCCATCCTCAGTGCTAACTACCCTACTGCAGAGCTTTGTGTCTTCTGGAAAAGAGTCACACCTTGCCCTGTAACACTTCATTTATGTTGTTGATCAATCAATCAATCAATCAAAATGTATTTATAAAGCGCTTTTCAGAAAATCAAAGCGCTAATACAAAACAGAGATAAAACATCAACACTAATAAATAAAAAACATAAAACAATAAAATATTCATTAAATAGACTAATCAAATGCCAGCATAAATAGATAACTTTTCAGGGATCTCTTAAATGCTTCCACGGACGGGCACTCTCTAACCTGACGAGGTAGAGAATTCCACAGGGTCGGGGCCATAAAAGAAAAAGCCCTAGCCCCAGATGATTTATAACAGACCCTGGGAATCTCTAGCAATCCCTTGCCAGTGGAGCGGAGTGGGCGGAGAGGATGATAAGAACATAGGAGATCTTGCAGGTAGCCTGGTCCCTGGCCATGTAGGGTTTTATAGGTCAGCAATGCGACCTTGAAGGTGATTCTCCATCGCACTGGCAGCCAGTGCAGTTCACGCAGCACAGGTGTGACATGACAAGTTCTTGGTAGCCCTGTCAATAACCTAGCTGCCGCGTTCTGCACTAGCTGCAGGCGACGGAGATCTACCCCCCAGCAACCCTAGATATAAAGCATTGCAGTAATCAAGATGGGAAGAAACAAAAGCGTGGACCAACACAGGAAGGTCATCATGTGGAATAAGGTGTTTTATCCGGGCGATATTCCTCAGATGGTAAAAAGAAGATCTGACAGTGGCCGACACCTGCATTTTTAGTGTCAGCGCACTGTCAAAAACATTGAATTCACACCTGTTCAGAAGGTCTCAACTGGGTATCCCTAATAGAAGATCAGAGGGACCCCAGGAGTCAACTTCTTTACATAATGACCGGGTCAACGACTAAAACCTCAGTCTTATCCGGTTTAACTTCAACCAGTTCGCACTCATCCAATCCTGAATTTCAGCGAGACAGTTGTTAAAACCGAGATAGCATCATTTTGTTCGATTGCAAAGGACATATAGAGCTGAGTGTCATCTGCGCCAGCAGTGAAAACTCAGCCCATAACACATATAATGTCTCCAACGACGGCATGTACACCGTGAACAACATGGGAAAGCACAGAGCCCTGTGGCACCCCACAGGACAGAGCAAAGGGGCAGAGGAGAAATCCCTGAAACCACCCTTTGACTTCTGCCTGTGAGGAAAGAATGGAACTATCTGAGGACTGTCCCTGACAGTCCACAAATAACCGCAGGCGATCCAGCAACCTCCATGATCCACGGTGTCAAATGCTGCAGAGATCAAGAAGAACCAAGATCGAGCGGCTCTTCTGATCTCTTGCTATTAGGAGATCATTAAGTACCCGAACTAATGCAGTCTCGGTACTATGTCTTTTCCTGAAACCGGACTGGAGAGAATCATAGACTTCATGGTGGTAAGGAAGTCATCAAGCTGTAATGCGACTACTTTCTCAATAACCTTGCCCAAAAAGGGCAGGTTAGAGATCGGTCTGTAGTTAGCAAGGCAGTCGGGGTCAAGGGAAGATTTCTTCAAAAGGGATGTCACGACAGCCTCTTTCAAAGAATCCAGAAACACCCCTTGATCCAAAGAACCCCAAACTATCCTCGCAAGGATTGGTCCGATCGTATCCATGCATCCCACAAGGAGGCGCGTAGGACCAGGATCCAAACTACAGCAAGTCGGTCGCAGACCTTGGACAATCTTCATGATATCCATGATTGCTGGCTGGCCGAAGTCCACCCAGACAGGCCGCGGACATGTAACCCCATGTTGGTCACTGCAATGCTCGTTTGAACGCGTGTCGTTGATCTCCTGTCTGTTTGACGACACCTTATCATCAAAGAACCGAGCAAACTCATCACACTGTATTTGTGAAAAAGCTCTCCGATCTCGCAGACAGGCTGGATTGCACAGTCTGTAGACGGTCTGGAAGAGCTGATCAGGTCGGTTTCTTGATGCAGTTATCTCCCTGGACAGGAATTCTGCCTTCTTATGGGAGATTACTGATTGATAGTCCACGTAATGGGCCATCAATCTAAGTTTGTCATCTTCCAGGCCCGATTTCCACCAACAGCATTCCAATCTTTGCCCCTTCCTCCTCAACTTCCTCAAAGTCCCATCAAACCAAAGGGATCGAGGGCGGAGGGAGAGGGGGCGAACACGGACAGGCGCAATGGAATCCAGTGCCCTCAACACCATATTATTATAGTGCACTACTAAGGCATCTGGTTCCCTGCACTCCATCGGCCAACTTGATAGGTCCAGCACCACCATCAGACCCTCTGGGGTAACTCCCCTCAAAGGGCGGTACTGGACCATCTCCAAAGGGGTGGGTCTCATAAGGGGGGTCGCGAAATTGAACCCTACAGAGTAATGGTCAGACCACCCAACTGGTTCCACCACCAGTTCAGTGATCTCCATACCCAAGGTGAACACTAAATCCAAAGAATGACCATGAATATGGGTAGCAGCGGTAACCACCTGTGTGAAGCCCCAACGAACTCATGAGTTGGAGAAAGTCTTGACCAAACTGCGAGAGTTCATCGTCGACCCAGGCATTAAAGTCCCCCAGAACCAACCACCTGGAGGGCTCCAATACCAGATCGACAATGAAGTCCACAACTTCTTGCAGAAAAACTTTCTCGCCACTGGGTGGATGGTAAATGAGCAGAATTCTGCAGCCCACACCTGCTCCCATAATACACTCAAAGGATTTAGGGGACACCATTGGAACCTCTACAAGGCCCAATTCTGATTTAAAACAAATAGCGACCCCCCCACCCCTATGATCCAACCTCGGGCGATGTATTATCAAGTACCCAGCTGGAACATCTGACTCCAAAATGGGGCCAGCATTTTCGTCCAGCCAGGTCTCGGTAATGCATGTCAGGTCAGATGATTCCACAAAATCAGCAATAATTGCCGTTTTGTTTTTTATTGACCTGGCATTACATAATAGTGCCCGGGTTGGATGAGAGGCCCTGGAGGAGCAGGCTACGTGCCCACTGTTCGTGGAACCCTTGGGTATGGGAACCAGGCAACGCACTCCCCTATCCTGGACCCATTTCGCCCCAGGGCGTCTCCTTGATCTCACCATCTCAATTCACCCAATCTGCTCACCCCCCATAGCTGAGGGGCCCCCCTCCCTCTTCGCCTCCTCCGCACAATCCCCAAGGCACGGCAACGCCTATTAAACTTCGGGCTGTAACGGGGGGCAATCAAAATGGTGCAGGTCCCTCAGCCTGGAGGGAGAGTAGTGCCCGTCCATGGATATTCGATCCCAACACATAATTATGTAGATTTCCAAAAAAACTCTTAAAACTACTTTAATGTAAACGTTATCACTACCAGCAACAAATCCAAAATAATAAAAACAATAATACACTTTTTCATTAACCAATTTCACAAATAAAACAATTTTTAACAAATTTTTCACAGATTCCACTAAAGGGAAGTCTATAGCAGTTCAAAGCGAAATCACAATGCTTCTAATCCATGCTTTTATTTGAACAGTAAAAAATCCCACAGAGCTCTCACCCCTGGGGAAAATGTCCCATGACCTATCTCTCACATAGGCCAAATAAAGATAATTAAAGTTCTGCCATATACTCCTGAAGTAGAAGTCAGTCTGCAAAAAATGTAGATCCGGCTATTTCGGGGGGGGGATATAATCTATCAGTCAATAAAAGGAAAACTCTCCCTATGGTTGTCCCCCAAATATATCCTCTAGGGAGAACAGCCTATAATTGGACCTATATGAGCAGGTTCTCCAATCCACTCCCACAATAATCCATACACCACAAGTGCCCTAGGCCCATCCTCCGATAGTGCTCCACGAGCTCTTATGGTAGCTGTTCACCCTGGAAAACAACCCGGGTTCAAACCAATGCTTTAATAAACAGAGAGAGTCCTCTTGATCGTCCCCCAAGGCGCCACTGGAGAGATTGATTAGTATCTGAAATTCATACTAGCGGGCTCTCCAGCCTGCCAGCTATGAAACAGAAAGCACAAATACCCTGGGGCCGCCCTCCCCGACAGCACCCCTGAATCTGCCCAACCACCCCAACGGACTACCCTGAGTTAAGATCAAAGAAAGACTGACAGACTCACCCACTTCTCAAAAATCCATAAATCACAAAAGCCAGATTTTTCTAATTCCAAAAAAGTAAGCCCAGTCTTCAGTTTCAGGCACACAAAAGCATAAGCAAGTCAGGAGATAATAAATAACAGAATCAAGTTTGCTCAAAACAGATTCTTCACTGAAATGCCTCCAGGCAGAAATTTACACTTTAAAAGTCACTATCTCTCAGCAAGTCCCGAAAAGAGAGAATTCTAAATCATCTCCTTTCCAACTTGCAAGCCCAGGTCTCACAAATCCCATAACACGGCCAGGACGCCAAGAAATACAAGACTCCACAAATCTGGGTCAGCAGGCAGTCCCAGGCTACAAACAGTCATCCACCAACACCAGCACAATCCCAAAACAGTTTAAAGGTGCAGGTTCCTAAGAAAGCACCTCGTAGTCCAGAAAAATCCAGCGAGTTTAAAGCCCAAAATAGATCCTCAGACAGTCCCTCCGTTACTCCGTATCATAGTCTGAACTATCTCTATAGAATGTCTTCTTATACCCAAAGAAAACATCAGGGCTTAAAGAAAGTGACAGTCACAAATTAAACATCCCGAAAGTCGCTCTCCAACAGACGATCTATCGGCATCTATAGACATCCACAGTACTTCCCAAAGATCCCAAACAGGAGAGTCAAGACGGACTGAAGGAGAGCTGGCTAATGGTACAAACAGCAGCCCGAATCTCCCGAAACACGAATAAACAAAATAAAATAAAAACAGACCAAACCAAAATAATACAAATGACCAAATTAAAAACGCTGCTGAATTACTAGAACAACTACCGAGTTGCTGCAACGGCCAACAGCACGACCAGCTCGGCGGCCATCTTGCAACCAATTGCAATGATGCACAGGGTAAAGAGGGTGAGATCTAGAATAAACCCAGTATGTCACTGGCAATCTCCTTTACCCCAGAACCACTGAATCTGGAGTGGAAATCCACAATTCATTCTGTTCCAGGAGCATAATCAAGGAAAATATGCTTATAAAACAATCAAGAGTATGGTAAAATAAAATCTGCAAAATAAAACATGTTTTGCCACAACTCTGAAAATAACATTATTTCTTCACTTGTGATATCCATGTTATGTGATTTTTGCAAGGCTGTGACTTATCATAAATGTGGAAATCTCTAAGCAGGATGTAAATAAAAAAAAGAACACAGAAACATGGATAGGGAAAGGCTGAAAAAGACTTGGAATCCATTCAGTCTGCCTTAGAATCCTTCCTGAAGCTTCTCATAGATGGCTCTTCCCTTTACCTCTCCTCCCCCTTGGTCCTCATCACCCTCTCCTGGTTAATAATACCTTTGCATCCATCCCAGCTGTTTTTAATCTCAGTCATAAATCGGCCTTAATTACTGCACTTGGTAGATTATTCCACTTATTCACTCCCCTCTCTGTGAAAATGTGTATCTTAACATCTTTTCTGACCCCCCCAGCTATAAATTGTGCCCCTGGTGAATGAAGTTTTGTTTAGTCAGTACAGCTCTGCATGGTGCACCTTGATGTGTGCCTGATGGTAATTATTTGTACAGTATGTCTCTAGAGTATCATGTCCCCCTTAACCTTCTGTCATCCAGGGAGTAAAGTACAGATTTAGGCTATGTAAGACATTCTATAAGTAGCATAAGGATGAAACACGTGTCGAGGCCTTTTGGCACCATGCAATTCTGCTTAAAGTTGAACCAGCATAACATTCTGTGGTGATTTGCATATGCAGCCCATGATGCTTTGCATTGTGGGGGCATGTGTGATTTTGTATTCTATAAGTAGTGCCCTTTTGGCCTTATATCATCTTTTTTTGCCCTCCATTGTATCATCTCCAGCCTGCCCTGTGCTTTTTCAGCAGTGGATTATATAACTGCACACAGTGCTCCAGGTATTGTCTCACCAGCAACATGTGCACATCATACAGTACTTTCCACCAACCATGGGACCTTCAATCTGACAGCAGCTCTCTACCAAGGAAACCAGTTACAGTTCCATAACATGAGCAGCGTGGAACTGCTTTAGCATACCAGCAACCCAGATTACCTCCCCAAGCCTGAGACAACATGAATGAAACTAACAAAGGAGGAATTGGCATCTGCTCAGATGCTTATTTCCTCTGAGGTGGTCTTGTTGGTGATCCCACAGATTGACTAAAATCTGCTGGTACATGTGTTGAATCCTGGGGTTTGGAAGCCTGGAGGTTGTCACTAGATGTGTGCACATCAGCAGTTTCATTGTGGCATGCTCTCTACTGTAAGACAGCTGAAAATGGGGGAGCAGTGAATGGGGTCCCGAGTGGGTAAATTAAGCTTGCTCTTCCCCATGCCTCTATGGGCCAGCCCACTGGTCAATATGTCTGGTCTCATCTCACTCATATTTTTCTCCATTAGTCCTACCCCACTCAATGAAAAGGTGTTGTTTAAGGGGAAGAAGCTTCAGCTGGCTAGTGGTTTCAGCTGTGAGTGGTGGGTCAGATGCAGCATGGTTAATGAGGTGGGAAGTGAGCTACAGTGTGTTGGAAGTAGAGGTGTGCGAAGTCTGCAAAATCTGCTCTGCACGTTAATTCATGCATTTTGTGGAATTTGCGGAGCAATTTTGTGAAATTCACAGTTGTGAATTTCTTGGGTTTTGCCCTGGAGTGTGAAATTTTGCCCTCGAATTTCGCGCTCCGCCCCCAAAATTTGCACTTCACGTTGGACAAATGTAAATTTCATCAAAAGTTTCAAGCAAATCACATGAATTGAAGTTTCAGACTGTTCCAAAAACTCTGCAAATTCTGCAAAGCATGAATTTTTGGCAATTCACATGAACTTCGTGGGCGAAGTTTCACTTTGCAACACCTCTAGTTGGAAGAAGCACCACAAGGCTATTTAAGGTACAGTAGAAAAAATGTCAAACAAGTACAAAGCAACAAAAAACAAAGTACTTAATAGATCTATATCTACTAAGAATAGACTATTTATTGTAAAGCCTGTTTTAAAAACAAATATACAATATTAAAGCAAAAATGTGTTAGGAGACATTTTTTAAATAGAGCACACCATGGGCTATCTGAAAATCATGATGTTATTAACAGTGGAGAGTGACTCTTAGTGATTCCTAGCATTTGTGGATGCACTGTACTTCAACACTTGTTAGGGAACAATGAGGGCAGCATTCTGCAACAAATACATTTTGAACTCGATTCCCAATTGCAACATGGTAAACCACAAATTAGGTTGTAAACAGCAACCCTGTTGTGACCTCCCATGTTGCTGCTTTCCATAGAGGTCTTACTCGCCAGGGATATGGAGAGTCCTGCTGCAATGAAGTCAGAATGCAAATTAAGGTCAGTAGATGATAATGTTCACAAAAGTGGTTTGTGCCAGTTAACACCTGCTGTTCAACATGCACTGCATTATGTAGATAGCACAGCATCAGTTGTATGGTACTATGTCATCCACAAATGACTATGGCAGAAATGCTGCCACCTCAGTCTTCCCCCACCCTGGTGTGTACCATAAAGGGAAACCAACATGAATTATAAAATGTATCAGTATTGTTACCAATGGAAATTTTCATTACATAAGCTATTGACTGATCGTGTAACACTTTTAGGGTCAGAATTGTAACCCATTTAGTTGCCCCTCCCTTTTTAGCAGCAGGCATCTATTTTCTAAATCACAGGCACAGGAAATGACATAAAATCAAGGGAAAACAGAGGGAAAATACAGTGCTGTCAGTAATTTACAATGAATAGTTTTTGATCCCCTCAACTCTCAGTGACATTTGCAGTAAATTGTGCTGATTGCATTTTCAGGCATCAGCATCTCTGTCATCTTACAAATTTGTAAAGCCTCTGTGTCATGGAGCTATGAGTATATTGCTCTGTTGTAAGAGAAGTTGTGTGCTGCCAGTGCCAACAGTTTCCAAGCTCCTTTGGGGTTCTGTTGATTTGTACAATATTTTGTGACATTTCAGTTGAGTGAAATGTTTTGCACCTGTGTGGTTTGCAAAGATTCTGCTAGTACCACTCTAAACAATGTTTGCACCAGTGCTGTTTTACATTTCTTTGTATTGAAGTAGTTGTGTATAATTTTTTGTTTCGCTAGCATTATCTTGTGTAATAAGAGGCAGTGTGGCCTATTGGTTTGAACACCAGGTGCCTAATTACAAGACACATTGCACAACTCGTGGGTGTATGCGAGTTGTGCCATGCAATGCTATGCCAGGGACCTTGCACCCCATTCTAAGACAGGCAGGGTCCCCGGCACCTATGCCCATGACTTGCAGCAGCTGCAGGCTAGTGCCAAGGGAATGGTGCACTGGACCTGGGTACCACAAGTCACGGCATGCAATCTACTGCACCCAGAGCCCCCCACCCTGAAATACACCTGCACGCACCTGTGAGCATTGGGTGGGCTGGCCACTTGGCACTAGTGATTGGAGGGGCACTACAGAAAATGGATCCGGGGTCCCCGAATTTTGGGGGGGTATGTCTGAGCAGAGTGGCACATGAGGCATAGACATAGTGTTTCCACTGCACTATAGGGGGGCATCCATTGATGTGTCAGGATGGATGCCCCTTAGACCACCTCCAAGCTTGTCTTACCCTGCTACCTCAAACCGGGTCCTGGAATGGCATAGATGGGTTATGGCAGCTGCCCTTCTAGAATAGGGCACAGATGCTGCCATAACCCACCCTTGCACCATGCCGCTATGGGTTGTGGGTATAGTGGGTGGAGTAGCTCACCTTTGGTGCAACCCACAAGTAGCATGGTGCAAGCCACGTCTTGGAATCGTGACTTGCGTATCCCATGGTGCAAGGTAGAATTTATGCCATGGGGTTTGGTGTAAATCACCTTGCACCATACACAAGTCATCTTGGAATTGTGCCCCAGATTTTCACCTGAGAGGTCACAGAATCAAACCTCAGTAGAGCCAAATACTAACAGTGTGACCTTCAGCAAGTGACTTAACCTCCCTGTACTCCATTCCACTCAGCTGTACAAATGGGTAGAAATAGGATTCCACTGGAAACAAGATGTTACATCTCAACTAGGCTACCTTTGATAAATCAGTTATTGTTTTGTGTTGGTGTGCAATAGGGAAGATAACTGGTATAAGTGATATTGAGAATATGCAGTAGAGGACCCTTTTAGCGATTCAGAAATTAAAAGTATTTATTTGAACACTCTAGAAATAGGCTTTCTTTTATCAAGATAAAAAAACTGGTTTATTTTCTTTATAACTGCAGCTTTTTCACTCTATCTTGCCTTTCCAACATGAAATATACAGCAGCTCCTCATCTCATTGAGGCATGACCATTTCTATGCCAACAAGTTCTAAACACTCTCAGGTAACTTAATACTTTGTAAATGTACAAACGTTCTGCTTTACTGTAGCACAGAAAACTTATTGCAAGCAGCACCTGCTGCAGTACTGCTTTATTTTAGCACAGAAAACTTATTGCAAGCGATGCCTGCTGCAGCACTTTGGGCCTATTGGTGAGTTGCTCTCAGCTAGTCTCTAATTTACTGATTGCAGTTGGGATGGTCAGGGAACTGAAATGTTCATGCCTCAATGAAATGAAGAGCTGGTGTATATTTCATGTTGGAAAGGCAAGATAGAGTGAAAAAGCTGCAGTTAAAAAGAAAATATACCTGTTTTTTTATTTTGATAAAAGAAAGCCTATTTCTAGAATGTTCAAATAAATACTTTTCATTTTTGAATCCTTAAAAGGGTCCGCTACCTCGTATTCCCAATATCACTTATACCAGTTATCTTCCCTATCACACACCAGCACAAAGCAATAACTGATTTATCAAAGGTAGCCTAGTTGAAATGTAACATCTTGTTTCCAGTGGGATCCTATTTCTATCCATTTGTACAGCTGAGTTGAATTGAGCACAGGGAGGTCAAGTCACTTGCTGAAGGTCACACTGTTAGTATTTGGATCTACTGAGGTTTGAATCTGTGACCTCCCAGGTGCAAATCTGGTGTCCAAACCAATGGACCACACTGACTCTTATTACACAAAATAATGCTAGCGAAACAAAAATTATACTCAACTGCATCAGTACAAAGAAATGTAAAACAGCATTGGTGCAAGCATTGTTTAGAGTTGTACTAGCAGGACTCTTTCCAAACCACACAGGTGTAAAACATTTTGCTGAACAGAAATGTCACAAAACATTGTACAAATCAACAGAATCCCAAAGGAGCTCGGAAACTGTTGGCACTGGCAGCACGCAACTTCTCTTACAACAGGGCAATATACTTGTAGCTCCATGACACAGAGGCTTTACAAATTTGTAAGGTGTTAGGGATGCTGATGCCTGAAAATGTCATCACCACAATTTACCATAAATGTCACTGAGAGTTGAGAGGATTAAAAACTATTCATTGTAAATTACTGACAGCACTGTATTTTCCCTTTGTTTTCCCCTGATGTGATGTCATTTCCTGTGCCCGTGATTTAGAAGATGGATGCCTGCAGCTATAAAGGGAGGGGCAACTAAATGGGTTACAATTTTGACCCTAAAAATGTTACAGGTTCAGCCAATAGCTTAGGTAAAGTGGATTTCCATTGGTAATAGTATTAATACATTTTATAATTCGTGTTAGTTTCCCTTTAAGGCCTGCTCATGGGCTGCTGTTGAATGCAGTTGTGTGGGCCTCCTCTGGCTTTCCTGTTGGTCCAGTGAATCCCTCTTGCTAACTCAGCCAATGTAAATACCCCTCGCATTCAGTGGATCTCCCTTTCTAGCACCAGTCTGTCATGCATGCCTCCATCAGTCTGGTCTCTTGCCAATCGTTGTTCCCTGTCAGCTCTTTAGTGCCATCTGACTCTTAAGTGACACCGCATAGAACTGTATTTACTAGTTAAATAATATATAAAACACATATATAAATATTTTACTCAACAACTCTCATCTCAGTAGCTATATATTCAGTAGACATGGGAAAGATTCTTGTCACAGTTTGGCTGCTCACAATATTTCTGGTTGTGCTAACAGTTTTAATATGAATAAAATGTTAATATTGTTATTATTATGTGTGTACTAAGATGATGCCTACAGCTGTGTTTCAAGCTGTGGTTTAACTGAAGCTAGAAACCTTTATAAGGGTTGATCAGAAAGTGCCAACACAATCCTAAAATTAAACTTAACTATGCATAATGAATGGTTCTAATTATAGTTTTAGAGTTTGCCAGAGTACCAAATTAGCTGCTTATATTTGCTACAGTAACAGATTAGTATAACTGTCAATGTGCTATAGTGATACCTGAAGCAAGATTTCCAAAATATTTCTGATCTCACAAGCCACATTGCTTGTTGTGGTTTGCAGCTGCACATTTTACAGAGATTGTGGTGTACAAATGTGCCATGGCAACACACAGGCTTTTCTGCAATCACAAAAGTTACATTGGGTACCTACTAGGGATGCATGGATACTGTGTTTTTCTATACCTGGATTTCATATTGGTGGAACAGATTGATTAATATGGATAAAGAGGGCTCTACACCAGAGTGTCCCCAGAGTATTTTTCTAGAAGTGTTAATAATTTTCCTGAAATAATTTATTGGGGACTCCAGGGCTCTGGGGTTTGGTGCACCATAGAGAGAGGGGACATCAATCTTTCATGAGCAATTTCCAGGTTAAATGTTACCAGCAGAGGTGCTGCAGTGCTCAACTTGGAAGTTGTCACTGGGAAAATGAGAAACATCCTAATGTAGGGCTCTGCAGACTTTGCTAGACAAACAGAAATAGTTTACATACTTGAAGGGACCAGCCGAGTGTAGTATTAATACAGTGGGAGATACTGCTAGTTAGTTTAATGATTTTGAGCTGTCTTGTTTAGTGATAGTTTATGCTTTGCACAATGTGGGTGGAGGGGAAAATATTTTCTTAAATTGTACTGCCTAAATGGTCTTACTTATTTAGACTGCTGCTGATTGAGAATATGTTTTATTCACCTTTTATAGCTGCAGCAGTACAGTACTCTGTGTGAGCTGAAAGTTTTGCAGCTTTATAACTGGGAACAGTTTATCGACGTGAAGTATAGGATAAGGGAGAAAATGATCATTATCTTCCAGATCCCAAAGTTGAATGTCAATACCCATGCATTACTGAATCCATTTTGAATTGTCACAGAAACTCCAACAGTTGTGATGTTCCCTACCTAATAATTGCATACCCTCATTCATGACCACAAGCCCAAATCAGGACTATGTTAACAGTCATGGGCTTGCTCTTTTCCTCTTTCCACCCCATCATACAATTCTTTGGCTACCAAGCTAGTGGAGACTAGGTCCCACACTCCATTTAGCCTACCATGCTGCACTTGGCAGGTTTTACTCTGTACAACAGTTTTATTCTGAACAATGCAGTAGAAAAAAATCATTATATCATCAAGAGCTCCCTGACAAAGCTCTCTGAACAAAGTGCTGGGGCACCTGGGACTGTGCAGTGTTTGGAATTGTTGCTTTGGTCACCTTTATACTACTTTTTTTATTTAGAATTTTGATGACCGGGAACGGCATGCTGAGCCAAGGCTCATTTCCAGGTGCGACCCTGGTACTGTGTGTACAGAGAGTAGTGGTAGTTGATACAAGGTATGGACAGTTTGAACAACATTATACGGCAGTTATTATACACTGAGTCATGGATTAAGACAGTCTAACAAATTCAAGTGGAGAGGGAGAGGGGAGATGAAATCAGCTAGTTCCAAGAGGCTGAGGTGGGTGATGGGTGGTGCTTCAGTGGATTATATGCGAATTATATGATGAATTGTTTCTACTGCACTGCTCAGAATAAAAATTTTCTTTGGACTTTCAGGTTTGTGGATATTTGCTTTATGAAGACTAGTGCCATGTTTGACCTGCCTACAGCAGAGATGTGCAAAGTTGTCAAACTTCACTCAACAAAATAAATTATGAAGTTGGCCACTTCGCGAAGAGTGAAGTATCAACTTCACAAAGTTTTTGGCAGGTGAAGTAGCACTTTTTCATGAGAAGTTATGCACGTTCACTGGAAAAGTTGCACCTTCTCCTTGAGTTTGCCTGTCTTTTCCTGAAAAAGTGACATTTCCAAAGAAAAACTCAATACCAAGTGGCAAAGCCGCGAAGTGGGCAATCAGAGAAGTTATTCGCGAAGGCAAATTTTGCAACTTTGCTGGAACTTCACCAGTGATGTAAAACTTTGCAACATCTCTTCTTTCAACCTTGATGATGCAGAATTTTTTTTCTGAAACTTTAGTGCAGAAGGGGGTCTATGCCAAGGAGTGCCTTTTGAAGGTTTCGCGAAACAATAGTAATCACTTCCAGAGTTATAAGGGTTTAAAGTTTTTTTTCCTGAGCATGTTTGGTAGGGTTGTAGGATGACCCTGTGATATGACACTAAAATTGTGCTTTTGCAAGTGTTTTGCTTTCAGACAACTCAGAATTTTTTGGGTCATAAGAAAAATTGTTTTCTCATTACTGCCACCATTTTTATTTCAAAACAAAATCATGGAAAATACATAAAAAATATGATTTTTTAAAGAAGCAAACACCTGAACCAAGGTACCCATTTAGCTAGATTCTGGTGTTGTTTTTTTTTTCAGTTGAGCTTAGAAATACATTTCCTGGACACCCCAAAATACTGGGTGTCTAGCTTAGCAATAACAGCCATTTTTGAGTTTGTGAGCTGAGATTTCCCCTGTTGCACATAAAATGCTACAACAGGGAGTTTTGTCTCACACCCAAAACACTGAAAGTTTCAACCACTGAAACTTACATGTTATATTGCCTCTTCTATTCCTAGCTCAGACAGCCCACTCTCATCCTTCTCATTGGCCTTTCTTGTAACTTAAAGGCTAAAAGTATGGATCGTTGAATAAAACTAACATCATTTTGAAGAACAACTACTCTGGGTGAGTACATAATGTGATGTGGATGCCAGGGGTATAAAAACATAAATGATAGGGTTGATAAAATTAATGGTTTAGGGTCTCCTTTAAATGTGTGCTCCCTCCCCCTCCTAGCTCAGTCAGTCCTCTCTTGTGCTTCCTGATGTGGATTAACATTTGTTTTCTTTAAGCAGACTGGGGTTCCCATCCCTGGTACTGCTCACAATCCCCCTCTCTGTCTTACAGCACCAGCCTCCCCAAAAGCACATAGGTGAAGATAACAGAGTGGCCACCAGAGGTGTCACTAAACACTGCCAACACTGGGGTGCCCAGTCCCCAGTCCCCAGTGTTGGGTCTGATCTGCCTGCAAAAAGGAGAAAACTGTCCCTTATTGATCTTTCTTTTCAGTTTAAATCTGAAAAGATCAAAAAGGTCCCTTGTCTATCTCTTCTCTCACACCCCACCACAACCCCTATCAGCACTCACCACTCCCCCCACACCCTCACTAACCTAAACAGGGTCCCATGTCATAGATCCTCTCTTTGATTTGAAAGATGTCCTTCTGCGGGAACTGCTACAGCTATATGAAAAAAAAGTCTGGTTAATGTATTTCAAAGCATTTTGACATCTTACTCATAACAATGTCATTTTTAAATATTTTTCACCAAATTGTTAACACAGCCTGTTTTGGGCTACAACTCATGAACAAGGTAGGTAAAATTTTTCTAATCCCACCCAAAAGATGATTTTGCAGTCGCTCCATGAAATCATCTTTTGGGTGGGATTTGAAAATGTTCACTTACTGGGTTCATGAGGTGGAGTCAGAAAATAATTATCAAAGATTTTGTGGAAAAGTATTGTAAAATGACTAAATTGTAAGTGTATGTTGAAATATTTCAATTTTCACTCAATTTGTTAATTTTCAATATTATTCCATCAGACTTTCCACATGGCCTTTTTGGGACCCTACCTCATAAACAAGGCAGATGATTTTTTTCAAATCTGTGCCAAAGATGATTTCTCAGTCACTCTGCAAAATCACCTTTTGTGTGGATTTGAAATTGTTAACTTACCAAGGTCATGACATGGGGTCAAAAGAAGACTATGTTCAAAATTTGGGGTAAAATATTAAAAACTCAACTAAGTTATGAATGTACATTGACATTCTTTTATACTCACTCATAATTTTGGTTATTTTCAATATTTTCCCTCCAAACTTTCAACATAGCCATTTTTTACACCACCTCATAAACATGACAGGTATTGTTTTCCAAATCCTAGCAGGAAAGTGCTTTCATACTTGTAGCATGAAATGACATTTCCACCACTATTCTATAAATGTCACATGTTGGAGTCTTAAAACAACTAAGTTGAAAATTTAGGGTCAGAATAAAACAATAGAAACTGTGTGTGTGTTGCTAGCCATTGAACCAGTGGGTAGTGCCTTTTAATCCCATGCTGGTGAGCTGAGTTCAGGGGTGAACTCAGTGAGCCAGTAGGATGGGCTGAAGCTGGTGGTAAAGCGCTGTCATGTGGCACTAGCCCCCATCCTGGGAAGGAGGTGCAGGTTTACTCACACAGGCCCAAGTACCATATAGTGAAGTGAACTCTTCTCTTCACATAGGACATTGTATTTCTGCATCTGTGGCTGCCAGAGAGCCCTGCTCTTTGACTGACAGATGAACTCTTTCACCTGCACATCTGTATCTGTAGCCACATGGAAGCTCACAGGCCAGAAGGCCCTGTGCTTCCACAGCCTGCTGGACAGCTCCACAAAGTCTTGACATTCCTTGTCACACAGAATGGCAGGGCACAGAGGGCCCTGAACTTCTTCAGGTAGATGAACTCTTCCTTTGTCCTAGGACACAGAGGGTCCAGCACATCTGCATGTGTTCACATGGATCCTAAAAGAACCTGCAAGAATGAGGGTGTGAGTCCACTATCTCAGAAAGAAAGGAAATTATTTGCAAGACAACAGCATTAATACACCAGTTAGAGTTCAGTTACCACAATAAAAGTAGGGAAATGTGGTGTTAGGGTTTTCAACCCTAACTCCCCACTCCCCCAAGCAGAAAAAGGAGAAGACCACACAAGCAACCACAGACAGCTATCATCAAGTAAAGCACACAAAATACAGCTGTTTCCAGATGACACAAGTGAAGTAGCACTCATGCTACTTTTGTAGATTTGTATCTGTGGCTGCAGAAACACAGGACCCCACAGGAGCCAGTGCTCCTGCAGCTATCCCTGTGTGTGTATGTCCTACAGCATGTATGAGTACCTGTGGCTGAAGAAGCACTGGTCCCATAGAGACCTGCTGTTCTGCAGACAGAAGTACTATGACAATTTGGGTATTATGAATTTTTATATGCAGCTGTAGACATCCAGGCCCCACTGGGTCTTGCATTTCTGGAACCAGATGTCAGTGTGTATATCTTCCACATGTGGCTACAGAGGTGCAGGTCCTTTAGAGGTCTGTGCTTCCACAGACAGAAGTACTGTTGCAAATTTGATATCATGGATTTCATGTGGTCTGTGCTTCTACAGCCACAGATCAGTATGTATATCATACACCTGTGACTTCAGAACTGCAGGCCCCTCAGGGGCCTGCATTTCAGCAGACAAAACTGTAAATATGTCTTATAATGTGCTTGATTTCCTGTGGCCACAGAAGCACTGGCTCCATATGGCCTATGCTTCTGAAACAAAAGAACTCTTGTACTTTGGGTAGAGTGGATTTGTATCTGTGGCTGCAGTGGCCTGTGCTTCTGTACACAGAATTCATTTTGTTATTTGAGTATTGTATATTTCTGTTTTTTATAACTCATCTTTATTAAACAAGTCTAATTACAGTACAAGTGCAACACCATTCATGGATCATCACAATCAAGAATGTGAGGACACAGCCTTTTTGTTTAGAATATGTTTACAAACAGTGTGCAGTTGATATTTTTTTACTAATACCCTTTATAACTTTGTATGTGTCTTCATATTCATGGATTTCTATCTGAAGCCAGAAGTGATCGTGGGCCTGATTCCAGGTCGAATGCTGCAAATCACCAGTGTATGTGAGTTGCGACATTCACCACTACACCAGGGACCCTGCGCTGCAGTCCAAGAGCAGGGTTCTGGCACTTGTGACATGTAGGTTACACCATGTGGAGGCTAATGCCACAGGCATGGCATAGCAGTCCCATATGTTGCATGTCACAGCCTGCTACTGGCAGCCCTCCCAAAGCCCCCTGCCCCAGAACACCACAGCACATACCAGGGGCATGGGGCAGGACAGGTGGCACAGAAGTCTGGGGGGTGCACCATAGATTGGACCCCTGGGGGTCATCGACTTTCAGGGGGTGGGGGCAGGGGTGTGCTTGTGGGGGCATGGGTAGCACATCAGTGCTGTTGCCGCAGTGTTGCAGAGTGGGCATCCAATGGATGGCACCATCGGATGCCCCTTAGAGCAGCTCTGAGCTGCTCTTACTTAGCTCCACTAGTGCAGCTCCTAGAATCATGGCAGCAGGTTACAGCAGCCACCCTCTTGGAATAGGGTGTAGTTGCTGCTGTAACCTGCCCTTGCGCCATGTTGTTGTGGGCTGCAGTGTAGTGAATGATGTAACCCATGGTTGGTGTGGCCCGCAGCTGACATGGTGCAAGGAGCCTCTTGGAATCAGGGCTGGCATACCGCTTGGTGCAAGTCATGAGATATGCCACGGGGTTTGGCATATCTCAGCTTATGACAGTGTATGCTGACTTGGAATCGGCCCCTGTGTGCATATCACAGATAGCAATACACAAAGGTAGCACATCAGTAGTACTGCATTTGTGTCATCTAGAAACAATTTTATGTTGTTTGTCTTGCCTAATGATGGCTGATTATAGCTGTTTGTGTGTTCTTGTCCTTTTGCTGCTTGAGGGGAGGAGAGTCAGGTTTGAAAAGAATACACACACACACACACACACACACACACACACACATATATAGAGAGAGATGAATTAGAGGCACAGTAGCACTCCAACTATATGTAAATATTAGAGGCACAGTAGCACTCCAATATTCAGAGCCACAATTTGTGTTCTGTGCTAAACTCCAATTTTTGCAACTTAACTTCATGTCCATCTCTCAATGGACTAATCTGAAATTCAGTGTGCCTGATGTTGGTCCTGGATTTTTAAACTAGCCACACAGGATGAAAATTGTTGTGCTGTATGAATATTTAGAAAACCTGTTTAAATATTCATACTGCACATAGATTTTAAAGGAAACAAATCCTTAATGATTCCTGTGTGAATGTTTTCATGTTTAATCAAAGATAACTATTAATTAAAACAAATATACTGTTTGACACATACAAACGTTCCCTCAGAAATACTAGTTACCATTAACTTTTAAATTTTTGTTCATGCAGAACTTTAACATGAAAAATAAGTCAATGCTCTAACTTTAAAACTAATTACAATTTTAGCAACCTCCCCAAAATACTGATTCCTCCATGATATCTAACAAAACTGTAAGTTTCATACCTGAACTCATCGTCATTTTTTCTCTATCTTTTGCAAAAATTGAAGGACAAATTGGGGATAAATGCATAAAAGCAACCCTTAAATACTCAGAAAAATAGATGTATATACTCTTTGACAATTTAAGAGACTCTAGAACTGAGATGGTACATACCAAATTTCACAGTCCTATGGTTTAATATGACCAAATTATAAGCATTCGAAAATGTATATATACAACACCAGTGGAGATAAAATCACAAGGTAAGTGATATCTTTGCAGCTAGTTTCAAGATATGCTGATATTGCATTGTTAGTGTTGTTACAATTGTCATAAGTGATATCTTGAAGGATAGTTTCATCACAATAGAGTACTGAGTCAGTCAGAGAGCAGCTTTCACAATGCTTATGACATCACAATTACCTAGTGCAGCACTAAAGCTAGCAGTTCAAATCATAGAAAAGGTGTTCAATCTTCAAACAGTAGGTTTAGAATCTATAACTAGTAAACTGATGTTAACAATTTATTATCACTTGTAAGGGGGCAGAACTTTCATAACTCACTCAGGGTTCTGCCACTTTCTAGCAGTTGCCCTGAATATAGTAAAAGGGGTTTATTAACTAATAGCCATGTCTGGGATTACATAACCTCTGAGGCCACAGACCAAGGTAGCAGTAGTAGTAAAAATCTTTATTTTTTTGACAAGGTAAAATTGTTATTGCCGCCATGGTTCCATTTTCAAAGTTGTCCTATGTTGAAGTACAGTGCATCAGTTACAGTAGTGATAGCTTTAATATAAACAGGCAAAATGTATTACACTGATTACAGCAGTTAAACTAACAGCATAAAAGCATACCATGTACATTCGTTACAGCAATTTACAATCACAGAATAAACAGTAATTATATTTAGTCTTTTGGGAGCATACCAATTCTGTTAGTCTAGAGGAGTTTTGCCCCTGAAGTCAGACTGCCATGGCTGATGGCAACAGTGCAAACAGTAGCATGACAGTACTAACAAAAAAGTCTACAGTAGCTGCAACAAGTAGGCAGGCCTAAGGAGAGAGAGTATTAGTTGGAGACCTCTGTCACAGAGTGCCTCTGTGAAAGGTTGTGGATCCCAGAATTATTTACATATTTCCTTTTCTGATGTGGTTTATATTGGCATAAATGTCCTGTTGGCTGGGACTGGAAAGGTATTGCAGTGCCTCATAGACATATTATATGTTCAGTGGTGTGACTTTCCATTAAGTTGCCCTGGTTGGTTTAGTCCAACAAGTAGTTGCCATAATGATTGAATTAAAAGTAAAATGGCTTTGAATTAAAAGTAAGTAAAATGGGGTGCAGTACTTTGTGCAGAATATCCAGGTGGAATAGTACAGAGGATTACTAGGTTAGGTCCCTTTATATTTATAATAAGGGAAGTCACTAGTTGAGCCTGAAGTTTGTTTAAACCTTGCATCCTAGCATTTCATTAAAATAAATGATAAAGGATTTATTTGTAAAGTTAATGAATTTAGAACACTCCTGTGTCTTTATTAGTTCCAAAGGAGTATAAATAAGCATTAGATTGGGTTTATTAGAATTCCTTCTCCCCCCCTTTGAGGCAAGAAAGTAAAAGTTAGCGCTTAGAAAAAAAATGAGCGCTTTGTCTGATTCTAGTATTCTAAAAATAGTTTAAAAGTAGTAGATAATGGTTTAGGAGAAGAAGAAATAAAGTGCTGTGAAGCTAGAAAAGAAAGTTGTACTGATAGATTGAAATATCAGCCAATGGGAAAAAGGCTTGCATACGTAATGCAAGTGTTATACTAGCAAACAGATCTTCTCTTGTTTCTTTCCGTTTCATATGGGTGCTTGGAACTTGAGTTATGCTCCGGTTATTGGAAATAAAATGTATAGAATTGTTTCCAGCTTCTGAGGTCCCTCCCCCATTTATTTTGAGGGTTCTCTTGTGAGGAAATGGCTCTCTATAAAATGTCTTGCAGGGTACTGTGTAGCCAATTAGTTTGAGCCCTGTTATTAATTTTGCTGCACTTTCAAGGGCTTGTTTGTGCCTTGTCTAGTTGTAAAATATTAGAGGATCTCTTGGTCCACTCTCTGTTTCCCCATTTTGCCTTACCCAAAGAGCTTCTAGGTAAAGTGGCTTTCTCTGTAAATAATTACCGCTGAGCTCTTGCGTGACTGTGTGTATACAAGTGACTGAGTTCCTGCTCATATGTGTGCACAGTCGTGAAGTCATTTAGCCCTTTAGTTCTATGCAAATGCAACTTTTTCCTTTTAAAAACATGGAGGATAGCTCTACATACCCTCCGGAGGCAAATTCCTTTGGGTTGGAGTTGACTTGGTGTCTGTCACAAAGCAAGGGGATTTTGGGCACTGTAGAGGTCTGGAGTTCTTCTGCTTTCGGCTATAGCTTGTGCTTAAGAGCTGGTCGGCCAATTTTCCCAAACTTTTGTGCTAGGAAAAAGGGGTGTTGCTTCTTGGGGTTAGAAAGCACATTAAAAATCTTACAGAAAGAGTGTAATTCACTTCTGTGTATTGAATTAGGATGTTATATTAAATGTATGATGTTTAGACATGTTCTATACATTTAAAATGTTGTAAATAAAGAAGTATTATTTAAAATAAAGTATAGGGAAGGGGTTTATGAAGTCACCTGACCCTGCATTGTATAAAAGTTGAACATTTGGTTCAGGTAGATCAGATTGCTTTTGGGTCTGGAGGTAACTCCAGGGCATTGTGTTACAAGTGCTCCAAGGAGCCATGAAGTAATTATGTTCTTTTGTGTCAAATGGAAGATTAAGATGAGAATTTGAGTCTAGAGAGGAATCCAGTGGAACAATATGAAATGCTATTAAGATGTCAGGCTTGACTGAATGCAATATTCCAGTCATAAGAAGTGTTGTCAAAAGTGTTTGCTGTATGAGATGTGTCCTGCTAAAGAAAGAAAATTTCCAGATATAAAATACATTTTCGAACTATATCAAGGACTGTTTTGTGCCACACTACTTGATTGTCCACTTACACCTGCACCCTGTCATATATGGTGGCAGTGGTGGGATCAACTGTGACCTGCATAAGGTCTGGTGGACAGTAAGTGTAGCAGGACAGTACAGCTGATCCGATAGTCCTGACTTTGCTGCTGGTGAAAGGAATTGCTGCAGTGATAGAGCCAGCAGAGAGATGGTTCTGGGATGATGGAGAGGCCTTATTTGAATGTGCTAAGTTGAACATGAGTCACAGTGAAACCCTAACTACCTGAAATGACTGAATGGATGTCATACGGCAGCTATTTGCACAGTGGATGGAGGCAGAAACTCGATGGAGGGATGCCAAGCAATGGTACCAGGAAGTGAAGAGCCAAATGATAACATTTGGAGATATTTCTATCCTTGAAGGATCTGCAAGGGTGGAAGAAGAAATGCCCTGTGTTTCACGTTTGGACAGTGAACTTCCTGTTTTGCCCTTATTTCCCGGAATGTATTGGATAGAGGATGAAGGATAGCATATCACATATAAGTCCCCAGGTGAGACTGTTTTGGACTATGGGGTGAAACCATCTGTCGAACCTGAAGAGGTGATAGTTGCTGAAGGGACTTATGTTAAAATTAATGATGATAAATATGATTTTATGAAAGTTAACTGGGGATTATTACAGGTAGGGGATCCTGAAATTACCCAGTTTAGCAAATATGCTGTCCAGAATCATGGAACAACAGGAATAGATGGGGAACATAAACCCTTATGGTGGTATGAGGTCAAGGGAGAGACCCTCTACCATGTAAAACCAAACATACACACTAAACAGTTACAGGCAAGGGTAGTGGTACCCCACAAGTATAGAGAAAGAGTCTTAGATGAACTTTGCAGAAGAAGTAAGAGTTTAGAGCATAGGAAACTTTTGGAACAACTCGTCCCTTACTACCACTGGCCGGATATGTATCGGCAGGTGGCAGTTTATGTACTGAAACGACAGGGATTTCTTAAGAAGAATGAGACAGATAGGATACAGAGGGATAATAAACTTAATAAATGGTTGCCCTGGAGGAAGGCAAAACTGTCATATAGAAACTGTGGTGCTAGATGGTAGGTGCCCAAAAAGGTTTGTTGACTAGGACAGGGTAGCTTGGGGATCCTGACTTGGGTAGTACAGTTCTGACCCTTTACTGGAAGAATAGTAAATGGGATAGTGGGGATGAATTGTTTGAAAATTAGGAATGTCCACGTTAGGGAATACTGTCTGAATAGAGAGTGAGACAGATAGAGTGGGGAGCATTCAATGGAAAAAATTTGGTACACTAAAAATATGGTATGAGTACAATGGGGTTTCCATTATCCTGTGTGCAGGGTAATTGATTGGGATGGTTTCGATAAGGGTAAAGACCTGATCTCATTTCAATGAAGGAATCCTGCTTCTGTTAATATCTTAAAGCTAAGTGATATTTTCTTTTTACTCATGTTCTCTCTAACGACTGGGGGGTTGGCCACCTGCAGCCATCTCTATTCTGTCTTATTATATTTTTATTCTCGTCTTTGCTGTGTTTGTTTTAGTTTTACTGCATTCTGTTTTTGAGATAGAAAAAGTAATAACCTGCTTGCTTAGAGATGTTATTCAGTGAGTAGGAGGATGTGAAGCTGACAACATCCTGAAGTAAGCTAGCTATTTCTAGCTGTACTAATTTGTGTTATTTTGATTCTCTCACTTTAAACAAAATTGTCTAGAAGGGAGATTGTTAAAAAAATGTTATTCTGACTACTGCCCTATAGTATAGAAAGAAAGCCCCAGGGTAAAGTTTTGTTGAAGTGTCCATTCATGTTGTCTGATTGATATGCTAAGGGACCCTGGGGTGGAGCTCTAAGATGTGGGTGGGCCAGAGCTCCACAAATTTCCACCCCCCTGAGTTAGAGGATGTAAAGAAGTAGGACAACCAAAGAAATGGTTCCCTCTTAGGTGGGGAGGAGTGTCACAGAGTGCCTCCTGGAATTATTTACATATTTCCTTTTCTGTTGTGGTTTATATTAGGATAAACGTCCTGTTGGCTGGGACTGGAAAGGTATTGCAGTGCCTCATAGACATATTATATGTTCAGTGGTGCTACTTCCATTAAGTTGCCCTGATTGGTTTAGTCCAACAAGTAGTTGCCATAATAGTTGAATTAAAAGTAAAATGGCGTGTACTTTGTGCAGAATATCCAGGTGGAATAGTACAGAGGGTAACTAGGTTAGGGCCCTTTATATTTATTATAAGGGAAGTCACTAGTTGAGCCTTAAGTTTGTTTAAACCTTGTATCCTAGCATTTCATTAAAATAAATAGTAAAGGATTTATTTGTAACATTAATGAATTTAGAACACTCCTGTGTCTTTATTAGTTCCAAAGGAGTATAAATAAGCATTAGATTGGGTTTATTAGAATTTCTTCCCCCCCTTGAGGTAAGAAAGTAAAAGTTAGCGCTTAGAAACTAAATGAGAGCTTTGTCCGATTCTAGTATTCTAAAAATAGTTTAAAAGTAGTAGATAATGGTTTAGGAGAAGAAGAAATAAAGTGCTGTGAAGCTAGAAAAGAAAGTTGTACTGATAGATTGAAATATCAGCTGACGGGGAAAAAGGCTTGCATACGTAATGCAAGTGTTATACTAATAAACAGATCCTCTCTTGTTTCTTTCCATTTCATATGGGTGCTTGGAGCTTGAGTTATGCTCCGGTTATTGGAAATAAAATGTATAGAATTGTTTCCAGCTTCTGAGGTTCCCCCCTCTGTTTATTTTGAGGGTTCTCTTGCGAGGAAATGGCTCTCTGTAAAATCTCTTGCAGGGTGCTGTGTAGACAATTAGTTTAAGCCCTGTTATTAATTTTGCTGCACTTTCGAGGGCTTGATTATGCCTTGTCTTGTTGTAAAATATTAGAGGATCTCTTGGTCCACTCTTTTATTCCCCGGTTTGCCTTAAAGCAAACAGCTTCTAGGTAAAGTGGCTTTCTTTGTAAATAATTACCACTGAGCTCTTGCGCGACTGTGCATTTGCGAGCGGCTGAGTTCCTGCTCGTATGTGTGCACAGTCGTGAAGTCATTTAGCCCTTTAGTTCTATGCAAATGCACTTTTTCCTTTTAAAAACATGGAGGATAGCTCTACATACCCCCCGGAGGTGAATTCCTTTGGGTTGGAGTTGATTTGGTGTCTGTCACAAATCCAGGGGATTTGGGGCACTATAGAGGTCTGGAGTTCTTCTGCTTTTGGCTATAGCTTGTGCTTAAGAGCCAGCCAGCCAATTTTCCCAAACTTTTATGCTAGGAAAAAGGATGTTGCTTCTTGGGGTTAGAAAGCACATTAAAAATCTTACAGAAAGAGTGTAATTCACTTATGTCTATGGAATTAGGATGTTATGTTAAATATATGATGTTTAGACATGTTCTATAAATTTAAAATGTTGTAAATAAAGAAGTATTATTTAAAATAAAGTATAGGGGAAGGGTTTATGAAGTCACCTGACCCTGCATTGTATAAAAGTTGAACATTTGTTTCAGGTAGATCTGATTGCTTTTGGGTCTGGAAGTAACTCCAGGGTGTTGTGTTACAAGTGCTCTAAGGAGCCAAAAAGTAATTATGTTCTTTTGTGCCAAATGGAAGATTAAGATGAGGATCTGAGTCTGAGAGGAATCCAGTGGAACAATATGAAATGCTATTAAGATGTCAGGCTTGACTGAATGCTATATTCCAGTCATAAGAAGTGTTGTCAAAAGTGTTTGCTGTATGAGATGTGTCCTGCTAAAGAAAGAAAATATCCAGATATAAAATACATTTTCGAACTATATAAAGGACTGTTTTGTGTCACATTACTTGATTGCCGACTTACACCTGCGCCCTCTCACAACCTCCACAAAAAGGAACGGGATTGGGCTGAATTGTCACAGAGTATTGTCTTTGGGCAAAGGGGAGGAAAGGAACAAACAGAGAGAGGATGATTATTCCACCTAAAAGGGGCCAAACAGGAAAAGGAAGCATTCCGTGCAGTAGATCTGAAGAAATTAATTGAGAAGAAGTGATTGTTGGAGTTCCTGAGGCACTAGGCCATGGAGGAGAGAGGAATGAGGAGGGATAACAACTAAGGGGAGAGAGATCAAGTATTTATATGTCAGAAGAACAGTGGAGGAGGCATCTCTTATTAAGAGGCAGGAGAGAGAGAGAGTTTGTAGTAGAGCAATGGTGGGTGGGGAAAGGACAGTTAAGAGCAAAAAAACATAAGGAGTGGTAGAGGGGGCTCAGACAGACAAGAGTGGACTTAAGGGTGGCCATACAAACTACAGTCTCATAGTCAAGCATCAGAAGGATCATTTTGAGTATCTTTTCATGATGAACAGGAAAGGGGATACAGGATTTTTTCCTGTTTAGTGCATCCAATTTATGGAGGAGTTCTGAGTACATGGCATCAATATATCCAAAGAAGTTTAGGTGCTACTGTAATCCAAACAGACACCAAGATATTTAGAGGAAGATACTGCCTCCAGATGGGCACCAAGGTCCATTCAGAGGGTCCAGGTGAAAGTGTTCATGATGTCCCAGATATGGCTATTAGTGAGTTTACCCCCCCCCACTATACCTATCATACTGAAAAAGAAACATTAATTAAAAAAAATGGAATAATTTTATTAGCGAAGTTCTAGCCAGTCAGTAATGAGGGATTAGCACATAATCATATTATTGTGTCCACTGTCTGGTTATGGCAGCATAATCAGACAGTACATGTGTACTTTGATTGACTGAAAGGGAAACATTTTAAGAATAACTACATATAATACTGAATCAGCAATTCACATGTGAGTTCAATATGGCATGCAACCAACTTCCAATTCCAGTACATCCAGAAGCTTTGAATATGATGCAGCCAGTTGTAGTGAGAATTGAGTAACCTGAATATTTGTTTTCCTAAGCAACATTATTTTGTCAAAGCTGACAGAGTCTACCTATTTCAAATATTCATTTCCATTTTGAAGTATCTTGTCGAAAACCTCAGATCTTATCAAAGTCCTTCATATCTAATCCAAGATTCATACATGTGGAACATTTGTATTCCTTGTAAGGAGAATTAACCCAGTATTGGCATTTTGCAGCTGCCAACCATGTTGTCTCTTGATGTCAGATATGCAGCTGCTAGTCAAAGAGAAGAAAAGGGGAGAATTATGTTATTGTCCATGTGGTACAAAGTTTTTTTTTTCTTCTGCAGTTAATCTAATATTTTTTGTCCCTGTTCAACATTCCAAATGCTGGCAGGTTATTGTAAATAGCAGAGACAAGATTATAACATTACTGAAATATAATAGGGATACTTACATTTCAAATCTGTAAAAACTGAATATATGTGATTTATTTTTCAGACCTTGTCAGTTTTATGATGAAAGTTTAAGTATGTTCCCTGGTGTTTCTGCACCTCATGGCTAAGTTCTTATTTTTTGCTCAGTACAAGACAGTCATCTAAGCATTTAAAATCTACCCAGTAAACCATGGGTTTCCATTCCTGTTTTTGAGTTATGTGGTGAGAAATGGTTCATGACTCAAAAAAAAAATCAGGAAGGGGACAGGTTGTTTATTTTTTTAGTACTGTAGCAATATGTTTGTTTTAGGTTTCTTCATAAGTGCAAATAAAGGATGCAAGGTTGGACACTGGTTGGAACAGCATGGGAGGCTGGGTATTGCAGTTTCTAGCAGTTTAAGGGGAACTACGGAGCACAGCACTTACACAATTGTCCAGAGCTGGGACCTGCGATTGTGCACATTTAGTTGAAATTACATCATAGCCAGCAAAGTAGCTACAGGTGCTTTTTATATTTATTTTTAAACACATTGCAGCACTACACAGTTTCAGAGGAATCGCAGGTTCCCACTATAAGACTCCAGCACTTCTGTGAGCAGCACTGAGAAGAGCTGATGGCAACAGTGAGTGTTGCCAGGGAAACAGTGGCAATTTTACAAATCAGTGGTGATTTTAAAAACCTTTGTATTTGTGTGTGTATGAGTGCTTGAAACCACATCCTATAAAACTCCCACTGTGTGAGTGTAATTATATATTTATTTAGTTTTTGTTTACCGGGAAGGTGCCATAGCCACAAAAGTGACTATTTTCAGACAAGACCTGGGAGATTACAAACAGGTAAGCAGTCAGACAATTCACGGGTAATTTACAAAAATATAGCAAACCAAAGAGATATACAAGCAACTTTACAGGAATAATAGTAATGATATGAGCCGAAACAGAAGAAAATAGTTTGAAAAATACAGTCAGTAGGCATGAGTGTCATGTTTCACAGTCCATAGTAAGTGCTGTACATAACAGCTATCAAATCCGAAGAGAAGGGTCACACAGAGAGCTAAGCAGAGGAGTGTGAGCAGCCTATGGGGGGGTTGAAACAGGTGCATTGGGCACATTTGATAAGAAGGGTATGGTGCATAGTTTTGAAAACAGCATGACTGGGTGCTGAATTAACATCAAATGGTAAGGAGTTCCAATATATTGGAGCCAGGCTTGAGGAATCTGTTGTTTCTTTTGAGGTTCTACACCTAGGGGTATGTAGTAGAGAGAGTTCAATTGAGTGGAGGCCATAGGAGAGGGACTGTGGCACAAGCATAGCGGCAAAAGAAATAGGCAAGTTAGATCTTATAATATTGTCCAGCAGAGTCCCAAGGACAAGAAGTCGATGGATGGATGAAGAGGGCCAGTTAAGGTCTGTGTATAGCAAGCAATAGTGTTTCAGACATGGTGAATCCGAGGCATAGTGACAGATGCCATTGTATGTAGTGTCCCATTTGTTAAGGATGCTCTTAGAAGCATTTATGTAGGTGATGGCATCATACGCAAGAGATGGGAGTAGGATGCCCCTAACAATAGCCAGCCTAGCTGAGGGAGTAAGCATCCAATTCCAAGTTTAGTGTGAACTGACTTACAAATAGCCACAATGTACTGCTCAAAGTTAGGAGTTTCATCAAGCAGGACACCTAGATACCAGAACGGTGTTACTGTCATAAGAGATCAGCCATTAGCACAGGAGATATTAAATAAGCTACGTTTTGTGTTAGTTTCTCAGGGGATCCAAAGAGCATGCTCTGCATTTTGCTTATGTTGAGGACAAGCCTATGTTTATAGATCCAGTATTGTATAGTAAGAAATGCAAAGGTAAGACAACTGTTTATTTCCAGTATATCTGCAGAGGAGGTGTATAGCACACGATTGTCTGGGTATAGGATAGTTGAACTTAAGGGTATGTTGGGAGATATGTGATTCATAAAAACAGAGAATAAAAGAGGCCCTGAAATGGACCCCTGTGGAACACTGACATTAATAGGTGCAGAATTGGACACTGCAGAGTTGAATTTTACCTTTTTGACTTCTATTGGTTAGGTAGCTATGAAACTATTCAATGGATTGTTCAGAGAAACTGACTGAACTGAGGCTAGCAAGCAGGAGAGGATGATCAATGAGATTGAACACCTTTGAGAGGTCAATGAATACAGCTCCTGTCATGAGGCATAGACCCATAGCAGTTAGGACAACATTGGTGAGTTCCAAAGGATCCACTGTGTGATTGCTGTCCTGAGCCAAGCGGTTGGAAACTGGTTGGGATGGCATGGGAGGCTGGGTATTGTAACCCCTAACAGTTTAAGGGGAACTACAGAGTGTGGTAATTATGAATGCCCAAAACTGGGATCTGCTGTATGATTGTGCACTCTTAGTTGGAAATTGTGCTGGCAGCTAGCAGAAGCTAGTGGAGCTTTTTATATTTATTTTTAAAAATATCTCAGCACATGCACAGTTTTGGAGGTGAAATTTGGGGGTTCCTACCTATGAAGCTTGGTACTCCTGCGAGTGGCACCAAGGAGGAGCAGAGGCAGGCACAGAAGAGGTGAGTGTATGCCCTGTCAGCCAGGACAATTGGGACAATGGGCACCTAAAACTCTGCACCTAAATAAGGTATCAAAATGGGGGAAGACTTTAAACAGTGCATAAGTTGCAAAATGTATGAAAATGCTAATGTTGCTGCTAGTTGCACATGTGAGAAGTGTAATTTCATTTTAAAATTGCTAGAGGAAAGTGGGGATTTGAAAGAACAACTAAATGTGCAAATGGTATAATACAAACTGGAGTAATTCATAGGAAACATGTGGCCATCAGGTCAAGATAGTAAGTCAACCAACGTAACACAAAGGCAGAATAAGGAGCTGGCAACAGATATTGAGTTGGGGGATAAAAGGAAAAGAGATACAGCTGGGGACTCAGACAATGAGAATGAATTAAATGGAGAGGAATGGTGCAGGGTGCAAGGAGGGACAAAGAGATGAAGGCATGCAATGGGAATAATTCCAATAGATGTGAGCAATAGGTTCTCGGTCCTAGATGGAAATGAGGAGATGGATATAGGGGTGAAATTATTTCTGGAAACAGCAATGAGCCCACACAGCCAGAAAGTGGGAATTCACAGGTTAATAGCAGTGAGTATGGTTTACCATTGAATAATAGACATACATTATCACCTATAGGTCAAACTGAAGCAAATATCTTCTACAAAAGTGATATGGGCGTTCTAGATGATTCTGTCATTAGGTTTACAAATATATTTGCAAGGGTAGAAAAGAGATTACAATAGTAAATTGCCTGTTCTGGGCAAAATTTGCAAATATTAAAAAATCGGGACAATGGGCACCTAAAACTCTGCACCTAAATAAGGTATCAAAATGGGGGAAGACTTTAAACAGTGCATAAGTTGCAAAATGTATGAAAATGCTAATGTTGCTGCTAGTTGCACATGTGAGAAGTGTAATTTCATTTTAAAATTGCTAGAGGAAAGTGGGGATTTGAAAGAACAACTAAATGTGCAAATGGTATTATACAAACTGGAGTAATTCATAGGAAACATGTGGCCATCAGGTCAAGATAGTAAGTCAACCAACATAACACAAAGGCAGAATAAGGAGCTGGCAACAGATATTGAGTTGGGGGATAAAAGGAAAAGAGATACAGCTGGGGACTCAGACAATGAGAATGAATTAAATGGAGAGGAATGGTGCAGGGTGCAAGGAGGGACAAAGAGATGAAGGCATGCAATGGGAATAATTCCAATAGATGTGGGCAATAGGTTCTCGGTCCTAGAAGGAAATGAGGAGAAGAAGGGATCACAGATCTCCAGGTAGAAGGTCACCTGGGGGCCAGTGACCATCACATGGTATGGTTCAATTTGGCTACTACATCTAAATCATCCCATTCCAAGGCAAAAATATGGGACTTCAGAGGAGCTGACTTTGATAAGATGGCCAACAGAGTTAAGCTAGCCCTGGCAAAAAGAAACACAGGTGAGGAGGTACAGGCAAAGTGGGCAAGCATTAAGGATACAATACTTGAAGCAACATCCATTGTGTTAGACAGAAACGAAGTGCAAAAGAAGACGGAAACCACTTTGGTTCTCAAATACAGTAGCAGAAAAGGTCAGAGCCAAAAGGCTGGCCTTCAGAAAATATAAGGGAACACAGCGGGATGAAGATAGGAGGCATACCAAACTGCCCTAAGGGAAGCAGGTAAGGCAGTAAGGCAGGCAAAGTCCCAAACTGAGGAAACACTAGCACGAACAGTAAAAGAAGGTGACAAGACTTTCTATAGATACATTAGTGAAAGGAGAAAGTCCAGAGGGGTATGCTAAGCTTAATGGAGAAAAGGGAGCATGTGAGGAGGAGGACCCTGTAAAGGCATCTATCCTAAATAGATACTTTGCTCAGTATTTACTGAAGAGAAGGTAGGGCAGGGCCCACAGCTCAGCATCATGGACACAGGGGGAGGGAGGTGAGCACTACTCCCTTCACAAAAGAAAGGGTCCTACAAGAGCTTGCTAAGCTCAGGTGGATAAGGCAATGGGACCTGATGGCATACATCCCAGGGTACTAAGGAGCTAAAGGAGGAACTAGCAGAGCCATTAGCAGAATTGTTTAGTGAGTCTCTGAGCACAGGAGAGGTCCCAGAAGACTGGAGAAGGGCTCATGTGATCCCCCACAAGAGTGGTAGCAGAGAGAGGCGGGGAACTACAGACCGGTCAGTCTTACCTCAGTAGTGGGCAAGATTATGGAGGCACTCCTTAAGGAAAGGATAGTGCAACACCTGGAATCCATAGGGGCACAGGATCCAAGACAGCATGGGTTTACAAAGGAAGGTCCTGTCAAACTAATCTCATAGATTTCTTTGACTGGGTAACCCAGAGTGGTGGACCAAGGGAGCAGTTGATGTCGCCTACCTTGACTTCAGCAAAGCTTTTGGACACTGTTCCACATAGAAGATTGATAAATAAGCTAGGTAGGCTCGGGTGGGTCAGAAGTTGGTCAACTGGGTGGCAAACTGGTTGACTGGCAGAAAACAGAGAGTGGTAGTAAATGGTATACAATCAGAAGAGATGCAAGTCACAAGTGGGTACCTCAGGGATCAGTCCTGGGGCCAGTCCTATTCAACATCTTCATTAGTGACCTCGAGATGGACTAGAGGGTAAGGCTTGTCTCTTTGCAGATGACACCAAGATCTGCAACAGAGTAGATGATCCAGATGGGGTGGGCAGAATGAGAAGAGATCTGGATAAACTAGCAGAATGGTCAGAAGAGTGGCAGGACTGGGATTTAATGCAAAAGAAGTGCAAAATCATGCACATAGGGAAGAGAAACCCTGAAGCCACTTATAGGCTGGGAGGGAGTTGCTAGCAGTCACAAAGGAAGAAAGAGACTTGGGCATCATCATCACTGATGACCTAAAATCATCCAAGCAGACCTCTAAAGCAGTAGGTAAGGCTAGGGGGGTGTTAGGGTGTATTAGTAGGGGTATCACAAGTCGTAAGAGGGAGGTAATAATCCCTCTGTACAAGACATTGGTTAGTCCCCATCTGGAGTACTGCGTGCAGTATTGGAGGCCACACCTTCACAAGGACATTAACCAAATTGAGGCAGTCCAGAGAAGGGCACCAAAATGGTGCAGGGACTGCATCAGAAGACATATGAGGACAGATTAACAGGAGCTCAATATGTATACCCTTGAGCAAAGGAGGAGAGAGGTGATATGATCGAGACATTTAAACACCTTAAGGGCATAAACAAGGTGAAAGAGTCTAACATGTTTAAATATAAGAAAAATAGCAGGACAAGAGGACACAGCATGAGATTAGAGGAGGCCGATTAAGGGGAATGTGAGGAAATTCTTTTTCACAGAAAGGGTGGTAGATGCATGGAATGCTTACCACAAGAAGTGGTGGCTATGAATACAGTGCAGGGCTTCAAACAGGCATGGGATAGGCATAAGGGAGCAATACAAATGACTATGAATAGATAGGTCACTGACAGAGCAAAGGCCGATGGCACATTTATAAGGTAGAAAAAGAAATGGGCAGACTGGATGGGCCTTGCGGTCCTTATCTGCCGTCAACTTCTATGTTTCTATGTTTCTATGAGGAGATGGATATAGGGGTGAAATTATTCCTGGAAACAGCAATGAGCCCACACAGCCAGAAAGTGGGAATTCACAGGTTAATAGCAGTGAGTATGGTTTACCATTGAATAATAGACAGACATTATCACCTATAGGTCAAACTGAGGCAAATATCTTCTACAAAAGTGATATAGGTGTTCTAGATGATTTTGTCATTAGGTTTACAAATATATTTGCAAGGGTAGAAAAGAGATTACAATAGTAAACTGCCTGTTCTGGGCAAAATTTGCAAATATTAAAAAATCCTTGAAGGATTTATGAAGTGTACCAAAAAGCCAATAACTGTGTTGCATGTAGGATTAATTATATAATCCAAAGAAAGTAAATTGACATCCAAAGAGATTTTGAGGAAGCTGGATAGATTTTAAAGTAAAAAGGATGCAAAGTTATTGTATCAGAATTCTTCCCATACTAAGAGCATACAGGAGAAAAACACAGGACATCAGAAGTTTAAATGGCTGGCTGCACAGGTGGTGTGTCAGAATGGGGTTTATATTTCAGCAAAATTGATATAACTTTATGAGAAACCCAGGATTGTATGGAAGGGATGTACTGCATTTGAACAGGAAGGATGGTTCAAGGTTCCTTGGAAATAGGATAAACAGATCCATTGAGATCCAGTATGCTTAAACTGATGGTTGGGGGAAATGGAGAGGAGGAAGGACCACTAAAATTAATCATACAAAAGGATCTAGGGTAAATAAGATCAGAAAAATTCAAGACTGGAAAGCTTTATTAACAAATGCAAGGAGCCTGGTTAAAAAAGGAAGAGTTAGAGCCCATGTTAAAGAAAGAAGGGGTACATTTATGTACTATCACAGAGGCATGGTGGAACAAGGATTATATGTGGGATAGAACTATTCAGGGCAAGACCTTGTATAGTGAGGCTGGGAAGAGAAAGAGAGGAGGGGGATGGCAATATATGTTTCAGAAGAAATAATAGTGGAGTTGATTGAACAAGAGAAGGAAAGTGGACTGGAACAACTTTGGTTGAAAACTATTCCAGATAAAGTAAAAAAAAAATCTTATTAGGATTAGTTAATAGGTAACCCTTACAAAGTAGTGAACTGAATTCTAAGATGCTGGATTTTTTAAACAGCCTAGGCATAGATGACAGGATTTTTCTTATGGAGGATTTTAACATGTCCACTATACAGTAAATGGAATACTAAGGAAGGTGGGACATCCTTTGAAATGGATTTTGTACACTTAATAAATACATTAGGTTTGGAACAGTTTTTCAAAACAGGAACAAGGGGACAACATATTTTATATCTGGTTCTAAGTAACTTAGAGGACAAAATTGGTAATTGCAGGATACTCAAACCGCTAGGCGGCATTGATCATAAGGTAATTATGTTCAACATATTAGGAACAAACTGCAAAGTAGGTGGAAACACTAAAATTAAATGTTTTAACCTGGCAGATTTTGACAAGATATGTGAAGCATTGAGAGCATGGGAATGGGGGATGCTGTTTTTGAATTAATCCCTCAGTGAAATGTGGGATGAACTGATGCTCAAATTAAATACATTCATAGTTAAGTATGTCCTAGTAAAGCCAAAATATAATAAAAATGGGAGGATCCCTGGCTGATTTAACAAATAGGTTAGAAGGATGATGAGAATAAGAAAAACAAAGCATATAGAAAGACTCATGAAGTTAATATCATAGCAGCTTGGGAGGCCTATAGGGATAAAACCAAAGAATGAAAAAATAAATAAGGAATGCAAAAAGAGAACATGAAATTCAGCTAGCAAGTAAAGTTAAAGACAATTATGAATCCTTTTATGATTATATTAATTATAAAAGAGGCAGTTCTCAACAAGTGGGACCACTAGTGGATGAAAAGGGAAACATGGTGGCAGATGGCAAACAAATGGCACAGATGTTGAATGATTGCTTTTATGCAGTGTTAAGACCTAAGGAAAACACGCCCACACTGAAACATAAGGATAGTAACTACACGAGAATAAAAATTGATGAAGAAAATTTCAAAGCAAGATTAAAAAGTATAAAACCAAATAAGGCACCTGGTCTAGGTGACCTGCATCCTACAAACTTATAGAACTATCAGGTGAATTGACTAAACTGGTATCTAGAATATTCCAGGATTCCCTGGACAATGGTGAGGTTGTATATTGTTGAAGAAAAGCAAGTTATCCAATTATATAAAAAAGGGGGCAAGTCACATTGTAGTAATTACAGACCAGTGAGCTTGACCTCGGTCCTAGGAAAGGAAATGGAAAAAATAGTGAAAGATGAACTAGAAAAAATTCATATACATAAACAACTTAAGGATGTAACACAACATTGGTTTACAAGAGGCTGGTCATGTCAGACCAGTCTTTTGAGCTCTTTTGATAAAGTAAGCAGCACCCCAGATAGGGGATTCCCAGTGAACGTAGTTTTTTCTGGGCTATAGCAAGTCCTTTGATATGGTGTCACACCCAGAATTGATAACCTAACTTGATAAAATGGGAGTAAACAGAAGTCTTAAAATGGCTATGTTTAAAATTTGGTGTCACTGAGGGGAGAAAATTCAGAGTGGAAGGCAATGACTAGCAGAGTGCCGCAGGGCTCAGTGTCTCTGCTTATTTAATATTTATGTGTCTTCCATGACTTGCAATGGGATAGTCTGGCTATGCAAATTTGCCAATGATACTAAAATAGGGTCGGTAGTCAGTAACAGTACTGAAATAGGAACTGTAATGAAGAAATTGCCAAACTGAAGTAAGGGGCTGAGAATATAAGTTAGAATTTAACATAGAAAAATGTATGGTGATGTACCTGGGTAAAACCAACAAAAAAGCCAAATACAAATAGTAAGGGAAGGTGTTGGCAGAAACATGCGAGGAAAGGGATTTAGGTATCACCATCACTGATGATTTCACCTTTAACAAGCATTTGTCAATGCCGAATATTTGCTTGCTGGCATTGGCATTGATAGTGTAGGAATTACAGAGCTGCATAATAGGAATGGCAGTGAAGTATTGAACTGAAGCCAACCCCACCACCACCCTGCAGATACTGACAGGCATTGGGGTGTGCCTTTAGGTCGTCACGCATAACAGCCATGCCATTTCACCACACCCTACCCTGCAGACGCCAAGTGTCATGGTGTGCCTTGGGGTCTTTGGTCCTTATGTTCACCACATTCCATCAGGAAATATGGTGAGATGGGTGCAGTATAGGAGAATGGGGTGAACTTTGGGGCCGAAGAGTCCAAGGCACACCTCGAAGCCTCTCACTGGCTGCAGGGTGAGGGTGGGGGTGGAATGGTATGAGCATTACAGGTGACAATCCCAAGTCACACCCCTGATGCCTGTCAGTCTCTACAGGGTGGGGCATTATAGTTGGAAACCCTAACGCCTCAGGCATTCGTTGGTATTTTCCCTCCAAATTTTCAACATGGTTTTTTTGTGACCCCTACTTTATGAACAGTGGCAATATCAGTTTGTTAGCTGAAAGCTGATTTTGCACAGCGACTACACCATTTGGCACCACAGGTGCGAAAACACGTTTTGAACAGGATGTGAAAAATGACAGCTGTACTGTTCATGGGGAGGTGTAAAAAAAGGCAGTGTTGAAAATCTGCAGTGAAAATATTAAAAAAACTGATGAAGTCATAAGTGTGTAGAAACTGCACAATGCACACCCATAATGTAATTATTTGGGGGTTTACAGCAGATTGTCAACACAGGCATTTTGGGACCTCCGCTCATGAACAGTGTCACTGTGATTTTCTTAATCTGTCCCGAATAGTGATTTCCCACAGCGACCACGCATTTCTGCGCTGGAAGTGTGAAAACACATTTTGGCCATAGTGTGAAAAATGACAGCTGTACTGTTCATAAGAAAGTATGTAAAAATGCCAGTGGTGAAAATCTGGACTGAAAATATTACAAATTCATGAACTTATGAGGGTGTATGGAAACTGCACAATGTTCACTCATAACACAGTCATTTTATGGACTTTTGTCACCAAATTTTAATCATAGCCATTTTAAGACCTCTGCTCATTAACAGTGTCACTGTGATTTTCTTAATCTGTCCCAAACATTGATTTTGCACGCCAACTGTGCCATTGTGAGCTACATGCACGGAAACACATTTTGGGTGAGATGTGAAAAATGACAACTGTACTGCTCATAAGGAGGTGTGGTAAAATGGCAATGTTGAAAATCTGGAGTGGAAATATTAAAGATTCGTGAACATACGAGCGTGCTTAGGAACTGCGCAACGCATGCTCGTAAATTAGTCATTTATGGGAATTTTTTCACCAAATTTTCAACATAGGGTTTTTGGGGGCCTACCTCATGAACCGTGACACTGTCATTTCATAAATCAGTCGATGTGGGACCAGCATGGCAGCTGGAATGCTGTTTGGGGGCAGTGGAGCCGAAGGGGGATTGGGCACCCCTGTTTGCCATACAGTGTGTGGGGGGGGGAGTGCATGAGCACGTTGGGGTGGGCTCCCAGTGTGTTACTTGTTATGGGAGATGGAGCTGTCTATGACAGTGCAGTGCTGATGTGTTGGAACTTTGCATACTGCCGACACGGCAGTATGAAAATTGCCTACACATTACCACTGCTGATTGCAGCGGTTTTTTGCCTTAAGCTGTATGCCACTGCATCTGAAGGGCTGTCATAGACAGTTCCAACATTCATTGGCTGGGTGCAGCCATGCCTGCAAAAGGCAGCAGGGCTTTGGAAGTGGGGGAGGCACACCTATGAATTCTCGTATGGTGGCACTATGTTTCTTGCACATGCATGCAAGCAAACATAAAAATCAATGTAGTTGGACAGCAAATAAATTATGATATCCTGGGTTGCATTAGAGTTCTACTAGAGTTCATGGCAACCATCATCCCTGGGTCTCCCCGAGTTACTGATCTGTCTCAGGGAGTGAGACAAAGTTTGAAGGAAACATAAGGCCTCCCAGCTTCCCCCAGACCATCCCAGGTATTGCATGTTAAGAAATGTCTGCACAAAAACTACCAGACCTGCCAAGTCTGAATATTTTAAATCATCTTTTCTCAAAAACATCAGTTCCCACTCCAAATTCTGGAACGTGATCCATGCCCTATTCTGCCCCCCTTCTCATTCACCACCTCCTGTGCTTAAACAACTCATTGGTCTCCGAACCATGCGCAGTGGCTCATGAGTTTAACTCCTATTATACCTCCTGTGCCACAGCACTTGTAAAGTCACTCCCTTCTAACCTCCCCCTCCTCATCCTCCTACACCCAGCACTCAACCCTACCAAGAACACCCATCCTTCTCCTTTTCTGCGGTCTCCCCAGAAGAAACACTAGTGGCCCTTCTCTCTCTTAATCCTTCCAAAGGTTCATTGCCAGATGACTTTGACCCTAAACTCCTCTGCCTTCCAACTTCTACTATAGCTTACTCTCTCTCCTTAATCCTAAATCTTTCCTTCATGTCCTCATCTGTCCCTACATCCTGGCAACACGCAGTGGTCCTCCCTCTCCCAAAGGGTGGTGACCCCTCCTCCCCTGAAAATTTTTGCCCACTCTTCCTCCTCTCTGCCCTTGCCAAACTCCAAGAACAGTAGGTACAATATCTGAGCATCTCTACTGAATATGGCAGGGGTAGACTGTTTTAGCAGAATCTTAAAGAGAAAAACTAGGGGACATGAGTGTATAGTCTAGAGAACATTAGGATTAAGAGTCAGAGCATCAGGAAAGGATTTCTTTCTTTTTTCTTACATGTTTCAGATTCAAGCCCCTATCTTAATCCTGCTTATCAGTGGGTTCTAAAGTTAGCCTTTTTCCTCACTGGTTGATTACTGCTATATTGGTTGATTGTTGCTCTGTTCTGTACAAGGGCTTATCTTGTTCTGAAATCTGACATCTGCAGTTAATGTAGATGCTACAGTGACGTTGTTGACCTTCATATAGTGGTGAGATCTGTCACCCTCTACTTCTGCTCTCTGGACTAGCTGACAGCTAGGCAGCAGGTTGACCACTGTCCTTTTGGTTTTACTTATAAAGCGCTGAATAGACTGAGCCCCTCTACCTACAGGGTTGTACATGAAAAAGGCACCCGGTGCCTGTGCAACTACCTGGTCATTGAAGACCATATAAATAAATAAATGAGACCTGACCCACTGCACCCCTAGAGGAGCTGCTAAATTCATGAGCAAGGGGCTATTGGCCACTTGTCATATTTAAAGTTTGCTGAAGACAGTGCATTTGCAGTGGCTGCCACTGTCCTTTAAAACATTCTACTGTACCTGTTAACATTTGCCTAGCTGTAAGTATTACAATTTTCAATGCCAGACTAAAAAAAAAACCATTTATTTCATCAGTTCTGCCTTGGTTTTTCTTACGATCTAATTAAAATGATAAACTTGTTGTGTTATCTTCCATATATCTTGCTGAATCTACCTAAGGCATGTACCCGTCATGGAAGGGCTGCAATCAACTACTTTCTAGCACACATCTGGAACTCTCTACAAAAGACCCTGAAGTTGAACATTTTCATTCCTGTAGTCTCCTTCAAAAAGCTATACCTAAACCTTTTCCCAGAGATATGCAATTGCTTCCACAATTCCTAGCCTCTTCAGTTCCTTTTCACCCTGTCCCCATTAGATTCCCCTCCCTTATCTGTCCATGCATTCACCCATTAACTTCTATATTATCTACCTCATAAACCCCTAACCATTACTTTTTTTCCCACATTTGATCTGGTGCCCAATACCACTGTTTACTTGCCTTGTATATATGTGTACATTATCGCATTTGTTCATTCTTTGTTGTTTATTCTTAAAAAGTCTTTGTTACTGTACTTATTCTATATTTGTGAGTTTAAACCATTTTGTTGTTTATGACCAATCAGGTCCATCTTGTAAATGAGCTATGCTCAATGATGTTCGCCTGAATAAATAAAGATTTTGATTGATTGATTGATATCTACTAACACTTTGTTATGTGTTGCTATGATTACATGCTGTATGCAGTTTATGTTGCTTGCACTGTATTCTCCCTCATACCTACTACTCTAAGCATTTAGAAAAGTGCATATTGAATAAAAAAAGTATTACTATTACTATAGTATCTTTCCTCCCTGGTGGATTCTCCTTCCTGTTTCCATCTCTCTTTCTCTCCTTCATTCCTCCTATCTCTCTCTTTTTTGAATGTTCCCCTCCATTTCCCTCCGTTTCCCAACACTGATAACTATTGTGGTTTACAGCAGCTACACAGGAACATATCACTCAGTTCATTAGTGATACATCATGTAGCAACACACAGGTAACCCACCACACCTACTGTAGTAGTTTCCACCCTCTCTCCTGGTTACCATAACACACACTTGGTGTTTCCTGCCTTATCCTCTCCAGAAGTTAACACAGCCTGTGCAGAGGTTCTTGGTCTGGCCCCTCATTAAAGGTTAACCCAACACCACCAGTGATTCCTGACCTATCTGTCCCCCCAACTGGCTTCTAACACACTTCTCTATGTAAAAGTTGTCATCATACACTTGATTCAAATCAATTCAATTCAATTCAAAGTATAAGGAATAACCATTGTGATAAGTCCGATTTACAATGGTGTGCATCAGCAGTTCAGTCTCCATGTCATGATTGTTCCCACTCCATCCCCCATGTTATCCCAACAAAAAGTGACTAAGTAATTCTTGAATGCTGCTTTGTTCCCCTCTGCAATCATTGTCCCAATAAGCCTGAGAGTTTGTTTCTGTTCCTTCAGCTACCACCAATACACAGTGAGGGAGCTGTTGCCCTTTTTTTGTTATCCCAATACACAGTTACTAAGTCCTGCCCTGTAAAATTAACTGTCAATGGCAGATAGTGAGGATGTTTCATAAACTCTCACAGCTGAGAGACTGAATCATACCTGTATGGTTCTAGTGTCACTCAGAGAGCAGACATGTGACTCAGAGAACATGCAGAGGAGGAGTCACACACATCTCCTATGTTCTAGGAGCTACTCCATTGACCAGAAAGGATCACAACCACCTGTCCATCTTCCAACAATCCTAGTTGACTGAACTTGAAGATGTACTAGTATCAGTCACTCCCCAGCTATTTTTAATGATGTGGATGGGAAAATAATTCAGTTGTGATACCTCACAGAGGAAACACTTGGTGAGGGGGATGCAAAAATTGTAACTTGGAGTGCAAGTGCCCCACATTTTTGGACTACTGGAGCCATTGCTGGAGAGTGATCTGAAACAGACACTAAGCACAGGTGGATGGGGATGGTAGCCAGTGATGATAGCAATAATAAATGAGCTACTGTAAAAACAGTGACCTATTTATAGCACTATCATCATCAGCTGCCCTGCAAAGGTAGCAATGACATAGCGAGGAAAGTGACCATAAGGGGAGGGATAAGGAGGTGGAGGAGAGGGATAGGAGGGAGAGTTTAGATAGGGAGGAGAGACTGCTGCAGTTGAGCCAGCCCTGTGGTGTGGTGGAGAAGGTGGCTGGCTACCGTGCAGTAGGCACTGGGTTCAGGATGGTATTTTGCCATTGCTTGCAGCTGCCTTTTTTTTCCCCTGGCTGAGTTTTGCGCCCTCCTCGACATGCACCCCCTGGAGTTGACAATCTGAAAGCAGGGAGTGTGTGGGGGCATGGGGGCATGCAGCCCCCACAGAAACACTAAGTGATGCCAGAAATGGGGTCACCGAGAACTGTATATCACTGAAATGCTTTTCGGTGATATACACGTGCCATAATAGCAATTGCTGTTTTGTGATCACTTTTATGACATGGAACCATGGGGCTGATGAGCTGGATGCAGGAATGTCAGAATTACCTGATATTGCATTTAGTATTTTTTTTTATCTGCTATTTCAGGGTTCTTAAGATCAATATAAATTACTTTACCTTTAGTATCAGGGTTTGTAGTTGTTTCTGGTACCAAACCCCATGATGGCATTACATACATGTTATATATGTTGGTGTGCTTTATTCCTGATATTGTCAGATTTTGTCCAGGATATTTGGATCATCATGCAGAGTAGATAATGGCCAATCCACACATTCTTAGTTGAAGTATAAAATGATCAGCACATATTAATATCCCTAATGTACTGACATATTTTGTGCAATGAAGACAAATAATGTTGTTGTTGTTGTGTCTTTGCAAATGCTTAAATATAAAAATATACATTTACATGGATAAACTTAAGGTGAGCAAAACAAAATTAAAGACATGCAACAAGCAGCAGAAGGCCCAATAGCACTGGATATTAAATCCAATAATAGAAAGTTTTCAGATATATAAAGGATAAAAAACGCAGAAGACTCAAGCCCCTAAAACATTATCAAAACTGACACAGTATCAAAGGAAGAGCAGATGTTAAAATCTCAAAATATGTTATTTTTTTGCTTTGATATAAACAGTGGAGAAGGATGACACAGTAAATGACAGTGAATTGTCATTCAAAAGGAGCACAACAAGACACTCTACAGGACATATACATAACAACTGAAAGAGTTGAAAGAATGTTCAATAGGACTATTAAAAATGAGCCCAGCTGTAATGCACCAAAGAATTCTAGAGGAGTTGTCCAAAGAACTGTTTAACCCACTGGCAATGTTATGAAATGAGTTAATAAGATCTGTTTATGTGCTTAAGGATTGGATCATGGCTCCAAGTGATGCCAATTCTGAAAGAGTGCTCCAAGGCTGAACTAAGGAATATCAAGCCCATAGGCTTGACAATAATGCCAGGGAATCAACAGGAGATGATCACGAGAAAGAGCATTGTTGAACACTTACAGAAAACTGATTTGGAATCAACAGGTCATTAGGGATACTGCAATTTAAAATTATGCCAGACAAATTGTTTTGCATTGTTTGAAAAGGCTCTTAAGGAACTTGATATATGAAAACTGGTGGATGTTGTGTGCCTAGAGTTCAGCAAAGAATTTAATAGTGACCCACACAGAAGATTGACTGACAGACTTGAAAACTTAGGTACAGCTGGTTGAGTAATGGCTATCTGGATGATCTCCTGGTTCCATACAACCATATTCACCCCTCTGTTTCACTGTGTTGGGTTTATTTTCTGTCCCTCACTCTTGGCTAAAGCTCTCTGGTACTAGAGCTTTTGAGTTTGCCGATGCTTTGTTGTGGAGCAATCTGCAAGCTAAGCTATGGTAAGTAATGCTGCCTTGGTGTACTCGTTTACCTTAGCCGAACCTGAAATTGAAAAGCCACCACCCATATTTTACCATGTTTTAATTGTAATTTATGTTTTATTGTGTAGTTTTTGCTATCTCTATAAGGCTCCAAGGTCTGCATGGATTGCATGCTGTAAAAATAAACTTGGTTAGAAAAAGGCTGCAGGATAGAAAGTAGAGATTTATAATTAATAGCAATCTTTCAACCTGGAAACAAGTGACCTATAGTGTCCCACAGAGGTTTGTCCTAGTACTGTCTAATATATTTATGTCTAACTATCAAGATTTAGTTCACTGTCCACACATAGTCTTCCTCTGAGCATGGTCAGTCATCAGAATAGTCTTCAAGCTGGACTCCTTCTACCACCCATCCATGTGGTCCTTCAACTCTGGCCCCTTTGCATTCAGATTCTTTCTTCCAGTGTAAAGAGAAGGTCTCCTCTTTCACATCTCCTGATTTTAAATATGGATTATGTCTAGTTTTCAAGTTATGTTAATGGTTTCTGTCCAAGTTCTTCTTCTCTGTCTAACCTGATCTTGTGGCTCTTGCTCTGTTGTTGAGTTTCATCATGGAACAGAAGCATAATCTGAGGTTTAAAAGGTGTGTTGTCTGCAGGTACCAGATACCCATGACTGATGGGCATGATGCCTACATTTACTGCCTAGGCATGAATCACCATGTGGAACACTGCACATGATGCCAGCCTATGCCCCATTTATGTCTCAAGGAGTGAAGGTTGTGATTCCATCAACAAAAGCCTCCAGGCTGTAAGCCATCCATGGTTGTAGGGTCAGCAGCAAAACTGAAGGCCTTTAAAGAAGAAGCAATGGCTGAAAGAGATGTGCTAGTCCTTGAGCTTTTATCAGAAGATGAGCAATACACCTTTGATCCTGTGATTCCTCAAGAGGATGAAGGCTTGTGGGATTATGCTCTTCATTTGCCATTCATTTGGGGATGAATTACCTCCATACTGGTGAAAACATAAGAAAAAAATAATTGTCACCAATATTGGAAGTGCAGTTGGTTCTTACTGGAAAAGAAAAGACTTGGAGCAAAATAATCATAGTACTCAAATACGTAGAAGGGATAACAGCAGTAGATCAAACACACCTTTTTAAGATAGCCAAAGATGAGACAAAAAGGGATACACAAAGTACCTGGAAGGAAGAAACATCAAGGAAAATAGGCAGAAGTACTTCACAGAATGAAGGGAAATAGGAAGAAGTACTTCATAAAATGAGTTGTCAATATAGGGATAATGTTGATAGAGCATGTGGTATCAGCAGAAACTTCTCCTGCTTTTAAACATGGACTTGATAAGTACTTTCAAGAAAATGGGGTGAAGGGGTGTTTCCACTGAACAGGTGGGGGAAGAACTCCATAGACCAATATTTTTCTTTCTCTTACATGCGGTAATTGTATGTTCATATGTAAATGTATTTTGTACTAGAAAACAGCCAATTTGGAAGAACTGGCTCAGCTTTATTGCTTGACTTTATCTATTTATTTATTTATTTTTTGTTGACCGGGTAAGTGCACTAGACAAATCCTGCTTATTTGCAGTCACAACCCGGGGGAGGGGGGATATAGATGAATGCCAACCGACCTTGAACCAGATTAAGCTGGTGGTGGTATTTTTAGTGAATGAGGGAAATTTGGCCAGGACACCAGGGAAATTACCCTACTGTTTTCGATAAGTGCCATGGGATCTTTAATATCCACCTGAACTACCACCAATCCAGGCAGATGGGACCTCAGTTTAACTTCTCGTCTGAAAGATGGCACCTCAGAAGTGCAGCACCCCTCTCATGCTGCACTACCGTGTCAGTACTGGGATATTAATCCAAGTGCCAGATGTGGGAACTGAACCCACAGCCCTCTGATTTATCGGCCTCAGAGGCGAGTGTGCTACCTACTGAGCTGACTTGAGATCATGTTCTGCATCATGGCCACAGATTATGAAAGCAATCATTTTCCCACCATCTAGATTGAAGATAGTGGGTGAAAAAGACTGAAACATGAGAAAAAAAGAAACCTCCCCCTCTTAAAAATGGAGGCAGTATAGCGTAGTGGTTTAAGGCTCTGAGCTGCAAATCTGGTGACATCCAGCAGACCAGACCTGAGTTTGAATCCCACAGCTTACGCTTGCATACTGTGTGACCCTAAGCAAGTCACTTAGCTTCCCTGTGCTCCCAGGTAGCTCCTGTAAAAAAGTTTTCAGCTTAGTGTGCTAATCCTGGTTAAACAACTAAAAAAAAAAAATCTTGCTGTTTTCTTATTTTTTCTTCTAAAATAGAGAGCAATATGGACATATGTCTACAAAAGCGCTGTATTATCTTATCTATCCTATGCATCCTATAATATGTGGATACAAAGCAGCTTATGTTTCTGGCTGTTGTAGATGCAGAGAGGCTCACACCAGGTCTATTATAACCAATAAAAATAAGCATGTAATGTCAGGTAATTGTTCTCTGACTGCCCTGGGGCAAGGACTACCACATGCATATTGCAAAATATTCATATTTATGTTTTAAAACATTCTGGCAATGAATTTATGTGACCGTTTCTCAGTTGTCTACTTTTACTGTATTAGGATTAGAATTCACTGTCCACTGCTGGACAAAGGACTTGATTCTAAATGTAGACAGAATCCAAATCACACAGTTTCAACAGACCTATTAAGGGGAATTTGTTTGACCAAAATTTAATTCACTTGTCTGGTATTTCCAAACACTGCTTAGTGTTTAAATCAAGCTTCACAATGTTAAAACACAAATGTTTAAAAATACTTTAGTGCACTGCCATGTCTTTTAAACATGCTACCAAGTTTTAAGTATGTGTACCTTATTCCTGTGCCGTTTATTACTACCCACACTTTTTAACAATCCCTTGTGGAGTGGTGGGTCCTCTTTTGGAAGACATTTGGCCCTTCTCCATTATCATGGGAGGTAATTCCATTTGCTGTCTGCAATATATTTCTGACCCTTAAACACTAAGGAATGACTTCTCCATGTAGGGCAGCTGGCCTCACCTGAAACACCCCAATCAATATTCAATGGGGGCTAGACAGTGTGTCCCAACAGGTTGGGGGAAGTGAAGTGGTGTCATCTGCCTTTAGCCTCTCTACCAGTTTTTCTTTGGTGTTTTTCTGGATCTTTCCATGGAGATGTAAGACTGAGAGGCCATGGTAGATATGCAGACTTTATGTTTTGGAATCTCTGTGCCAGCCAACACAATGTACAGTAGCCAGGCAACCAGGTGCTGCAACCGTACCTCCCTGGAGGAAGGTTGTTCCTACCTCCTGCCAACACAACCAATGTCTTAGGCTTGGGATACAAATGCAGGTTACAAGCTTACTGGGGAGTTCTGTGACCATTGTTTGGTGTTTTTTATACTTCTGCTATTATATATTTTGTACTCTCTTTCTGTGGTAAAATAAACTTTATACCTTTTTACTAAATATACAATAAGTGAAGTGAGCTTTTTTGGTGATGGGAAGTTGGTGTGGGGTTTCTTTTTAGTACTTACCAAGCAGCATCCCTGCTACTTGTGCCATGGCCTAAATTTATCCCTGTGCTTTTTAAATATTAAGTAGATAGCACATGCTGTACAGCGTCACCCAGCAGGATGGCGCATTCTGTGATAAAGATATCTTAGTGTCTTGTGTTACAAATTGTAGCAACTTTGATTGGATTTCCTGATAGATCCCACTTGCAGAAACTGTGATAAAAGTGCTCCATCCTGATAGTCAACACTATTTGTTTTTCCTGACTGGATGGAAATATACTGAATGCAAGATGTAATGCTATGTTATACAATGGTGTTAAATAAAGTGTGCAGTCTAAGAAATGTAACTGGCCAGAACACATCATCTGATCATGCATTAATTCCACAGGAAACATGCAGTTCATAACTAGCCTAACCTATTTTATCTAGCAAGATCTTAACTACATGAAAATAAAACAGTTCTCAATTTTTATAAACAAAATAGCTCACATCAGGGCATGTATTTCTTCTGAATTAATTTACTTTCTTGTTGCTTTCAAAGGAACTCTCTTCTGTGAAATCAAATACAATGCAAAATACCGTAACCCACTCTAGAGCATGGGTTCATGAAAATATTGCACATCCCAGATGTGTCGAAAGACACTCAGCTGCTGGCCTTGTGCCTTTCATTTCACCCTGCACATGCATTAATTCACTAGCAACCAATGACCTGTCATGGGTTATTGTATACATACAGTAACATTAAGAAAAAGTGAAACATGTTATAATGGATAACTCCTACCATGAGTGGATTTTTGGCTATGCTTAAGATTCTGGAGCCTGTTAACTGATGGCCTGATCCACCAATGGGCTTTAACCTCATGTGCATGTGCGGAGGACATGTAAGAGCCATGGAGCACTCCGCAACGATCACAGTGGCACAGATACTGGTCCCCACACCTGATCATGTTCTGGCTATGCCTTTATGTGGGTGGTAGACTTAAGGGCATGTTCATGCTATGAGAATATTCAAAACACTTTCCATGCCTTGGAGAAGGTGCAGAGGTTGCCAGTGCCATGCCATGGGGACATTGACTTAATGATTGCATTCCCTCTTTGCAGATCCCCCAAGCCTTTTGTGGGGCTTGATTACCTCCTCAATCCTTGCTCCCATTCCCTCCAACATGGCATGGAGGGCTGGGGTTTTATATACCTTTTTTTTATATATTTTCTCATAGACACAAGGTACTCTTTAAAGGACACAATTCTCTGCTTTGTGTAAAGTAGGGGTTCCACTCTTGCACAGGCTGTGATGGGTCCCTGGGGATGTCCCTGCTGCAGAACCTTGTGCTGAAGTGCCTCAGTGAGATGTTGGCCACACATTAAGCAGAGATGGCCTGCTGAACATTCAGTGAATACGTTGTTTTAATAAAATGATTAAATATTCTCATTATGAGATTTACACAAAAAAAAAATCTGTGGTCCTCTATTTTGGGACCAGTAAAATCAAGTAGAGTTGCCGTAAGAATACTAGGTCAGCATTTTTAAATATTTTTTCATGTAAACTGTATAAAAAAGGACAACAGAACATTATATTTTTAATGTATATTCAAATCATTATTGTTATTGTGTTGTGCAAATGATTTTTAGGCATTACTGAGGTTGACAGAGTTTCTTTAAATTTTTTCCTGTTTTTATTATGTATAGAAGCTGGTAATGGCTGCAGTGTCTTCATCCACAGAACAGTGGTGATCGTATAAAAGTTTGGAAGTGCTGAGGTGTACCTTGAGTACCACTGAGGTCACGTGGTGATTGCCATGTGAACTTGAGTGCCTCAGTGGTACCTCCAGGTATACCTCAGCACTTCCAAACTTTTATACGATCACCACTGTACATTAGAAAGGTACAATGCTAAAACATAACAGAAGCCACTAAACTATTACTGATCATTTGAAAGAGCCACAGATGCCTCAAGAAGAACTTTGAAAAACATAATATGTGGGCACAAAGCGGCTTATTTTTCTATTTAGCTCTACGTTGCTTATTCACATTATTTATTACATGCATGAAAACAGCATAGTTGTTCCTTGAGGGTTCATCAGTTCCTATTGCTTCTTCCAACTTGATTTCATAATCCTCTGCTTGTGACATTACAGTAATTCCCATGGCAACAGACTGTGATATCATAAAACAGCACTATAATTTTGAGTAGAGAACAAGCTAGAAGGGCAGACAAACTCTAATGGATAAAGATCTTATTTTAGTGGGTATTTCTTCAGTGACAAATAATGGAGAGGAGAAACCTCTAGAAAATATATGAAATGCAAGCTGAATTGTGTCTAAAAATTATGCTTTTCAGACTTTTCTCAACGATGTCAGTGACTCTTTAAAGGGAATCTGTACGATTCTTTATATGATTATTTCAGCAGTTACCAAAGTTGTGAAGAAACTGATTCAAAAGCATACATTTAGAAAAGGACTTTAATAAATCATTGAAAAATACTTTTTAAATAGGGGTGTGGAGGCATCCATTATTTTTTTTCTTATACTTTATTTTTTTGTCAGAGAGAAAAGAAAAACATAAAGTACACAAAATATGCTTAGAGAAACTTCTTGAGAAAAAAAAATACATCCGTAAGGACTGAAAGATTTTTCAGTTTTAGAGGGGTTAAAAGGGAAATGTTGTTTAAGACAATTATCTATGTGTTAAATGTGTTTAAGAAAAACAGTAAATTTTAATTTCACATTTTCAGGCTCCAAGCTATATCAACCATCAAAGAAAACAATCTTTAAAAATGTCCTTATTAGACAAAGCCTTTCTGCTTCTTGAGATACATTTTTCAAATCATAATCCATTAGATTAAAAAAAGAAATCAATCAAAAAGAGCTCCAAAAAAAGGGGAGAAAGTAAATAGACAAAGAATAACGTAATAGTTCCTTTATTTAAGTGGCACATACTGGGTTATATCTGCTGCCTCATCATCTTCTAAATACGAACCAAGTTCTGTCGGCAAAACAACATTCTTTTTATAAAAATTACGGGCAGTGTCTGCATCCAAAAAGTAGTAATCTTTCTCTAGAAACATTACTTTTAGTTTTTCTGGGGCTTGCAATCTTGCTGTAACACATGCATGAATAAACTCAGCTCTAAGTGTAAGAAAGTGTTTCCTCCTTCACTGTGTTATCAAGCAAAAATCAGGATACATGTGCAACTGCTGTCCTTCATATTGGAAGTCCTTTCTTTGTCAGGCAAGCTGTAAAATTTGGTTCTGCTGCAAAACAGACAAAAGGTTACATATTACATACCTTGCACAGGCATTTCTCATAGCAGTCTTTGAATAAGGCCGAAAGACTGACTCCAAACACAGCTAGGAATCCAAAGAGAAAACTGAAGTTATAATCTGCTCCACTTCCAACTTTAGGTTAGCAGAAGGAATTTCAGCTGAAAGCCCAATCAGCTGTAAGTTCTTCATCAGCAAAGTGTTTTCAATTTTTTCGAACATGGTTATATTCAAGAGTTGCTCATGCAAGGATATATTCACAGCACCCTCCAAGGTTGTAACTCTGCCCAAAAGTAACTCCACACTATGATCTGACACCTTCACTCATTCGTCACACTTCTGGAGCTTATCTTCAATTTGGGAGCATCTATTTGATATTTCCAATAAAGTACTGTGGATTGTTTCAAAAGATGTATGGGATTTTTCTTGAAATCCCACTAAGACCATTTGTATAGATTGCAGCTTTGGTTTTGCAGATTACTTTGGCTTTGTACCCGCATCAGAGTGTGATGTTACTGGGGAAGCCATTACCCCCTCAGCCACAGGTGAATCTATGCTCACTCATGGAGGGGCTGTCTTCCCTAATTTAGGGGAAATATATTTTTCAATATTGTCCAACTTAGTCTCTGTCAAGTCCTTAACTTTAGAACCTTAACTGTGCCATAGGTTTTCAGCAATTATGGACAATTTTGAGAGAGTTTAGGTGCTGCTGTAGCAGAGCTCTGAAAACAGCATCTTACTCCTACCACCTCTTGAACACCCCCCTCGGCATCCATGAAGCAGGAAAGATGTGATGATGTCACTGCCTCACCAGTGCTAATAGTGTGCAGAGCAGTAGATGAGAATAGTTTGTCTGTGTTATTAGAGAACCTATAATATTCTGAGGAAATCCTGGATTTTATACTTGGCAGAGTGTAACAAAAGAATCCAGTGCTCCATAATTTAACAGGATCCCTGTCTGTAGGAGCAGTTTGTTTTAACCTGCTTCATTGCACACTGTTAGAGCTGGTGAAACAGTGACATCATCACAGCACTCTTCTCATGCCCAAAATTTGTGCCTCCAGATCCCAATTTAAAAAGTATTTTTCAATGTTTTATTAAAGTGCTTCTCAAAATGTATCCTTTTCAATCAATTTCTACACAACTATGGCAACTGTTAAAATAATCATATAGGGAATTGTATAGAGTCCTTTTAAGTCTATTTGTGCTTTGACAACTTGGCACCTAGCCAGCACAGGTTCAAAGCAGTCAGAGGAAGACCACAACCTCTTGTCCCCACTTAAATGTGTTGTTCACCAAGAAAACTCCCAAAAATCTAGTGACCATCTAACAAGCACTTAAACTGCTGGAGATGTGCACCCTTTAATAACTTTGGGCTCAACTCTCAAAGCTTGGTGCAAGCTGCGCCAATGGCAGCTTGCACCGATCTATGGTGTGCCCTAGACCCTGCACCTGAGACAGGTACTGGAGGGGCTCTGGGTACCAAAGTCCCACAGCTTGTGCCAAGCACACCCATGTGGCAAAGGGAAGGCACACAGAAGAGGAATGCTGCAAGCTGCAGGAGAGTAATGCAACACCAACAGCACCAGTGGATGTGTTGCCCACTGGAAGGGCATGATGTCCACTGCAGTAGTCTGGCCCCACTGCTGGCACTGATGCAGTCTGCCAGCACTGGGAACCCTGGCTGGCATACTGGGGTATATCCCTGGCCCCCCAACAAGGCAGACAAATATGCCCTACATGAGCCCTGGAATGATGGAGGGCATACACCCTGACAGCATGCAATGCCAACAGCAGTGCAGCCAGCATGTGGTCCACCACCATTAGTGCCAGTGGGCAGCACTGCTGGTGCCACATCATGGGGGGCCTACAGGTGGAACACCTTTTGGCACACTGGGTGTTAGACCAGCTCAGAGCTGGTCAAACACTTGGCTGGCCACACAGACATTACTGCCCTTACAGAATTCCACCATAAAGGATATGGCAGGTACCTACCAGAACAACACCCCTTAGCACCATGGTGCTGCTTGTGGCATGCCACAAGCCAGACACATGGGTGTTTGGCACATTGGGTCACCTCAGTGCTGATAGCTCCTTTTGTGAATTGGGAATGACACAAGGTGCAGCGCAGTGAGCCCCTTGCATTATGTTTCTGTGACACAAGCATCTTGCATCATTCCTGACCCTTTGACAATCAAGCCCTTTGTGTCTACTTTAATGGTCCACTATTGCTCAACTAATCTACTGTCCAGTAGGGTGAGTGTGCATCTATAAACAAGTCCATTTTTGAGTTAACAAAATGTGTGCACCCTCCTCCAACATGACTGATATCCTCATATTTATACTGCACTTAGATTACATCTATTGCATGAAAGTGAGTCTGTTTACTTTTATTGTGTTTTGACCACTTTAAGAGTGCTCAGTGGTAAGTCAATACTGAATATAGGACAGTGGCAGGAGGTGGTGCTGGTATTTTATCTTATTTTAAACTTAGTTTAAAAGTGGTGTGACAATGGCTGTTTTTGGAATTTTTATGGAGATGCTGTCTGTTTTAAGCATATTGAGCACCGATGTAGCAACCGTGAATGGCTGTCCACAGGAATCTGTATACTGTGATAATGCTTCTAAAATTTACTTGAGCAGCATAAAATGAGTGTATAATCTAACTCAAATTCAAATGCTAGGTGTTAATAACAAAGAGCTAGGATGTAATGTGGGTTATGCTGCAAGGGGCCAAGTTGGGGTTTTATCGATGACTAGGTCAGCTGTGATAGAGAGTGTTTTATTTATGTTGCTGCTGGCCGAGGATATCAAAAGTAATCCAGGACCCCTTGTAAATGATTATGCTAATACTAGTTACTTCCGTTCAACTCCATCTGGCTTGAAAATAATACATTTTAATGCCCAGAGCCTGCTGTCTAAGTTTCACAAAACTGAAGCATGCACTGCAAGCTATAACCCTGATGTGCTTGCTATTAGAGAGACATGGTTGCAAAAACTACCCTGAATAGTGAAATAACTCTTCCTGGAAATAATAACATTAGGAGGGATAGGATGAAGTGTGTGTGTGTGTGGGGGGGAGGAGGTTATGTTCTATGTTAAGTCAAATTACACTGTAGAGGAATGCTTCTTAATGAGTTCCCCTATAGAAGCATGTGAGCATGTGGCAATACAAATTAAATTTGGCAGCACCAAAAATTAATAATTCGCTGCATTTATATTACATCAAAAGTATGTAAGGAAGGGTTACAAGAGTTTTCTAATCTATTAGCCCAAAATACTGTGGGAGAGCACATAGTGCTAGATGATTTTAATTCAAAATGGTCTGGAACCAAGATTCCTAAACTCAGTGGTGTCTTAATAGATACTCATTTGCAGCAATTAATAAAATCTCCCACTAGGAAAAATCTGAAAACAAAAAAAAGCAAACAGTACTTGATTGGCTGTAAACAAATAGGCCCAACCACATACTCAAATGTGGGTTGATAGCTGATTCAGTGAGCAATCACAACCCAATATTTTGTATATGGAAGCATTCTAGTAATATAAAATGTAAACCTCTGGTTTCTGAATTTAGGAACTTTTCTGGATTTCATATACAAAAATTTGGAGAAAGCCTACAGGAAATAGATTGGACATACTTAAAATTAATTCTGAATATAAATTGTGCCTTGGTTAATTTCATTCTTGAATTCACAGCGGTTCTGAATCTACATGCCTCTTATATCACACGGTGTATTACTAGAAAAGAGACTAGGTGGCTAATTTCATATCTCTTGAAATTGATGAAAGAAAGAGATAGAGCATGGTTAAATTGTAACAGAAAAAAAACATTGACTGATTTGCAACATTATCAAACTTTGAGAAACCACTGTAAAACCAAAATAAAAGTGGCAAAAATTTAATATTTAAAAAAAACAACATACCATTTACGTACCCTGTCACACGTAGTCTTGGTGTCCAGGGATGCTGCCTTTCCTGCGGGACTGGTCTCCTTGGACGCCGAGAAGGCATTTGACCGTGTCAATTGGAATTTCCTGTTTCAGGTCCTTAAAGTATTTGGTTTTCCGGCTAAGTTTATAGAGTGGATTTGGGCCTTATATCAAACTCCATCTGCCAGAGTATCTGGCAACGGAACATTCTCCAAACCCTTTCTTTTGTCTTCCAGTACCCGGTAGGGCTGCACTCTCTCCCCCCTTTGATTTAATTTATACTTAGAGCCCCTTATCTGAAACATTCTCAATAATCCGGAGATAAGCGGCATCCCAATTGGCAATCAGGTGGTGAAGATCACGGCTTACGCTGGTGATCTCCTCCTTCATTTATCTCATCCAAAAATTTCAATCCCCGTCATGTTGAGGGAAATTGCCAAGTTCAGTGCTTTTTTGAATTATAAGTTGAATATAAATAAATCCTCCATTTTCCCTCTTAATCATAAGGTTTTTAAAAATGATTTGTTGTCTTTTGGTCTCGGTTGGTCTCCACGTGTTCTCAGATACCTTGGTATTAATTTGACGCATAACCCCTCCTCCTGGTTTAAGGAAAATTTGGAGCCTCTCTCCCAAGTGATAGTCCAGGATCTCAATACATGGTCCAAACTCTCTCTCTCTCTCTTTGGGGTCGCATTAATATTATTAAAATTAATGTTTTTCCTTGTTTATTTTATCCCCTCTCGCTTCTTAACTCCTTTACACCGTTATCATGGTTCCATAAAATTCATGGAATTTTCACAAATTTCATCTGGTCTAATAAACAAGCCAGGTTAGCATATTACAAACTAGCTGCTCAGAAGCTAGATGGAGGACTGCGGATCCCCCATCTAGCAATTTATTACTGGGCTAGTCATATTGCAAAGTATTTGCGGTGGGTTAATCCAGGTCCAGAATATTTAAGACCAGTCTGGCTCAAAATCGAGTTAGACTTTATCCAATCTGAGAACACTGACCCCCCAGACAATGTTCTATCTTAAATTAGCCTCCCTTCCAGACACTATTCGTTGTCCCATTATTCGAACGTCCCTCAGAGTTCACACCGAGCTGTGTTCATTTCTGCGGTATTCCCCAGAGTTGGACCTGTCCCAGTCCATTTGGAATTCCCAGTCTTTCTCAATAAACAAAAAGATGATATCTCGTAAATGGTTGCCCCAGATTGGGGATGGGATAATCTCTACTTTTCTGGATGACGCAAGGGAATGGCTCTCAGTTTCTAATATAATTCACAAGTTTGATATCCCATTAACTTTTTACTTCAGGGTGGCCCAATTGAAACATCTAATCTCTGCAATATTTGGTAATATCCCTCCTCGACCACCTGCTTTCCTGTTTGTGTCAGATCTCTCCCCTTTATTGGAGTCGCTAGGTGCTATCTCTAAAATATATCATGTCCTATATCAGTGGAAATATGGGAGACCTGAAGGCCCCACTGGGCTTTGGGTTTCTTTCTTTCCTCAATATACTCCTAACTGGTCAGCTTTATGGAAGTTCTGCCATAAATATGTCTCTCCGGATAGACTCCTCCTTATGCAATACCATATATTGCATAATATGTATTACACTACTGTGAAGCTAAGGAAATGGGGTCTTATAAGTTCAGGGGCCTGTACCAGAGGATGTCAAGAGGAAGGCATGCTTTTTCACATCTTTTGGTCATGCCCTAAGATAAAACCATTATGGATGGCCATACAGAATAACCTAGACCCCATACTGGGTTTGCAGGAATACTTCACTCCAGACATATGTTTGTTGAGGGATTTATCCTCTATCAAGGTTAGAGTCAGAAGGTTTCATATTTCCATGATTGCACTATCTGTTAAAAAAAATGTGCTTCGGCACTGGAGGGATACACTAAGCCCAACATATCAGGAATGGGTTAATGAAATTTTGGCCAACTTACATACTGAGAAAGCGATAGCCAGCATCCACGATAAGTTGCAGTGGTACAAGAATACTTGGGATCCCCTTCACACGTTAATTATGGTCAGAGCTGCTAAATGAGTCTGTACATTCAGTGTTTTCTGATTCATGATACTATATTGTATTTTTCTATTGTTGTAAGTACCTTGCTGCTGTATGGGGTGGGGGAGGGTGGGATGGGACAGCTCATGTATCATTGTGAGAATAAGCATTGTATGTGGTAATTCTCTGTCCCTGTATTAGTAAAAATTTACTAATAAAATATGAATTATAAAAAAAAAAAAACAAGGGCCTAATGGATCCTAAATGATTTTGAAAAATTATTAATGAGCTTGTCACTCACCTAACTCAAGTAAATATGGTAAATATGGCCATGAAGAAAGGAAATGAAATAATGACATGTCCATTGTCCATAGCAAATTACTTTAATTAAATATTTTCAAATTTGGATAAATTCTGTAAGAATTTGAATGGTTGCTCACTGGACACATATTTAGAGGAGCCTTTGGGTGGACCTCAATTTTACATGAAAGCTGCAATAAGAAAGAAAGTATTAAAATTATTAAATAAGTTAAAGCCTGACAAATCTGTAGGGTCTGATAACCTGGCACCAAAATTAAGACTGGCAGCACCTGAGATAGCCTACCCAGTTAATATTATATTTAATCTATTTCTTTCTCTAGGACAAGTACTAGACCTGTGAAAATTCTCTCATATTGTGCCCATACATAAATCAGGTTTCACTTGTGATTTTGACAATTATAGGCCAATGTCAATTTTGTCAGCTCTTGCAAAGATATTGAAAAAGGTGATCTATAATCAGCATATTGAATATGTTAAAAATGATGATCTCCTGTCACAAATCCAGCATGGATTTAGGAGAGAGAATGGAACGGAGACTGCCTTGGTCAAGTTCACAAGCACGGTCCATTACGGCATGGAGAGGGGATGTCTGACTGGGGCTGTGCTCATGGATTTGTCCAAGACATTTGATTTGGTCAACCATACACTACTAATAAAGAGATTAAAGTAATCAGGCTGGTTGGAAACCAGTATGAAATGGTTTGTTGATTAGTTAACAGGGAGGCAACAAGCTGTAAAATATGGTGGCTGTTTGTCAGATAAGGTGATGGTGAAATGTGGAGTCTCATAAGTCTCCATATTTTGGCCAATATTATTTTCATTATTTTTCAGTTCTGTAACAAATGTTATTAACGGAGCACAACTAACACTGTATGCTAACAATGCAGTAATTTATACTACTGGTTTGTCCATTAGGGAGCAGGATGGCACATTAATAGGGGAATTAGGTCCAATGCAGAAGTGGTTGGGGATCACAACTTAGTGTTGAACAAGATAAAAACCAAAACAATGGTATCTGGAACACATGCTAGACAAAGGGACAGTGGTGACAGCCCCCATGTTGTTTCCCAAGATGGAACTTTGTATGAAAATGTTCCCAATATAAAATATTTGGGTGTTACATTGGATCATACCCTGAGTTTGCTTCTCACATACAAACACTAACGACTAAAATACATACTAAAATTGTACTGTGTGACAAGCTGGTCTATGGTAGATGGAGAGGCAACATGAAGGGTTTAAAGTTCACAGAAGAAAATGTACTTTTATTGCTCCAAATGTAAGTTATTGCTCCAGAAAAGCATAATCAGTCAGTTCAACTTCTCCAGCCTGGTCAGATAACATAAAGGTTAACACAAAACACTTCTTTCAGGCTGACTTGACAAAAGGAATCTTTGAACCACCTATGTGGGCCAGCAGTTTTTTCAATATACAGTCTCAAACAAAACAAATGGTTTGTGGGCCAGCAGTTTTGAATGCAGAGTCTCAAATAAAACACAAACAGTTTTTCCTTTCACCTTATTTTCAGGCTGTTATTAGCAGTATATTCCACTCACTGTTTTTAAATGTACAGTCTCAAGTAAAACACAGTTTTCCTTTTTAGCCTTATTTGCAGGCTGTTATCAGCAGTACATTCCACTCACTGGTTTTGGCCCAGCTGACTAGGCTGATCCTTTACCTCAAGACTCTCTGCTCTAGAAATAGTCTCTTTCTCAGCAGCAGATTTTAATTTCCCCCAAGGGCTCTCTTCAACAATTAACCATTCTCTTTGGCTTTCTGCTCTGGTTCCTGTCTTACATTCCACCCTCCATCTTGCAGAGTTCTCTGCCTAGGAGTATCTCCTCCCTGCAGCAATTTCCAGCTTCAAACTGACTCCTTGCTGGATTCTCCCTGCCTTTCAACAATCTCTCTAATCAGCAACACCTGGGAAGGCACCCCTTCTTGCCTGTTCATGTTGCATTCCCTGTATGCCCTCATCCTCAGCCAAGGTGTTAACTTCTTGTTTCCTAGGGTAGTGTTTACACTATCACACACTGTTATACAGATTGCATAATTATTTGTTGACAGAAACGAGATTGGCTATATCCAATCAGGGTCTCTTACCAATAGTAAATTATGCAACAATAATAATAGATAACGCTCCTTTAAGTACTTGTTTCCCAGAGTAGTGTTTACAGTGTAACATACCTCCCCCTTTGTGCGAAGGCAGAGTTGGTCAGCCCCTGACCATTCCCCTCCTGGGACAGGAAGTCTGCGTTTCCATTCTGGATCCCAGCCCGGTGGTGCACCATAAAGGAAAATGGCTGGAGGGCCAAGTACCACCTGGTGATGTGGGGGTTGTCATCCTTCATCACCTGTAGCCACCCCAGAGGGGCATGATCTGTGACCAGGATAAACTGCTGGCCATGCAGATAGCAGTGGAGGGCATCCACAGCCCACTTGACTGCGAGACACTCTTTCTCTATTACCACATAGTTTTTCTCCTGGGTAAAGAATTTCTAACTGAGGTAGAGGATAGGATGTTCCTCCCCCTCAAACTCCTGGGAGAGCACAGCTCCTAGCCCGACTTCAGAGGTGCAGTATGTCTGCAGGATAAAGGTCCTGTTGAAGTCATGACTGCGTAACATTGGCTCTCTCCACAGTGTTGCTGTGAGTTGTGTGAAGGCCTGGTCACATTGTTTTGTCCATTGGACCTTACTGGGGTCATAATTTCCAGGTGAGGTCTGTAAGGGGGCTGGCAAGGGTGGAGAAGTGTGGTATGAACCTGTGGTAATACCCTGCCAATCCTAAGAAGGCCCTCACCTGGGTTTTTGTTTTGGGTATTGGGCACTCGGCTATGCCTTGGACCTTATTGACCAAGGGTCTCACCTGTCCATTGCCTATACAGTACCCTTAGTACTTTGTTTCAGCTTTGGCAAAAGCACACTTTGCTGGATTGGTCATCAGCCCTGCTTCTCATAAAGATCGTAGTATGGCTGCCACCGTGGATACATGGGACTCTCAATCAGTGCTGTGGATCACCACATCATCTAGGTAAGCAGCTGCATAGTGGGCATGGGGTCACAGCAAGTGATTCATGAGCCTTTGAAAGGTTGCAGGTGCTCCATGTAAGCCGAAAGGCATGGTACGGAATTGGTATAGCCCAAAGGGGGGGAAGAAATGCTGTCTTTTTCCAAGACTCTGGGCTCAAAGGGATTTGCCAATACCCTTTCATTAGGTCCAAAGTCATATTGTACTTGACTTCCCCTAGTCTATCCAACAGTTCATCTACCTGGGGTATGGGGTAGGCATGAAACTTCGAGATGGCATTGACCCTGAGAAAATCAGTACAGAAGCGGGTAGCCCCACCTTCTTTTGGTACTAACACTATGGGGCTACACCAATCACTGCTGGATTCCTCAATCATCCCCAACTCTAGCATGTCCTGTAACTCCTTCTTAACAGTGTCTTGTACGGGTTCTGGCAAGTGATATGGTCACTGCTGTACCTTCTCCCCTGGCTATGTTTCTATATGATGAGCTATCATATGGGTTGTCCACTGGAGGAAGGAGAAAACATCCAAAAACTGGCTTATCGACTCTCCTAGTTGCTGTTTCTGTTTGTGAGACAGTTGTTCTCCCACTGGGACTTGTATCCCCGGATTCTCATCTGGCACTTGGGGTCCCAGATCCATGAAGTCTGGTTCAGGGGAAATCAATAGGCTATTCCTCTGGTTCCAGAATTTCAGCAAATTGACATGGTAGATCTGGGTCTCTTTTCACTTCTCTGGCTGGCAAACTTCATGGTCAACTCGGCCCACCCTCTGGGTAACTTCATAAGGCCCCTTCCACTTGGTTAGAAGCTTATTCTGCCTGCTTGGCAACAAAACTGGTACCCAATCTCCTGGTTTATATTCCCTCAACTGGGATCCCTGATTATAGTAGTACTCTTGTCTTTGTTGAGCCTTCACCAGATTTTCTCGGGCAAATTTCCCCACCTGATCTAATCTTTCCCTGAATTGCAGGACATATTGCACCACATTTTCAGTCTTGGGGTCAGGTTTCTCCCACATCTCCTTTACTACATCAAGAACACCTCATGGGTGGCATCCATAGAGTTCAAAAGAAGAAAACCCTGTAGAAGCTTGAGGAATCTCTCGCATTGTGAACATCAGTAAGGGAAGTAACTTGTCCCAGTCCCTGACCTCAGTGGTTATGAACTTTCAAAGCTTTGTTTTAAGGGTTTTGTTGAATTGCTCCATGAGGCCATCCATCTGAGGATGGTAGATAGAGGTCCTTATGGAGCTGATTCCCCAATAAAGTACAAACCTCCTGAGTCAGGCGGGACATGAAGTTAGTTCCCTAGTCAGTCAACATTTCCTTTGGTATTCCAATATGACTAAAGACCTTTAATAGTTTCCCGGCTACAATTTTGGCTGAAATGGTTCATAACGTGATGGCCTCAGTGTACCAGGTAACATAGTCTACAATCACCAGAATGTATTGGTACCCCCCTGCACTTTTTTCAAGGGGTCCCACTATATCAACCCCAATCTGGTCAAATGGTGCTTCCATAAAAGGTAAGGGCACTAAAGGGGCCCTTGGATTGTTCTTTGGAGCTACTAACTGGCACTTGAGACAAGATGCACAATAATCTTTAACATGTTGATAGATGCCCAGCCAAAAGAATTGGGGTAACAATCTGGCTAGTGTATTCTCTACCCCACAGTGCCCTGCCACAGGATTAGAGTGGGTGAGTAGTAATTCCCCCTGAAAGATTGGAAGGATTAGCAACTGATGCTGGATATCCTTTGTCTGAGCCTTCTTACTAACTTGATACAGGATACCCCCTTGTAACTCAAAATGAGGATAACATGCTGCCCGATTCTCATCTACCACTTCCCCTTCCCTGACAGCCAACTGGGTGTATACTCATCTGAGTAAACAATAGGCCTGTTGTTCTTTGGCAATGTCCAGGCTATGTTTTAACACATCTTGCTCTGATAAGGATGGCCCTCCAGGACTTTGGTTAGGTGGGTCAGTGTTAGGGTAGGGCTGTGGGTCTGGACCCACTTTTGCCTTTGCTTCACCTCCCTCCTGTGTACCTGCCCCTTTGGGACCCCTTTTCTTTGCTGCCCTATGTTCTCACTTAGATATGCGGGTTCTCATCTGGGAGTTAAAAATCCCTGGGTCAGGAAAGGGAAAAACATCTCCCAGCTGCAGGTGACTGGCCCTCCTCCCTTCATGACCCTGAGACTGGGTAATTACCAAAGATAAGTCTGCATTCCATAAGTCATCAAACCATTTCCAATATATCCCCAGTAACACCGGATAGGGTAACCCTGGGGCAACCCCCATCTTTATAGTCTCTGTTCTGCCCCGAGAATAAGTGTAACTATAGCACCATTAAAGTCTTTACATCTCCATGCACACATCGGATAGGGACAGGGTTCTAGTCCTGCCAGCATCGATGGTTCACAAGGGCCACCCTGACTAGGGTCTGGCAGCTTCCTGAGTCCACCAAAGCCTCCGTCTCTATCCCTTCTACCTCAACAGGGACTACAAAATCTCGGGATTCAGCACCCCCAACCCCACTTACCAGTGAATACACATCTGTAAACATGCAGTCTATGAAGGTACAGTCCATGTGGGGGCAGTTCTTTGCAAAGTGACCCTTCTGTCCACATGAGAAACATGCCCCTGTGTCTCAGCTATGGGGCAAGCCTCCAGGTTTAGGCAGCGGGCCCTCAGGAAATGTCTCCCTGGGCTGCTGAGTTGTTGTCTTTCCCAGAGTCTGACCCTTATTTGGCCCATAACCCCCCTCCCTACATACCCTAGGTCCCTTTGCAGTTCCAGCTAATATTCCTTCAGTCTAGCTCTCGGGATGATTCCCCATCTTCCCAGGTGGCCTTGTAAGCTGGGTCATTGAGTGAGAGGAGAGTTCAGCATCCAACACTTATTCTGAGATCTGCATGGCCTCTTCTAGCATGGTGATCTTCTGTTTACAGACCCAGCTCTGAATTCCCTGGTGCAGGATGTTCAGAAATTGTTCCAAGATGATTAGCTCATCAACCTTGGGGCTACTGCATCCTTTGGATTTTAGTCAACACCAACATAGGTCCCACAGTTGTTGTCCCACTGCTCTGGGCTATGCACCTGCTGCACATCTGAAGCTCTGGAACCTACATTGTAACTTTCTGAGTTGATGCCTAGGTAGACCAGGATTGATGCTTTCATCTCTGTGTAGTCCTCGGCTGTGGTATTGTCCATAGCTCAATAAGCCACTTGGACTTCCCCAGTCAGACAGGTGGCAAGGCAGACAGCCCATTGGGGTCTGGGCCATCCAGCAGCTTCTGCCCCTCACTCAAACATTACCAGGAAGGCATCGGGATCATCCTCAGACATCATTTTGGTCAGCATGGCATTCATCCTTAGACCCCCTGGCCCCATGATAGCCGGACCAGCCTCACCAGTAGGATCTTGTTGTGGCTGTTGCACCAGGGACTGTAGGAGCTGCTGTTGTTGCCCCAGCTGCATAAGAAACTGCTGTTGTTAAGGTTAACACAAAACAGTTCTTTCAGACTGACTTGCCAAAAGGAATATTTGAACCACCTATGTGGGCCAGCAGTTTTTTCAATATACAGTCTCAAACAAAATAAACGGTTTGTGGACTAGCAGTTTTGAATGCACAGTCTCAAATAAAACACAAACAGTTTTCCCTTTCGACTTATTTGTAGACTGTTATTAGCAGTATATTCCACTCACCATTTTTGAATGCACAGTCTCAAATAAAACACAAACAGTTTTTCCTTTTAGCCTTATTTGTAGGCTGTTATCAGCAGTACATTCCACTCACTGTTTGTGGCCCAGCTGGCTAGGCTGATCCTTTACCTCAGGACTTTCTGCTCTAGAAATAGTCTCTTTCTGTGCAACAGGTTTCAACTTCCCCCAAAGGCTCTTTCCAACAATTAACCATTCTCCTTGGCTTTCTGCTCTGGTTCCTGTCTTTCATTCCACCCTCCATCTTGTAGGGTTCTCTGCCTAGGAGTATCTCCTCCCTGCATCAGTTTCCAGCTTCCAAATGACTCCTTGCTGGATTCTCCCTGCCTTTCAACAGTCTCTCTAATCAGCAACACCTGGGAAGGCACCCCACCCCCTTGCCTGTTCATGTTGCATTCCCTGTATTCCCTCATCCTCAGCCAAGGTGTTAACTTTTTGTTTCCTAGGGTAGTGTTTACACTATCACACACTGTTATACAGGTTGCATAATTATTTGTTGACAGAAACGAGATTGGCTATATCCAATCAGGGTCTCTTGCCAATAGTAAATTATGCAACAATAATAATAGATAATGCTCCTTTAACTACTTTATATATGAAAGCAGCTCTGATAAAAAAGATAGGAAGATTTGCACTACTTGCTCTGAATAAAATATGTCATTGTGAACAATTACAGAAACTGGGGTGGCTCCCTGTCTCTTTGTGTTTTAAGCTGCTGATGTCTAGGCTTTCATACAGGGTTAGAAATACAGGTACACCTAATAGTCTGAGCAGCCAACTGATTGATTATAGCTCAAAATATGGTACATGGTCCGCTAAGGATCATATGCTTTTGCAAGTCCCATTAATGGGCACATCAAGTGGGTAAGGTACCTTTGCTTTTACAGCATCAACAATTTGGAATGACCTGCCATGTCAGATAAGATGTTCATTAAGTTATATAACTTTTTCTAGTAAAACTGTTGCAACAGTGGGACAGGGCACTTAGAGGAAGGAAGATCACCCTCATCCTTGACAGTTTTACTTCCCATCCAGTGGTACAAGGACTCTGAAAGATACAGTTGATGTTCCTGCCTCCTAACACCACCTGTATAATACAGTCGTTAGACCAAGGCATAATTTATAGCCTTATACAACAATACGTGAGGGTGATATGGCAGCATGCATGTGCCCTGGATAAGCTGGACAATGAAGGAGCAAGTGCCAGTGAAAGTGACCCTCATGTTGCTCTGATGCCTGCTTCTCAACTTACTGCCACCCAGTGCCTATAAAAAATAAACTTACTGGATGCTGTACGAATGTTGAAGGATGCCTGGGATTCTGTAACAGACAGTGCTGTTTTCACAAAGCCGGGTTTGTGATGCCAGAAAGGAAAAAAATATCACCAATAATGACATAAAATAATATATGGGTGTGTGCATATGTGTCTAAAAAAGCAGAACTTTACACACATACACTCAGTGTGCAGTGCTTTTATAAACCCCTCAGAGTTTATGTTGCATCCCACACCTCAGGTGTGTGTAAAATTCTGAGTACACACACACACACACATATATGATTCTATATTTTAATAATGCATTATCAGGTTATGCATGTTTTAACAATTTTGTCCATATATGTGTTTTTGCAATTATAATAAACAATTGTGCTCTATTTTTTTCTTTTCAAGTCAAATCTGGGTAGAAAGAGTACCATATTTTCAGAATCTTAATGCATGCTCAAAACCCATTCTGTTGGATGAATGAGTGCTTGTTCACAGCTGTACTGCCAGCTGATAATCAAAAACTACACATTTTAAGCTTGGCCAGATGATGCCAGGCCAGTAGGTATGAAGTCACATTTGCATCTTGTAGGCCTGAGTTCACACCTGAAATTGTAAAAAGAAAAGGCTGCAAGAGAGGGAATGGAAAAAGACAGAAGCTGGTGCTGTGGCAGTCCCAGAAATCTGTACTGACATGAACACAGCCATGGTTTAGAAATCCTGATATGGGGCCCCAATACCTGTTGGCACCATAGAGGCAGCCTTGAGATGTGTAGTTTTTGATGATCAGCTGGCATTATAGCCTAGAGGTTAAAGCAATCCTGAAGATGTTTTTTTTTACTAACAGTTTGAAATGTAAAGGTGATAACTCACTAGTTTCAATGCACATACAAACAAGTTACTATAGATGTAGAAAGTGTTGTAATACCACCTTAAAACACACTTAATAAAGCAGTCAATTTCCTATTTAACCTGTTGGATTAAATACAGTCAAAGGAGGATCTAGACCCTTGATAACATCATTTCCTGTCAAGAGCCCAAAATATATGGCTGCCACCAGCCCTTAATTACAGGGTGATTTATATATGAATAACTCTGAACTGCAAACATTCACAAATAAACACAATGGCTCAATCAAATTAGCTTTTTATGGGCTTTCAGACATTAACAAATCCTATTGATGACAATTCTCCTTTAAGGGCCAGTGGGGCCACCATGGAGTTCAGACAGGATGCCCATGATTTTGTCAACATCACACTGCAGTTTAGAAATCTCCACCCCTCGGGCATCACTAAATTCCTGTCTGAAATCATTTAACTCCTGTCGGAAATGCTGGACTTCAGACAGGACAGCTGATAAGTCCACATGTGTCATTGGCACTGCTGGCTGGGTGGGGGCTACCTGTGCTGCTGGCTTTGGAGAGGGGGGCCCTGGAGGGGTCTTGATGTTACTGACTGCTGCTGTTTCTGGTACAATGAGCATGGTGAGGGCATTTAACTGATCCAGCCACACCTCCCTCCTGCTCAATCCCTTCAGTGCTTATACCCACACTGCTCCCCGCAGCTGCACTTGATAATGCCACCACCTCCTACAATTTGAGGTCCCATTCAGTGGGTGGTGGTGGATCATATGGCTACACTGGTCATTTACCCTGAAGTGGGATCCACACTTTCCTCAATGCACTTCCTGCCCACATAGATTGCAGGTGACCACTGAGTCACCAACTGATATTAAGTAGAAAAAATCCCAGTCAGGAGAACTTCAGGGATGATGGGGCCATGGAGAAAGCCACAGAGAATGGCCCAGACACTGACTCCTCCAGCTGCTCAGAAAGGAGCACAGTATCCTGCTGCCTGGGTAGAAGAACAGTATCCTCCTGGTGCTGGGGAGGGGGCACTGTCTCCAACTGCTACTGCTGTGGTGGAGGGGCCATGATCTCCTCCTGCTGCTGATGAGGGGGCACAGTTTGCTGCTGGGTGCTGGTGCTGAAGCCAAAAGCCTTCTGCTGTGGCATTTCATTTGTGATGGTTAGCTGAAACACACATATAGGTGTCCAACTGTCTTCACCCTTCTCCATTATGTTCACAATCCACAAACACCACCAATTCAAACAAAACAAACAAAAAAAGAAACAGAGATAGAGACTCAGACTGAGACGGGGGGGCATCACACACACAATCACACACACACACACACACACACACACACACCAGGTACTAAAATCTGAATTATGATAATGACAAACAAGAAAAAGTTAAAAATAAATAGCACAAATTAAGCAATTTAGGTGTAAAAGTGCACTCTGCAGTCACAGGGAGTATAAATGCTGCCTACTTTCTCGAGCTATATAGCACAGGAAAAGAACCACTCACTTCCTGCCTATTTAGACTCAACCATGTGACCACCAGCAGAGCGAAAAGCCCAATTTCACCGGATTTCACCTCAGATCTGCAGGCGAAATTGGCAGCGAAATTTCACCAAAATAATTCACCATAGTTGTACGAAATGTTTCACTAGGTGAAATTGGCAATTTCACCATAATTTCGCCAGTGAAATTAAATTACACTGCATCTCTGTGTATGAACAAATTTGTATTTGTTTTTAGTCATGAAATAACATTCCTATTTTTAGATGGTACTATGTAAATATGATGAGTTTACTGTATTTTGAAAGCTTTATAGACCTCAGATCATACCTGTAAAATAAATTGTATTCCAGAGTATATACCCGATAAACAAACAAACATTAATTGAAAGCCTGGGTGACTGATCCCATTCCCATTTCCAAATCTCCCCAACAGAAACATAAGCAATGATGGTAGAAAAAGGCCTCAAGATCCATTAAGTCTTTACAACCCTACCTATGGTATGTTGTGAGTTCCCTAGTGATCACTCACACCCCCATTCCATGTACCATCCTTCCCCCACCTTTACTATCCCAATATGCCTATACCACCCTTTCTTAAATTCTACTACTGTTTTTGGCACAGTCCCCTTCCCTTGGCACCTTGTTCCCTTTCACCACCCTCTATGAAAATAAATACTTCCAAGCATCCTTCCAGAATTTTTGTACTGCCAGTTTCTTAGAGTTCCTCCTTGTGCCTGTGTATACAATCATGCTGAACAATTTCCTACTGTCTATCCTGTGTATCCTCTGCAGAAACAAATAGAATAGGTCTCTAACATATCACCTCACCGACTCTTTTTTTCTCTCTCTCTTTCTCTGTCTCCTGGCCACCATGTGTACATCATCAGGTCCAAAAAGCCTTTTCTCATTAGGTTTCCCATGCTGACTTTGATTCATCTTGGTGGTCCTCTGTACATCCTCTACCCTTTTCTTCCTCAAGTGCGGACTACAGAATTGCATGCAGTATTGCAAGTTTTGCCACTCCAGGGATCTCTATAGTGGCAGGATCACCTCCCATCTTCTGCTGCTGATGTACTTGACTATAAAAACCAGCATCCTGTTTGCCCTACCCACTTCTGGATAACTCTACACTGTTTGTTTCAGGTTGTCTGTAACTATCAGCTGAGAGTCTCTCACCTCAGTTGTCTCTTCTAACATCACATCCTCATCCTGTACTCCATTCTCAGAGCCCTGGCCCCAGTGTGCATGACCTTGCACTTTTTTGTATTAAGTTTTAGCTAACAGACCCTGGACAATTTCTCAAGCTTCCACAGATATTTCCTCAGTACTCTTACACACTTATCAAAATCACACATGCCCACACAATGCAAAGCATCATGGGCTGCATATGCAAATCACCACAGAATGTTATGCTGGTCCAACTTTAAGCAGAATTGCATGGTGCCAAAAGGCCTCTCACACAGTTTGCAAAGGGTGCTAACAGAAGACATAGACATGTGTTTCGTCCTACCAGGACTCATCAGTATGCCTCATCTGTTTGACACCCCAGTGGAATGGACCAGCTACCCTAAGACAGTGTGTCTTGGATTTGTTGTGGTGAACCCATTAAAATAAAAAACTATTTAAAAGACAAAGAACCTCTGTGTGCAAACACTGAGGCAAGGGTTACCCCAAAGGGCATTTGACTGGGAAGCCAAGTTTCAAGAAAATACAAAATCACACATGCCCACGCAATGCAAAGCATCATGGGCTGCATATGCAAATCACCACAGAATGTTATGCTGGTCCAACTTTAAGCAGAATTGCATGGTGCCAAAAGGCCTCTCTGCAGCAGATTTGCTCATCATTTGCAAAGAGGCAGTTCTTTCCCTGAATCCCATCCCCAGTGACATGAATGAAGATATTAAAAAGGCTGGGCTGGCTGGTTCTGTGGCACCTACCAATGTCGCATAACTCTGGGCATCCTGGTGACCCAGGTTCATGCCCTGACCCCAGGTGTCAGGAGCAGAGGCCATCAGGGAGGGAATTAGGGACATCCCTTAGATGCTTCCCTCCTAGGGAAAGGGCAGTTGCAAACCACTGTTAGAGCAACACCTGGTGGTGGCTTGTGGAGGCACTCTAGGCAGCGTTGGTGACCACACACATGCTCAGAATCCCCACTCCCAGGTTGCCACCATGGCCATACATGGGAGGTGGGTGAAGTCCCATAAAAGCAGAAAAAGCTGGACTGATGCAGGATGCCACTTGCCATGTACTATTGGACCCACACAACCTAACCTGACATGATCCCCACAGAAACTGAATAAAGTACTTCCTCTGTGGTAATCCCCTCCCAGCCTCAGGGGCCCCACCTTGGGGGAGGCAGGCCAGTTAGAAACACCATGGTGGAAGTAAGTCCTGGGATGACAGGCCAGGGTGCATGACAAGGCCTATGGGGGCCAATTCAGGTGGGGAACAAAACAAAATAAGCTTGACCTAGGGGACTCCACAATGACCCTCTGCATTCTTCCACTCAGCCAAGTTCTGACCCACCAAGTGTCTATTTTTATCACCCCCTTGTCTCTCAATTTTTTCATAGCAATTTATGTAGGACTGAATCAAAAGCTCTTCTAAAGTCCAGGTACAACATATCCTCTGCCTAGCCTTCATCATCCAACTTTGTGATCCAGTTTAAGGTGTCTATCAGATTCATCTGGCAGGACCTTCTCCATGTGAACCCATGCTGCCTTTCTTCATGGAATTAATTTGCCTCCAGGAAAATAAAAGTTCCACTAACATTTCCTGTATCATGGCCTACAAGGAATGGACATCTGGCACTCTGGTAATTAGTTCCATGGCTTATCCCTTTTCCCACTCCTATGTAGGGCTACAACATTTGCTGTTTTCCAGTCTGGCAGCAGTAACCCTGATTCCAGAAAGCTGTTGAAGAGATCTGCCAAAGGTGCATCCTGTTCTTGCCACATTTCTTTTAGCATCCTAAGGTGCATCCCATCCAGAACCATTGATTTATCCACTTTTAGAGCTTTAAGTTCCTTCAGCGCCCTGTTTCAGTTATTGGCTCTGTGTTGAACCCCCTTCCTGACCTTTGCCAACATTTTGGTAGTGGATCATTATCCTCTAATGCTGAGCAGAAATACTCATTGAGTATGTACACCTTTTGCCTTCTCTTCCTTTTCTGAGCCACCTCCCTTCAATCTGACTGTCCCCACCTTAGATTTGCATTTTTTTTTGCAGTGTAGCAGAAATACATCTTGTCCTCTACTTTACTTCCTCCATTAACATCAGCTATGTGTCTAACTCTGTCTGACCCACTTTCTTATTGGCCTCCCCTCATTTTTTTCAGGTTAGGTGTTGTCACCTGTCTGTCTGGCATTATAGTTTTTGAAGGCCCATCTCTTCTCTCTCAATGCCTCTGCTACCTCCTTTATGTGCCACATTGGTCTTCTTGTCCTATTTTTATCTTCTGTCTTAACATAGAAATTTGTAGCTTCAATAACCTTGGTTTTATTAGACCCCATTTGCTATCCAACCCACTGCTTCCCTCACCCCACTAACTTTTCCCTGTATTTGTAAATGGGCACTCCTGAAGTCCAATACTTATGTTAGTGACCACTTGCTTTCAACCTCCAGTCTTATTTCAAACAACACTGTCTGTCTCAGTACTTCACAGAGGATTAATGAAGATGATTGAGAACCTGTGTGCAGCAAGTGACATAGTAAGATGGGTAGGAAGTTATTTGAAGGAGAGGCAGCAGAGGGTTGTAATTAATGGTGTCAAATCAGAAAAAAGGAGGTCATGATGAATGGAGTGTCAGAGATCTATACTAGATCCTGTCCTGTACAATATGTTCATCAGTAACATTGGAGAAGGAATCTGAGGTATGTTGTGTGTCTCTTTGTATATTTGTTCTATAGCAGGGTACATAGCAATAAGGGAAATTTGGGAGATGCAGAGTGATCTGCAAAGACTAGAAAGGTGGTTTAAGGTTTGGCAGTTAAAATTTAATGCCAAAAAGTATAAGGTGATGCATTTAGAGAACAAGAACCCCAGGACAGGGTATTTGATGGGAGGGGTAAATCTGATCACTATGGCTTTGGAAAGGGTTCTAGGAGTCATTATTGGGAACTTCCTTAAACAATTATGCCAGTGCAAAATGACCTATAGTAAGGTAAATAGAATGCTGGGATGTATCAGAAGGGGTACTGACAATAGAAGAAAATAGGTAATGCTACTTGTTTATATGTTGTTGGTGTGGCTGTACTTGGAGTACTGTGATCAGTTCTGGAGTCCTCACCTAAGAAAAGGAAAGGACAGGTTAGAGACAGTACAACAAACGGTGACTAGAATGATTCAGGGTCAGCAGGGCAGATCATATAAGGACTGGCTCAAGGCACTGAAGATCTACTCACTAGAAACCAGATTAAAGAGGGGTGATATGATACAGACCTTCACATTCCTGAATGGAACAAGCAGTGTGAATTGCAAGGAAGTATTTAGCATAAGTAATAGTTCAAGAACATGGAGGCATGACTGGAAACTGACAGGAGAGAGGTTCTAGAGGGCTATGTGAAAGTTTTGTTTTACAGAAAGTTTGGTAGAACCATGGAACAGTCTGCCAACTGATGTGGTGGGTGCCAAAACCAAAAATGGTTTCAACCATGGCTGTTCAGAATGAATTGGTATACTGATTACCCAGGGCAGTAGCAGTAGTAGAGAGGGGTACAGTTGGTTGGATAATGACTGCTAGCACCCTATATGAACAGTGGGTCCTGGGGCTTGATAGAGAACTATGGGCAGATTGGATGAGCCATTGGACTTTTTTCTGCTGTCATTGTCTGTGCTTGTATTTTTCTGTTCATTACCAGGGATTGATAGCTCCCAGTCATGGTACTTTTGTCCCATATCTTCATCACCGCCACCAAGTCCACCTGGGTTTATGATGTTATTGCCTGCAGGTCTTTGATTTCACTCTGTAGGTTTCTTAAGATTGTTCTGTAGTGCTCTTGCATCTTCGATATAAAAGAACTGAGCTATGTCATTGTGCCACTGGTTTTGCCTAAAGTGAAGTACATTTGAGTATATGTGCTTGAAATACTTCTAATTACTTTTAAAACTTTTTCACAAATTACAATGTGTGATTACTAGCTTGATATTATCTAAGTGCCACAGTACTGTTATGTCCAGTGTAGTGATATTAGCTCTAGTGCTAATTGCAGCATATAACATTAAGATCCAACAACTAATGTACATGTAAATGAATACTGTCTCGATTGCAGGATGAATAAAGCAATGTCTGTTACAGTGCTAGACTGTGCCCTGTTTACAAAAATATAAATCCACACCAGTTTCCTAGCTGGCAACAAATTATTTTAAAATAATAAAGCTTCAATGCAAAAGCATTGGTGCTAAGGTTATGCATAAAGGTTACATGCAGTTTGGCCATGCTTTTGAAAAACATAGTATTATAGTACACACATTACCCTAATCCAGTGCATTATAGACATTTTATGTAAATTGCTATGTAGGAATTTAGACCAGCTAAGTTGTAAGTAGACTGTTAGGTCCCAAAAGACTTCCATCAACAGTCTACAAATGCTGAAATGGCAAACCACACATGTATGTAGCCCTGCTTGGGGTTCTTCAGTTTTATGATGCTGTCATCTAAGCCCACCAAAGGAGATCAAGCTAGAGAATTACAATAACTTTTTGAGTCATACAGAATATCAAGGGACATATTATTTTGGTATAGCAAACCACAATGCTGTAACATTTTGACTAAAGAAAGTTAGGTATACAACCTACTGTCAGTGAAGTCAAACTTCAGAAAAACAGTGAGTCACACACTTGCTGCTGCGTATCATAACACTCATCATTTTGTGCTGATGTGCACTTTTTCAACAGTGGTCAGTGCACTCTAGTGATGGCTCTTTTAGAGTGCAAATTTTAAAATGACAATGCACTTTTTGTGACCAGGGTCACAATGAAGTTAAACTGAGTGCAGACAGACAACAATCATGGAACAGTCTTCCCATTAATGGTCTCACCATTGAGATTTAAAACAATTGCAATTCCATCACCGTTATGGGCAGACTGAAGGCTAACTATATTGGATGTAGCAATTGTAACTCCAATCATTGACCCATTTTATGCTCTCTGTATCTCTGGGAGGCCTTATCCCCTCTACTTTAATAAGTCTTGTGCAGTCCTGTATAGAGATGGGCAAAGCTGATAAAATTCACTCCATGAATTAATTTGTGATGTCGGTGAAATTTGCAAAGTGCCAACTTCACAAAGTTTTTGCAAGATGAAGTTGCCCTTTTTCTAGGTAAAATGATTTAAATTTGCCCAATTCCACCTAACTTTGCCTAACTTTGCTGCCTTTACAGGTGAAGTTAAGTGAAGCTGTGAAGTGGGAATTTCATGAAGTAATTCACAAAGGTGAATTTTGCAACTTTACTGTAACTTCATCAGCAAAGTAAAACTTTACAACATCTCTAGTCCTGAATGCCCATTTTTGGCATGTGTACCAATTACAAGTTGAAATGCCTATGTCTCTTTTTTGATAGCAGTTGAACACCAACCTGTTTTCTTCTCTTAAGGTTCTTTGTTTCCATTTGACTAGGCATTTGAGATCTACATTGCATTCTGTGGTTCAATTTGCACTGTTTACAGTCATTATCAATGTACTGCAATTGTCTACATTTACTTTATCTCTGGTTTTATTTTAATTAATTCTGGGTTCCCCTGAAAAACAGACCTATTCTCAGTGGTCCTACCTGATTAACAAAATCCAATAAATAAAGAAATACATGAATAAATAATATTAAACTATGTAAAGTGATCATGTGGATTTTAAAACATGAAAACACCGTAGAACCGATTCATCTTTATTTCGTCAACTGCAGCAGTTATTAATACAAAATTTCAAAACCCCTAAGAAAACTAAATGGTTGTTGTGGCTCATTTCTATATGAAGAAGAAAGACAGGGGGACAAAACAGAGTCAAATTAATCATTACATCATTGCAAATTCTGCCCCAAAAAGATTCAGACTAAATCATTATAGAGAATTCTGCCCAAAAAGGGCTCAAACTAAAACTGTAATTTAGTTCCATTCTGCATAATACCATCAACTGATAGCTCTAGAAAGACTTCCTTGCAGGAGCTTCCTTGCCACATCTCTACCCCAGGGCCAAACCTTACTCATTTAATCCCAACAAAGAGAAAGAAATATTTACTGCCATATTGCATTATTTGGCTAGCCAGAGCATTGTCCTGGTCTCCTCTGGAAATACTTCCTCTATGTAGATCCTTATTGAGGCTATACCTGGAGTACGATGCCCAGTTCTGGAGTCCTCACTTCAGGAAGAATGGAGCTAGGCTAGAGATGGTGCAGCACAGGGTAACAAAATGATTCAGGGCCAACAGGGCTGGTCCTATGAAGAGTGCCTCAAGACACTGAACGTGTACTCACTGGAGACCAGAAGGGAGAAGGGAAATATGACAGAGACTTTTAAGTTCCTAAAAATAATTAATAAAATTAACTGTGGGGAAATTTTTAGCTTGAATACTAGTTCATGGTCATGTGGACACAAGGGCAAACTAACAGGAGGGAGGCTCAGAAGAGACAAGAGGAAGTATTATTTTACAGAAAGGGTGGGGGAGCCATGGAATAGTCTTTCTGCTGAAATGGTGTATGCTAAAACTGTCGGTGAAGCTAAGAGATGGTTTACTTATTGAAACCAAAAATTGAATTGGCCCCCTCCGAATAGAAGACAAATGTTACCAACACCTCCTCACTCCTCCATCACATCATAACAGTATAATCAATGAAATGTCCATATAGATTGATGAAATTAAAGTATGGGTTACTTTCTGGGTTCATTACTATCTCCTCTTCCCTTCTGCCCATATTCCGAAATGTGCTTTATTCAACCATGCTGATACAAATGAGCCCATTCCTTAATCAAGGTCCTAAGGGGTCATTATCAGCTCGTGTGGCCATATTAATCTCATTAACAAGAGATTGCTCCTTGAATCACAGGATAGCCTGTGCTAGATCCCAGTGTTAACAGATGGTTATTGGGGCTGCAGTATATCACAGTACTAAGCAGCACTGTATCACATTTATTTTTGTGCTGTGGTGAAAGTGTAGTTCATGTCTGTGAATCATATGATTGTCAGTACAAGTTGTATGACCAGAGTTTGTGGTACTATATTCCAATGACATGCACATCAGAAGAAACAAAATAATTTTTCCAAACCCTAGTCACACAGCCTTTCGGGATGAAATAAATAATATCCCATAGCAACTTGTGTCTGTACTTTTCCATGCCTTCTGACCCTGATAAGTCATGTCTGGGCTGGTACAAAGTATCCTCCATACTGAGTGCTATGTTAAAACATGACTGTCCATTGTGGCAATGTGCACAACACAAATTAGCCATTAGTGCTTTTGCAATGCTTTAAATGTAGTATACTGCAGCACAGTGTATGCATATCACACCACTCATTTTGCATACTTGCCATCCCTAACTGTGTTGTGTCACTGTGCAACTGAATTTGCATGGTACAAGCTGAAGCTTTCAATACAGGAACCCCATGCCAAGTCCAGACTTAAAGCACAAACCTCAGGTTCAGCATCAGAAGGTTATTTAGCATGGTGCTTAATCTTTGACTATGTGGCCCTAGAGTATGTCCCTTAAAATGGTTTCAAGGATTTTGTCCACCACTGAAATATATTTGACAGATCTGTAGTTCCTGGTCACATATTTCAACCCTTTGTTAAATAACACTGATATATTTGAAATTTCCTATGCTTCTGTTATTTCCCCTGTATGTAGTGAACTATAAAAGATATCCACTATCGTTTCACTGAATATGATTGGTATTTCCATCAAAACTTGATGATATAAGTTGTCCAGCCTGATGTCTTGTCCACACTCAGAGCACTGAATTGCTTTCTAAGCTTCTGTCAAGGGTGTTCTTCAGCCAAAATAACACAACTCCCTAGTTTAGCCCCCCCCACCCCCCAATCCATACACATAGACATCCTCAGTAAAAACTGAAACAAAGTAATCCTTTACTAACTCTAATATTTCTTGGCCCCCACTTTAATTTCTCATTTTCATTTCTTAATAGCATTTATAAGTGATTTCCATAACCTTTTATCTACTGTAGATGTATTTTAAACAGCCATCATACTGTAAGTAGGATTTGCTTACTTTTGTAAGTCTCCCATTCCTACTCTGTTTTTGATTCTTTGTATTTTCTGAATTCCTTTAGCTTGCCCTAGAAACAATTAATGTCCATTAAAACTCTGGGAAATCTCAAATGAAGGGCTATCTACTTATGAAGTTGCCTAAGATAGCCAATTGAGACAGCCTATTGTTTTTCAATGGTCAATACATAGCCATTTAGAAGAAGGGTGAACACCTGTGTGGGAGCATTGGTGCTAAGTGAAGAGTTTGTATCAGGATAAAGAATCCGTTGAGTTCAGTATGAGTAAAATAATTCTATTACCAGGACAGAGCTGTTTCTAGCTGTGGAGCTGCCTTGACAGGGTTAAAGGCTTTACTGTTTTTTATTCTGAATCCTTGGAGCCAAAGACATTATAAATTACTTTACATTACTTTTTAATCTAAGAGTAAAATTTAGAGCAAGGCAAGCTTGTTAAAATATGGAAGCAGAGCAACAATGTCTGTTCCTCAAATGTTGTCATAGTTAACGTCCCTTAAGCTATAGAAAAATCACAGGGCTCTTTTTAGAAGAAGAAAAAAATCTTTGGCCTCCTTATAGAGAAATAATACTATACTGTACTTTGCATAGGACACCAGGAATTGAGTGAAATGCAGTTGAATAAATGGGTAACTTTATTCACCTTGCATTATTTGATTCAGTCACCACATTTATTTACATAAAACTTTAAAAAAAAAACAAGCTTTAAAATTGTTTTATTACTTCTGGAACAACTTTGGAAAAAGAAAATAAGTTCAAAAAATTTAGATAATATTTCATAGGTTTTCTAGATTTTTGTAATATTTTTCGTAAATGATGGGGTTATTTACATGGAAACAGGACCATTGTATCCTATAGGATCTACTGCCACTGATTAATCCATTACTGAAGGCACAGTGCTTTGTTCCTTATAACTTTCATAATCATTATCATCATGACAAGGAGGTTTACCTGTTTTCAAGGCAGACCCATTTGTTCAAGGCTCTCTGACCAAAAGGTGCTCAGTGGTTTGAATAGGAGAGAGAGGGAGGGGTGGGGTTTGTAGAGCAAACAGGAGGGCTAAACAAGAATAATAGAGCAAGATTACATTACAAGAAAGGGATGGAGCCTGATAACAGGGCAAGAAAGGGGATTGGTTAAAGAAAAGAGAGAGAGAGGAAGGGAATAGGGACTTAAAAGGGGCTGCCACAAGCAGGGTCCCTCACAATTTTGCTTGCTAGTATTTTTCCCACCACCCAACCCAATGGTTAATGATGGAAAAGAAAATGGCAGGATGGGCAGGGAGAAATAATGCAGGAACTGAATGCTAAAAGTGAATAGCAGATCTGTCAAAAAAAGGACAAAGGGACAGGACCCCCTACGACATGCTGAAGGTAGATGGCAAGAGTTTAGAGGTGTTGAAGAAAAAGAAAAGGGGCAAGGATGGGGGCAGGTGGTTCTGCGTGTACACCCAGAGGGCCACAGAGAAAAATAAAACAGAAGAAGGGTACGGTGTACACACGTACCCAAGAAGAAAGGAGAAAAGAAAGATCATGACACCAGATGTACATCTGGGGGGAAAAGATGAATGTTTTAATGTTTGATGCAATAAAATGAAGCAATATAAATATGTTTGAAGATTTGGAATATGATGTGAATAAATCAAGAACTTTAGCATGTAAATGCAGGAATATTTTGAATAAAATTAATGCCAATGGAGCACCCACACAACACGGTTTGGTGTGTGTGTTTTATTGGGAAGGGAATCTGGGAACAATAACATCATAATCTTTTCCATAGCAACAAACTGTGATGTCACAAATAAGAGGATTATGAGTTCAGCAAATGATTATACAGCAGAAGCAGATGGAATTCAAGGGGAAAGGATCTTGTTTCCATGAAATTAAGCCTATTAATAAATAACTAAACAAAGCTAAGTTCAGACTTTATTTAAGATATGAGCTTAATTGTGTCTAAATATTATGTTTGTGGTTGAAAGCTTTTGAAAAAGTGACACATTCACTTTATGTTATTGATAAAGAATGTTGCCAGGTATACAAATGCTGTAGAATAATGTATACCTGAGTCTCAGTTGCCAGAAGGCATACACTCCTATACATGTAACAACATTGAAGGTTTTATAGTCCATGAAATAACTGGATTGGAACAAGTACATCTTTGATTTTGAGCCTGACTTTACCTTTGTGAATATCACAAATGTTCACATGCCAGCTGCAGAACAGTATAGATTATTGACTTCCTAAGTTACACTGCAGTCAGTATTAAATAAAGAATAGTTATTTTTAATTCAAAATTTATTTTGCCAGGAGAAATGTTTTGGAGACAAAATGTGACCATGTTAACACAGTTACAAAGCAGAAAATGTAATCGACAAACCTACATACATCAGTGTCAGTTGTTAACTGTAACTAATCAAGAAATGTGCAGCATGAATTCAGATCAAGAAAAGATTGTGCCTTTTTAAAAAAAACATTTGTAGAGATTCTGGCTGGCCTGCCAATGCAGCAGTAGTGCAACTGCTCACAGCAGTGGTGACCCAGGTTTGGAAATGAGCATGGGTCATCAGATGGCTGACCAGGGGAGGTAATCAAAGTGCCCCAGATAATTTTGTCCTCTTTGGGCAGGTGCAACAGTCAGTTCCCACTGTGCTACAGCCACCTTGGTGACCACAGGTGGCCGTGCAAGTGGCGTCACAAACTGGAGGCAGACACCAAGGGGCTGTGCATGCAAATGCATGTGCACACGTGCATATACACAGGGAGCCCTTCCCAGTGTCTATACAGAGAGAAAACTGAAAAACTGAAAAAGGGAGCACCAGCTGTAGCAGGAGGATATACACCCATCACCGCAGGCACCTTGCTGACGACCTTGGTGCTGTCCCTCAAGTGCCTACTCAGTCTCTGTTGGGAGGTAGAGGGGGCCTCCTGATGATCCTCTCCTGGGGGGGGTGTAAGCCAGGGATGTAACAGGGAGAGGTAAGACCAAGAGAAGGCAGGTGATGCAGCTGGATGAGTGGAGTAGGACTGAAGAGGACCAAGCAAGCAGCAGAAAGCATACTAAATTAAACTACAGTTTCAGTGTTTCATAACTCTCCTGGGAGAGTATTTCAGCTGGTTGAAGCTCTATGATAATACATTGACTGGTGTTTGTGTTATTAGCATATTATACACACCCAATGTGTGTGATGCTACATATACACCACAGGCAGAACTCTAAAGATTTATTAAAACATCACATGAAGAGTGTGTATAAAATCTGAGTTCAATGTACCAAGCCCCATGTTGTATCATAAATAATTATTGCACATGAGATTGTAATGTATGGAAGAAAATGTCTCCATATTACAAAGATATCGAAGTTTTGTTTACCATTTTCCACACAGGATTTTCTTAGGATTTTTGCCTGTCAGGGCGGTTCTGTTCATTTTTTTGCAGTTATTGTAAGTGGGTCTCACAAGACAATAGTACAAGAGGAAAAGGAAGGGAGGGAGCAAATTCTGTCCATACAGTTCCTCTCCCCAGTTGGTCTGAGGTGAGGGAGGGTGGGAAAACAACCTGATGTCCAGTTTGGTGGGTCCCAGGAAATCTCACTGGGCTTGTCTGCAGGTGCAGCACCAATAGATGGGAATGGGCACCTGCTTCCTGGCCATATAACCCCCCTACTCACTGAGGTTTGGATTGCAAATCAGGGATGTGCTTTGATCCCTCAGTCCACAAATGGCATGACCCTTCATGGGAATGGTTCTGGAGGTCTGAGGTTGTCTTGGTGAGACTTCATAATTGTGCACAGCACTCAGATATGTATTGTGGATGGTTATTCAATGAATGTGTGACTATGGCCATTTCCTTCATGACGTGTGGTGTGTGTTTGTCCAGGAAAAGGGGGTGTACAGGCCTATCAAGACAATTGCTGGACCCAAGATTTTAATGTATGATCACTGAAGAGGAGAAATAATAAGAGTAAAACATCACTTGAAGATGATATAGAATATATATATATATATATATATATATATATATATATATATTCCTGCCAGTATAATTCATCTAAAATAAATAATTTCCATAGTTCAAAAAAATGTGTTTTGTTCACATTCATGTAATATAGTGTTTTGCAAAACACATTAGCAGACTTGAAAGACAAACTTGAATGAGAATGAAGTTGAAAATAGTGATATGTTTATGCTGCTAGAGAATGACATTGCAAACAGTGTTAAGTTTATATACTGTAGATATGTGCATGTGTATTTAATTGCCATGTATGTCATGAAACAGCCATTACAAAGTAACCAAAATGAGATAAGATAATCATTACCGAGCAATATAAAGCCAAAGTTAAATGACATTATATCATTCATTACAATCAATGGTTGCTATGCACTAATATGTGGGAAGTATGTGCCAGACGCTCGTATCCCTCTGCATAGGTCCACACCTGCAGACAGTTACACACCTAGGGGTATGCATAACTGATGCACACCTGTACATGGCCCCACCCACCCCAGCGGACCCAGACAGGTGTCCAATCAGATGCCCGTCCTGGGCCAAGAGTTTATTACTTGTACTGACAGGCGCGGGTCCGGGTGCATGAAAAGCCATTGCATGCAACCAGACCAACACGACCATGGCCCATCATTTTTAGGACCCTCCGCACTGAGCCTCTGTGGCAGGACCTCTCCCCAACAGCATACACACCACAGGCCTGCATGCCATTGTCCCCTGCCACACAGCGCATCCCCGACCTCAGGCAGGCATAGTACCCCCCAACACACACACATGTCCATCTGTGTCCCATTCAGGCTATACTCCACACACACACCCACAATAGAGCCCTGAACCCTCGCTGTGATAATGCATGCAACCCCCCCATACAGCTGTTCCCCGTCCCCATATAGCAAGTGGCCCCACACATATCCCAGCCCTTGGCTGCAATGGCCACCCCAGCCAGTCATTGGTGGTAGTGGCCCCAACCTACCAAGGCACCAGGACTGCCAACACCCCCCATACCATGGATATCAGTCTCCTCATGAGGGACAGCCAGCGGCATGTCCCACCACACAACTCCTCAGATGCCAGCTGTCCAAGGGCAGCTGGGAGCACACCACTATATATAGGCAGCACACTCCCAGCCACCCTTTATTAGCCGAGGAGGTTTGTGGAGGAACTTTCCACCGGCCATCCCTTGCAAGGTAACTTATGTCTTCTACGGTAGGGGTTGGGGGGACTGCCTGCCCACCTGGACTGGGACTGTCACTCTGCTGTGGTGGGGGGTTAGGATATGCATACTGTGACCAGGGCAAGGGCAGTAATGTTCTTGTGTGTGGGAGCTGGCACCTGGGTATGGGACAGAGCAGGAGCACAGCTATGTGTGTGTGGGGGGGAGTAGTCAGCCATTCAGACTGGTGGGGGTGTGGATGTCTGGGGGAGTACTGCTTTCAGGACAGGGGGTGGCACTGTCATTGTGGGGTACAGCTGCCAGGACTGGTGGGGCCACCCATGTACCACAAATGTTGGTGGAACCACCGTGTATGTTTGTGGGAGGGACATTTCTACGAGGCCGGGTGGGTGTCCATGTGTTGTTGGCTCTGTGTGTAGGGCAGTTACAGTGGGGTCCCCAATGCCATACCTTGCGCCCTCCTCTGCCCCACTCTATGCTGCACTACACGGCTTTGTGCATGCCACATAGTTGGAGGCATGCCCCCCGTCCCCACCCAGTGTGGAGCTCTCTGCATGGCCATGGAATCGGGCATGTAACTTGGTTTGTGAATGCTGCATGGCCACCGCTCCATGGAATTCATGCATAATGATGCCAACGTGCCCGGTTTACGTGGTGCATTGGCATCATGCATAGGGCCCATTATGTTTTTTAACAATTTCTAAAAATAAACATGCATTTGTACAGAGTAAATCTTAGAATTTATACAGATTTAGAAATCATATCCAAATTAGAAGCATATTTAATAGTAAGCTTTATTTACTTATGATGTGTTCTCATTCCTATAACTGAGTTTTTTAAAATAAGCACATCTAAGAGTAAATAGTGGATCTTGCCCAGATATATGTTGTTTTCTGGGAAATTATACAGGCTTTGAAAAAAAAAGGTTTTCTAGCCATTTCTCTTTTATTGATAACAGTCTTCATCCACAAAGTGTTGTTTCATAGGTATAAGAATTACCTGAATATCTTGCCCTTAACGTGCTAAAATCAAAACTTTGGAACCTAAGTTTTGCATAGGACTTTCATAATTGATAATCAGTAGGTTGAAACAAATGCAGGTTTAATTCATGAACCTTTTCAATTTTTGCTTACCATAAGCTAAATCTGGCTTTCCCTAATTAATATTATTTTGCTTTTTAATACCAATTAACCTTGTTTTAACTAAAGACGTATACACTATATTTACACCAATATTTAATGCTGACAAGTGATGTAAAAAGCCTAGATTTGATTTACACAAAATTTCTTGTAAATGTGCAAGGCAACCAATATTAATACATAAATTCTGTAATTTATTTTAGCTGATGATAAACTAGATAAACAAGATAGGAAAGCCATGCAGAAGACCTTTTGATTAGGCACAACCAATACTTAAACATTCTTGTTTGAGCTTGGGTTCTTAAATTTGCTTGCTCAGGCTCTACTTTCATGGGACAAGTCAGAATACCAGATGGCAGTCCTAACATAGTTTTAAGAAATGTTTGCCATCTTTTTATCTAAAAGATCAGATTTTGAAAATATTCAGATTTCTGAGGCATACAGAATGTTTGCTGATTGCTTGACATTAGCTGCTCTTGCAGCAGATAAAACTGAGTTACCTCCCAACACCCACCACTGTGCCCTCTACCAATTCTTGAACCTCACCTCTCTACACAACAGAAGATCGCTTCACTGCACTAGAACCTCGGCTAAGTTCTGGTCACAGTCACTCCCTTCCTACCTGTCATCCTCCCTAACTGCCCTACCCCCACCATCTTACACGCTCCGTAACATCAACGCCAGGCTCCTGCACATCCCACAAAGATCCACCCAGTCCGACCAGGCTGCTTTCAGCTTTAGGTTGTCCAAATTATGGAATTCCCTGGCAGCCGATATTAGACACTCCACAAGTACTCCCCAATTAAATGCCCTTCTCAAAACGCACTTCTCTACTACCTGCTCCTGTAACCCCCCTAGCACCCCCTCACTCCTGAATCTGCCCAGTGATAGCATCAAGTCTGGTTCTCCATTGTCGATCTGTTTCCTTGTATAAATTATAAAAACTGTACCTATGCTACTATACTAAAATCTGCTTACCCTCAGTTTGTTCTATCCACATTATGTATGCTACCCACTGTTTGTTCTAAACACATTATGTATGTTGTTCTGATTGTATCATGTTCCACTGTATGTTTGCTGATTGTATCATGTTTCCACTGTAACCTCTAACCCCAGGGCACATCTGGAATCGAGCTGTACTCTGCTCAGCATGCCTTTCTGGTAAATCTCTTAAATAAATAAATAAATGTTTTAAGACTTAAAGGAAAACGTACATGTAGAATTAAATTAATCAGTATTGTAGTATTGTTACCAATGGACATCTGCTTTATTGTACATAAGCTATTGACCAAACCACCAACACTTTTAGGGCCAGAATTATAACCCATTCAGTTGCCCCTCTCTTTATAGTTGCAGGCATCCATTTTCTAAATCACAGGCACAGGAAATGACATCACATTGGGGAAAACACATATAGCCAATAAATAATTTAACCAGGAGAGGCACACTAAGCCAAATCTTGATTCCAGGTGCATCCTGAGAGCACAAGAAAGTTAAGTGACTTGCTCAGGGTCACACAGTTATGCAAGTGGGGACTGTAGGATTCAAACCCAGGTCACCAGATTTTCAGCTCAGTGCCATAAACTACTGCACTATACTGCTTCCTGCAAGATAAGGGGAAAAGAAGAGTTAGGCCTCTTGATAAGCTGTCACAGCCAGCCACTTAATTTAGTGATTGCACCTGGGAGCATCAGGGAAGTGAAAATATTTTATCTCAAATAGAAGGGAGCTACTGGAGGTTTCCTGCTGGAAAGACAGAGTGAAACAGTTGGAATCATGACACGAAAAAAATCTGCTGTGTTTTTTTTCTTTTACTTCAGTGAAAGGAAACCTATTTCTGGATGGTGTTCAAATGAAGATTTTTTTTATTGTGCAATCTTCAGAAAGAGTAGAGCTGGAACAAGGGAAACAGTGAGTGTGTGTGTGTGTGTGTGTGTGTGTGTGTGTGTGTGTGTGTGTGTGTGTGAGGGGGCACTGTAGTAATAACAGACCATGATTGCTTCTCTTGTGACATTGCATGCATTGAAGGGGCACTTTGAATGCTTATGGGCAAAAGTGTGTCCACCCCCTCTCCACACACACCTAGAGGTTCTGGCACCTATGTTCAGAAGGGTCCTCTACTAACAGCCATCTATCCTATCATACACCAACACAAAACAATTATTTTTTACAACTTATTTACCCAGGATAGTCCAGTTGAGATGTGCCACCTCATTTCAAGTGGGGTCCTGCTGCTATTCTTTTCCATTGTTAGGTGGACAGGAGCACTAGGGGTTATGTGACTTACTCAGGGTCACACAGATAGTATTTGACATTACTGAGGTTTGAAACTCTAATCTCTTGGGCTCCAATCTTGTGCTCTAGCCACTAGATCACACTCCTACAAATGACAAAACATGATGCCAGCAAAAACAATTAAAACACAACTACTTCAGTGCTAAGAAATACTGATACAGGAATAAAAATGATTTACAGTGCTACTACAGTAGCAGAACATTCTACAAATCACACAGGCACTAAACATTTTACTAAACTGAAATGTCACAAAACATTGTACAAAGCAATAGAGCCCCAAAGGAGCTTGGAAACTGTTGATATTAGCAGCAAACTTTTGTATAGAAACATAGAAACATAGAATTTGATGGCAGATAAGGACCCGCTTGGCCCACCTAGTCTGCCCATTTTCCTACCTAACAGATAAGTTGCAGATCCTAGTTAACCAACAGCTGACTTCCTCCTACCCCCCACTAGGACTGCCTTGGTTTATAGCAACCCCTTCAAAATTCCAGACAAGTTCACATCCCCATGGACTGGGAAAATATTAATGATCATGGGAGGATCAAGCATGGCCTCAGCATCTTCAAAAACACCTTATTTTCCTGCACCGATTCATCCTCATACATTAGGAGGGTACTGGAGGGAAAGTGTTGGGTGAAATATTTAGGTCCCTGTATTGTAGTCTTTAAGAAGTCAAAAACCAAGGGCAGAACTACTGAAGTTGCTGTAAAATATGCAGATGTGGACCCCATTGCCAACATGCTGCAGAAGTTCATAGTTTACAGTAAGCAAGTCCACCTTTACTGGAGGCACCATTTGACTAGTATTAGCCAGGGGTCTGGTATGACTTCCCGCCTGCCGATCTCCCGACAATGCACCTCCTGACTGCAATTTCCTGTAAACTAATTTCCCGCTTGGTATCATTTCCCGACAAACCTATTCCTGACCAACAGTACTCCACTAGCAGTACCAAAATCACGTGCAGGCTCCACAAAACTACTTAACTCATATTCTAATGCCCCATAATACTGCGGGACATAAGATTCTATTAATGCTGCATTCCCAAGCCCCTCACTTGCTTTGGTCCTCCCCTTCTTCTCCCTGCAGCTCCTGTAACTAGAAGAGATATTGCTGCAGGAAGGAACACAGTGATTACAGCTGTTTTCTGCCTCAGATTCACCTTGCTGAGAAGGTGCTCCTCTGTTACACTTGCTTTCTTGCCTCCATTTTTTTATACCCTGAGTGGCTTTCAAATCATGTCACCTTCTGCGCTCCATGCAGTGTACTCTTTAGCCGGCATCCACCGTTATTAATTAAAAAGAAACACAACAAAACAATTAGTTAATTCAGCATGCCTGCTTGGTCGCTTGTTCCTTCAACCTGACCCCTGCACAACAGACAGTAAAAGAAGTAAATAAAAAGTTGTTAGCTGTCCTGAGCTCCCATTCAGCTTCCACTGTATTTAACGGAAAAACAATCAGTTAAGCATTCAAAACTTAGCTTTTTCTCTTGCTTGTTCTCGCTAACTCCCGCACAGCAAACAATAAAAAAAGCAGTGGAATGTATCCCGTGTGAAAAGGTAAGAAAAATCACACATTTATGTGTTGCCTGCAAGTGATTTATTGTTGCCAAAGCAGTAGCAGATGTTTCAAATCCTATGTTGTAGATTTTGTGTGTTGGTAATTGGTTGCTGCAAGACATAATTTGTCGACAAACAAACCCAGTCAGGAATTTGAAGTCGGGAAGTTAAATGTCGGTAAGTAGCCAGTCGGGCAGTGGTACGGATACCATTAGCCAGCGGGTTACTTGTGTATTCTGCATACTATGAACAGTGACTGATTAGGTTTCCATTATAGTCTCTTTTGTCAGATTCATTAAATACATGCCCTTTAATTAAAGTAACTGGTAGTGTGGGATTAAGGGAGCATCAAAAGTAAGAGTAGTGGGTTGTGGGGTCAGTAAAGTAGAAGAACAAGTCAGGCCTCTTGAAAAATAAGTAAATTCCTCTGCATACTGTAATCACCTTCATTACATAAAGGCACAGGGCCTTCACTTAGAAGCACACTCATATTCATTACTAGTATTCATTACATTCCTGTTTTGTTTTAATAAAACAATCTATTATCTTTGGATGTTCCATTTTCTCTCTTTTTACCTGGTTGTAATTTTATTTTAGTTTTTTTCTTTATTAATGTGCTCCCTAGAGGTTGCCTTTCCCCTCCTGATTTGCCACTGCCTCTTTTTTATAATAATCTAATCAAAAGTTCAAATACATCCAAGTACAATGCATAAATACATACAAGATAATTCCAAATACAAAAGGAATTAGAAGTACAAAAATACTTAGTTCTAGCTTATCTCCCAAGAAAAGTCCAAATATTTGCCACCTCTGAGTTATTGAAGCAGTTCACATTGAAACAGTTTATGAAATGTCTTTCAGAAGCAGTAGCTCCTTTGCAATTCTGTGGTATAAAAATGAACAACCAATTCTCAGTGAAAACACTTGTATTCCTTGGGATGAAAAGTAAAGAAAAAAAAAAAAAAGAATAAGCAGCCCAAGAAACAGCCATAAGTTTGCTGACTAAAAGTACCCCTAAAATATGTAACACTTCAGATATACTGTTGTGGATATATAATATGTTGTACTGTATCTCAATCACTAATTTCAATGCTATTAACCAGTTTTTATGCATAGAAGAGCATCATCAGGTGAGAATAGCATACATCATCACCGCTTTACTTGAATTAAAATTCCATCCATGAATCACACAAGGAAAGTACTCTTGTTCCTTTCTTCCTGGTTTTAATGTTAAAAAGTGGGAAAATCAAGTGACACTGTAAGTGACAATATATTTTTGTTGTTGTTGTTGAGTCTTTTTCCCTATGGTCATGTCCCAAGGAGGCATCTCTCAGGCATTCTGCCTGTTCCTGTCTGCCTGAGATTCCCCTGAACCTGTGCCACCTCTCTCTCTACCCCTCTCACAGTCAGCACCCCCAGCTTAACCTCTCTGGGGTGGGTCCACCCCTACTTGATGGGTGCTCTCACATACATAGACTCTGGCTGAGGGAGTGGGCCTGGGCAGAGGACCTGGAAGGCCAGGCAGGGTGGAAACAGTGGTGGGCATGGGGGTCAGGTGCTGTTGCCTCCCCCCTTGAAGCAGGGTTTTTCCTTGTTCTTGGTGCCCCTCTCCCTGTGTGGTGCACCCATGATGCTCTGGTGCAAGGCAACCCTGCCACCATCATCCATGCTGCATGATGTGCAGCTGATGTGCTGCAGCACCCCGATCTCCAATGGAAGCAGCTGGCATGCAGAGCTATCCTCTACCCACCCCCCTTGGGGAGAAGAGCAACCCTGCAGGTGCTCAATCCTCATCCCATCCCTGCCGACCCACAGTACCCATGCTCGCTCCTGACCTCGGGTAGCTGGCATGGAGCGAGGTGTGGCATCCAGTACCTCAACCCTCAGTGCCACCAGGCCAGGCCAGTAAGTGACGATATTAACTATTCAAATCTGTTAAAAGCCACATACAAAGCACCACAATATAAAAGCAAGAAAGATAAAACATGCTTACTGACAGGTGACAAAAGTTAGCTTGCCCTATAAACCATGGCAATAGAAAGAGTCTATCAAAAAGCCACTATTGCTTAAAATATTTGGTAGCAAGTTGCAACATAAATTACTATAAGTAAAAGCAGATAGCAAAGTTTTGCTGTCTAGTGTTATCAGTACCAAGCCTTCTGTGTGAGTAAAATATTGGTATTGTGAAGAAATGGCTTCTGACATCAACTACCACTCAAGCAGACAAGTGACAAAAAGCCCTTACATTTAAAAGACTGATGTTACAATTATCTTCTAAAACTAATAAAATCTATGAGTTAAAGAGAACACCCAAATCCTTATGAAATATAGAGGCTTGAAGGTCACCAGGAATGATAAATATATTACTAAATCCAAGTACCAGTTTCCAAAGTGCCAAATATAATAGTATAGGTGATTTAAAAAACAGAAATTTGAAGCACCAAAAGTTTTTTTAAAGTACCTGAATCATATCCAGATAAATTATAAATGTATTTTACCAGCATGTCTTTAATAGCTAGCAGGCCCAAAGTTTGCAATAATCACTGGGGCAATTCAGTATAAATTCAAACCAAACTTATAGTTTGGCAACTAAGCTAATTAATCTGGGTGCTGATACCAGGTATTACCAGTAATCTCTTTGTACTCCTCTCACAGATCACTACTGAACCCCAGTGATTGCAGTTTCTCTCAGCTCCTTTTAGATCTTCCAAAATATCCCCATTTAGTGCCACTGGGTCACTGCTACCTTCATAACAGCCACACTTACTCCTCTCTCAATGAGTCGGTAATGCCAGTGGTCTGTGTAAAACACTACACATGCCTCCTCATGCTCTTTGGGTCCACGTACTCTGTTGGGTCTGCAGGACTCTAGTCTTCAGCCTCCAGTCACAGAAACTCCTCTGATGCAACTGTTCAGATGCTCCCAGAAGTCAAAACTCCTACGTGATTCTGGACAGTCCTATATACAACCCATGAACAGAAGGCAGGTTAATTAGAGGAAGTGAGAAAAAAAGGAAGCCTTACCTTCAAGGTAATACCTTGAGATATACACACACACACACACACACAAAAAAAATAATTAATAGGCATATAGCTCAAAAAGGATAGAATACTGTACATAAAGTTGAAAGTGCCTAAAAACATAAAATCAGCAGTACCTTCTTTCAGTTCTCAGACCCTATGTAAGTACATGCTATATTCATTTTCTTATATATGAACACCAGTTGTCTTTCTTTTTATCATTTAAGATTTGTTAATGTCCTAATTGGGTTGCAATGGTGTTGCTAACCTCTATCAAGAAAGATGATACAACAGAAAGGGAGAGTCTTAAACATATGATGCTTGAAGGAATTTTTATATGTGTTAAACATTACTTTATGTTTTAGATTGAACAGGAATATGTATTTGGTAATATTTAATAAAGTTAAGAATCATATTCCTTATCAGAATTGTAAAGCATTGGAATCATAAAGCACAAGAGGATGAGGATTTGGTTTCTGTTTAGTTGATATTAATGATCACGCCTTTTGAAAAATTAAATTTTGCCAAAAGACAGACTGCAGTGCGCTGTTGCTAGATGTTTTGCCAAACACAATTTTGGGGCTGCTAGCCCCACTGTTTACTACACTGAGAATAATAGACAACTTTGGCTCTTCTGGTGTATAATTTAAAATGTTTGCAATTTTTCTACTTTTCTTAGATAAAACTGAATAATTATTAATGCTTTTGAGATTATGATGCCCCAAGATTTATTGCACTTCTGTGGGTTTGATACATGCCCAATGAGGCATTGGATACTGATTTTCCTTGCTGAATGATTAGTTATTCTCTTGTTGTATGGTATTCTAGAGGATAACTTTATATGGGTCATCACTAGGTAGAGCCTATTCATGTCAATATTCTTTTTTTCTGTTACCACAGATACCTTTCATTGGCAAATTGGTATTCAGATTAAGGGCAATGTAAAATGGAACCTCATGTCTGAGAACTGGAGTCAGTCAGTTCACTATGTAAATATCGTATCTCTCAGCGTATCTGCCTGGATTGGTTTTGTTTTCACATAATCATGGCTTCACTGGGCAAACATCTCGGGGGTTACCACCTGAATAAGCTTTTGTTTGTCACTCATTGTAGTTGAGATACTGGTTGCCTTAAGTACTACAGCCTTCAGCACTGTCTCCCAATGTGAACTCATACTGTTCTTTAGTGCAGAGAACAAACTGTACTCCTATGTTAAAAAATAGGACGTTTAGCAGATTTATTAGATTTCTTATAGACAGTGTCTGAGGTGTACAGCAGATATATGTCATCCTCAGTAAGTTTAATTTCTTCAAATGTTTTCATTTTGCCATGATATTTTTTTTTGGTTTTTGTTTCCAAAAGTGTGTTTATATACAGTACCTTAAAAGACACATGGCTGGATTTTCAGTCATGTGTCACAGACTTGTGGCACAATTGCACCACATCCCTGATGTTCATGGAAATACTTTAGACCTCCTAAAACGTGGTCTAAGTATTGTGCACACGTGCAGTAACATATGGCAAAACTGGAGCCCTACAATGACACATTCATCAGTATTTGACCCATGCATTATTATGTTACCTTAAACCACTCAGAACTACAATAAATGTGGCACAGTGATTAAAAATAGCATTTAAACATTGGGCTGTATTTATGATGTTGCAGGGATATTCCAGAATTGGGACGTGTGCCTGCAGGATCATGGCTGAAAATTTAACCAAGCCTATGTATATTTATTTTTAATCAAGTTCCGATCAGATCTGGCTATTAAACCTCTTACTGCTGCAGACTCATATTCTGCTCCACTCCTTTTTTAAAGCCAAATGCAAAAATGGCCAGAAAGTTGTGAAGTTGAGGCAGTGTCAATTCAGTTAAATTGAAACTGTCACCAATTTCAGTAAATATAAAAAAATTAAAAAACTTTGTAATAGTCTTAAGTCACTTTCTGTTTTTCAGATTAAATTATGTTTCTCTGGATTTGAAACAAAGTTTTGCTGGACTTGTACTGTATTTCATTGAGACTAATTGAAATTCATTCCTTTTTACAGACAGGATTGAGGATGATGGCTGACATAGAAATAGTGTTGTACTGTTGAACAGAATGATTAAGTGCAGCAGTGTTTGGGGGCTGTGAACATGGTGTCTCAAGGCGGTCAAAACAGCTTGTACAGTATGTGGCCTGCAACTGCCATTATAACCAGCTGGTTATAACAGAAAATTGCATATGGCTGTTTAGCAGCAAAAAAATATATATATTTACAAGGAATTATGCCTTAATTGTAATGAGTTGCTAATTTACTGTACAGTGTAATTTATTTTTGATGTTTTGTTTTCTATGGTTGGATTTTTCCATAAATGCAACATGTAAATACTGATGTACAGTATTTAAATGATCATAGACAATGATTAGTTGCAGTAAAGCTGACAATGCATTGATATGTTTTTGGAAAATCACTGGATTCATGCTTCAAACTTATTGCTATTGAGTTTAGACATTGCATTAACAACTCAGTAGCAAATTAAGTTGCTTAAAGGTTTATTGCTGAATGTAATGTACTTTTGGGTAGTTTGATACATCTTTTGAAAATCTGGCTTGATGGTTGGAGGTTTAGATATGCAGCACAAGTGTAGACCCATTTTACCTTAATACACATTTCTAGCTTTGAGCTCTTGTTTTATGCCATTGAATAAACATTCGAGTTGCACTGTGTGCACATTGTCAGCTATGGGGCCTTATGTTTAAACTGAACAGGCCTTCCAACTGCATGTAAAGTAAATGGCAATGAATAATGTGTTACTGGGGTTCTCATCATTCTAAGAGCAAAGCCCCTTCATCTGCCTAAGAACCCCAATAATGCACTAACTAAACTCTAGAAAACCATTAAGTTTACTTTCTACTGTGATCTTCACAATACTACCAGCACTGGACTAAAGGGGATGTAAGTATGCTAGACCTTAAAATTCTGAATGCCCATAGAAAGATCTTCCAAATGAGATATTAAGCTCACCTGAAGGTGTCAGCAGTCTGGCAGTACATCTAAATAATTGATAAAATAAACAAGGCATGAGTCATTTCAGGGACTCTTGATACAGAAAGTGATGTTACTGTGGAGCATGTTGTATGTTGCCAAGCACAACCTGCCCTTCAGTGACATCACTTTGTGTCTCATGATCCATGAAAGGACTGCTATCTTGATTTAATTTACGGATGAATCAGATATTTAGCTAAGCTAGCCAGGGGGGTGGACTCCCTTGAGAATGAGGACAAATGTCTGGAGGACTTGAACAAACTGGGTGGTTGGCAAGGCTTCTGGAACATCAGATTCAATGTAGCCAAATGGAAGTTGCTACACTGTGGAAGGGAAAACATAGGCAGCACCTATACACTGTGTGGGGCTCCTCTTGCTGCAGGAGAGGAAGAAAAGGATCTGGTGGCCATAATAAAACATGGGTCTGAGCAGGAAAAGTTGTGTGCAGCTGCTATCTAGATGTTCTGCAGAATACTGCAGTATGTTAAAAGGGAGGGGGCATCAAGCAAAGCATGGAAAGTAATCCTGGCATTTTACAAGACCCTGGTGAAGCCACACATGGAGTACTGCATGTAGTTTTGACCTTCTCAACAGAAAAAGGACATTGAGGTGGTTTAGAGGGTGCAACACATGCGCATCAAAATGACCAGCAGTAAGGGGGACAAAAGGCTGGAGACTCATAACATGTTCACTCTGGAGGAAAGAATGCTGAGAGGGGACATGATCTCTGTCTTTTGCATACTCAGGAGTATCAACAAGATCAAGTAGCTGGAGATGTCTCATCTGGTGTCATGTAGCAGAACATAGGAACACATGCTGAAGTTCAAGGGTGATGAACTGAGAGGTAATTTTGGGAGACAGGTTTTCTCTAGGTGGATGATGAAACTATGGAACACCCTACTAGTGGAGGCAATTGACATGATGAAGAAATTGTCTTTTTAGAAGGTCTGGACACATTTCTGCTTTCCAAGAGAATCACCACATACCATGGATAGTAGGCTGGGTAAGGGAGCCCTATGAATTAACATGTTTGCACTGCATATTTATTTTATTCTTGCTTATGACATTGGGAAAGGGTGAACATGATGGAATTTAAATCCCCTCCAGCCTTAAACTGCTTAAGCAATAAGGCATGACAAGGGTTGTGTTCTGGTAGGACAATGGCACACCTTGGGTGGGTTGAAGCACAGGGCAAACCAGGTGCTTCCACCACATGCAAAGGGCTGTTAGTCCAACATAATGTGCCCCTGGAGTGCCTTATTGTTATTATGAAATGGGTCTTTTTAGTAAATTGGATATATTTTTCAAACATATTTTTGTTAGGCTACTTTCAGTCGGGGGGGGGGTCTGTTGTGCTAGGATAATGACCCCACTGAAAGTACATCTTTCCCAATCAAGAGCCAGAATTCTTTCTACCTATTTCATAATATGTTATTATATCACTATTTATATCTCTGAACTGCTGAGACCTACAACACAGGTAAGCTCGGTACCATGTCAATATGGCTAAACAAAAACTGCACGGCAATAACCGTGCAGTGTATAGCACGCCTGCATTTAGAGCGACAGGGGTATGATAGCAGTAGGGAATTATCACTACCTCTGTTGCTCTGCACTCTTACTAGATATAGATACTCCAGCCCCACCCATAAAACAGATTGGAGTGGAGTCTTCATAGGAGTTGTCAACCCTAAAGCTCACCCCATTAGGTGTGTATGTTTCTGTAGTGTATAGAATGGGGTGAACTTTATGGTTGACAACCTCTAAGAAGACTCCACCCAGATTTGTTTTAGGGGTGGGATTAGGGTTTTAGTATTGGAAACCCTAAAACCACATTTCTCCACTTTTTTTGCTTTAACTGGAACCATAAATGTTGCATTAACACAGTTTTTGAAAAGTTTATAGCTAGATAGATAGATAGATAGATCGATATACTATAGTGGCATGGTAGTGCCACTATAGTTAGGGTTGAGTACCCCATTTAAGGTTAAAGTCTGAAAATGTGCAGGTTAATAAGTTTTTCACTGTATGATGGATTTGCCTAAAATGGAGCAGTATCATAGCTCTCTGGATCTGCAAAGTTTCGTAATGGTCGGATATACGGTTGCGGAGCTATGTAGTACCATTGAATGTGGTAATTATGCTTTTTTGCATTCTTTGCTTGAGCCTACAGATTGCACAGTTTGCGCAACTGGTACAAAACCTTCAGGGGACATGCAGCCACGGTCCCTGATGTGCCTTTTGAAGATTTCGTGAAAAAATATTAAACAGTTCAAAAGTTATTCAAAAAGTTAACAAACTATTTGACAGTGTCACAAATGCAGTTTTTAGTGTCGCAAATGACCCCTGTAGTGTTGTGAGTCAGCCATTTTTTTTTTCAGTTACTGGTCACAGAAATGCTTGGCATTTAAATTTGGGACTCTCTTGGGACACAATTCTTTTTGTGTTCACTTAGTCGAGCCCTGAGGATGCTAGCCATGTATTTTTATGGGGGTTAAACACTCCAGAAATATGTTTTTGAAATTTTTGTAAACTGTAGTGTCGAAAAGTAGTGTAGAATATTCAACACTTTTATGATTATTTTTTGTGAAAGTGTAGTGATTTGCAATGCTACTTTGTGACACTATGCCCGAAAGAATAGGAAATCTTTGCCACCCTGCTGCAAAAGAATGGTTTGGTCTTTTGGGCTGAGATTTGGAGGGAAGAAAGCCAAGATCCCGCAGATGTGCCTTTTGGTGGTTTGGTGACAAAATATTACAGGCCTCCAAAGTTATGGCACTCCAAAATTGACCATTTTTCCCATAGGCTAACATTACGGTGTCCGCCACGCCTTTCAGGACCCGTATCTCAGAAACGCTTCAGGATGCAGACTTTTCATTGGAAAAATGCTTAGCCCCCCCACTAGGGGGTTAAAGGCAAGACTAACCAGGAAAGTCATAAATTATATGAAATTTTAATTTTTTTTCTATGTCGTACGGTTCCTGAGGTATAAGCAATTTGGTATTCCAAGTGTTCATTTTCTGCTCTGAGGCCCATTATTATGCACACATTCTTTGTATTCACTGTGTTTCTCAATGCAGCTTTTTGGGGAAAAAAAGGGTGTGATTTTCCATTACCGTTACAGTTAGCTTTTCCACTTGCATTACCGTTACCGTCTATGCCACCGTGTACGTTACCCTTTGTGTTTTCATTTGCGCTTGCGTTTGCGTTATTGTTAACATTTGTGTTTCCATTACTGTTTTTGTTTGTGTTTCCTTTTGGGTCACCGTGTGCGTTTCCATTTGTATTTATGTACCCGCTTCCATTTGCATTTCCATTTGTGTTTCTGTTTCCTTTGGTGTCATTGTTGCTGTTACCGTAAGTGTTTGCATTTCCAATTGCGTTACCGTGACCGTTTGCATTACAATTTGCATTTCTGTATGCACTTGCTGTTGCATTTCTGTTTTCATTAACGTTTGTGCTTATGTTTCTATTACCATTTGCATTATTACTTACGTTTGTGTCACCATGTGCGTTACCATTTGTGCTTGTGTTTGTGTTACTTCACTATTTATAGTGCACATTCTCAAAAAGAAGGGAAATTCATGGCAAAAACTCTGCTTAATGCATCTGTTAGGGCTGTTTCACAGTGACAAAACTGAGGAAATTTGATGTTAGTGTATCCACCCCATTGCACCCCAACCCCACCAACAGGCATCGGGGTGTACGTTGGAGTCATCAGTCCTAACTCTCATCCCATTCTCCTATACTGCACCACCTCAGCTTGTTTACACATGGGATGGCATGAGAGTTAGGACCGGCAACCCCAACGCACACCCCGATGCCTGTTGTTGAGGGCAGGGGAAGAAGTAAGGGGATGGGAACCTCAACATCGAATTTCTTTGCTTTATCACTGTGGAACAACCTTAACTGATGCATTAAACTGAGTTTTTTGCCATGAGATATATATATATATACATACATACACATATGTATAGAGAGGCACGGTTGTGCCCCTATAGTTAGGGTTGAGTAGCATGTGCAATGTTAAACCTCAAATTTTGCACTTTAATAACATTACAACTGTTCAATGGATTTCCACAAAGTTTGGTAAGCACCGTATTGTGGGGTAGATCTCTTGATGTGGCAAGTTTTGTTCCAGTTGGATGTGAGGATTCTGAGATCTGGATAGTTTACAAAAGTAAAAAAACAACCCTTTTTTGCAGTTTTTTTCTCATTGCCTTGTTGTCAGACATGTAGAATTTATGCATACTTTTGTAGGGTAGAAAGAACTTTGGTGGCAGAACAGACAGTGACAATTTGGTGCAATAATAATCTGTTGCAAAGTTATTATGTTTTTTAGTTAGGAGAAGTAGTCAGGCATCACAGAATGACTGACATCCAGAACTTATAAGTTAAGTTACGTTGTCCATATGTATTGTTTAAAATTCATAGTTAAATAAATAGCAGCATGTTTGAACCACAAAGCACCAACATTTCACTTATCTCCCTACGATTTATCAAGGTGTGAAGTTTTTTAGTTCCCATTATATCCTAATGGAATGTTTATGAACATTCTATTTCCAAGATAGATGTCTTTTTTGTGACAAAGGATTTGATCTCACAAAAAAGGATTGAGTCTCACAAGAGCGTTCCTTTTTTGTGAGATCTGAAATCCTTCTTCGTGAGAAAAAAATCCTTTTTCGTGAGCTGCCATCGTGTTTCTTTTTTCTCCAAACTAAAAAGCATGGAAAATACATAAGCCTGCTGTCATTTTAAAAAACAAACACCAGAACCTAACTAAATGGGCCCTGTTTAGCTAGATTCTGACCTTTGTTTTTTAAAATAATGGCCAGAAATACCTTTTCTTGGGCACCCAAAATCTTGGCTGCCCAGCTTAGCTCAGCTGTAGTACAGCAGCCCCAATTTTCCCTGTTGTCTAGTGGAACCCCTAACTCCCCTATCACTGTCCCCATTCCCTGGTGTCTAGTTCCCCCCACCCTCTGATCTCCTTCCTGTACTCGCTTTTATAATTAATTTATATTTTTCAACACCAGGATGCCCACCCCCAGTGTCAGATGACCCCACCCCTGCAGCCCATTGCTTGATTAATGTGCTGACATCAGAGGGCCTAATCACCGTGTCAGCATTTAACCCCCCCCAGCAATGTGGGACGCTGGGGAAACCACCCCCCATTTTCTGAAATCTTTATTGTGTTTATGTACACTTGAAAAAAAGAAAACAATCCCATGATGTCTTTTTTATTTGTTATTTTTACCTGTAAAAAGAAAATGGTCCTCATCATTCTACTGCCCCTCCCCATCCCAACTTCCCCACTGAGCACCCTCCACCCCATACCCTTCTTAGCCTATATTTACCACCAGAGGTCAATGGCTGTCATCTTCTGTGGATTGGGACATGTCTGCACTCTTCAAAGTTGAACCATGAACTGAAGAATCCAGATAAGTGCCATATAATGGCTGTTAAAGGTGTTTTGAACTTAGGTTCATAACTTTGTCATTTTTAGGCATTTTTACAACAAATTTTCAACATAGCCTTTTTGGGACACCATCTCATGAACACTGTCACTCTCATTTCATTAATCAGGCCTGGAAGGTGATTTCATGGTCACTGCATGAAATCACCTTTTGAGTCTGATTAACAAAATAACAGTGCCAGTGTTCATGGGTTGGAGTCCCAAAAAGGCAATGTTGAAAATCTGGTGAAAGAATTGCTAAAAATATCCAAGTTATGAGCATTCATTGAAATTTTTCTATGTGTGTGCATAACTTTGGTAAATTATATTATACAATGGCAAGAAAGAATCTTGGACTGTGATTGGTCAGTTTGGGGCTGGACCTATGGCATTATCCCAGCATGACGCCACAGGTCTAGTCTCAGCACTGTGAACCAATATAGATGACCTTATAGAGTGATTTTTTTCCATCTCCTCTTAAGAAACAAAAATATGTATTCACACTAATAAAAACGTTCTTTAAAATTATTTTTTTATTTTATATATAACAATGAGCCATTGTATAATAGGAATAATGCATTCCAGGGTGTGTGTCGTTTGGGATAACGCCATGCCTGGGGCATTGGATGCACTCGGCCTGCGGCCTCGTGCCCAACCCCCCCAGGCGTGATGTTATCCGAGCATGACACATGCCCTGTCATGCATTATTCCTTTAATATTTGAGTCCAGATGTTCAACATATCAATTTTTTCACACCACCTCATAAACAGTAAAGCTGTCATTTTTCACATCCTGTCCTAAACATGTTTTCACACCTGTGTCATGGAATGGTATTTTGGCATGGATTTGAACAGTTTTACCTACAATTTTTATGATGTAGGGTCATAAGAGGCCTATGTTGAAAATTTGGGGTCAAACTATGACAAAATGCAAGAGGTTATGACCATTCATTGTAACTTTTGCAATTTTAAATATTTTGACACCAGATTTTCAACATAGCCTTCTTATTAACCCACCTCATGTATGTAATAATTGTCACTTTTTCAGATCCTGCTCAAATTGTTTTTTTTTTGCACCTGTGGTGCAGAATGGCATTACAGCTCCACATAATTACGTTTTGGCGGGGACTCAAAAAATTTCTGTAACGAGTACATGGGATGGGGTAATAAGACAGCTATGCTGGCAATTTGGTCACTGCTGTCCTATAAATGGAAGTGTGTGTGTGTGTATATATATATATGAGTGTGTGTGTAGTATGTGTGTGTGTATATATATATATATATATATATATATACATACTGTATATATATATATATATATATATATATATACACACACACACACACACACACACACACACACACACACTCACAATATGGAGTGATGGGCACTCAGGGTCTGAAGGACCCTGTGCTCCCTCAGTAGAATAAGGATACTATCTCAAAAAGTAAGAAAATAAGTTGCAAAAAATGTTAATGCTCCATTTAGGGTCAAAGTGACAAGATGTGGGAAATGAGGCGTTAGGGTTTCCCTGATATCACACCCTCCCAAACCAGGCAGTAGAGCAGGTGTGGGGTGTTCCTTGGACTTCTCAAGCCTAATGCTCACCCCGTTCCATTTGTAAATAAGGTCAGATGTGTAGACTTTATGAGAATGGGGTGAGCGTTAGGCTTGAGAAGCCCAAGGCACACCCCACACCTGCTCTCCTGCCTGGTTTGGGAGGGCGGGGTTTTAGGAAACCCTAAAGCCTAATTTCTCAACTTTTGTCACTCTGATCCTGACTGGAGCATTAACAATGTTTTCTGCAACATATATATATATATATATATATATATATATATATACACACACACACACACACATATATACATATACATACATACAGTGAAGATCGCCAGGGTGAAGCTCTTTGTCACAGTTTTCTGCATGACAAAAGAGACTATTTCTCATTGAAACTGTATTGTTTTGTTGGCCCGGTGGTGCTGAGGGTTGAAGCACTGGATGTCACACCTCGCGCCGTGCTGGCAACCCGTGTTCGAGAATGAGCAGGGGCTGCCATGGATCGGCGGGTAGGAGATGGATTGAGCATCCAATGGACTGCTCTCCATCTCCAGGGAGGGGGGAAATCAGTGGCCGGTGCACACCTGACTCCTAGCAGAAGCTAGGGCTTGGCAACACGGAGCTGCAACAACATGGGGTGGGACCGCGGCAGACACTTGACATGAGTGCGCATGGGAGCCTGTGTGACCCCATCATAGGTGTCATTGCACACTGCATGCCAACAAGAGGGGCATGAAAATGGAAAAGCAGTGTGGTGGATGAAGGAGGATGCCTTGCAGGCCCCAATCCCAGCCATCCACAGTGCTGGCCACACTGAATCTGGTCTCTGGTGGGGTTTAGGGAACCCCACTGGCCCCACTTGGGGGCATGCCCTGAGGGTAAGTGCCAGCGCTGGCTGTTGGATGCCGGGGGACAGGGCTCAAGGCACTCTACAGATGGAGGCCCGCACTTGGGAAAGAAAAAAAAAAAAGAAATTGCATTGTTTACTATGGTAACTCTGTCACAGCATATATACGCCTATGTACTGTGTTCAAAGATAATCATTTATTTTTCAGTATATTAGCTTGCCTTCTTCCAAAAATAATACTTCTGGAAGCTGTAGGAAACAGTTGTATCTCTATACAAAATAATCTAATATGTGCAAGAGCTATGAATGCCAGGATAAAACAGGTTGAGGCCATGTGGGAGAGAATGAAGTGACTCATTGGAAAAGATGTCAGAATACATAATGTGGAGCATTTTCTTTATGTACATACAATTTGAAAAGTTGGTAGCTTAAGGTGTCAAATTCACAATAAGTCTTTAGCTAAAGGGGATATCATGAGATAGAAACAAAAGAGATTAAGTACATTGAAAAAATGTAAATGGCCTAGGTCACCATAAGTAGTGTGACTGAACAGGGATACAGATGTTGGATCAAGTTACTGCTCTTTATTTGATTTCTGCAAATAAGAAGACTAAAGCCCTATAAAATACAATATTGAGCCATTCAAAAGTGATAACACATGGAACTGCTTTGCGTTAAGCCTAAAAATAAATTCTTCAGCATTATATGATTTGAATGAAGGTGAAGAAACAAACAACCAAGTCAGCTAAATCTGTGACCAGATAAAGAAGACTACTGAAAGAATGCTGTCTAAGCATAAACATCTAGTAACAGATTAAATCAAAGAGTAATCTTACAACAAAAAATGGAAGGCATGGAATGGAAGAAGAGTTAATAGTAGAAGAAACTATGGTGGCAAACATGGGAATTTAAAAGAACTATGACAAAAGATAAGAGAGGAGGGTTAAAATAGAAGGCTGTAAATAATTACTGTAATGCATGGTGTGTCAGAAGCAGTATACAGCATGGTCATAATACAGTTAGTTGGGATCCAGCTGCAACCTTTACTTTTTAAAAGTAAAATTGGGAAACTGTTAATGTCTGGCAGTGAGAAATATGGCAGCATACCTCACACTTGTCATTGTTTACTTTTATTTTATTTTATTGTTACTAGGAAAACCTTTGAACACAGGTTCTCTTTTTCAAAGGTTCTATGTCAAGGGAGTTTACAATAGTGACAGCACAGACAAATAGAAATGAGAAATTACAGTAGATATCAAACATGCAGAGCAGCTAACAGTGAGTCATTGCAGAGGTCAATAAAAGTGTGCAAGGGCAAAGTACAGGTGGATTAAGGATACAAAAATACAAAGGTATTTCTATTCACAGGCAAGGCATTGCAACACAATTTTGGTACCCTGATTTGGATTGCAAGTAGGGCATGGGAAATTGAAGGGTTAATTATTTGTTTACAAGATATGTTTTATCCTCCCATGGTTCTCTCCCAGCTGCCCAGTGCTGGTTTACTGCAGCAACTCTCTTGTGGAATTTTCCCCCTGCCTGCCCACTTTTTTGGAGATCAGTAGTGCCAGGTTGCAAAAGCAATGGTGCTCCAGTAGCTCCCTACCTCCCACCTACCTGCTTTAAGTCTGGTTGTAATGATTTGCACTGTAACACCAGTTGCTTCCTTCTGCTGTCCCACCAACACTGGTGCTGCCATTTGCATCAATACAGCTTGGCTTCTGCATCTCCTCCCCTACCCTGAATGGATTTAACATGAGGTTAGAGAGCCACTGGGTTATTTCATGTTACAAACTGGTCCACAAAGCCTTCCAATTTGTGTTTTTGCAATAATTGCTAATACTTTTTCATTCCACAGTTGTTCAATTGGCAAATAGAACCACTGTTGTTTTCACAAAACAAACTTCCTGAAGTATCCTCAATCTTTGTAGAGGGCCACAGTAGTCATAAACTTCAGGGTTGAGTGCCACTGGATTGGAAAGAGGTTGCCCTACTGATGGCTGCAACATGGGGGTGGGATGTAAAATTGTGCTGCCAGCAAACTCATACTAATTCCATTTTAGACCTTGCTCACAAGCACTTCAGCAGTTTAGTTGGGGATTTTCAGTGGTGGCAGCCATCTTTACTGCACCAAACATGCTATTTCTGCAGCAGACACTCATTTTCAAGACAGGACTATGTTTCTGCAGCAGTTGCTGCAGTCACAGAATCGCAGAAAACACAGGACCCTGACATAAGGGATACAGTGTACGTAACAGACTGAATGTGTCTGAAAGGTTGTTGGTAAGACTATATGTAAGAGGCCATTAGTGGAAGTACTAAATAAAGAGTCTGTAAATATGCAAGAGAGAGATTCAACATAAAGTGTGTAAGAGTCTGCCACTGTGTGAAAAAGAAAATGTGTGTGTGTGCGTGTGTGTGTGTGTGTGTGTGTGTGTGTGTGTGTGCATGCATGCTTGTGTGTGTATGTGTGTGTGTGTATGTGTGTGCAGAAGGAAGCAGTTTATGGTTTGAGTGCAGAGATGTGAACCTGTAATCTTGGAGACCAAGGCTTAAATCCCACAACCACTGACACTTATTCTCTGTCTGACCAAGAACTACTCAATTACATTCTGTGCTTAACCTCTTCTCCCTCAATCACTTTCTCTCTACTGCCATTGAATCTGTAGGGTAACTTACAACTTCATTTAACCTCCCTGTTCTTATATAGGAAAGGGAATAACACACTCCAGGTTGCGTATCACATAAAGTTATAAAATTGACTTAAGAAATCTTGAACTGTGATTAGTCAAAAGGTATCACATGTCTATGTTTTGATCTCCCATATATAACCAACCATGCAAAGCTGTATATCTTAATAATGCAGATGGCAATTATCAAAGTGTTCTATAGAGTTCTTTGGTAAAAATACATTTACATTCTAATTAGATATAAAAAAGTTATACCTACATAAACAAATTCCAATTCACTTTTGAAAGTAATTGTAAAAGGTGTTATGCTCTTTTGCTAGATTTTCAGAAAAAGAACATTTTAAAAGCACAATAAGCCTGTTCATGGTGGGCATTTTTGAGAATCAGTGCACTCCTATAGGATTAAAGGTGCTTGGTGTTGCTCCAAAACACCACCAGAGCATGCACTAATACCGGGTTTATGTGATAACAGCGAATGCCTAAAGACGATTCCCGTTATCACTCAGTCAGAGTGCTGAAAACATTTTTGGCACTCTGACAACCCTGGCTCCTCAGGACAATGACACCAGGACACTAGTTTACTGATTTCTGTGGGAGGGCAGGGCAAGAAAAAAAAAAAGGTTCGGGCCGGGCGCAATAAAATTGCACCAGCGCTTGGACCCAAACCTGGTACCTCTCCCACTGCATCCACTCACCGACCCCCAATGCTATGACACAGCTCAGCCAGCCTCCGCAGCACCACCCCCTATAGCATCTCCACCCCCTCCCAGTCCACACTGACCATGCTCACTCCCACCCCCCATGCACGTATGCATAGCGAAATCCTGACACCCAATTCACCCACAGCCTCATCTGGTCACCCTACCCTCCCTGCTACCATGAGGGATTGCGCCGGGAAGGAGTTGCCATAACAGACGGCACCCTTTCTCATGCGCCCACCTCATGGGTTACTACTAATACCCCACTATACGCACCCTATCATGGCTTATTGCTTACATAATACAAGATAAAAGATGTTAATGTACTCTTCTGGGTGCTAAGAAGGCATGGAGTTTAGCTGAGGGCCTTCGTACCCAGGATTGTGCATTAAAACCATGGGAGTGCATAATCACCTCATGTTGCACTGCCTGTAATCTTTTAATCCCACTGTAAAATTGTTTCTGTGATAAAAATAAAAATAATGATGTCATTCTTTTCTGTGTACTTTTTGCTGAGAATGGCCACCAGGAAACACTAGTGCCTTTTCTTGTTGTTTACAGGGATACATTTCATCCAGCTTTTATATACAGCTGTGCTCAGCTTGCATTTCAGCCCACCATGAGGTGAAAAATACAGAAAACTTCACACTACTAAAAGTACATGAGTCTTTTCAAAATGTTCTTCCGAGGCACTGAAAGATTTTGATGTGAATATAATACATTAAAAAACTTAGAAACATAGAAATTTAGAAAAATTACCCAAAGTTCATCCAGTCTGCCCCAAAAAACCTTAAACTTGAGTACTGCATATTTAGGGAATCATTATGTACAGGCCATTCCTTGTAGTCAAGACTGCAGTTTCTTAAGTACTGTGCAACCTGCATAATAAAGACAAAATAATATTAAGGATAGATTCTTTGGTTCCAAAGGGGTCCTTTGTAGACAAGTCCCATTTTAACATATTTTAATTAATCATTAAAAAAATAGTTATTAATACATTATACAATGAGAAAGCATTTAGCAGTCACAAACCAGTCAAGGTGAACCTTTTAAGATAGATTCTCCTATCCTGCTTGTACTGGTGTCTCACGATATGAAGAGATCTATAATGTGTTATTAATGCTGTAATATGTTATTTGTATCAAAACCTTTTAGTGCCTCATAAGACTCTCTTAAATGACTTACTATAGTCATAAATTCTGGAATTGTAGAGTTTTTATTTCCACCAGCTCATGGGCCAAACTTCAAGCACATACCAAACAGTATGAGGTTGTTACTCCTTACCACCCCTGCTCAATGCTTGCTGCCCTGCTGACCTGGGGGCCATTCTACCTATTAATTGTTGCTGCCTGCCTGGTTGCCTGTGGGATTCTTCTAGCGTTGGCTCTGGCTATGCTCTGGTTCCTGCAGTTTTGGGCCTTCTTTTCACCAAAAGGCTATCAGCCCCTTTTGGTTTGGGCATTTGCCCTGCCATTACCCCTCAAGGTCTTAGTATGTTTTTAAATAATAATAATAAAATAAAATAATACTTTATTTTTATGGTGCCTTTCCAGAACCAAGGTGCCTCACAATTTTAAAACATAATAAATCAACATCTACTTAATTTAAGTAAAACAATAAGCATTTAAGATAAAACAAATAAATCTGTCACCAAAAGCTTGGTGCCAAAGGGGGTTTTTAGGCCTCTTTTAAATCCTTCCATGGTCGCACACTCATGCAACTTGCAGAGTAGAGAATTCCAGAGGTAAGGGGCCACATGCATAAAAACCTGGGCCCCAGATGATTTTAAACATACTCTAGGAATCTCTAGCAACCCCTCTCCAGCTAAGCGAAGCAGTCGCCCAGGGCAGTAGGGAACCAGAAGCTCTTTCAGGTAGTCAGGGTCCTATCCATGTAGAGTTTTGTAAGTCAGAAGACTGACTTTAAAGGTGAGCCTCCATTGTACCAGCAGCCAGTGCAGACCATGCAGTACTGGAGAAATATGGTAGGACTGAGAGGTTCCTGTCAAAAGCCATGCTGCCACATTCTGCACTAGCTGCAAACGGTAGATTTTTTTGGATCTGGACTGCTTCTCTTCAAGCATTGCATCTGGCCAGTGCCCAATGCTCCTTAATTGCCAGCAGCCTGCCCAGACAGCTGTCTGGTCCTCTCCTCAGGGCTCACCTTTTACCCTTTCAATCTTGTTATACCTTCCATTCCTACTCTACCTTCTACTTTCAGGCAAATACCTCAATAATCAACAGCAATATGCATATGCCCCAATGTCTTTCAGGCATACAACCCACCATCAAGTAACAGGAATGTGTGTCTCCAACAAAAGGACATAAACCCACTCTCTGCCTCTCAGGGGCTGGTTTTGCTATGTATGGCTTCATGCTGTAACTAACCAAGCCCATTAAAGAATAGACTTCTTTTATCCATGAGCTCAGTACAGGAGAGTAATAGGGCTCCCCAGAGCTGAAGCAGCTGTTTCATGTCTTCTCCATTTCCTTGGGGTGTTCAAACACCAACATTCTTTAGCATAGCAGCAGCTGTGCTCCCAGAGACTAGCTGTTGGCTCCCCTATGAGAGGATGTCCTTAAGGTCAGAAGGAGAGGTTTACTTATTTCCTAGTTTACAGCAATGCTTCCAGGTCAGACTTTGCACTTGGATTAAATAGTATCATGTTTTGCCTGAAGGAATGGTAACCTGACACCTTGGATTACCAGCTGTTTACTCTGCAAGGAGGGTTTTTCTCACCTCCATGCTGATGGTGATAAAACTGGTGAATTTATTTAGTGTTTGTTTTTAACCAACAGATGGGTTAGGACTCAGAGTGTGCTCCTTTTTTCTTCTTCACTGGTCATGCAGCATTGTGGACTCCACCCTCCCTTAGTGGACATAAATGTTCTGACAGTTCCATTCATGCCTTCAGCTGAATAAATATTTCTGTTCAGCATTCACAGAAGAAGGGGAGGGACAGGGGCCACAGCAGTATAGCAGTTACCAAGTTGTGAAGAGGTGGGCAATAGTTCATTCACAGGGGAAAGAGTCCTGCAGGAGCTCACTAAATTGGAGGTGGACAGAGCGATTGGACCAGATGGCATACACTCAAGGATATTAAGAGAACTATGAAGGGAGATAGCAGAACCTTTGGCAGCCATGTTCACTGAGTCATTCAACACAGGGGTGCTACCAGAGGATTGGAGGAGGGTACATGTAGTACCTCTACACAAATCCAGCAGCAGGGAGGAGGTGGGAAACTATAGACTGGTCAGCTTCACCTCAGTAGTGGGGAAGATCATGGAGACATTGCTTAAAGAAAGAATAGTGGGGCATCTAGAAGCCAATGGAGCCCAGGACCATAAGCAATATGGATTCACAGTGGGGGAGGTCGAGTCAGACAAATCTGGTTGATTTCTTCAACTGGGTGACAAAGGAAGTAAATCAGAGTGGGGTAGTGGATGTCGCTGACCTTGATTTCAGCAAAGCCTTTGACACCGTCCTACATAGAAGGGTGGTAAACAAGCTGGGTAGTCTGGGCATGGGGGACAGGGTGGGTAACTGGGGTAGAAACTGGCTAACAGACAGGAGGCAGAAGGTGGTGGTAAATGGGGTGCAGTCTGGGGAGAGGGGGTGACCAGTGGGGGTGCCTCACGGATTGGTCTTGGAGTCAGTCCTGTTCAATGTCTTCATTAGCAACATTGCAGAGGAGCTGGAGGGAAAGGTGCCTGTTTGTAGATGACACCAAGATCTGTAACAGAGTGGATACCCCCGACGGGGTGGAGAAAATGAGGAAGGACCTGGGGAAGTTTGAAAAATGGTCTGAGGACTGACAAATTAAGTTTAATTCAAAGAAGTGCAAAGGTATGCACCTGGGACACAGAAACCCGAGAGAAAGCTACGGGATGGGGACAGGAGTTGCTGACAGTCACAAAGGAGGAAAGAGACCTAGGGGTTATTATTATAGATTATCTAAAAATGTCAAAGCACAGTACTAGGGCAGCTGGGAGGTCCAGTGGCATGCTGAGTGCATAAGCAGGGGTATCACCAGCAGAAGGAGGGAGGTAGTGATGCCATTATATAAAACCATGGTCAGGCATCACATGGAGTACTGTGTGCAGTTCTGGAGGCCTCACCTTTGTAAGGACATTAACAGGTTGGAGATGGTCCAGAGAAGGGTGACTAAGATGGTACAGGGCTTGCAACACAAGACTTAAGAGGAGAGATTAAGGGACCTCAATATGTACTCACTGGAAGAGAAGAGGGGAAGAGGGGACATGATAGAAACATTCAAGTACCTAAAGGGTATAAACAAGGTGTGGGGGAGACATTTTCCATTATAGGAGGAGCACAGGAACGAGGGGGCAGGGCATGAAATCGGAAGGTGGTAAGTTAAGAGGGAATGTGAGGAAGTTCTTCTTCATGGAGAGGGTGGTGGATGCATGGAATGGTCTGCCTCAGGAGGTGGTGGGAGTGAGCACTGTGGATGGATTCAAGCATGCTTGGTACAGGCATAGGGGAACCATAGAGGTTCAGCAGCGGGTGGGTCAGAAGCAGTAATTCAGTACAAGGGCTTACAGGCAGACTAGATCGGCCAGGAAGTCCTTATTTGCCTAAAATTTCTATGTTTCTATGTTTCAACCATTTTGTGCTTCCTCCCTAAGGTACATTTAGACGTAAGATGTGCAGTCCTGTGGCATCCCTCTGGGGTGATACTCTCCTCAAAAGGATTCCTGTGCCTCTGGTACCATGAAAAGGTGGTGGTAATCCTTCAGGAACAGACAGTATGAAATGTCACAGAGACTTCAAATCCAGTCACATTAATGACATTACTAAGCTCCCAGCAGCCTTCAGTAGTGTTATCCATTCAGTTGCATACGCATTTATCACAGTGCACAAGCATACAACACAACACTACAAGTAATCAAATGCACTAGCGGAGAGAATTCAGGGAAAGCTGTGCCTCTTCAAAGATTACACTAAGCTATCTGGTATGGTACACAGAAACAAGAGGATTAGGGAGATGAAGAGAGCTCTACAAAGACTAAAGAGGTGGTGTAAGGTTTAGCAGTGGAAATTCAATGCCCACATGTGCAAGGTGATGCAGTTAGGTAACAAGAACCTTGGGGCAGAGTACTGAAAGGGAGGAGTAAATCTGGGCACTACTGCTGAGGTAAGAGACCTAAGAGTCATCGTTTGTGACTCCCTAAAACAAGCAAGCCAATGTGACAAGGTCTACTATGTAAGAAAAAAACAGTAACAGTTTTGACAACATTGTTTTTTTGATCCTCGTATGCCAAATTACATGGTTGCTTAACTCTGTGGAACAAATTTACTAAATAGTTTGACTTTAAATTAAATGTCCCATTTTTTGTCGTAACCTTCTCTCATAATGTGCAACATTGTTTACGTATTAACTACTCGTGTCCTACCAGGGCTACAATTTTGCAGTGAAGTACTGGAAACAATAAAAGAATGTCAAAATAAGCTTCTCCCTCAGGTGCCTTAAAATTGTTCCATGGATGCCCACCCTAAGCCTCTCCCATGCCCCTAGAAATATTTGGTGTCCTGCAAATTCCTCCCCCAGCCAACAATTTTTTTTAAAGACCTGCTCCTCCCAAACATGCTCCCCAATCCTAAAATCAATAAGCAGAAGTAGCTCGTTTTATGTTTTTCATACCATCAGTGCCCCAATCCCTAACCCATGATGGGGGCAAAGGTTTCCCCAGCAACTCAGCTACTAAATGGCATAGCCTAAAGAAAGATGTCCTTTCAGCCCTTCTCCCCACCCAATACAGTCCTTAGCTCAAGCTTCCTAACCAAACCCCACTGGTCCTTCACCTTTTTTGTTTAGCTTTTATTTATGTTTCTTGCTTTTTAACAGTCCAATCTATTTGATACTGCAGTAGTCCAAAGGGTATCCAGCCTAGACCACACATATTGGATGCTCTATATTTCTAAAAAATTCCCTAAAGGGGTATGCTATGCCACCAATTGATCTCAGTGGCAATACCCAGGCACTGGCGATAAAAGTGCTGTTGGAGGCTCATCATAAAACAATATCAGTACTCTCAGTCTACATACCTCCCAAAGACCTGGCCACTGGTCTCTTCAGTCTTCTTGACCATCTCTGCTCACAAAATTACCTCACGGAGACAATTATTGTGGAAGATTTTAACATAAACTGGCTGTCACCTGCGACCAACTCACTAAAGGATGCAATAACAGCCCTTCACCTAACTCAACTTGTTAATACACCCACTAGGATAAACTATAAAATGGGGACAAGCACCACCCTCGACTGGATAATTTCTAACCAACCTAACCACCTTTCCAATGTAACTGTGCACCCTGACTCCATCAGTGACCATTCCCCAATCACATGCAGTTGCACTAATAAATTCCTTATCCTCCCTCCCCAAACTATCTACAGCAGGTTTCTCAGAAGGAGCCACCTGGACCTCCTGAAACAACAGCTTTGTGCCCAAAATTGGAAAATCCTGGACTCAACCCAATGATGTTCATGTAGCCCTCTGTCACTTTATAAGGGTTTTCAACACTGCTTGTGATATGCATGCCCCTCTCAAAAAGATTAAGGTCTCTGGCATGGTTAACCCCTGGATCACTCCTGAGCTCCTTTCCCACATGAAGTTTTGGGACCATCTCTGGTACTGTGCAAAAGCCACTGGTAAGCAGCAGGACCTACAAGCCTATAAAGTTGCTGGAAAAAATTGCACCCCCAGTCAAAAGACAAGTACCATAAGGAGATGCTTGCCAACTCCTGGAGTGATAGCAGAAGGTTCTGGTCTAATGTAAATGACGTCACTGGCAAAAAACCTAAAGTATCACCTGCAATGTTAAACATAAATGGGACCCCTACTGCTGACCCTCTGGAAATTGCTAATGCCTTTAACAATGCTTTTACCAATTTGAGCTGTGTTCTCCCACCTGACTTTTTCAATGATGATGCTGCCTGGTCCACAAGCTACAGTGATGAAAATAGTCCTGAGCACCCCCCCCCTTTTTATTTTAAAAGAGTATCATGCAAACTGGTTAGAAAACTACTAGCTAAGGTCCTAAGAAATGCAAGACACAGCAGTGACAGATTAGACCTTAAGCTTATCACCCTAACCCTAGATGAAGTTCTCCTACCTATAACTAAGATTCTAAACCTTTATCTTACACTGGGATAATTTCCTCATGCCTGGAAAATGGACATCATAACTCCGGTGCATAAAACCAGTGATCGTTCCTTACAGGGTAACTATAGGCCTATATCCATTCTCCCCTCCACTCTCCAAGGTGCTCGAGTGAATTGCTACCAACCAGTTTGGTGCTTATCAGGACACATACTCCATCCAGTGCCCACAACAACATGGCTTTAGAAAGGTGCACAGTACTACCACAGCATTATTAGAATTCACAAGCTTTATACAACAGGCATTCGATCAAGGCAAGATTGTAAGTCTAACCTTTGTTGACCTAATAAAAGCCTTTGACACAGTGAATCACACACTGTTGCTTGGTCAACTGTCTAAAACTGGTGTTGCCCCTAACTCTCTGAAGTGGTTTGGAAGCTACCTCAGTGATAGACTGCAGAGGGAGAGGATATCAAATTTAGTTTCGGAGCAGATGGCTGTCTGATCAGGGGTACCTCAAGGCTCAATCCTGGGCCCCTTATTGTTCAGTATTTTCCTGAATGACCTTCCAGCTGTCTGCAACCAGCATTCTCTCCTCTACACAGATGACGTGGTCATCTTTGCTAGCCACCTGGATCCCAATGCTCTTGAAAACAATCTTCAACAAGGCTTCACAGAAGCAGAGAGATGGTTTAATAATCACAAACTAGTGCTAAACTACAAAAAAATTAGAGTCCAGCTGTTTTTGTCCGCTCAGAATAAATTTAAGGCCCATCAACTCACGATCACCAACAACCATGGAGATGCTCTTGAGCAAACTCAGCTTTTCAAATAAATAGGTCTAACCCTGGATAGTCACCTTACCTTTGTGCCTCACATTGAAAATGTTGCCAGAGATGTTAATACCAGAACTGGGCTCCTCTTCAGACACAGATGAAGTCTTACCCAAGAAGCCCTGAAGGTTGCAATTCACAGCTCTGTCTTCTTGATCATTGATTAAGGTCTAATCATATACTGTGCTGCAACCTTCATGTCTCTTAAACAACTCACAGAGGCCCTGAACAAAGCCTGCAGGTTAGTTACGGGTGCTGTACACCTCACCACTACCTGTGAGTTATATGCTCAGTCTGGCTGGCTCCAACTAAATAACAGGATCAAATATCAAACCTTTCTCCTATCCAAAAAAGCTCTACTTGGATTACTACACTCGAGCATTGGTTGCCTGCTAAACAAATCAGCTAAGACCCAACATACATGTACCTCAGTTTCTGATCTCCTTCTAGTGCTCCACTGTCAGACTGCTCAATACAAGCAATCCTTTCAATACAGAGCCCCTCTGTGGTTTAATAATCTAAGCAACCAACTGAGCAGTCTTTCTAGTCTGTCGCAATTTAAACTTATGCTTCATCAGCATCTCATAATTGAAAGCACTTGCGATTGTTACACTTAGTTTCTCATTTCTGCAGACACCCTTATACCACTTTTTTCACTCTCTGAGGCTCTTACTTGGTTTCCTGCTTTGTTTCACCTCTCCTGAAAGAACAATTTCCCCTTTCCCCCTGCCACCTCCTCCCTCACCTCACCCCCTCCTTGCTATTATCCCACTGACCGCCCCCCTTCCTGGACCTGTCAAGGCCCTCTGGTCCCCACTCTCCCTCATCTTCTTCCCCTTCATCTTCCCTCCTTTTCCCCTCTTTTACCCCTTTTCCCACCTTAGCCTCCCCTCCCCTCTCTCTCACCTTATAACAAGGCCTCTGGCTGCCATATTTTCTTTTCCTTCTCTGTCTGGACTCTGCCCTCTCATCTCCCGTACTTCTTCCTTACTCTTCCTCTTCCTCTCCCCCCTACCTCTGATTAGCAGTGTTGCTTCAAATGTACCTTATGGTTTTCTATGCTTGCTTGTAATCTTGAGTGTGTAGCACTGTTCCCACTTAGTTACCAGTTGACATGCTGTGCTGTGATGATACCATGAATGTTGCCTGTACCACCGTTGATACCATGAATGTTGTCTATACCTCCCAACCTTATTGTAACCCTTTCCTTTGATGTGAAACCTTTGTAAATGAGCTGCCCTTAGCTCAAAGGTATTTGTAATCTGAGATTTAAATAAATAAATAAATAAAAGATATTATAACGCCACAATTTCCCAAAATGCAAGGAAAGACATCAGAAAAGGTGATGGGATCAAAAACAGTGGTGGGATTCAAGAATGCATGGGAGAAGTACAAAAGAATCATAGTGAAAAGGAAGGGAGGAGGAGGGAGAAAGAGGTGTAGATTGGGTATGGACTGCGGTAATAGTGTAGATAGGGAGAATGGGGCAGACTGGATGGGCCAAGCAGTCCTTTTCTATCATGAAATTCTATGTTTCTATGTAGATAACCCAAAATTACACCCAAAGATAACCACATATTTTTTTTCCAAAGAGACTGCAAAGACTAAGCATGGGGGATTTTCACAGTGTCATGGCCAACATTCTCCATATCAGTACAACAGATTTATATAACCCTCGTCCCCGGGACACACCTAAAAAATGAGCTGTAACATTACAAAGAAATAAATAAAACCGGTCCATGTAACCCACCCCCTGAGACACAACTGTTAATGAGCTGGGGTAAAGAGCCTTGAGACCAGCAATGAATATTAGCTACTGTAGCATACTTGTGGTAGGTGGCATTGGCATGCATCTGCTGTGGATTACTATTTCTACTGTTGTAATAGAATCCATGGAACCTACAAAAACTGCCATGGCCCAGTGTAAGCTACAGTAATAGTTACTATTCACTTCTGACCTCAATGGGTATACTCCCTGTAGCCTCTGCTTCAACTCCATGCCAATTACTATATTCTGTTTGGCCCCATTATATTTCAAATTATGTGATAATACCCCCATACAAAAAAACACATTAAAATCAAATAGAAAAGCCTGGATATTTAGACTGCGCCAGGCTGTGGTGCAAGTCTGGGCGCAACGCAAATGGGCTGTGCAGGGGTGTTGACAGGGTGATATTCAATGGAGCTGTGCCATGGCACAGCATCACTGAATATTACACCCTGGCCACCCTGCAGTGCGCATGGTGCAGTGGCACAGTGCCAGCGCAAGTGGCCAGAGTGGAGCAGGGGGATGCGCTAGCGCAAGTTCCATTGCACTAGGTGCAACAACCTTGATATTCAAAAGTGCACATGCAAATGGGGCCATAATGCATGCAAGGCACAAATGGGGTAATTTGCATGTCATTATGGCCCCATTTGCGTGCAGGTGCATTGATCCCTGGTGACTTGCACCCGGTGCCCTGCCAGGCTGCAGCTGTCAGGGACCGCCACCCCCTGCACAGCGCGGAAAAGCACCCCACTGCCAGATCGTGGGCATTTGTTGTCAGAAGTACACGCCCAAAATCCCTGGTGGTCCAGTGGACCACTTGCAACCTGATCACGGGCATCAGTAAAACATTAATGCCATGGAAACTGAACCCTGGTGGTCTAGAGGTACCCCTCCCCAGCCGCCCACTGAGCCTCACTGCCCCGCTTCCCTGGTCAGTGGTGGGCAGCTGCTCCCCACCTGCTCACCGCCCACTGACTGACACCATACGGTAGGGCTGTATGCCCATTGGTCCACAGCGTGAGCCAATGGGCATGCAGCCTGTACCGTACTACACAGTCCAGATATGTGACCCTGTATTTTTAGCATAGCCTTCTTATTACCCCACCTTATGACCAAGGGCTATGTTCACATCCTGCCCAAAAGGTGAATTCTCCAAGCGATTGCAAAGTCACCTTTCATGCAGGAGTTGTGTAATGACAGCCATATTGTTCATGAGGATGTGTCTCCAATGGGTCATGTTGGAAATTTGGGGTCAAAATGTCAAAAATGGCTAAGTTATGTATACAAGTTGAAACCACTATTGAAATACAGTGAACTGCATTTACCTTAGTTTCTTATATCGTAGTCACTGGTTCCAGCAGTAAGATATGTCTTGGATTGTAGGGCTGTTAGCGAGCCTGCAACCTGTTCAGGTGAGGAGGGTGTGTGTGGTGTACTTGGGGTGTGTGGGGTGCTGGGGTATATAGGAGGTGTAGATGGGATGGGGCTGCTTTTCGCAGTAAAAAAACATAGAAGGACTTTTTAATTTTTATCAGGTTATGGACACAGATGGGAGAGTGCCACTAGACACTGCTCTCACTCCATACATTTAAACAGACATAATAAAATCATTGACTGCTGCAAAAGAAAGCTGAGAATAATAACAGGGCTGAAAGGAAACCTTTAGAAGTTTAGCAGCTACCATACCCCTGGGCCCTTACCTTCAGCTGCTGCTTAGTGTGCTCCCTTTCTGGTCCAAACCCTGGAAGTCTGACTTGTATGCTGTCACTGTGTGCTCCCAATTGATGTGGCTTTCCCCTTGAGCCATGAAACCCTGTCCATCTTGGTCAACTTGCTTCCTTCCATACCTGAGCGAACACCGACCCTTGGCAAGGCCTCTTTACTCAATTCACTCATCTCATTGAGCTCCAAGTCAGTCCCAGCTCTTTGAAAAACATTTTTTTTCAACTTTCTTTTGTGCTTCCCACAAGGTCTGGGCATCTCTCAGAGGTGGTCACTCAGAGTGATGCCTCTACTCCCCTGCCTGAAGCCTCTTTCCCTCCAAAACCCACCAACTGGACATTCTAGCCCACTGGATCACCCCCTTGGGAGGACCCGCCTCTCCTAACTGGGTGGCCTTTCTGGAATTAGGGGGTCCATCCAGTAAGGGGCTCAGCCAGCCATTGGGGAATCGGACAGGCATTAGGGACATGGGTGTAGCCAACTGTACCCCTCAACACCTTCCAGACCAAAGGGGGGTTCAGTTGCTTGCTGCCCCCATAGCTCAGATGTGCAATGACATCAGTGGCACAAACATGTCAAGATCTGCCACAGCTCTGCCCCATAGCTGCTCATGCCGCAAGTTACTTACACCGACCACAGTCAGGGGCTGGCCAGGAGTGGCAGAGATCCCAGAATCCTCCCCGGGAAGGGAGAGCAGTAATCTGGATGCTCAATCCCTTTCCTCCCCTACCTACCCTCAATGACCCGAGTCTATTCCACAACCCAGGTTGCTGGTGTGGTGTGATGTGTGGTGTCTAGCACCTCAACTCTTAGCGCCACCGGGCCGGCTTGAAAAACTTATTTTGTTTGCGTGTGTGCTATCCCCTGCAGTGTATCTACCTGGAGTTCCCACCTCCACTGGTCTTGTTTTCTTCACAGCTCCCATGGGAAAAAAGATAAGCTGAGCTTTTAAATTAAGTTTGTGCCCCCTTCCTCCTCTCAATTCACAGTCCAGTCCCACTCCACCATCCTCACACTCTACAAGTGGTCCCTCAATCTTCTAACTGCAGAGTAGGAATGCCGCCAAACTGCCAGTCAGTTTTAAGCACATGTGCAACTAAATTTCAGCAGCAGTGCAGTCACAATTTTATAATCATTGCTAATGCCAGGCAAACAAATGCAATTGCAATTTGCACCAGTGCCAGTCCACATCACCACTAAAAACAACAGTTTGTGGCACATGTTTATGGCCCAGAGCATGACCAAGGTCTTGGGAAAGAAATTGTTTTTCTTTTTCTTTAGAGACGGATACATGGACCAACTTAGCTATGGGGACATGCCACGTTGGAGAGGCAGAGCTGGCCACATGCTTTAATTTTCTGACACAAAGAGATGGAGGCAGTCGACCCTTCCCTCCCCAAAAAAAACACAAGTTCCTCCTCCAATATGTCAGGCACAAAGCTAACTAAAACACTAAAGCAGCTGGTAGAGGGGCCCCTCTTTTAACAAAAGGACCTATGCATGGACGTGCATGGCATTTGTGTAACTCCAGCCCTGGTTTGAACAGTAAAGTTCAAACTGTTAAGAACTTCGAATGGTAATTTTGCAATTGATTGGTCCTTATCAGTTCAAACTTTTTTTTCAATTACCTGCCTATCTAGCTGCCATCACAAAAAATTTTAAAATTTAAAAATGGTTAGATGTCTTTCCTCCAAACTATCCAAAGGCACACCCTTGGCACAGACTCCATCATTCCTAAAAATTTAAAGACTTCATCTGAGCTGTAGATGATAGCAACAAATCCCATGTTAAGTATAGAAAAAAAGTTATAGTTTTGTGTTTTTTCATTGCTCTATATGCATAGGTTTCATAGGTTTTTTCAAGCTACATAGACTTGCATCTCTAATGCTTGCCCTGTTACTCTATGCTAGAGCTGTTTTATTTTCATAGTACTTATCCAGACCAAGTTTGAAGGAGTTCATTGAATTACTCATTACCACTTCATTTGGCAAACTGTTCCACAGCTTAACCCCTCTTTGGCTAAACCAGTTTTTCCTCCTCAAGGTTCTCCACTTATCTTGTGTTAATTACAATTTGTGTGTCCTGGGTTCATGTAGGTAGATGTTTCTAACCCCAAGTCCCAATCCCTGTCTCAGTTGATCATCTTGAAGGGTCCTATATATCATACACATATCTCCCCTTATTCTACGATATTGCAATGTATAAATTCCTAAGTTGTTTAGTCTCTCCTGATATGATACATAACCCTGGCCTGCAATTCTCTTTGTGGCCCAATGCTGTACTCCCTCCAACATTCTAATATTAGCTTTTTTGTAAGGTGACCAGACCTGGGCACAGTACTTCAGATGCTCACCAATGCTTGGTACAGGGGCAGAATCACTTTACTATCTCTGCTACCGATGTGTCGTAGTATACAATTTAATACTTGATTAGCTTTTTTGACAATCATACCACAGTGCATTCTAAATTGTAAGTCACTAGCTATTCTCACCCCCAGATCTCTTTCCTTCACAGTTTGCTGGAGCTGGACTCCTCCCATGTTGTACTCAATTTTACTGTTCTTATTTCCCAAGTGCATTACCGCACACTTGTTGAAATTAAGTTCCAACTTATATCGATCTCGCCACTAAATCAGCATATCCAGTGTTTCCTGTACCTTTTTCTGATCCTCAGTACTGTTCACAATACCCCCAATCCTGCAGTCATCTGCAAACATACTCAACTAAATGTTGGGGAAACTACACTTAATTAAGGAGACATATAGATTAAATAAACATGGGCCCAGGACAGAGCTCGCGGGACTCCACTCGTGACTTCCTCCCAATCTGAGAATACCCCTATGATAATAACCCTTTGCCTTCTATCACTCAACCACACTTCCACCCATTTCACTATATTTGATGGTAGCTTTGTGCTGATCAGTAGCTCTACCAATTCCTTATGTGGCAGTATATCAAATGCCTTGGAAAAATCCAAAAATATGATGTCCACCACATCCCCTTTGTCTGGGGCCGTGTTTACTTTTCCGTAGAAGGTTAACATGTTCATCTGGCATGATTATGTTTTTGTGAAGCCATATTGGGTTGGATCAGTTAAATTATGCAGTGCCAAGTGGGATAGAATACAATCCTTCAGAGTTCTTTCAAATAGTTTCCCCACTATAGAAGTTAAACTAAGTGGTCTAAAATTTTCAGGTTTTGACGTAGGCCCTTTCTTCAATAATGGAACTACTATAGCTTCCCTCCAACCCTGTACCACTATTCCCTGGTCTAAGTATTTCTGAAATAAGTGTGTCAGTGGAGGAGTCAGGCTGACAGCCAATTCTTTAAGTACTCACGGGTGTAGCTTATCTGGTACCTGAGATTTGTTAACGTTAATGTTTTCCAATCTAGCTGATACATCTGTAGGGTCTATTGTTTCCTGTCCTACCAGAGAACTTAACTTATTCATAGCTCTTGTGCCAGTATCTTTGCTAAATACTGAACTGAAATATGAATTTTGCATGTCCGCCAATACTTTAGTGTCAGCTACACGTTCATCCAGTTCATTAATAAAAAGGACATATATTACTATATCCTTTCTTTTTGCCATTTATGTATGTGTAAAATGCTTTATGATTGTCCCTTACTCTTGTAGCCAAACTAAGTTCATAATCCGCCTTAGCTTTCTTTATTTTCTTCTTTAGTTGGCTAACCTTCTCCCTATACAAAAGCCATCCCTTCTGGTTATCTTTTTTGTTCACTTTTTTCAAGATTTTATCTTTCTCTCTAACCATCTTTTTAAGTTTAGAATTAAACCAACCTTTGGTATTATTTTTCCTGCCATATTTATTTGTACTTTGTATATATTTTTGCACTCCCTTTTTGATTTTCATAGTCAGTATTTCTCACATTTTATCTATTGAAAGATTAGAAAACTCAGTGTTCCAGTCCCAAGCAGCCATTTCTGCTCTCAAGCCAGAAAAGTCTGCCTTGTTAAAATTGAGATTTTGCGTTAGACCTATAGCACAATTTGTAGTTGATTCACCAAACATCATAAAACAGACTTTACAGTGATCACTGTTCCCTAGGGGACTACCCAGCATAATATTATTTATTGTATTCCCCATGGTGGTTAGTACCAAATCTAAGATGTTATAACCCCTAGTTGCTGACATTACTCTCTGTTCCACCCCAACTTGGTCAAGTACTTCAAGGAATTTCCTTTCTGTGCTAGATTTCCCTCTTAGTTCCAACCAGTCTATTTCAGGCATATTAAAATCCCCCATCAAGAGTATGTCCTCTGCTGGGTCTAAGTTGGAAATAAACTCCAAGAGAAGGTCATCATTCTGTTCAGTTATAGACAGAGGCCTGTACACCAGTTCCAATCTCATTTTTGGTTGAGCTTTATGCATTATTTTCATCCACATTCTCAAAGTGGATCAATTCCTGCTCACTATTTATAGTGTGCTTTATATATATAGAAATGTTGCCTCCTGTCCTATATGATATGGATCTAGAATATAATTTGCATCCTGAGATGTTTTTTCCCCAAGGATCTGCTTCATCCCACCATGTTTCAGTTACAAGTGCTATATCAGTATTGCTAGATTTTAACATGTGCTGGAATTCATCGAATTTGTTTAGTAAACTCCTTGCATTCAAGAGTACTATATTCTAACCCTCACATTTTTTTCCTATAGTGTCCATGTCATTCATTGCCCTTATGTCTACAAGTACCTGCCCCTCTCCTTCCAGTTTAAATGAAACTGCATAACCTTATTTATTTTGGTCCCCAGCATTCCAGTTCCTGCCCTATTAAGGTGCAGCCCATCATGCCTGACAACAGCTTTGTTTTGGAATGTCCTGGTATTATCCATAAATCCAATATTCCAATCTGCACAAAAGGAGCATAACCATTTATTCATTTGGTTTATGGACCAGTTTTTGTGTCCATGTGGCCCCTGCACTGGCAGAATCCCTGAAATTATGAGCTCACCCCACGTGGATTGGATTTTGTCTACTATATGCATAAAGCCTTCCTGTATAATGTCCACTTTGTTTTTTCCTATGTCATTAGTCCCCACATGTAATATAACTAAAGGTTCATGTGTTTTCTCCATCAGGCCATCTAGTAATCTTTCTAAGTCTGTTACTTTAACCCCAGGTAGTGTACTAACTGTTGCATGCATTTTCCTATTCTTGCAAACTGTCTAATCTGTCCCTCTAGTAATTGAGTTCTGATTACAAGGATGTTTCTGTCATTTTTCTCCCTTTGGCTCAAACTATCAGCTGCCTCAGCTAGCACACCTTTTTTTATCTATAATGCTAACCAGCTGGTGTTGCTCCTTTAATTCACCCTCTTGGATTGATTCACTACCCCTAATCTCTCCCCTTATTTCATTATAGTTGTCTGCTTCTGTTTCAGGAGTTTTATTTAGGGCCTCGTACTTGTTGCAGAGTTGTAGGGGGTCACCCTGGTGTGTACTCTCCTTTCTATTTTTTTGTTTTAGTTCTTTTTTTATTAGTGCTCACTGCTAACAGCAAACTCCTGTCCTTTTTGCTAGATTCAAATTTCTTTCTTACTGGTATACAGCTAGGAGTACTAGTTGCAACACTTTCCTTATGCACTGTGAGACTATCTGACATAGAATCTATACACTTTTCTAATTCTCCTATCTCCTTTTTTACTTCCAATCTATCTAGTAGCATTTTAATTTCCTCCTATAGGGTTTCTACCAGCCGACAATTGTTACAGCTAAACTGCTGCTCTTTATCCCCCTCAGTGTACATTTCACATAGCATACATTGTTTTTGCAGCTCTTTGATTCTTCTCCTAACTTGTGACATACTGACTTTTATTTCAGACTCCAATTTATTTTGGCAATTGTTTTTAGGTTTTGGCTCCTGTCCCTGGCATCTGTAGCAGACTGTGTGTGCAACTACGCACTAGCACCACTCATGCTCACTCCAGCTTGTGCGAGGTACAATCTTTATGCAGCCCCCAGAGGAAGTGTAGCTGTACCCACTTCCTGCTCCAGCAAGAGCAAGAGTTCAGTTATTTTAAAATACACAGACAATACAATATATATTAAAATGCCACCTCATGTAGTGGACTTTCTCCCAGGAGCACTTCACTTGCTTCCTGGCAGCTACTGAGTAAATTTTAGAGAGTGCCAAGGACGTAGGTGGATTCACCTCCCTTTATATTCTGGGCTAATGAGCAGGCAGTCTCCCACAGACCTACAAGACCCTCATAACCATGGCAATTCACTCTAGATGTTCCTCTCACCAGAAGTGCACAAGTCCAGTAAATCTTGTAGCCTTGAACCCCTTACAGGCTAATAGCAGATATATATCATTTCACCAACCTCCAAAGCTCTGACTCATTTTTTATATTAATTTATTTTTCTGTATTTTTGATATTTTTTTATTATCAATACAATTCATTTTGATCATAAATCAATACATATGTCAAGAAAATATTATTTAGATGCAAAGCCAGAGGGTTTTGACAAGGTATAAGCAAGATACAAAAATCTCCTTAGTAATTATTATAATTTTCATATTATAAATAACTACTTAGCAATTATGTTTATAGCCCCTAACCTACCTTCTATACTTACAATGCTAATCATAACTCAAAAGGAATTAAGATTAACTCAGATTATGCAAAACCTCTCTAGATTTGATTACTTTGCTTAAACCTTGCCAAAGGTTATCAAAGACCTCTAATCTTTTCATACATGCACAATGAACTTGCTCTAATTTAAAAATATCTACCATAAAGTTAATCTAATTAAGTCTGGTGGAGAAGAAGCTTTCCATTTCTTCAAGATACACTTGTGATCATTTATTATTCCTATTAAAGCTAACTGTTCCTGATGAAGATTAGTATTTTTACTGGAGTAACCAAAAGTAAGTAACAAACATTTTTTTTGTTTTTTGCAGTCTCAAATTGTTGCGTTGCACTATATGCTAGGGACTGTACCCCAAATGTTATGTAACGTTACATTCCAGCAACATATGTTCTAATGTGCCTCCATATATTTAGCACTTGGGACACATATTAACATATGCTGGATTGATTAAGTTCAACCTATGAGGAATATAGTATGTTCGATGTAAGATATTAAAATAGATCTGTAATAGTTTAGTAGATAAAGAACCAGTCTTGGCTGAATTAATGTAGTGTGCCAACACCTGTTCAGAAATGTTCACTTTTGTTTTTATTTTCCATTTGGCTTTTAATTTTTGCAGGTTAGTGCCACAATAAGTAACCAGTAGCAAATAACATTTAGATATCCATTTTGAAATGTTAAGTTAGGTATATAATTATTCCCACATGCTTTATTGGGTTCTATTGATATATCTCAGTTTTTCCTTATATAATACAGAATATGTAAATATCTAAGAAAAGTGCACATTTGACAGGTTACAAGTTTGTTTTATAGTATTAAATGTTACTAAATCATTTTTATTAAAAATGTTCTTTATTTCACGCAGTCCATTATTATACCACAGTTCATTTAGTATAGATGGGGTGAAGAAAAAACATTTAAGTAAATAGGAGAATGGATCAAAATATTTTTTGAACACTGAGTAAGTTTCATGACTGTCCCAAATGGTGAATGACATAATGGTGCTCATTCATACATTTGTTAGCTTTATATGGTAATTACCTGCATATAGTATGTGTTTAATATTTATTTTTTATTTAGGTTTTGTTGACCAGATAAGTACACTAGACAAATCCTGCCTATTTTCAGGCATGACCTGGGGGAAGGGGATACAGATGAATGCCAATTGACCTTGAACCAGATTAAGCTGTTGGTGGTATTTTTAGTGAATGAGGGAAATTTGGCCAGGACACCGGGGAAATTCTCCTACTCTTTTCGATAAGTGCTATGGGATCTTTAATATCCACCTGAATTACCACCAATCCAGGCAGTTCTACGTAAGCTATATAACATGATTTAATCTGGTGTGGTACCCAATCAAAGTTATGGTGAAACCATGCATATACAGTCACCAAATTTGTTGCCTGGTAGTACCAATAAAAAATAAGTAAAGATAAGCCACCAAGAAGTTTAGGAATATAGAGTTTTTCTAATTTAGGTCTGGGTTTTTTACCTTTCCACAGAAATGTCTTAATAATATTCTCCATTTCTTTAAAGAACAGATCATTTAATATACTAGGTATTGTTTGAAGTAGGATTAAAACTTCAGGCAAAATGTTCATTTTAATGGTGTTCATCCATCCTATTAACATTAATGGTAAACTTTCCCAGTGTTCTAAATCTTTTTTTAATTTTTACAAGTAGCAACGCATGATTTTCTTCTTATAGCTTCATGAGGTCTTGATTGATGTTGATATCCAAATATTTTAATGTGGCAACTTTTCTAATATAAATTATTTGTGTAAATTTGAAAGGATCTGTATGTTTTTTGGATCCTAGTAGTTGCTACAATTGATCTGATAGCCTGAAGCTTGACTACATTGTATCAAACTATCATTCAATTCTCCATAAATATAGTTTAAATTAGTAGTATAAATTAAAGCATCTGTATATAAACTAATTTTATGTTCCAATGTATCCACTTTCAGTCCCTTAATTTTACTGCTGTTATAGTTATAGCTAGTGGTTCAATTACAAGAGTGAAAATTAATGGAGGCAGTGGGCATCCTTATCTGGTACCCCATTATAAATAAACTGGTTCAGAAAGATCCTTATTTGTCTTTATTCTAGTGGAAAGTTTTGAATATTAATCCAGGTTCTGAACTTTTGTCCAAATTTCATAGTTTTTAACCCTTAGGCTGCCCACAGAATTAGAACATATAGGAATTTTGTACTAACATAACAGTCTGCGGCCCTGCAAGGTTTAACACAACTTTAATATACTTCCACTTCACAGTGCTGAAAGTTTTTTCCACATCTAATGACAGAATATCATAGTCTGCATTTCTACATTTATCAATCAAATTGATAGTTTCTTTTATATTGGATCAGTGCTGTCTTCCTTTAATAAAACCATTTCGATCAGAGTGAATTATATCAGGTAAGATGGTTTCAAGTCTGCTTGCCAAACTTTTAGTGTCAGAATTGATAAGTGAAATAGCTCTTTATGACCCTGGCAAGGTGGGGCTTTTATCTTTTTTTTTAAGTACTTCAGTTGCTTCTGACCAGGATGGAGGGAAAGTATGGTGATCTAGAATGCAATCAAAAATATTTTTTTGATAGTGGATTAATGAGATCTATAAAGTTTTTATACAATTCAATTGTTATTCCATCTGGGCCCAGTGCTTTGCCACATGAGAGAGTTTTATAGCATTTTGAATTTCACTTATAGAACTTTCTGTTTCTAACTTTGAGATATGATTGTTTTTAATGGTTGGTATGGGAATAAACTGCAAAAATAAATCTATGTCCCAGGTATCTTCACCTCTCTCTGATGCAATAGGATGTCATAGTATTTTTTAAATACCAGGCTGATTTCTTCTGGATCAACACTTAAAGTGTCTTTTACATTTTAAATATTAATAATATTTGACTCATGTTCTTTTCTTAATTGCCAGGACAAGGTTTTATCAGGTTTATCACCTAGTGCATACTATTTTGACTGTGACATTAACAACTCTTTTTCAGCTTTGCATGTGATTTTCCAGTGTTTCCATTTTTATTTTTTATTTTTAATTTTTTCCTTTGTTGTTAAATGCTACTGTAATGCATCTTATGTATGCTTTAAAATCATCCTAAGCCACCATTTCAGATGTATCCCTTTGGTTATTATTTAAAAAAAGTGAGGTATTCCGTGTCTAATTTTGGTAAGGTAATGAGGTTCTCTCAATAAGGTAGAGTCTAGTCTGAATGAATAGGCTATCTTAGAGTGTTTAATATTAATAATCAGAACCACAAGGGAATGATCAGAAATATTCAATTCTCTGTACTGGATTTCCTTCATAGAGTATAGTAGTGACTCAGAAATATGAACAAAATAAATCAATCCTTGAATATGATTAATGAACTGCAGAGAAAAATTAATATTGTATTGTAGTAGGGTGTAGTGCCTCCAGGGGTCTATAAGTCTAAAATCTTAAAATAAATTTGGATAAGCTAACTGAGTTTGATTGTTGTTTTTCAGTATCTACATTGGATTTATCAAGTTTATTACTAAGTACCAAGTTAAAGCTACCACTTATTATAATTGAGGATTTGTATGAGGAAATTTTCAAAAACAGCTAATTAAAGAATAAAGTGGACTTCTCATTAGGTCCATAAATATTAACAATTGTGAATAGGTTGCAATTAAGTGAGATTTTCGCGCATATACATATATTGACCCAGTGTATCAATAATAGATCTGATAAGTGTGACACCTGTGCTTTTCTTAAAAAATATAGCTATCTTTCTGGCATTTGGTTTGTATGGGACATTTACACGTGGACCCCATCTCCTAAATAGTAATGTAAAATCGTCTTGCATGAAATGAGTTTCCTGTATCATTTAACATTTAATCCCCAGTTTATCTGCATAATTAAATATGTTTCTGCTTTTGATTCTGTCCCTTAATTCTTTAACATTACTGGTAAGTATTTTTAATGCATTAGCCATTTGTTTTTATTATAATAAGTGGTGTTGGTGATGCTGTGTCCCACCTAAAGCCACCATCATTCATAAACTAAGCATGAGCATATATCCCTGAAGTATTTAACTGTGTGCAATGATTCCAATAAATTATATCATTGTGGTCCTGCTAACTAAACAATGAAAACATCACCATTGCTCCCTATCTTGCCCCCAATCAGCCCCCCTTACCCCCCTCACCCCATCCTGACCCCCACCCACTTGTAAGCATCTATGACTTTTAAATATAGTGCTCTGAACTCCATTTTCAGCAAGGCACCGTACCAACAAACCAGGGAACACACAACATAAGTTATAGTGCTTTGATTTTATGTTTAGTATTTAAAACCCTTCTCCCCAGCCCATGATAGGGGGTGGGTACAATGCAGATGTCATTTGTTCCTGGTATCTGAGTCAGTCCCCCAGCTTCTATAACATATTAACTCTTACAGAGGTTCAAATGTTCTTGAGGAGCAGTCAGTACATCAATTAGATCCATTCTGATCCTCAATTACAATATGCTAGCATCACTCAGTTATACTAGGCAGACCAGTCCCCCTCCCCAGCAGCCATGATCCTGTGTGAGTGAGTCTGCACTCCATAAGGACTGGGGGACTGACGGGGATGCCAAGAATGGATGACAATTGCATTGTCACTCTCCACCATCATGGATCTGGGGTCAAGGACAGTAAAGACTGTATACTGGTTATTGGCTGAGATAAATATACAGAGCTGGAGGTGGGAGTTGGGAGATGTTTATGGAGGTGGAGGAATAGACATTTGTTGTTTTAGGGAAAGGCTGACAGGATACATGCCCAGTGGGCAATGGCATATTTCCCAAGTTGTCAATGAGCGGCATGCACATGTGAATGCTTACCATCAGTGGCTGTCCCACTCTCCATCTATGTGCCCCTTCTTTGCTGGCCCCTATCCTTCACAAGGTGGCAGTTAAGTATCAGGATGTAGTGTCCCCCCTCCTTGAGGGAGGAGAGCAGTCATTTGGATTTTCAATTGTCCCTCCCCTTGACCAGCCCTGGTGCGATCCAAATCTATTGCCAAAACAGGATTGCTAGTATAATCAGTGGCACTATCACTATGTTAGCAGGCTGACTTTTTTTTTCAGCTGTTAACCTCAAGAATATAGAACAGTTATACAAAGTTAACTTAATCTTAAAAAATTGAAAATATGAGCAATTAATGATTAGATATATACAGGAGGTATATATTTAAATTGCATATAGCTGACATGGCTTCTATTCTAGTAATAAAATAGTTCTGTTGATGTCGAGGGCACCCAGTCAAATACAACAAGGGTGAATGTCAAGAATACAACACTAACCAAGATAGTATCTGAATAACAGGCTAAAGTCAAAGTGGGATTGATCTTTTTGTAACTTTTTAAAAGGGAAGCTATATTTTTAGCATTCTGTTCTGAATAACTACAATATTTCTTTCCATGCTTGAATATTCTGATTCATAACAGCACCCTTCATTTTCTGACATTATTAAAGAAAATATTACACATGTACTTGAGAATTACTAGTTTCTTTTAACCTAATATTTTAGACTTTGATCTTTTTAGAAGTGAAGTGAAATTTATCGGGTACAGTCAAAGGTTGTTTGTAATGCAAGTACTTCTTCTGGGGAATGTTTGTTTTTCAAACAAAGCATCAGGTTTGGCTCACAGTGTAGCTATCATATATCTGTGCATATTTCAACATGGAATTAAAAATGCATACAGTGCTTTAAAGGTTGAACATTATTAGTATTGCAAACAAATTATGGATTTATAAAATTAACTGTTTTTAGGCCTTTTTGGTAACTGAATATTCAGTCAGAAGCTTAACATTACATAGTTTTCCTTTGACAATGTAGCCACGAGACCACTGCAGCTGTTCCTTTACTCACAATAGCAGATTAATTAACACAGTCATATGCTGTTGGCTTCTACTCAGTGAGAAGGTCTGCAGTAGAATAGATAGGTAAATCCTTTAAATGTGTATGAGGTAAAGGACATAATGTAGTAATGAGTAACTTACTAGTCAGATGTGCTTTTGACTAGTCAGCCCAATTAGGAATGATTAAAAATGATAGAAGAAGTGGTTTTAAATTTCAAAGTATGGCCACACCTATACAAAAAAAATGGTAATATCCTTCATAGTGTCAACTTAATATATTGTTTTATACAGAAAGCATAAGAAAACCTTTTACTTATATAGCAAAATACATTAGCAAAATAAGCCACATTTACTTTTTGTGCTTTTCTCCATGGTACAAAAAAGAATATAGTGGAATATACATTATTTGCAGGAGCCATTTTGTCTTCTATCAATATATACTATTTTTCTGTTGGCAGATGTTAGCTTCTAGACTTTCAAAATAAATCTTCTTTACTGATGTTTGCTTAAATGGTTTTCATCTAGTTTTATTTTCTAAAATGTATTTACTGAAGATAGTCCAGCTGAGATGCAGCATCTCATTTCCAGTCGAGTTCTGCTTCCAACTAACTTGCAGCTGGGTGGATTGGTAAAGTGACTTTTGCAGGTTACACAGGGTGTACTTGTCTGTAGTGGTGTTTGACTCTGTTATCTCCTGGTTTTCAAAGCTCTATCCAGTAGACCAGAAAGCCTTATTCAAACAATTTAGATATTAATGGCTTCTAAACAAAGCAGGTTTAGGATTTCATGGAACCAGCATGTAAAATACTTTATTTAAAACAAGGGCTGGATATGGCGTATTCTGGTTGACCAACCCACATTATAAAGTGCTATGTCAACAGCTGGAAACCCTCATACAAAAAAATAATTAGAGTTTATGTGATAAAAAGAATTGAAATTTCATTTTGAACAGCAGCATTAAGCACTCAAGGGTTTGGGTTTTCTTTATTAATTTAACTCTAGGACAATAAGGCACTTTGAGTTGCCTCAAGCCTCATGACCCCTGTAGAATTAGATTAATTGACATTAAGCGAACCCCTGGCTCTACCTTCATGCTTAAGTAAAGAGCTATGCTGATAAAGAATACTTAGGATACTTTATCTGATGCTAGAGAGGTATTTTAAATCATGCATTTTACCTTGGATTGCAGATTTTTTAATCATGGGATTAAGAGGCTTTTGTATTTTCTCTTTACAGGTAATTCTAAGACTAATTATAATTTAGAAAACATGCACAAATCATGATTTACTTTGCTTTCACCTTGGAGACACTCTTTAAAAATAGTGGGAATAGGCTAACAGTTTGAATCTGCATTCACTGAATAATGCAATACAAGTTCATTTGGGAAACCTGGAGGGCACTCAGCCAAATGATACCCAGTGTATAGAAAGTGTACTAAATTCATGTTAAAACAATAATCACAGGTTTATCCAAAGCCCTTGACTGTAACTAAAATATCCTAGGGAGTTATAAAATTCCTAGATGTTTACTGAAGTGAAAAAGACAGATACTTATGAATCCCCAACTAAAGGTTATAAAAGGCAAGTATTCATGTTTTGGGGGAGCCTGATAACTGTGTGTGTATATGTGTGTGTGTGTGTGTGTGTGTGTGTGTGTGTGTATGCTATATTGTTTCAAGTATTGTAACTCATTTACATTCCATAACTAAGAAAAAGTCTGCCTCCATTTTGACCAGTTCTATCTTATGAGTGTGCCATGTATTATAGTATTTCATAACAATGGTATTTGTCATTCACCCAAACAAATGCTAGAGTAGAAATATTTCACAATACTAAAAGCTGTTTGAATGTTCTTGGTGCTTTATTGCTGTATATAGATCTGGATTCACTGAGCAGCAATCCAAATGTACAAGATTTAGATTCACAGTAGTATGCATTAAATGTCACATAACTGCAATGAATAACTGATTTGACAAATACAGGACATAAACATTTTTGCTAAAATACCAGGATATATTTAGTGTAATAAGGATACTATTTATAGCTCAGCTAGTGACGTCCTGAAATGGCAAATTGTTAGATCCCCAATGGTGATTATTATTCTCTGTCAGTGACCTTCATAATAGATTAACATTTTATCACAACTAAAGTCACACTGCATATGAGCCACAGATTAGATTTTAGTGGTTAGACGTTTTTCTGTCACTGCTGTAAACTGATGTGTGGTAAAGTTAATATAGCATTGATTTTCATGTTGTAATCATATTCTGCTCAAAATCTCTAAGGCATCTATCTTATGAAGTATGCATTTGAAATATGTTTTGTAGAAACCTTTCATAGTTATCATACAGTTCTGTTATTACTACACTGTTGTCTAAAGTACCTTTCTGATCTTAAAGATTGGTTGCAAATTTTAGACTGAAATCTTATTCTCTGTCTTTCTCTTACTCACAGTCTATATATTGATTTCTCTCTCTTTCTGTATCTGCAATAACATCCATTGAGGTGTCCATGACTACTGAAATATACACATGCTTAAGTGTGTAGTGTTTCCCTTGTCCATGCAATATTTTTCCATCATGCAATGTTTCCAGGATTGAGGAGCTGGAAGCACAACTCACAAGCCAAAAAGCCATGAATGCATTATGAAAGTCCCTGCCCCTCACAAGTGGTTATCAAATTGTATATTTTCAGTCTGTTCACTGAGCTTGTGAGATATACAATAATTCTTTATTCTACTTTTTAATATTATCTCTGTGAATATTTTTTTTTTAACTTTCCTTTTTATCCTCCTTGTTCTCTCTCAGGGCCCCCTCCTTCCTTCCTCTCATCCCATTCATTCCATCTCTGAGGGATCTGCCCCTAGAGTGCCTCCCTCTCTCCTCCTGCACAGCGGGGTCTGTCCTTCTCCTTGGTGGTCCGGATGGTATCTGAGAGGCTATCATCTAGGGCTGCTGAGAGGTATTTTGGCTTTTCTCCCCTAGTTTCCCCTGCCCTCTGAGACATTGTGCGCTAGGATGTACATCCCGAGTGGTGGCGTGCTGACGCACATTAACCTCTCATGCGCCGCTGACGTCCTCCCTCCCTCCCTGGCACTGATGATCGGAGCTCTCCATCCCCTTCTGTTGCCGGTGCTCCCACCGGCTGTGAAGGGAATGCAGAATGCGAGAGCGTTCTTGGTTCCACCCCTGAGGGAGGGATGCTCAATCCTCCCTCTCCCCTGCCGACCCCCGGCCACCCAAGTCCGTCTCCGAACCCAGGTCACCGGCATAGCGTGAGGTGTGGCGTCCAGCACCTCAACCCTCAGCGCCACCAGGCCAGCCCATCTCTGTGAAGATTTAACTGTTTCTATTTCCTTTCACTGTTGTATTGAAAGCAACAAATGGGCATTGTGATGTCATCAAGCATGGTTGAAGCTACTCTTACATAAACTTTAATGTACCATGTTATTGTCATTTTTGATAATGTCAATGAAAATAACATTACATATCTTTCTTGCTCCAGGTGGAGCATTTATAAAAGAACCAGGCATGCCACCAAGTGCCTGGCATGCTCAGGAAGGTCTTTCATGTAGCAAGCTTGTTAGTGTGATGCAATGACACACATTACCCTTCTATATAAACTATTGAACAAAAAAATCAGCCCACTCTCCAATTTGAGTTAATTCACCCTCCAAACTAATTTATTTGAAAGTGATGTGGCATACAACTTCCATAGTAGCAGGAACATGTGAGAAATTACACAGGGCTGTAGGTAAATCTATTTTTGATCATACGATCATAGCTTAACTCATCTGGAAAAGAAGAATAATAAGGCTACATAAGCAATAACACACAACAGGGTGTGAGTTGGGCTCTTATAACACACTGCATGAGCATAGTGTGGGTTCAGCCCCCAGAGTGGGTTATTAAAGCATAACACACAACCCCTGAGTGTGTTATTTCACTTAAAAATGGGACATGCTGGTAATGAAAATTATAACAGACAGGCATGTTTAAGCATAAACCAAACATCTTTATTTATTATGGTGACTATATTGCACTGCTAGAAAAAATAGCTCATCTGAAAATGAAACAACTTAAATGTGTTACTTGCCACCATGATGGACTGCAAAACATTTTATAACTGATGAATTTCACCCCATTCCACCCAACCCAATAACACCACTCCTTCCCATGGCTAACAGACCCTTTCCCAACCCAGTGTAACCCTCCCACAGTGGTGCCCCCAACCCCCACCTGATCAGCTTATTTTTATAAGATATTTATTTCCTGGTGGTCTAGTGGCCCCCTGCACCCCTCTCCACCCCAACAGGTAGTGTCCCACCCTGCTCCCCCATCATGAAATGGAGCAGGACACTGGCACAGCCCTCCACTCTCCTCCTTGGCTGGTGGCCCACTGAAATGTGAATGAATGAATTGGGGTAGGGAGGGGTCCATGAGAGGGGCCACTAGACCACCAGGAAATAAATACCTTATAAAAATAAAATACTGGGGATCAGTATTCAGGGACTGGGAGGCTTTTACTACCACTAGACCAACAGGGAAAAATATTTTAATATACAGGGATGGGGATGGCTCTGGGGGGGCAACAGACTAATAATATTGGGTGGGACACTGGCAAGTGGTGGGGTGGGGGTAGGAGCCACTAGCCACCAGGATTTAGTTGGTTGCTAAATACATCGGGTGCTGAGTGATTAAGCGGGGGTTGGGGCACTGCTTGCCAACAGGGATTTCTTTATTTTGTTCAGTGGGGCAACAGAGGATAGCAGGTGGAATTTCCATGAAAGATTGAAAATTGATTTCCAGACCTTCACTTACATTATGTATGCAGAATATTTTTTTCACCCACCCCTATGCAGGACACTGACAGTGGGTTTCCATGCATGTGGTTGGAGTAAGCAAGTTGGGGACACTGACACCAGGTTGGACTGCTGAGGGGACATTAATGCTGCAGGCAGTGTGTAGTGATATTTGGAGAGTTGCTGCAGTCATCTCTGTGCTAGGACTAGAGCTGGGATGTTATGGGGAATAACATCCGGGTTTAGCCCCCAACTGATCAATCAGAGGCCAGCATTCTTTCTTGTCACTGTATAAGGTATCTTACTGACTGCACATAAATTTGACATCTTAATTGCACATATAGATATCATGAAGCACACGACTGTGTTTAAAATTTAGTGAGATATTTAAAGCTACAGAAAAGATTGAACTCTAAGATCTAATCAAACAAGATGCCAGAAAGGACTACAACACTACATCTTTTTGATTATATGCTTTATCTTGATTAGCTTTAAAAAATTAGAAACTCATACAAGCTGAGAACTGTCTGCTGGGTTAAACAGGCAAAGTATTTTTTTTAGAACTAGATTGGCAAAGGGTGAAATAAGGGGACTGACTATTGCTGCCTTAGACCCTCATACCATCTATGGCACAGGATCACATGTGACAGATCTTATATTTCTTGCAGCTTACATTTCCAGGTTTGATAAATTTTTTTCACCCTCCATGACATATTGGTGTTCTGTCACAGCATTTGGGAACAATTGAAATCTAAAAGCAGTAACATTTTTCCTGTCCTCTGGGTCAGTAATCAGACACACATAAGGCTCATGACTGTGAGTGAATTTCAACTATTGCCAGGGAGGTGATACAATACATGGGTAGGCCTTTTTTGACATTGGAAAGATGCAGTTATATGGTACAAACTTGTATATAATGTATATTTTAATTAGGCAATTATAACATCATCAATCCATATTGCCTAACAGATAACTTATTTATGACATCATCAATCTACAACAGTCATATGAACACAGCAATGATGACATTATCAAAATGCAACTTGTAATAAAATACTAAAATGTTGGTAGCCAAGATGACTACTAATTTCATTAGTTCTTAATGTTCACTTTTCCTCTAATTTACATTTTAATACTGTGGAGGCAAGTGTCAGGTTCCAAAATGACATGAGATCTCATGACACCACTCTTTGAGTCATTAGTGGTGATTAATCATAATGTTTGGATGCACTGGGCAATTGAATGCAATCAAGTAATTAGCAAGTGCTCACTCTGTTTATTCTTGCCACTTCTTCACTAAGGATCCTGTTTGACATAGCCAGAAAAGAAGAAGCCAGACTCAGCACCGCTGTAGCAACATTTGTAATTTTTTGCTTAAAAACTGTCAACTGATTAGCTTTATGTTTCTCAGATATTGATAGTAGATTGTGCAGAGCCCAGAGCCCTGTGGATTAGTGTCTTTATAGATACATTTGCCTTGCCTCTTAGTTGGGATATTCCATAGTTAGGTGTACAGAGATTATGGTTTGTGCTGCAGACCAGGTGGGTGGGTGGTGCACTGTCTCATAGGGATGCCAGCAGATGGGGTTCTCTCTATGACAGACAGGTTGCTTAGGGAAGTGGGGGATGCTGGATGCTATTGTCTATCTTGGTAAAATAGTTTTAGGGATTGGGTTCTAGAATAAAGGGGTAGGCTAGTGTTGAGATGTTCTCAGAGATCCTCACCATATACATGAGTGAAGAGGCAAGGACACTTAAAATCTTTCAATTCAACAGCTGGTTGAAAGAATAGTGTGCTAAAGACACGTTTCACCTCCTGGGAAGCTTGAATGCCTTTTTGTGAGATGAAGCCCTATTTAAGCTGGATGGCCTTCATCCTACAAGGGAGTGTTAAAGAGCACTGGGCCAGAGGTTTGAAATGTACTTCTCAAGACAGATAAACTAGGGGAAGGCAGGCTGTGGCTTGTGTCATTTGCAGTATATACCTAGTTGGGGGAGACCTAGCTACACTATCCCTGCTAGTGGAAGCAATCAGGAAACAACAAACATCATAAATGGGGAACAAGGAAGGGGCATGTGATGAAGAGGGAAAACCACATTAGATAGGAAGGGGGTACAGAAAGAAGTAGAAAAAAGGGAACAGATAAAATAGGTCCAGACAGTGGATGGAGTAATGGCAGAAAGCAGAGGTCTTAGATAGGGGTTTGCTTCAATTCCAGAAGCATTGTAATAAAATAAGTCATCTTTAGACATAATGACAATAAAAGAAACATGGGCAACACCCAACAATGACTGTAACCTTATTGTTCTGGAATAAACAGACTTCAGAAAGGAGAGAAAAAAGGGTAGGGAGTTGCACTGTAAGTTAAGGAAGGTATCAGGGTGTTGGAGGATAATGACATGGGGGAGTGCTATCTTGAATCATTATGGGTTCAGATGGTGTCTCATAGGGGAAGGGTTATCCATATAGGAGTAATCTACAGGCTTCCTAGTAAGTCTGAGGAGGTGGATAATGCAGTCTTTGAGAAGATCAGGAAGGCAGCATTTGGACTTTATTTCCAAATGTGGACTGCAGCATTTCTGGGTTATGGAGTACCAGGAACCAGATGCTGGTGGATACCTCCCAGAACTGCTTCATGACTCAGCAGTTGGAGGAACAGACTAGAGACAGGGCCATATCTGACCTAGTTCTGATCAACTGGGATAGCACTGAAGGATTTTCAGTGGAGGATCCACTCAGAACAAGCAACAACAACAACACTGTGTGGTGAACATAGCCCCTAAAGCACAAAGCAAGAAATCCTGTACATTCATTCTGGACTTTAGGAAGGCAGACTTCAGGAAGCTGGAGGAAGAGCTATTTTAAGGGTAATGGGGACTTTCCTACTAGTAGGGATGAATGACAAGTGATAATTTATCAAACATATGATCCTTGCTGTATCAATGGGATGTCTCAGGCAGGTCAGGAAGGGGAGAAGGAACAAGAATGTTACATGGTTTACTAATGAGCTTTGGGTATCAGTCAGGGCCAAAAAGTCTGCTTTCAGAAGACACAAGGCCAACTAGATAGAAACAAGTAGGAAGCTCTACCTCTAACACAACAACATTATCTGGTAAGGCATTGAAAAGTGCAAAAGAGGAGGCAGAGCCTACAATTGCAGACTAGGTGGGGGATGCTGTTGTTAGGTATATCAAGGAAAAGAGAAAGAACAAAAGGGGAATTGAAAGTTAAGAAAGGGAGAATGGGTGGAGGAAGATGGGCAAAAAGATGATATTCTGAATGAAAGCTTCTTCTCTGACTCCTGAGTGGAGAAGAGAGGGACACTGCTGAATTGTAGCATTTATGTCAGGAGGGAAACAAAAATGACAATGGGGTAGAAAAAGTGCTCAAAGGTCTAAAGGAGTTAAAGGGATAAATCCCATGGATAGTACGTGAAGCACTCAATGGTGCTCATGGAGTTGAAGCAGGCTCTAGAAGAACCCCTGGCAGATGTATTTAACAGCTTGATTGAGATGGGCATAGCCCTGTGGGAAAGGAGGGTGACAGACATAGTCCAGTGCACAAAAGTGGGAATGGGGAGATCCAAGGAACTATAGCTGGGTTACCCTCACTTCCATTGTCAAAACCTTTTTTGAGTCTATAGTCTAGAAACCACTGATCATCCTTCTGGTGTCACAATGTCTCCAGGACAGCAAGCAATGATGCTCTGTGAGGGAGAGGTGCTGTTAGATGAGCCTTGTAGAATTTTTCAGTGCTGTGCCCTAGGTGATGAACAAGGGTTAATCACTAGATTTCTTGTACCTGGACATCAGCAAAGTCATTGACTCTGTGCCCACCAAATACTAGTGAAAAAAGTGGGGGATGTAGGAGTGGGAGAGAAAGTCACCAGGTAAGTACAGAACCATCTAGGGGAGAACCATAAGTGTGGTACTAAATGGTTCCACTCTAAGATCAGGAGTGTGTGACAGGGTCAGTATTGGGTCTGGTACTCTTCAATATGTTTCTTTGTGCCACTGGAGAAAAGATCCATGGAAAGATATGTTAATTTGTGGCTGATGCTTAGGTAAGAGGAAGAGTGGATAGTGATGAGGGTATAAACGATAAATTGGAAAGATTGTCTGAGATTAGGCAAATACAATTTAGCACCAATTATACAAGGATATGCACTTAGAGAAGAGGAATCCAAGTACTGGATATTGGATTTAGAAATAGATAAGGCATAAACAGACCACACATGAGAGCAATCTGAGAGATATAATACGTGATAGCCTCAAGACCTCAGCCCAATGTAACAAGACATAAGAGAAACTGATCAGGATTGCAGTGTCAGTGGCTCAGCAGGTTGCACACTCACCTCTGAGGTCAGGAGATTAGAGGCCTGCAGGTTCTATTCCCTACACCAGGCACTTGAGTTAAATCCCAATACTGACACTGTGGTGCAGCATGAGGGGGGTGCTGCACTCCTGAGGTGTACCATCTTTTGGATGAGACATTAAACTGAGGTCCCACCTGCCTGTTATGGTGGTAGTTCAGGTGGATGTTAAAGATCCTATGGCACTTCTCAAAAATAAATTTGAGAAAAAAACAAAACATTGCATCAGTTCTATGTATCTACAGTAAATCATTGTCCACATCTCTGTAATTACCTGTATATAATAACCGTTACATACCTTTCAATTAGATATACATACAGTAGTTTCACAGTTTATTTTCTACAAGCTATTGTTCCCAAATTTAAAATATATTCTCTAGGTTCCTCCAAAGGTTTGATACTTTCCCTGGTACATATTCCTATTTATCAGAGGTTTTTACATTCAGTATTGGTATTTCTATATTTTTATTTTTTATTTATTTAGAGTCTAGGATTACAAGTACTTTCGAGCCAAGGCTATTTTACAAAGGTTCCATGTCAATTGAGGTACAATACAAACATTACATAGAGTTGAGTAACAATGAAGAAATGGTGTACAGACATTGTTAAGCAGCTGAAATACATAACATTTAGGGAAAGTGGGTACCAGGGGGGCAGGGTAGTCAGATGTAGCTGAGGCTTGGAATGGACACAAAAAGAGTGGTGAAGCCATGGCCATTTGTCAGGTCTCAAAAAAGTGCTTGGGGGTAGGGGTAAAAACAGGAGTGAGGGTAGGCTGTAGGATGAGGGAGAGATGGGGTAGTAGTAGGAGTAGAAGTGCTAGGAGGGAGATCAGATTATGAGGGACAGTCACAGGAGCTAGAGGCAGCTAGATGGAGGTGAAGGTTGGGTTTGAATGAGCCTAGCTTTTGCAGAGAGGAGATGTCTTTGTTTAGTCCATTAATATAGCTAGGAGCTCGGTATGCAAAGAATCTTTGGCCCTGTGTGGTGCAGCACCAAGGAATGTGCAGCATTTGAGTTTCTGAAGCCCTGATGAGGTGGGGGTTGCATGCTATATGGAGAAGAGTTTGGACTCTGGGGGAGCAAGATGTAGCATAATTTTCTTAGCCATTAGACAAGTTTGGTACTTGATATGGTTTGATAACTGGAGCCACCCTGTTTGGGCATAGAGGTCACACATATGGGCGAGGTGGTGGGATCCTGTGAAGAGTCGATAGGCTTTGTTTAGGGCCAAGGATAAGCACTTGAAGGCTGTATCAGTTGCAGAGCCATAAATAATCAGACCATAGTAGATTAGAGAGATCACCGAGCTCTGTACTGCTATCCTTAAGGCATCTGATGTAAGGCATTGCCTGTGCCTGTAGAGGAGACCAATGCATGTGTTTGCAGCTTTGGCGATGCTATCTATGTGGATGCCATAGGATAGGTTGCTGTCTATGGTGATTACCAAATATTTAAATGAGTGTACCTGTTCAAGGACAGCACCATGGCAGTTTGTAATATTAAGGGGATGAAGCCTTATGTTTGTTGTGGGAGCCACAGAAAAGCATTGACTTGGTTTTCTTATACTGTAGCTGAGAACTAGCTTTTGTCTACTAAACCATGTTTCAATGGAAGTGAAACCCTTCTGAAGCTTGTTTTGAAGTAGGTGGGCATCCTGTTGGGTGGTGTGAATGACAGCATCCTCAGCATAGAGTAGGATTTGTTTCAGACAGGATTGTGGATGATTGTTCAAAAACAGGCTGAAGAGGAATGGCTTAAGAATGGATCACTGGGGGACTCCTGAGCATACAGGTCTAGCATCTGAGAGGACATCAACAATTTTCACTCTTTGGGAATGGTTTTCCAGGTAGGTCTTAAACCAAGTTGTAGACTCAGGGGAGAGCCCAGCTTTTAGCAGTTCTGTGAGGAGTATTTAATGATGAATGGCATCAAAAGCCTTGGTCAGGTCTATGAAGACCGAACCAGTGAGGTAATTATGGTCCAGGGAGTTGTGAATTGCTCCTATGAATTCAAGGAGGGCAGATGTGGTGCTGTGGCCATTTCTGAAGCCATGTTGTTATTTACAAAGGATGTTGTACTTGTCCAGATATTCTGTTAGCTGGTCAGAGACCAGACATTCAATGGCCTTGGATATAGGCCTAAAATAACCATGAAGGGCCTTGTCCTCACTCTTGTGGACTGGTGTCACAGTGGTGGATTTCCATCTGTCAGGGAACTGGCCAAGGGTGAGGGAGGGGTTGAAAATCCAGGTTGGAGGAGATAGCACTTCATCAAGAGTGGGGAACAGCAGTTTGAGGTTGAGTGAGTAGCCACTTATTCTAGATCAAGCAATTGCTTTACAGATGTACAGTATCTATGGACTTCATGTGTCCTGACTGCTCTGAAGTAAAACAGGGGTGATTTGAAAAAGGGGGTGGGGTGGAGGAGGGTGCAGGATGGAAGTCTTCATCAAAGAAGTCTGTAGGAAGAACACTATTGAGGTCAGTGAACAAGTTATTAAACGTGTTAGCTAGAGCGGAAGGGTCAAGAGTTATAGTCCCATCCACATCCAGCATTGAAGGTGATGTTTTGGGCAGTTCCCTGTAACTTCCTTGAACTTCTTCCAGAAGAACTTTCCCTTTTCCCCAGGTGTTTGTGAAGGCATCTTTGTAATAGTTACTTTTCTTCAGGCGTATTTCTTTGGTGCAGTCATTTCGGGCACGTTTGTAGTTTTGTATATCTACTTGCCTACCAGTGGCCTGAGCCTGAAACCAGAGGTGGTCTCTAGCTTTCAGCAGTGAAAAGAGATCAGCAGGCCTTTTACTTTCCTCTTTTTGAAGGGGGCGTAAACGTCACAGGCAGCACTGAAGGAGCTGATGAAGAAGTCAAGCGCAGAGTGGACATCCAATGCATGGAAAATAAGTGACCAGTCTTGCTGTCTAAGGTGTGATTTGAGGTGCTTCAGTTGACCATGTGGAAGAATTCTGCTGTTTATTAGCTTGGGTGGTGGTAGGCTGAATTTGTTAGACCATTCACAAGTGACCGGGGAGTGGTCACTTAGCATATCTGGGAGAACAGAGACTTTTGAGATGCGGAATGGGTGGCTGGTCAGTATCCAGTCTAGGAGGGTGCTTGTCCCAGTCTTATAGATAAGTCTAGTGGGGGAGACAACCAGCTGGGAGAGATTGGCACCTGAGATGGCATCCTTGTAGACACCAGGATCTAATCCAAGCCAATTTATATTAAAATTGCCCATTAGGATTATCTTGGTGCCTGGTGGTTGGGAACGGACACAGTCAAGGACAGAGTTGAGACCTTTACCTTGATCCTTGGGAGGGATGTAGATGGGAGCAATAGTCAGTGCCTTGTTGTGAGCCCCGAGTAGAATTCTAATGGGTAGTATCTGGGTGGTAGAGACTGAGGCAGGGGGCTGAATATGGTGCCCCAGGAGAGAGTCTTTGAGGTAAGCAGCACATCCACCGCCTTTGGTCTTGTCAGTTCTGAATACGTTATATCCTGGAAGGGTAATTGTGCTGTCGGGTATTTTTGGAGTGAACCAGGTTTCGATAATCACAAGAACATCAGGGTTGTGTTGGTGTGCAAATAATTGCAAGGCATCAAGTTTTGGTAAAAGGCTACAGATGTTGATCATTGCAAAGGTGAGTCCCCCAGTGTGACTAAACATAGGAATATTTGATACTCGTAATTGTTATGTAAGAAATTGGCATCTAGCCTGCCACAAATAGTATTTCAATATTGCAAAAGTAACATTTAAGGTGTTAGGATGAAACTGCTTGCATATCCTAGTGTAATCTCCTGAAATCAATGTATTATATGTTATTCTACAAAGAAATGACCATTGCCATCTAATCACTAGAAAATCCCCAAATTATATGCTTTTATGACATACAATGTAAAAATGTTGTAAAGTTTCTTCAATATTGCCACATTCCAGTCTTGGGCATAATCTTTCCTGTATCACCTTATGTTTTAAATTTCCCCTAATCCCCAGCTTTCTGTAACTGTACATCCATAAGACATTCCATGTGTATATTGATATTCTTTTGTCATTTAACACAGACAAAACCTGTGTCATCTTTGTGGAGGTACACTTGGGTATTATATTAGCAGAACCTTAAAGGTGTGAGACATAATATGGGAGTACAATTGTTTTCTTCCCAAGGCCTGTATGCTAGTTTTCCTTAGTTTCCATTGTCAGATTTTCTTTAAAGAAGCTATTGCTTACTCATGTATCTGGTAACTTGCAATAATTTTTGGAGCTTCCTGTTCCTATTTGGTCATGTATGTTAAATGTTTTATCCATTCCTGCCAGGAATACATAGCAGATCTCCAGCCCCATTTTAGTGTATGATCTATGGAGAAGGAGTGATAAAAACTTTTATCTTTTAACTTTGGTTTATCATATTTAAACCACTAGCCTTGTACAATAAATAAGTGAAATCTCCCTTAATAAGATTAAGGTGACTGTCTCATAGCATCTGAAAGAAGTTACTCAGGATTCTGGCTTCTAGGTGTACTGGTGGTGCATATATGAAACTTAAGTATGTAAAAGTCAGTATCAGAATTTTTTAATTATTAGTACTCCCTTTTTTGGCTAACTTCCATCCTTTCCATATTCAAACCTTAGTTTCACATATTTCTGATTATTTTTCCCAGTTTATTGTGGGCAAATCTCCATTTCCAAAAAACACCCAGATGTTTTAGTGCGTTAAGTGAAATAGTAATTTCTGCAATATCGCTAGGCAAATTATGTGAGTCACCTATTGGAACGCCTACACTTTTGTCTAGATTTAGCAGAGCTCCTGATACATTTGCGAGTTCTTGTATTGTATGTACTGCTTGTTCACCTGATATAGTGTCTTTTATGAAAAGACAGCTATCATCTGCATATGCAGAGATCTTTACTGGACTCAGATCTGTATGGGATGATAGCCCTATAATCTTATGGTCCCATCTAGTTTGCCATATTAAGGGATCCAAGGCAAAAGTGTATAACATGGGGCTTAATGGACAACCCTGTCGTACTCCGGTCCTTAGAGGTACAATCTCACCTAGATGTCCATTCACTGAGGGTACAAAACATGCTCCTAAACAGAGGCTTTGAATCCACTGTACTATATTTTGTGGGAATCCATAAGTCGTTAGTACTAGCATTAGATACTTTTGCCACACCTGATCAAATGACTTGGATTGGTCAAATGATAATACAAAACCTGTCATTTGATTTTTTTTCTGTTGCATTCAAATATTTCTCTTAGCAGAAATAAATTGTGTTGTATGGTTCTGTTTGGTATAGCACAAGTCTGTGCTGGGTCAATTAGTTGCTCCGTGACTTTTTGTAACATTAGACATATCAACTTTGATAGAATTTTATAATCAGTGTTCAGAAGGCTGATTGGCCTCCAGTTTAAAATATCATGTTTGTCGCCTTTTTGTATATATAGGTAATAATGGCCTTTCCAAAATCCGGGAGAGCCTTTCCACTTTCCAGGATATGGTTGTACATGGGTACAAGGAGTTCACAAATTTCTGGTAGGAACATTTTTTATAAAATTCACTTATGAGGCCATCTAGGCCAGGGGAAGTTCAATTTTTTAAGGCCCAAAATACAGTACTTATTTCTTCTTTTGTAATTGGTTTCTCTAAGTGGGCATACATATCTACAACCAATTGTGGGATTGTTGCTTTCAGAAAATCTAAAAGGTTTCCTGCATTAATCTTCCTGCTGAAAGCTGTTTTTAGGGAGTTTTGAGTCAACTCCAGCATTTCAAAATCAGATGTAGCCAGGAGTTTATCTTGTCTATAAAACCCTGTCATGACAGTAGCATCCAGTCTTTGCTTGCACACCGTATATTGGTCTGCTGCAGGTTGCCTGACTGTCCCAAATTTCATCTCTATTGTCAGTGTTATGGCTCTGTTATATAGATAAACAGTTTTTTTTTCAGTGTTTTGGGTTTTATATTGTACCTGACTTGTTCATTGAGAGGGAGAGACATTAACTTTTATGACTGATTTCAAAAACCAAGATATTGGATGTATTATGAGTTTGCTTTCTTTTGACCATATTCAATAAATACATGTTTTAAATCATTCTTAGTGTCAAGCCACCAGTCCCATAAGTCATCATAGAGACACATGGTAGAGTGCCTAGCACCCAGTAAATGTGCAATTTTTAATTTTAATTCTGCTTGCTCCAACAAAGAGGCATTCAATTTCCAGCACTGTGTGTAGGAAAAAAAATCTGAGGGGAGTTGTTGCTAAACTGAGTATGCTTGATAAAATATTATGGCCTGAGGATTCTGTGGGTTTTATTTCTGTTTTAATTGGTGTTTAATATTTAGAAACAAATAGCCAATGTGTGTAGCATAGGTGTGCCTGTAGTATGTGTACCTGGGGTATTTCCATAGTTGTCTGAATGTATCTTTCCTATTAGTTGTTACTAGAATTTATTTCAAGGTGTGTGAATCACAATACATTTTTTTAATTAGCCCCTTGCATTTTATCATCTAGACTACAGTTTAAATCTCCTCCCCAGATTATATGCTTTCTGGTATATAAGTATGGTTTAGTGGCCTCAAATAGTTCAATTTCTAATGTCTCTGTCTGTGGTGCATATGTATTTATTAGACACAAGGAAAAATCCCTTATTTTCTGTCTAGGAGCAAAGCCCTTTTCCGTAGATGTCCACTACCCTGGTTACAGAAAAGAGAGGTGGCTGGATTCACAAAGCTTTCTGTAGGTGCAAAACCTTCCCTAAGTCTCCAAAACTGCCGTAGCCATGGAAACAAAGGGGAATTTGCACTGCGTGCTATTCACAAAACCCTCCACAGCTGTGGAAAACAACACTAAAGACTGTGGAAAAAAGTGCAGTTGTGGAAGTTCCTGAGAAAAAAAGGTGTGAGGTAAGTAAGGCACAGCCCCTGAAAGGCCATTTACAACCAGTGTTTTTCTGCAGCTGCGGAAAAAATGTTACACACAGTGGAATAAGGTGAAACTCTCCCTCAGCAAACTTCAGTAGTGCCCCAGCAAATGGAATCAATTAAGGTGGAGGTGAGGCACAGGTAATAGCATCCCAGATAGTATAACAGTGGCTGCTATAACAGCAACATAAGCACACATTGCCATGATATGGCAACAGGCAACAACCACCAGACGCAGTGCAGCCTATGGTGGAGCCCCACCAGTAGTAGAACCTGGCCAGCCTGCAGTGAGTGCTATCCCTGCCGGCTACAGGAACACCCCAGGGAGGGAGGACCAGCAGTGACAGTTGGCCACTGCGGTGCCATGGTATTGCTGGTACCTGTGATGCTGCAGTGGTCCCAGTTGAGGGACTGGTTGCTGGTCTCTTTGTGGGTGTTTTCAGCTTCAATCTATGGCAGCCCTGTTAAAGTCTGCTGTTCCAGCTAATTAAGTTCACTGTTGCTGTGCCTCCTAAGCTATTTCTGTAGCCAAGGATCCGCAGTTGTGGATTTTCAACATGTGCACAATTTCCACAGCTGCTGAATTTCCACAGCTGCGGGGAATTTATGAAATTCCACACCTGCACAAAATTTCTTTATGAATATCATACAACTGTGTTTTCACAGTGCTGCATGCCTTTTTCCAGCAGCTGCGGGATTTTTGGCTTTCTTTGTGAATCCTGCCCAGGGCCTTTAAACAGAATTTCAATGCCATCTGCAAGGTAAGTACTGAATGTCCAAAAGGATGGACCCCACACCCAGCTTCTTTTAACTTGCTCAGTTTCAAAAACAGATTTCAGCCTTGTTTCTTGTAAAAAAGTTATATCTTGTGAGAGTTGAGATAGATATGAAAGAAGTTAAATTCTCTTCTTATAGTTTTTAATACTGCAAACATTAAAAGAAGCCATCCTTAGGGTCACAATTATGATGTGTTAGTAGTTAAGGCCCGTCATAGGCTCCTTTTTGCACTTATAATTTTCTCTTTTTACCTTTTTTCACCTTGGTTTCTGCCACTGTTCTTTTCTCTTCCTCTTCTATCTCAGACACTATTTCAGACTTGTTCGAAATTGAAACATCTGATTCTAAATCAGATTCCCTCCAATCTTTTTGTAAGGGAGTGCAAGTATTCTGTAATAGGAGGGCAAAGGGTATTGGTATATGTTTTGCTGTGGCCCTTGTCACTCTTCTGGTGATATGTGTGGTTGTCTCCAAAGGGGGAGGCATATCCTGTGTTGTGGTACTAAAGTCTGCTGAGTCTGCTTGTTTATTTTAGTCTGAAGAACACTATGGGAGGGTCTCACTGTCTTCCTTGGAGGGGGGTGTTTCAGGGACTATATGCTCCTCCACAGGGCTGTCTCTGTATGTGTCAAAACCTCCTGAGTGGCAGCAGCAGTGGATCAGTAGCAGAAACTAAAGAAATATTTTCTAAATGCATACTTTTTAACAAAATGTTACTGGCAGATGATTGTGGGCTAACATTTCTTTTTTTAACAATGTGTCACTTATGTTACTGTGCATATTTCATGCAGGGAAGCTTTGTCCTCACTAATGGACGGAAAGAAATGGTGGCGCTTCAAATCTGTGTGTTCTAATGGTGGAGTGATTTTTTTTGGTACTGTGGTTTTGCTTTTTAGAACTTTTTTTACCTATACATTGAATGGATCTGATGCACAGGTAACTAATGAGGACCCAGGATTTTACATCCCCATTTTATAATGCATAAATTATCTTTCATAGCCCTGCCCGGTATGGCAAAGGTCTGGTTTTGAGTAATTACTTTATTCGCTATCCTGCTTAATCTATGGTATAGTATTGATATCAGTATTTTAATATCTGTGTTTAGTAAGGAGATAGGTCTCCAATTTTTTATCTTCAATTTGTCCCCTTTTTTATAAAGTAGTATTAGGAATGCTTTTTAACTTATTTTGTGTTAGGCTTAAATGTTCCATAATGTCATTGAAGATTTCCAATAATATGGGAGTCAGAATTTCAATAACAGTTTTATGAAAGGAAGTACTAAGACCATCTGGCTCAGGGGCAGTATTTAATTTTAAGGATACCTAAACCATCTGTTTTGCACATTTTGTTTTTTTTTAAAAAATGATTCCATAGTCTTGTAAATGAGAGCCTGCTGTTTACATTTATTCTGAAACTGCATTTATTAAAGCAGGATAAATGCAGTTTCATAGCATTTGAAAATTGTAAACACAGACTCTTCTGATTCAAACATCCTGCTCTAAGAAACCTAAAATGGCTGACTTGATGATGTGACTGAGAGAGAGAGAGAGAGATGCCTAGTTGTGCAGATGTATTCTAGCTTTGCTAACCATATTCAAATATGAATAACTTTAAAATGAAAAATGATACCATGGTACTGTGAACACAAAAGTTGTTCAGCACACAAATATCTATAGAATGATTGATATTTAATTTATTGATACGGTTTTATTTTTTAAACATTAGTAAAAAAAGCAGCAGAAAATTCAATTATTTTTCACTTTTTCAGCAAACAAATGCAAATAATATTAAAACAAAAAATGATAGCATGGTACTATGAGCACGACATTTGTTCTGCACAAAAGTATCTACAAAATGAGTATTGTTTCTTTTATATGTGCCTTTTAATTTTTTTAACTTACAATTTATTGAATTATGCAATAAGACATTACACATTAGAACCATCAGGCAAGCAAATACAATTAATACTTAATATTAAGAATAGTACAGCAACATTTTTACAGTATCACTGGAGTAAAGCACCCCTGTTATTTGGTACAACACCTGGGGGTTTGCATATCCTAATTAAATTTCTGAAACTTAAATTGTTCAAGAAATCTTTCCAAAATTAAGGTTACTCCAATATTAGCCATTGCTGCCATCAGCAAGGATATCAAATATGGTCAAAAACAGAACTTGTACCCTCTTATAGGGTTAAGCATCCCACCATCCAAACACTGGCTAGTGTTAAAAACTTTTTATACCCTCTTGCGCAGCTTCAGAACAAACAGTAGAAAAAACTGTAGCCCTATGTTAATATTTCACTCTTGTCCATGCATATCGACTAGATATACAAAACATTTTCTTACTCATGCATTGTATGAAATTTTGTAAAATAGTAGAACATTGTTCTCCCTTAACAGCTGGTCTATCTTAAAACAAAGGAGTCTTGGTAGAGCAATAGGCCTTGGAAAGGAAGACAGAGTTAACAGGAAAGGCAATTACCAAATACTCCACAGAGCACCATGATATCTTATCCCCCATTTTCATCTAAACTGATAACAAATATGTTAAATCCAACATGCACTTTTTGGGAGACATGAATAATCAAAAAAATAGACATTAAGAGCCTTCCATCTTAAATACATTGTGTAGCCCACAAAACTTGTATTTAAAATAAAGGGTTTAGTAAGTTTTTCAGTCCCCTTCAGAGTCAGAGGTTGCTTCATGAGCTACAAATTCCTTTTCAATTTTGTCCAGAAGTTTTGCAGTATCCAGCACATCTGAAAATTGGTAAGTCTTACCATTGTACACAATTCTGAGGCTGGCTGGCATGAGAAGCACATGGTGAACCACCAAATTCTGAAGGTGCATTCGCACACTATTGAAGCTTTTGCACCTCATCCTTGTGGCGTAGCTCAAATCTGGAAAGCAATGGACTCTGTGGTCTTGCCAGGTAATTGTGCTTAACTATTTTGCCTGTTGCGGAACGATATCGCACTCTGTGGAGGTTCTCAACTCCACCATTACTGTGCGTGGTATCTGATTGCCAGTTCCTGTCAGGTGACCACCCCCGAGGCATAATCCTATAAACCTTAAAAATCTGGAAATCTGCTTCCAACTGCAATAGTTCTTTAAACTATTCTGGTAAAAAAGTTAAAAGATGTTCCCCTTCGGCATGCTCTGGGGGTCCAAGCACTTGGACATTATTAGCACAAACAGTATTCTCCATGTTCTCCAGGAGCCTCTGTAGTACGCCATTCTTTTTTTTTTTGTATTTATTTTACTTTTTGCCCCTCTGACATCCATCAGAGCTCTACCCAGGTCACGGTGCCCCCAAGACTTCCACTGTCTAATGAGCCCCTTGCTCCCCTGGTTACTGCTGGCTTAACCCCCAGGAGGTGGGGCACAACACTGTGGCAGGAACCAATACTGTGCAACCATATATTAGTGCAGGCTTTATTTTACAGAACCATTTCTCCAAACTGTTGGTGTTCAATGATATAAATTTACTATCATTCAAGAGCTTGTAAGTTGTTCCACCCTCTAAAGTTTGTTATATGACTCTGGATCATGTTAAAATACAAGTTTATATCTGTTTTCCTCAATCCATCTGGAGAGCTACTAGAAATGGCTGTTCTCAGCTCAGCTGCTAGCTACACCCCCATAGTTTTTTTTATGATTAGCAAAAACAGCAGAAAGTTCTATTATTTTTCACTTTTTGCAACAAACAACTGCAAATAGCTTTAAACTGAAAAATGATAGCATGTTACTTTGAGCACAAAAGTTGTTCAGTACAAAAATATCTATCAAATGAGTGTTGTTTCATTTATAGATACCTTTTAGATTGTTTATAATCAGCAAAAAAACAGTAGAAAATTCAATTTTTTTCACTTCCCCCAATTAACCAAACTGTAATTTGCTTTTCAAATAGCTCCAACTTCCTGCCTTCCAAATGGGGGGGGGGTGCAAAACTGTTGTACACATAATGCTCTCATTTCTATTTCCCCTCTTCTGTCAGCCTCACTGTGACAGGTTGAGCCACTGATTCTCATATTCCCACATTACGTTATCAGGCCAAATGATCTAGGGCATGCTGCATTTCTCATGCAGCCACCCAGTAATTTAGCACTGCTATATGCTCTGCCATGGTTTATTACTTACATGTCGTACCTACAAAATAAGTGAAAACAAATTGAATTTTCAACCCCCAATTGCATACTGTGTAACCCTGAGCAAGTCACTTAACTTCCTTGTGCTCCCAGGTCGCACCTGGAAACAAACTCTGGTTTAGTGTGTCTTTCTTGGTTAAACAATTTCCCCTTCCTTTCCCTTCCATCGACACTTCCTTGTCTTCCTTACATTTAGTCAGTGCACATGAAAACTGCCTTTGCCATACTACCCAGAGGTACATCTCACTCTGGTGCCGTTTCCCATTTTTTGTTTTCATTTTGTGTCATTCAGCTCTGTGCCATTTAAATTGGAATATTACCTCTTTTTCCAGTCAAAGAAGCTAGGGGCCTGGTCCTCCTCAGAGCAGCCACCTGCTTACTCTCCCACATCTTTAGCATGTGCTTCAGTGGCAGCACAGGTGCCTTTGGCACCTGAGTGAATGCATCCACACTTTTCTGGTTGTTGATGGCACTCAACTGCACCTTGTGTCTTAGAACCCACCTTACTATCCACCTGGGGCCTGTGGTAATTTAGCATTACCACACACCCTGTTCTGTGTAATTGCTTACTTACAATTTATAATGTGATCCTACGGGAATTTTATATTGTACTTCCCTAGTGGTTGAAGACACTCAGCTGTGCCTTGTGCCCCACAGCCCACCTGCTGCATTCAGCAATTTAGCTTTGCTGCACATGCTGACATGTGGTACTGATCTCTTAAAATTTATAATGTAATCTTATTCAAATGATATACTGCTCTTCCCAGGTGGTTGAAGGCACCCAGCTGTGACTCATGCCTTATAACCCACCTGGGGCATACAGCAATTTGGGCTTGCCACACACCTTGCCATGTGTTATTGCATGCTTACAATTTACAGTGTGATCCTATGCAAATCATATACAGCACTTCCAAGATGGTCAAAGCCATTTGGCTGTGCCTCATGCCTCACAACCCACCTTGGGGATTCAGTAATTTAACACTGCTGCATACCCTGTCATGTGTTATTACTTATACATGTCACACCTACAAAAAAGTGAAAACAAATTGAATTTCCAGCCATATTTTGCTGACTATAAAACTAAAAGGTATCTATAAATGTAACATCGCTTGTTTGGTAGATATTTTTGTGCTGAACAACTTTTGTGCTCAAAGTACCATGCTATCATATTTCAGTTAAAAGCTATTTGCATTTGTTTGTTACAAAAAGTGAAAAATAATTGAATTTTCTGTTTTTCGCTAATTATAAAAAAACTAAAAGGCACATAATGAAACACTACTTGTTTTGTAGATATTTTTATGCTGAACAAATGTCATGCTCACAGTACCATGCTATCCTTTTTGTTTTGATATTATTTGCATTTGTTTATTGAAAAAGTGAAAAATAATTGAATTTTCTGCTGCTTTTTGTTTACTAATTAAAATAAAATCTAAACGGTATCTATAAATGAAACACCAATCATTTTGTAGATATATTTCCGCTGAACAACTTTTATGCTCACAGTACCATGCTATCATTTTTCATTTTAAATTTATTCGCATTTGAATAAGGTTAGCATACCTACAACACATTGTACAACTGGGCATCTTTTTCTTCAATGACGTCATAAAGGCAGCCATTTAAAGAGTCTTAGAGCAGGATTTTTAAATCAGGAGAAGCTGTGTTTACAATTTTCAAATGCCATGAAACTGCATTTTTCCTGCTTAAATAAATGCAGTTTCAGTATAAATGTGAACAGCAGCCTCTCTTTTACAAGACTATGGAGTCATTTTTGTTAAAAAACAAAATATGTAAAAAAAGATGATTTAGGTATCCTTTAAGTTTTTTAATAGCATCCTGAATTTCCACAAATTGTATGGGTTTAGTCATTTCCAGTTGTTCAATAACAGTTAACTGTTCCACTTCATTTTGTGGTAAAAAGCTATCAGTGGTACCTGATGTTTCTAAAGAGACCCCAAATGTGGATTGTAAGGAATCTGAAATTACCTAGCAACGTCTTCAAAATCTGTATCAATTTCACCATTTTAATCTTTTACTGTTGTCCATACTTTATTATTAACCCTATCCTGGCAGTCCTTAAAAATATCTAGGGAGTATCTGGTACCCTGAGTACCAAAAGACTGTTCAGTCTTTAAAGATTTAGCTCCATCATAGAGATATGTTTTAATTTCCTGTTTTTTTGTATTTGTTTGGTCTTCATAATCTAAATGCTCAGTGTGTTGTAGATAAATTAGTTTATAAAGATGTTGCCTTAGATCTAAGAATTTAAAATATGCATCCTTACCTGCATTTTTACCCAATTTCTGGTCTAATTTTTTAATCTCATTGTTGGTGTCCTCCCGCCATTCTCTCAAGGAATCATAAAAAGAAACCACTGTTGCGCTAGCTTTAAGATATTCCTCAGTTTGATGTCTGACCTTGGGGTCAGTGAACATAGGATTATTAATTCTCCAATAACCATTCCCTATGTTATTTTTCGGTAAGTTACCCAGGGTAATATGTAATTCCAGGTGGTATTAAGTGGCCGTGGTAATGGTGGAGGCTTTTCAGAAAGGCAATGCTGGGAAAGAAAAATATAATAAATTCTAGAAAATAAAGACCCTCTATGAAAAGTGTGCCCACTAGTATTCCAACGGGTCCTCTAAGCATCCTGTAATGCAGCTGTTTTAAGTATCTGTTTTAAGGCATTAGCATCACAGTATAATTTTGATGTGCTTCCCGTCTTGTATCTTGTGTCCAGAGGGCAATTAAAGTCTCCCCTAAACATTATTTTCCTTGTAGTATATAAAAAAGGTTGTACTAATTTAAAGTGCTGTATCTGAGATGTTTTGGTTTACGGGGCAAATAGAACACTTACCCTAGCTGCCTGTCCACGTAAGATTATATCTAGAAAGAGGGCCCTACCAGGGTCAATGTCCGTTACTTTTTGTGTTTGGACTTATCAAGTAAAAAGAATCCTAACTCCAGAGCAGGGATCTTCACCCAGGGACCACACTGAAGGACCCCAAGGTCAGACTTTTTAGGCCTAGTGTATGACAGAGGTAGTTTTTAGTCGACTGTCTTGTGACATAATTATTTGAGTGTTTGAGTGTTGTAAGGCACTAAATGTAATTTTATGCCTCTCATGTTTTTTTATGCTTTTACCATTAAGTGATATAATTCTGATGGAGTCACCGGAGGTGTTACACATTAAGCAGTGTTATAATGGGATAGTAATATAGTCATTCATGATTTTTTCCTAGTTTTCTTTTTCAACTTCAGTTTATCTGAAATGTCACCATCTATATCTGAAGTTTCCTTCTGCGAGGAAGTCAGGGAGGAAGTATCTGAATCCCCTTCATCTTCGCCAGAGTGTTCCTGTAGTGCCGCATATTTATTTTGTAGATCAGTACCGTCAGTTTTTGCAAGTTTTGATTTAGGAGTACTCCTCATGTAACATCTTCCCCCCCAACCTATTGGTATTCTTCTTGTGGGGGGTGGGAAGGCATTACACCTGGCTGCGTACTGGTTTGTTCAGGGGTAGGTTGTTTCTATATGTCAGTGACAGCCATTTGCAGGTTTGAATCCCTTACACCCTCTTCCTGTGGGGGAATGGGATTGCCAATTGTGACCATTTCTGCAACCTGAGGTGCAGCAGTAGAAGCAACTGGGGTTAGAGACTGTCCTGTCTGGTTATCCAGAAGTGGATTATGGGCTTGTTGGTGATCTGCTGTCAAACTTAAGTTTCTTGAAGGTTGGTCCTTCTGTTGATTTTGTCTAGCTTGTTTTTCCTGTGTAGTGTGAATGATGTCATCTTGATTATAAAATGTGCCCCGGTTGTGCACAGCCCAGGGGCATTGAACAAAAAGATGTCCAAGTTCCTTACATAGATTGCACTTGGAAGGGTTGGGACAAAAGGTATTGGCATGTCTGGACTGAAGATAAAAACTACAAACTGTGAAGTCACAGGCATTGCTCAGATAGGATAATGAACCACATTTTTTGCAGGTTTTAGGCTGTCTGGGGTAAAAGCAGAATCCACAGTCCTGTCCGATGTAAAAACAGCTTGGCAGATGCGGTGGTCCTGTTTGTGACATTCTGAACTTCATTTTAATTTTCCAGCTTCCTGTCCAGATGTTTTCTACATCTAAAATAGGAGTAGGTTTGTTTATTACATCAGCTTTTTGTTTCACCCAGTGCAAAATGCCAGAAATGTGCACACTTTCATTTCTAAAGAGGATGGTAATGATTGTTACTGCAGGTCTTGTAAGGGGGATCACTATGAAAGGGATCCATATTGGGGTGTTTTTCAGTTGGTAAATTTATTCCAGAATATTTTGAATTTCACTGGTGTGTTGAAACTTACATCAGATATACAGTAGTGTCTCCGGAGATGTGAATCCATGCAAAAACCTCAGAAGCCAAAAATTGCATTGACTCTTTAAATAATTTTCTTGCCACATATACTGTATCTGGAAGGGACTCCAAACCCCCTTTATATTTTATTCTCACAGCGTTTCTACTAGTATTAGGTTTCCTCAGGTTAGTGAATAAATCAGATAGTTTAAATCTGGATCTTGTGGTATTTTGTCCTGAAGCACTGGGTTCAGTCCTTGGGGGAATGGGGGGAGCAGATTCCATTTGTTAGAAGCAGCAGGGGTTGAAGGGATAACATTAGAAATCTCAGTGCTTGTAGAAGCCATTATGTCAGCCCATGATGTAGAAGGAATCACCTGGGTTTCTTGAATAGGGGTCTTAGGAGCGGAGGTTTGGGCTGTTTCCCCCTGACTTTCTTGCTCCATCTGACTAGGTGTATCACAGTGCTTTGGGCTATTTGAGCCATATCTGGCATTTCCCCCAATATAGGGGCCATAGGAGTGGAGGTTTGGGCTGTTTCCCCTTGACCTTCTTGTTCCATCTGACTAGGTGTATGCACAGTGCTTTGGGCCATTTGAGCCGTATCTGGCATTTTCCCCAGTATATCTCCCTCATTAATGTCTCTCAAACCCCCAATAACAGTTGCAGAATCTTTTGGTAATATGTTCAACTTATTAGGTTACTGGACAGAAGTACCTGCATTTGTAGCATTATTCTGAGAAAGCTGATCAGCTCCCAGCTGAGTTGGTGCCATGACAACCCCTTTCATTGATGTGGCAGTAGTTGTCAGCACCGAGTTCCTTTTGCCAGAGCATGCTTGGCATAGCGCTCCATTTTGAACATTCAAGTCCTTTTCCCCGATAGAAATAATTGTTACAGCAGTTAGTGCTTTGTCAGGGAGCCAACAATTTCCATCCTCTGAAAATTGCCACCAGGCAGTCAGTAGTGCCTTTTCAGGAGACCATGGACCTTCCTGGATGTTCTGCAGATGTTCTGGTAAACCCGGAGAATGCTATTGTTCTTGTCAGGCCTGTGCAGAGAGTGGTTGTCCCATCATTTTTACCACTCCTGGTCATCCGTAGTTGTGGTTTGTACTCCATCTGTTTCTAATAGATAAAGCAGCTGGGCTTGCCAGGCAGTGCAGTCCACTGGCATTTTCATGTCCAGTGTTATGGGTGCAGCTGGAGCAGCGGCACAATCCATAGCAGAGGTACTCATCGTAGGTAAGTTTGACATTTCTTTGTCAGTTTGACTCATAGTCTCTGTCAGAAATATCTCTCTTGAATCAGGAATCTCCATAGAACTTGTGAATGTAATCTCCATCCTCCTGGGACACAGGGCTCCTGGACTTCCTCCACCTCAACTGTTCCATTGGTATGGCCAGCCATCTTACTGACCAGAAAGGACAACAGCGCCCCCTTGAAAAGAGTAGGGGAATTTCTCCTGTGTCCTGGCCAAATTTCCCCCATTCACTAAAAAGACCACTAACCACTTAATCTGGTTCAATGTCAGCTGGCATCCATCTGTATCAATCAATCAAAAAACAAGGGTGAAAATAAGCAGAACTGTCTAGTCCTCCTTTCCCTGTCAACAAAAAATAATCAAATAAATAAATACTGAGGTGTATTGAGATGGCCCACTCAAACAGAAGGAAGGAAGTGATTCTACCCTTGCACAGGTCCTTGGTAAGGCCACACTTGGGTTACAGTGCACAGTACGGGTGTGTGAATACATTATTTCAAATATTTGGGCCAAACATTCTGTTCGGTCCCCAAATATTTGGGTATTTGGAATTCAGGCTGGGGGGGGGATGTAATTAAAAAAAAGAAAATTAACAGTCCCTCCATCCTCCCAAGCTTAAATCACTAAATCCAAGTGCCCCATCCCCCACCCACCCACTGTTAATAACACAATACCACTCTCCTTCCCAGCACCCAATTCATCTATATCTATATCTATATCTATATCTATATCTATATCTATATCTATATCTACTAGTTACAGAAAACTCTGTTAATGCATAAGTTAGGGTTGAAGCTACAAAAATAGGGAAATTTTGCATTAAGGTTTCGAAGCTTAATACCCCACCCCCACTGTGCATACAGCAACAGGCGTCTGAGGTGTGCCTTGGGGTTATCAGCCCAAACACTTACCCCATTCCATAAGTAAATAAGCTAAAATGGGTACAGTATAGCAGAATTGGGTGAGCAATTGGGTTGATGACCCCAAGGCACACCCTGACACCTGTTGTTGTGTACAGAGTGGGGGTGGGGTGTTAGGCATGAAAACCCTAATGTGAAATGTCCATACTTTTGTCACTTTGCCCCTAATTTATGCCCTTCCCACTGTCATACTAGTTCTGACTCTGGAATTTGGTTGGTAGCTTGACACCAGTCTGTCTCTGAGATTTGGGCCTCTTCTATATGAAATTCAAAGGGATTTCTCAAAAATTTATGCCAATGGGTTTAGACCTCTGAGAATGGGTAGATTGCTATTTACAATTTTATTTCAAAATCCAGAGCCAGTACTAGTATGACTGTGGGAAGGGCAGGGTCAAAACCCTGTGGATTCTGCTCAACTTGCCATTTTATGGAGAACACCACCAGTTTTAGGAATCCCAAGACAGGCAAACAAGAGCACATTACATACAGCATTAACTGTAACAGTGAAGAGGTTGTCTATATGTTCACATGCAATTGTGGCAAATTTTATGTAGGGAGGTCTAAGCTCAAGTTAAGACTTAGGCTGAATAAGCACATTTCAGCCATTAAAAATTCTAACTTTGAATACACTATGGCCAACACATAAAATTGTCATGAGATAGACAGAACCATAAAGTAAAAGTCTGGGGTCTGGAATATGTACCCAAAAATGTTAGTGGGGAGATATCCAGTCTGTACTAAATGACAAAGAGCAAAGATGTATTTACAGTTTGGGTGCTATGGAAGAACCAGGATTGAATGACAAAATAGAAATAAAACATTACCTGAAATAGAAAAGGTAATTAATCTCTGGTTTCCAAAACCACCCAACACCCCCACCCCCACCCCACCCCCAAATTACATGTACTATAAATTAGTCTTATTTTATACAAAAACTAGAAACTGCTGCTGCAAATTAACTCAAATAGGTGATGTTGCCAACTATCTTTTGAAATGATTAGTAAGGCAAATAAAACTTGTTGTTTACTCTTTAAACTTACAACCTTTTATATGTCTTTTGCCATAGGTTACCTGGAATAAGAGCTGTATCAGAATGAAAAGATATAGTATAAAAGATTGGATGCCCTGATGTTCACAAGAAAATAACTCTTTAAAAAAATATATAGTCCTGTGACAGGTGTTTAACATTTTTCCTGAATGTCTGAATACTTAAATGCTCACCAGAATTCCTTCTCATTAGTCTCTGAGGAAGCTCATTGCATTGGGTGAAACATAAGACTGCAACTATGGATGCTATCTGTTTTTGCTGCACTGCCAGAAGCACCATTGAAAACACTGAAATGTAACTGATGTAGAGTGTTTTTCTTTCTATGTGTGGCTAGCAGGGGTGAGTGATCTTCACCACTACTCTTTGAGTATAATCATATCCTTATTTTCCTGTGGGAGTGCAGGGCCCTCTGAGCCCCGTGCTCCCATCCCTCCATAGATGTATATATATATATGTATCTGTGGAAGCACAGGGGCCCTCTGGGCCCTGCACCTCCATTTATAGGACAATAGTGACCAAATTATCAGCATAGCCATGGTATTACCCCACCTCATGTACCCAGTGCAGAAAATTTTCAAATCCCCGCCAACACATAACTCTGCGCAACCGCAATGCCATTCCCTGCCACAGGTGTGAAAACACATTTTGGCCAGTATTTGAAAAGTGACAGCTGTGATATACATGTGGTGGGGTAATAAGAAGGCTATGTTGACATACTATGTTGGCTATGAGAGCCCTCCACCTGTGGAGATGGTTAGCTACCACCCTTTGAGGGTATTGTCCCAGAGGGGGTTTCTGGCAGTGGCTGATCTATCTAGTGTAGATGTTGCATGTGCAAAAGGCATGAGTGAAGTGGTTGCCACCTATAATTGGGTGATGTCTGACACAATCAATTCCTTCACACACTGATCTGTGTATGACCCAGATCCTCTCACTTGAGGTCTCCCTGATTTAATGGGGAGCTCAAGGTGATGAAGATTAAGGGTCAGAAGTTAGAGTGCTGCTGGTGGAGGACTAGGCTAGTGGAGGACAAAATGGCCCTACGTACTCACTATGGTGAGTATCAGGGGGCAACCAACCATAAGAAGGCAGAGTTTCTGTCCAGGGAGATTGCTGCAAGGAACAACTGACCAGCTGTTCTATTTCAGGCTGTAGACAGGCTGTTACACCTGGTCCACCGGCAGCCAAAAAAAGCCTTTTCTGATTCTTTGTGTGAAGAGTTTGCTCAGTTCTTCTCTGACAGGGTGTTCTCCATTCAGCAGGGAATTCCATCAGTGAGGTGGATTATAGCCTGCGTGATCACCTTGGGTGTCACAGAGGAACTCTGCCTGTTTCAGGTGAGTTTAAACTGGTGGAGGTGGCTGAGGTCATTGAGGTTGCTACCAGGCTGAAGCACACATATTGTGAACTGGACCCAGTGCCAACACATTTCTTGATGGGATGTGTCAGTTCCATTTTCCCAGTGTTCACATTGATTGTCTGGTTTTCTTTATCTGACGGGGTCTTCACAGATAACACCCTTAGACCCTGACATCCTGGTGAATTGTTGACCTGTCCCCAACTTCCTATTTATGGTAAGGTTGTAGAGAAGATTGTAGTGCAACAGCCTGAGGAACAACTTGTGGCCATTGTCATCTGTGAGCCACTCCAGTCTGGATTTTGTGCTAGGCATAGCACTGAAACAGTATTAGTTCAGGTGCACAATGACCTCATTAGGGTGAGAGATAGAGGACAGGGGTCAGTTCTCATTCTCCTTGATCTCTCCTCAGCATTTGACACAGTGGACCTTGTTGTGTTGCTTAACCACCTCAGAGATTACTGTGGGCTTGCAGGCACTGTCATCTGCTGGTTTGAGGCCTACTTTGTGAACAGGAGGCAATGAGTACTGATGAGGAACTTCTTCTTCCCCCTCAAGCATTCTGTCCTCTGGAGTACCTCAGGGTTCAGTCATATCACCAATGTTGTTTGCTGTGTACATGCTGACCTTTGGTGAGCTTATTAGGAATTACAATGTGGATTTTCATTTCTATGCACATGATACCCAGTTGTATCTTTCCTTTGCCCCTGGGACATCTGACGCCGTGGAAGTGCTCAACAGCTGCTAGCTGAGATCAAAGACTCGATGTCCTCCAGTTGGTTGCAACTGAACCCTGTTAAGATGTTGGTCCTGGTTGAGGAGTTGAACCAAAGGTGTGATAGGACTGCCTCTGGTGTGGCAACTGGTCTTTTCCTGGGGCCTACATCATTGATGGCTTCCTCTAGGGTGCACAGTCTGGGCATGATCCTCAATGATGGACTGATGTTTGAACCCCAAGTGTCATCCATCGTCCAAAGTAGTTTTTACCAGCTGAGGAATATCACCAGGATAAAACCCCTAGTTCCACCTGAGGACCTCCCTGCCTTGGTACATGCCTTTGTGACATCCAGGTTTGATTACTGTAATGCACTCTACTTCGGTGTCTCTGGAGGTACCCTCCACCAGCTGCAGTTGGTGCAGAATGCTGCCGCTGGGCTGCTGATGGGACTTCCCAAGTTTAGTCATGTAACTCTGGTGCTGTGTGAACAGCACTGGCTGCCGGTCAGGTGGAGTGTTATCTTCATGGTGGGCTTGCTCACCTTTAAGACACTGCATGGACTAGGCCCTGTTTATCTGTCTGACTTCCTTACACTTGCCACTCCTGTTCACACCTTCTGCTCCTCCTCTAGGGGCCTCCTTGTGATTCCCAAAAACTACCTTTGACAGAGCGTTTAGTGTCACTGGCCCTGTCCTGTGGGATTCGCTACCACCTGTTGTCAGGGAGACCCCTTCAGTTGAGGTATTCCAGGGCTGCCTGAAGACCTTTTTGTTAGTGCTGGCATTTTGAGATATATAGCTTTACAGAATTAGTTATCTGATCTATCTTTTGAAGCTTGATTTCTGTATTCAGTTCTGATTTTATTATATTTATAATTTTTAGCAATTTATGTACTTTTCTATCTTGTTGATTGGTTGTATTGTAAGGTATTCAGAGTCTCTGGGAATGGGTGCCTAAGAAATAAAATTTGCCTTGCCTTGCCTTGAAAATTTGGGGTCAAAATACTTAAAATTCCCAAAGTTATGAGCGTGCATAGTGGAACTGCAACAATTGGTCCTAACTCTGCAATTGTTAATAATTGTGACCCAAAATTTTCAACATAGCCTTTTTATGACCCACCTCATAAACAATATGACTGTGATTACACAAATCTCTGTGAAGTGATTTCACCAACTGACCACAAAACCATTTTTCCAGCAGGAGTTGCGTAATGACAGTCCTATTATTCATGAGGTGGGGACCCCAAAAAGGCCATCTTGAAAATTTGAGGTCAAAATCTAAGAAATGCCAAAGTTAATCATAAAACTAGAAACCCCCACTAAAATACATTGAATCGCATTTAACTTAATTTCTCATATTGCAGTCATCAATTCCAGCAGCAAGACATGTCTTCAATCAGGAGAGCAGATGTTGAGTGATGGTGTGTGGGGGTGTCAAGGGGATGTGGGAGAGGTGAGTGCACAGTGGGAGGTCAGGTGGGGGTGAGGGTGTGATCGGCAATGGACTTTTTTGTACATGTTTAAAATAATAAAAACAGACATCGAGAGAAGGTTTTCATATTTTTAGCAACACCCAAACATGGAAAGGTGGGGGGATGCCACTAGCCACTAACAAAATGGCAAAATTGGCATCAGAGATTGGGGGAGGGAGTGCCACTGGACCATCAGGAAATGTTAATGATAAGAACAAATATTAAGATCAGGGAGGAAGGGCCACTAGATCACCAGGAAAATGTAGATTAAATAATAAATAAAAATTTAGTTACATCAAGGATATGTCTGTGTTTGGGGGGGTTTACATACAGTGATATTGAACTGGGGCCAGGGGGGTGTTGAAGCGTGGACTGCACATCTACACATTGCTCTTTCACAGTACAGCCAAATGCTTTGTGGCAATTTTCAGGAGAAAAGATGGTTGTTTTGCAACAGAAAGTGACACAATTTGCAGCAAAACAATGTCTTGGATAAAAAAAAATTTCTGAGCATTGTTGTTAAAAAAAGGCCCCAAAATCTGATCCCTCAGGCCCTGATTAGGTAAACACAACGGCTGTGTTTACCAAAAGTCAGGATTTTTTAAAATATTTAAGTTTTTTGCCTTGCTAACTGAAAACAAGATGGCAGCAGCATAAAAGAGCATACCCCAATTTTGAAAGAGAATGACACTTTCTTGATCATGAAAATACACTTTTGCATAGCATATCTAACTTTTCCCATAGGAAATAATGGGAAACTTTGATATTAATAAGTTTTGAATGGATTCATATTTGTTCACCTAACCTTCAAAAGGCACATCTGCTCTCCAAGCCTGATATGCCCTAACAGTTTCAGACCAAACCCCCAAGTCATTTCTGATAAATGGCGTAACAAAGACTTTACACCAAAATGGTAATTTTCATATTTTTTCACACTCTACATCTCCGCACCCACACCTCCGACCAGAACAAAACTAACCACATTCAGGGATCTTTGCTCCCTGATGGTGCATGTAAAATTTTATGCAAATTGGTGGTATGGTAGCAAAGCTATTAAAGTACAAAGTTTTGTGCTTAACTTAGAAGTGACCATTGACCCCCAACTAACTATAGGAGTGCTGAACCCCTACAAAACAAAATAATAATAATAAAAAAAATATATATATATGTGTGTGTATATCTATATATATATATATATATATATATTATTGTAATGATAAGGTGACCAGTACAAGCTCAAGGGAAACGCTTCATTCTGCATGTGGCCATCCATGGAGGAGGGTGGGTTTTTGCTTGTTGCCTTAATTTATTCAAAAATAACTATATGTTTTGGGTGCTGGGGGGAGGATGGTTGGTGGGTGCTGCCAGCAGGGGGTTGGGGGAGTGTTGGAGTCAGAAACATTCAAAAGCACAAACAAGCACTTACTAGATTGGTGGTCAGCTGTGGAGGTGGGCGGGTGGTGTCATTTAACTTATAATTAATTAAATATATTTATTGGGTGCTGGGGGAGGGTTGGTGGGTGCTGCCAGCAGTGGGTGGGGGTGTTGGGGCATTTGTTTTTTCAAGTGCAAATGAGCACTTAGATTGGTGGCTAGCCATGGAGGAGGGTAGATTTGTGCCGGTCACCTTAAAAAATATATGAATTGGGTGCTGGGGGGAGGAGGGTTTGTGGGTGCTGCCTGCTGGGATGCATTGGGGACACTAATTTTTTCAATCATAAATGAGTGCTTAGATTGGCAGGTGGCCATGGAGGCAGGTTGGTTGTGCCAGTCACCTATCGTAAGACTTTTTAAAATGTCAAATTGTGGGTGGTGGTTGGGGGGAGGAGGGGGGATTGGGTTACGTACAGATGGTGGGGGAATGGCAGCTTGGACTTAATGATTTAGGCTGGGGAGGAGGGTGGGGGACTGTTTCTTTTTCTCTTTTTAGTAGCATTTTCTGAATAGTAGGGCACAGATAGTGCTACTATTCATTTTTCTGGATCTGAATAACGAATAGTGCATTATTCATGTATTCAGAAAATAATATTCATTATTCGCACACCCCTAGTGCACAGTTCTGAAACCCTTACCTAAAAAAGGACAAGGGCTGACTGGATGTGATCCAGTGGAGAATAACCAAAATGATTCACAGCCAGCGGGGAAGGCCTATGAGGAAAGATTGTCTGACCTCAACATGTACTCCTTGGAGACTAGGAGAGAAATGGGGGACATGACTGAAATGTTCAAGTATCTGAGGGGTTAAAACAGGATGGATAACAGGGTGGATAACCACCAACTGTTTAAGGTTAGTGTGAGGTCCATTCAAAGGGGCCACAGCTTTAAACTAATGGAAGAAAATTGACCAATCGCCAATTGCCATACATGTTTAAGTTTCCCTGGTGTCCAGTGGTCCCCCCACCTGCTGAGCACTATTCCTGGTGGTCCCCAGCACCATGGTGTCTAGCAGTCCCCCTGCCCCACCATCTGCAATAAGCACACCACCTGTCCACCCCCTGCCTATAGGGAGCATGCATAGTGTCTTGCATACCCTCAGGTAGAGGTAGTCCATGGTACACCCTTACAGTACTGAAGCAATGTAAATGGCTGATGGTCCATCTCTGCCTCTTAGGGCACATAATTCCTGAAGCAGAGAAATATAGTCACTATACCATTATATGTGTAGTCCAAGAGAGTTGCTTATAGTTTACAAGAACCGTCCCATGACTTACAGAGAACTGCTGGTGCCACACTCAGCACTGTGTCATTCTGCTGTATCCAAGTACTAGAGGTGCCCAGTGGACTAACCTTTTTCCCAGCTTGAACTCTGGTAGCTCCCTGTAATAAGTTGTAGTTATTATGGCAGGAAAGGCCTTTTGTAGCAGAGCAGCTTGTAGAGAGACTGAAGAATGATGTACAAAGAATGAAGAGTAATTGTAAGGGCTTAAAAACAGGAATGCACATCCTGTGTACAGTATCAGGAGTGTTCACGTGTCTAGCATAGTTTTAGTGCACACAAAATAGCAAATGTTCATTTGAAAGAACAACAAATACTGGATAACTACTCTAAAAAAAAACAAATATAGTATCAACAAGCACAATTAGAAACAAATGCGGGTAAGTATAACTACTGAGATAGGCAGGTATCCCATAGATTGAATACTGATTTAAATGGACATGCTTTTCTTGATTTTATAAGATGTTACTTAGGGTAGAATTACATACAGGATGCAATCACTGCAAGTTCATGACAGACTGATCTGATTCTACAAAAGGCTGTAGCTGATGTACAGAGCTGCTAGGATGATGAAAAGGCATATCAAAATAATGATTAGTATATGTGTAAACGTGGGTAGTAAGGAAGTCCAACACAGTGTCAGGATGCCAAATAAAATAAATATTTATTCATATAACAGTATAAACAAAAAGCGGACTGATTTTGTCAAACAAAAATAAGCATAAACGAAAGTTCCAAGGTATACTATAAGAAGACATCAAATAAAGGCACAACTGTTCAATACAGTGTCAAAAGGGAAAAAAAAATCCACCTAGAATCTAGCTAGGGGTCAGATAGGGTGAGCACCCTATCACCAACTGAAAAACATGTTCTTAGATCAGGTCCTTTAATACAGGAGAAGAATCAGGTGATCTATTAAGCTCCACCACTTTGTACATCTAGGGACTCAAACTCATTCAAAACATTTATTTTTTTGTCTGGCATTAAAGAGAACCTAAAATAGTTTGTTACTAGCATCATAACCGAAGCAAATAATATTAATAATCAAGAAAAACCTTTCTAAGAGTGCATTTCCTAGCAGTCAAGCCCCTCCCATCACTTCTGACTATAAACTTATAGAAACAATGGCCACCTGGCCCTATAGATGAGACAGAAGGAAGAGGGAGAATCCTGTCTGTACGAAACACTAATAAAAGGTAAGGTAACATTTTCTGATACATCAGCATCAAAAAGTTTTCTACTAAAAGGAATATTGTCTAAAACAAGGAAACCTAGCATACAAAAGCTTGCTAGCATACAAAGGATACTTTTAGCAGTAATTTTGCTGTCTGAAACAAAACAGAACAACAAAAATTGGTTGCAAGAGCATGTGGAGCCAAACACACTGACTCCCATGCTAACACACTGAACTACTAGCAAGCACCAAGCAGATTAACAGGCCTTAAACTGCGACTCCCATGCTAACACACTGAACTACTAGCAAGCACCAAGCAGATTAACGGGGCTTCAACTGCAGGAAATAGTTTGCAGGTCCAAAAAGCATGCTTGAATGATGCAAACATATTCCCCTATGATAATTATTCCAGCAGTTTACTTTGCTATGTGAGCATCATAAACAGCAGAAAAAACACTCAACTTGTCTTTTATAACCTTGCCGTTGCTGTTTTCAGCCTACTTAAACATGCATCTAAGTGTTTTTGTTTGAAAATGGGTGTGTCTTAACTAGAGGCCAAATGTTAAAACAGACAAGCCCATTTCTCTATTTGCAAATCAGTTCCATGGGCACATACAGGAGCTTCTGCACGTTTGCACAGGTGAATGTGCACACACTCATGCAGACGATCGTGCGCACCTTCAAAAAGGCGGCTTTGTGCATGATCGTGCAGTACTACTCTCAATTAACTTGAAAATGCAATCAGGGACACAGTGTAAACATGAAGGAGCTAGGACACTAGGAAATAAGAGAGATACTTAGGACAACTACAGGTGACCTTCCTAATAGTTGGGGAAACTAACAGAAAAGAGAAATAGGATAGTTAAGAAGCAGATTACAGTCATACCTCTCAACCTCTCAGCATTACAAAACATAACACTGGCCTTCAAAAATCATAGCAAAGGGTCAGTATGTGGAGCACATTCTTATTTTAAACAACAATATGTCTACAGATAGTGTGCCCCATATAGTTAGTGATAAGAAATGTTTCTGTTAATTTAGTTTGATGATTTAATAGTTTGTGTGCCCAGAAATATCTCTAACATTATGAGGAACATCAGTAAACTCGTGTGGAGCAAGGGTACATTTGAGTGTGAAAATCATAGTGCTTGCGGAATTCAGAGCAGTTGAGAGGTATGATTACAGTTGCAATAGATCTTTATAAAAAAGAAAGACCCTGCTTATTCCAGAATACACAGCCCCTATTACAATAGGGTTAAAAATGGTCCCACCAAATCACTCTAGGGATAAAGACCTAGATGTGAAATGAGAATGCACATGTTTAAAATGTAGCAAGCAGCATGCACTCAGAAATTGATCTGCATTTGGCAAATCATATTATAAATGTAGCAAATGTCATGTCCACATGTATTGGGCACACAAAATATTTGTGACAAAAGAACAAGAGTTGGGTATTGAAATGAAGCATTCCTAACAGAAAGCATAAGCAGAAGTGTTGCTACATTGAATGAGTACTGTACTATATGAACTCAAGTACCACTAGTCACTTAGAGAAAATCAAACTCAGCATGGGCACTCAGGTAAGCTTAATACCAAACCACATCTGTAAAACATTTATTATATAATGACAAGCTGGGGTATAAAGAATGTCTTTTTATCCTAAGAAATACTTTATTAAAAAAATGTTTATGCATAAAAGGGAACCGATTAATGTCCTACATGAGTGAAAGATGAAATGATTGGCCTAAAGGTACGTGTTAAACAGATGCTTCTGATGTGATGTACTGTAAAGAAAAATACCACATGAATCAAGCAGATGTGACCTATTGTTGATAGAGTATGAAACTGTATTTTGAGATGTAGGCAGTGCATGATAACAAATATCATATCAAAGTACAAAACATAACAATACAAAAAATCAGCTTTTGTTTTTGTAAATTGGATTATTGTAATTCTGTTCTAATGGGTCTCCCACAGAGTTTAATTCAAAGGCTCAGTTGTTACAGAATGCATCTGCTAAGGTATTTTGTTAAAAGGACTTTGACCATATCACACCAATTTTGCAAGAGCACAATTAGCTGCTGATTAGAGACTGTGTTGGTTTTATAGGTTGATGATTTTCTTAATCACTTAGCTGAACCTGTCCCTTATTTGTTTGCACAGTTCAGAATCTCTTCTCCCTTGTACTCCCAATAATTCCGCTGATTTTAAATTTTGTATACTCAAAATAAATTAAACTGCAGTAGTTGCTGAGATTTTCTGATGTATGGTCATAACCTTTAGAAAAAATGTTTTTGTGCATTAGGGTTATACAGTATTTTCAAAGCCATATTAGGGACTTGTGGCACAATTGTGCCAGGTCCCTGATGCATGTTAATTATAAGTCCGACCACCTAAAAGGTGGCCTAACTTATGTGTTCATCAACCATGGTCATGACACATGGCTAGTCAGAAGCACTATAATGATGCATGTGCCTATATTTGAAGCATATGTAATTAAATGTGACAAAATGTTTGAAAATACCATTTAAACATTTTGCCATATTTTGGATGCCACAGGTGCATTCCAAATCAAGAACTGCACATGTGGCATCATGACAGAAAATCCAGCCCTTTGTCTTTTGCTTACATTTGTTGTAAAGGCCTTTTAAATCTTAATTCATAACAATTCATTTATAGTATAAATTGTTATTGTGTGTTAATACAGAGGGTAGTCTCTTACGATACATTTCACTGGAAAGTTGCCACAGGCAATCTAGTAGAAGTTGAATTTGGAGCTTAAGAAAATGCTTGAGCAAAATGAGAATCATTTAAAACCTACAAGTTAGATAATTTTTTGTTGTTTTTATTGTTTTGGATCTAAAAAGATTTAAATACCTTTGATACGTGAGAGAAAAAATTTAAGAAACATAAATGATTCAGTATTCAAAGCTAATCTGATTTTGCAAAAGACCTAATTTACATTAAAACATCATCTGGTTGATATGCAACAACATGCTATCAACAGGCACATGCATGCATCTTCCAGAGGATGACACACCATGTTGGGAAAATAGTGAAACCAACATGTTCACCTGATAACTTAGGTAAAACCTTACATACTTCTGCTGTGCCATGATTTTACTGAGTCCTGGGGATGATTGCAATATGGTGGACTAATTGCAAATAAATGGAGTGAAGGTAAGAAAGTTCTGTCTCTTATTATTATTTTAATGTCATTGGTGTTCCACTCTATCTGGTCATGTTGTGACCCACTATACTGCATAGTTACCTGACAGTAGGACAGCAAACACAAGAGCCACCTGTGAGCTGTTTGCATTTGTTGAATATGACCACTTGCTTACACACCACTAGACTGCCAGCAAAAGTGGGACACCATTTTCAGTAGCTAATGCTAGTGCTAAGTGACTGCAAAGACTACTTGGCATCAGTGTGGCTCTTGTAATCTACTTGATGAGGGTTATACACCTTTTCCATGCACCTGCAAAGGCTATTCTGAGCACTTGAGAAAGAGGATGAGGCTACCATTAAAATTCTTAGCTGGAAGACTACCCTTGTGGGCCATCTCACACTGATTTTCAATTGACACCATTTACTGCCTTTTAGTTGTCGGTAATAACTAGGTTCCAGGCACGCAATTGGGTTCAAGTTATGGCCGCTAGTCTGCAGGGCTGTCCCTTGCTTGGAAGTGTACACTGGATATTGGGAAAACATAAATGTGTCACTGGACACCCAAGAATATGTTCAGCAGGGGTGTGGAGATGTGCAAGGGACTACTGGACTACCAGGGCACTCACTGATGGGGAGATAGTAAGCAGGAGACCAAAGGATTATAAGGGAATCATTGACTAGGTGGGACTGGGAATGGGAATAACTAGGCAAAAAGCTGAAGCACCAGAACTGGCAATACAGCGTACATTTGTGCACTGTAACATGGGCTGGACTCTTGTCGTCATTTCAAGTGGTGCCATGTCTGCAGGTGCATGCCAGGATATTAGTGGACCTGGTAACATCTAGAATAATAATTTCCATTGCGCTGTACTAGCAGATGGAACTTCTCCCCTACAATGTTTTTTAACCTTTGTGTTTTGTAGTTTTAGGTAGTGGCAAATGGTACAGAACCAAAACACCCATTTTCTACCTGCAACCTCTGACTGTTACTGCTAATCTGACCCATAATGATTGAGTTGCAAAGCACATTCTGCAACATCAAAATCAAATACATTTAAAAATAAAACAAACTAAAATAGTCCTTAAACATCAAAAATAAGGTATATTTTGAAGGAGTCATTTTCTTGGTATTTTTTCCTGTAATTTATGAACATATAAATTGCTTTTTCATGACCTGATAACACATCTTAAAGTAGCTGAAACCATGCATCAGTAATTTAGAAGGCGCCAAAAAGGAAGAAAATAATATTTGTACTGAGAAATGTATGTTTAATGTTTAATATTGAAATCCTGATTTAAAAACAAAACAGAATATGAATAGTATACTTCTGACAGAAATTCATTTCCATGTGTGTGTGTGCGTGTGTTTATTGAGATTTAAAAGTAGTATAAAACAGTGATATGTACTTTGTCTTTACTAGCAATATTTAACCCTAAAGAGGCATCAGATGAAGATGAATTCTCCATCGGATGTGGATTTTTTTAAATTAATAGGCTTGATTTTCAATGCCCCAAGAATGCCACGAGCCCCTGGTGCATCAATTGTTCGGCACGTGGGGCTTGCAGCATTTTCCCAGCTGGTGGATGGGATTTTCAATTTGAATCCCCCTGTTTCTGCACAGCCTATGGTTGATGGCTGGAAAACCCTGGAATCAGTGTTTGCCTCAATCGTCTGGTCACCTATAACTCTCTCAGGGATGCCTGCACCAAGGCCATAAGATGAGCTAAGGCTGATTACTTTAGAGTGCATCTGCAAAATGCACATCCATCCTCCTTCTAGAAGGTGGTACACTCATCACTAGATTCCCCCCCAACTCAGTCTAATATACCTGCCCTGAAGCAGATGGCCAACTTACCCCAGACCCTGCCAGTATTGCTGACACACTAAATACATTTTTCACCTCCTGTGCCCTCCTTGACCATCCCTCACCACCCCATAAATGCCCCTCAAAACTCACGAAGCAACACCTTCCTGTTTGCATTCACTTTCCCCACAGGAAGTCCTGGATTCCCTCTGTTCCCTTAGTATCACTAAGTCCACTCCTGATGGGATCCACTGCTATTCATATCAGCCCCAGAAATGGTGCCACCACTAACCCACCTTCTAAATCTGACCTTCTCTTTGAGTATTGTCACACAAGCCTGGAAATTAGCAAGTGTAGTCCCCCTATACAAAACAGTGTCAGTGACATCCAGGACCTCTCAGTGCCTGGAAACTACAGGCCAATCTCCCTCCTCCCAGCCATTGCCAAAACTCAGGAAGCTCTAGTCCTGTCCAGACTATCTGAGTTCCTTATGTCAACCAGGTTCCTTTCCCCCTACCAATCAGGATTCAGAAAGCACCATTCCACAATCTCGTCCCTGTTGCAAGTCACTGAACACATTCACTCTGCCTCAGACCAAGGCAATTTAACAGTAGCAGTTTTGTTGACCTGGCCAATGCCTTTCCTCATCCTTCTTATCAATCTCAAGGCAGCAGGTTTAACTCCCTCTACAGTTCAGTGGTTCAAATCCTACCTAAGCAACAGGCTCTAATCTGTTAAAGTGGGAAACTCCTCCGCTTCCCCTTTCCCTATACTAGCGGTTGTACCCCAAGGGTCAATCCTCAACCTCATCCTATCCTCACTGTTCATAAATGAATTCCCAACTGTATGCTCCAGTTCCCACATATGTATGTATGCAGATGACACCATACTTTTTGCATCAGGGCCTGTCTGAGACAATGTCCAATCTAATCTTCAAAGGGGTTTCCATAATATGTAGACCTGGTTCCAGACTAATCGACTGAAGATAAACACCTCTAAAACAGTATCAAAGACATCCAGGACTGTGCAAAAGCTGGCCAGAGTTCTTTCTCCCCCTGCTATCACCTCCTTGAATGGCACAACTTTGGATTCAGTTACAAGATACAAATACCTAGGCATGTGGCTGGACCCCATTTGACTTTTTCATCCCACATAGAAGCCATCACCTCAAAATTATGCCCCAAGCTCAGTATGCTCTACCACAACTGAGACTCCCTCCCATTGCCAGTCAGACACAAAGTTCTAACAAATATGATTACACCCACATTTGACTATGCTGATATGGTTTACAGTACTGCCCTTGCCTCACCCTTATCCAGACTTGACACCCTTCTAAATACATTCTGCTGCTCAGCCATAAACTCCCATCTCAGAATACACCACTGTTCCCTTTACTTCTCTCTCTCAGTTTAACACCCCCTCCTATCGTTGCTGCATCAGCTCTATGGCACTTATATCCAAATACTGTTTCAATATGCTACCTCCCTACCTCTCAGAGAGTCTGTCCACAGCAAATCTATTCCCATATGGCCTAAGGTCCAGGGATTCCCAGTCTTTCTCTCTCCCCCAACCATCTTCCTCTACTGCCAAATCCACTTTCTCCTATAAGCTCCCCTTCCTATGGAACAAACTCTCCCCTCTCCTAAGAAACTCCCCCTCACTCTACTCTACTCTATCAAACAGCAACTTCTCAAACTACCCTCCCCCACTTGCTCCTGCCACTCCAATACCTAATCCTAAACCCAACAGTGAAGCAATTGAAATCGCTCAGTTAATGTGATTATCCTACTAGAGTATGTTGCCAAGGGACCTGGGCATCATACTGTCTTAGGGTAGCTGGTTCATTCCACTGGGGTGTCAAACAGATGAGGCATACTGATGAGTTCTGGTAGGACAAAACACGTCTCTATGTCATCTGTTAGCACCCTTTGCAAACTGTGTGAGAGGCCTTTCGGCACCATGCAATTTTGCTTAAAGTTGAACCAGCATAACATTCTGTGGTGATCTGCATATGCAGCCCATGATGCTTTGCATTGTGTGGGCATGTGTGATTTTGTATTTTCTTGAAACTTGGCTTCCCAGTCAAATGCCCTTTTGGGTAACCCTTGCCTCAGTGTTTTACGACAGAGGTTCTTTGTCTTTTAAATAGTTTTTATTTTAATGGGTTCACCACAATATAACCTAGATAGACTGTCTTAGGGTGGCTGGTTCATTCCACTGGGGTGTCAAACAGACGAGGCATACTGATGAGTTCTGGTAGGGCGAAACACGTGTCTATGTCATCTGTTAGCACCCTTTGCAAACTGTGTGAGAGGCTTTTCGGCACCATGCAATTTTGCTTAAAGTTGAACCAGCATAACATTCTGTGCTGATTTGCATATGCAGCCCATGATGCTTTGAATTGTGTGGGCATGTGTGATTTTGTATTTTCTTGAAACTTGGCTTCCCAGCCAAATGCCCTTTGGGGTAACCCTTGCCTCAGTGTTTTGCGCACAGAGGTTCTTTGTCTTTTTCATCATAATCTCTGATAATTTATCACATAATAAAGATGTGCATGACATTATTAATAAATCAAATAAAGTAGTGTGGTCAATTCTCCACAACATTAGATCCAGAGATCAAGAAGTAATGTCTCCTCTATCTAGAGCATATGTCAGGCCCCATCTGGAATATGCTTCTCAGCTTTGGTGCACTTATAAAAAATCAGAAGGTCACCTGTTGGAAAATGTTCAAAGAAAATTTACTATAAAAGATTTCTGGACTTGAAACATTGCCGTATGAAGGAAGATTACAATCTTTAAAATGTATGCCCCTTTCCACTCGTCATCTTAGATGTGATCTAATGCTATTATACAATATTGTTCAGGACCCATATCTCATGTGTGAACTTGGTTTGGAGTTTAAAGATCATCTTTATGATACTAGGGGACATCCCCTTCAGTTAATAAGGAAACCATTTATTCATACCAATAGGAAATATGTCTTTACAATTAGAGTGATTGATCCATGGAACACATTGTCACTTTATGTGGTCATTAGTGAGATGAAAAACATTTTTAAGGATTGACTTGATGCATTAATAAATGCTGGTTACAATCTCTCCTATTATTCCTTGGCTTAGAATAAGAGCAATATGGGCCTTGGCCTTCTCGCTCTTGAATCCACCTTAGTAGTATGTATTCATTTGCTCTGGTAAATACCTCTTAATGTTGTGGAAATAATGTATTGTATATGCTGTCCTGTTGTGTTATTGTGTATCTGTATATGATATTGCATTGCTTGTACAATCTCAAGAGTAAAATGCTTGTATCCCCCCTCCTATGGGTCATACCTGGGAATGAGCCCCGGTTCAGTGTGCCTTTCCTGGTTACCAAATGTTTAAATAAAATAAATAAAAAAAGAGCTAGCAAGATTACGGTGAATTGCAATGAATAATTGATAGTAACAGAGAAGGACGTGGCACTGCACCACAAGGCTCACATGAAAATCATTGACGTCTATGAACTGCTCCAATCTTGTTTCAAACCTTCACACAACACTGAGACTGCTGTTGTTAAAATTCTAAGTGCTATTTAGGGCTAGGTGAAATTTAACTTCTGCCAGTGGAATTCTGGTGAAAACACAACTTCATTTCTACTGAATTTATGTAAAAATGTTATGAAATTTTGCCAAAATATAATTTTCAGTTATTTCCATCTAAGATTAAAACTACTCCAAACGTTCCCATATGTGGCACGTTTGAAGGCATCTGCCACATGAGTATGCATGCCAAGCTTTGAATCTCTAGCTTTGAATGGGGCTGAGTTATAAGTAGACATGTGTTTAGATAACTTTCAATGAAATTTTGCAAGTACATAATCTGTGAAACATTAAGCCTCTCTAACATTGTACAACCTGAGCATACAATGTCACCAAGTTTAGCAGGTTCGTAGACAATGTTCTTATACTTTGCATAAAGGATGTCTAAGTTATAAGCAGGTATGAACTGCAAAATATCACATAACATATATACTTCACGTCAAATGTCATCTATTTCTTTGAAAATTGTAGAATATTATGATAATTTTCTGAAAGCTGTATCCTTAACTTTTGCTCAACCATACACCAGACCTGATCTGCCGCTGAGTTAAAAAAAAGCTGAGTAGAGTGGGACATTTGCATGGGACTACACAGAAAAATAGTAGCCAAAAAGTAGCCGGGTGTATTGCAGGACCCTGACAGAATGGATTTCTAGGTGTGATAAACTGCAATTTGTCTAACGTACTGTAAATGACTTGATCCCAATCTGACTGCTCCTTAGCTCCAGCAAATGGATGTGCTCCTGACTGAAATAAGACATCGTCCATCTGCAGTGGCTAGCAGCAGTTTTCCCATCTATAAATAGTACACCTTCCTAAATTGTGGATGTGACTAAAACTAGTGGATTACATTCAAATGCAAGCTAATCCTGGAGTCTAAGAGGACAGCAATATTACAGTGTGGCTTTTCTCATAAAGAGTATTGCCAGGGTGAAGCCAAATCTGGTAGAAGAGAGCTTGATCCTATTGGTACAGTATATACCATTATGACATCCCACTTAGACTGCTGTTCATTAAAGGCCCTATGGGGACTGGGTCCTTGCTACTAAATGGACCGACTGACACCATATGCTTCCAGCCTACACTCTTCATCCTGTTAAAACTTGTATATTAGTTGCCCCACCATTCTTGGAGGAAAATGTGTTCATAGTGGCATCACCTTTGTTGTGGACTTCATTATCATCTCATATATGGTATGACTGATTGTGTCAATAGAGCTTTTCAAAAATAATCTAAAAATACATCTATCCTTCCAAGATTTTTCTTTGTTAAATTTGCTAGCAAAGTGCTTATTTAATATATTTGTTATTTGACAATGAGATGTGCTTCCCATTATGCTATTAAACCTGTTTTAATTGTTAATCACCCCAAAGCCTTCAGGAAGGCAGTACACAGTATACATAACGCTATTTTGCATATCCTGATATAAGGATTGTCATAATATTGGTTAAGAACAGTCTTCCAGGGACTGACCTGTATGTGCAATGATTGAACTGCTGATCACAACAGTAGCCTGAATTTGGGAAGAAGCCTGGGGCACTGTGCACCAGCTTTGGGCCAGCTTTGGGAAGGAGGATCATGTGACCCAGAAGGCACGTCCATCCTCTGCGAAGGGCAGTGAATGCCACACTGCTAATGTCACCTGGGTGTTCCCAGGTGGCAGTATAGTTGGAGTCACTCTGAAGTGATGGGAAAACTGCCTAATTTCAGCACGCAAGCATGCATAGCATGTATTTGCATACATTGACACCCTTGGCAGGAACATCCCATGGAAAAGGGAGGAAATCAAAAGGAAAAACTTGTGACTGACACAAAATGAAGGCCATATCCCTGCAGGCCCCTGTACCACCAACCAAGTACCCGCCTCCACTGGATTTGAATTCTAGAAGGTGACCCTATAGGCCCCCCATGTGGACAAGCCATTGGATATCAGAGGGTAGGGTAAGTAGCTGGAGAAGGCCAGTTTGTGGGGCTGGGGGATGGTTAGATATAGGCAGAGTGGTGTGGCAGAATTAACACACAATAGAAAAGAAAAATCTTCTAGTTTCACAAGGAAAACAAAAGTAAATTAGTGTCACTGGTTGTTTTACATTTTCAGAAATGGGAAATTTATTTTTACAAAATCTTACAATCTGTTCCTTTTCTTTTTTTTCCAAAACTGCAAATTAGTATGCTTTGCACTTAAAATATAACCCAAAGTTGGGGGGGTTGCACAAATGTGGTGCCAGGTGTGGTCAGAAAGGTAGTACAAACAGGTGTTTTTATATGAAACATTTGATTCAAGGAGTGGTATTAAAAAATAGCAAAGTCCATTATTTAATCCCATTTTTCCATTTTCATGGGAAAAGGATGCTCCTAGTAAATCAGAGAACTTGCTGAGAAGGATAAGCATACAGAAAGTGACAAGTATGACATGGGAAGAGGTGTGCAAATTTGGCGAAATTCATTTGGGGGGAATCATGAATCTCCACAAATTCACTTCGACAACACCCATAATTCAAGTATTTATTTGACTGATGAATCCCCCAGATTCATGCAGCAGAACTATGTAAATTATCAATCTGTGGGTGAATTAGGCAATTTGTCTAGTTCTGCTATACAAATTTGTGCAATTCTCTAGTGAAACATATGCAAATTGTGGTCTTTATTTTGCATAAACTCCCCCCCATTATGTTATAATTCACCCCCTACCTCCCAAACAGTATTAAATTGTGTAGACCCCTCTCCCATCCACTACAGCCTGCATCCTCCTCCCTGCACACCCCTAACTTGGAAATTAATGTCAGCAAGTCTAAATACAATTACTTTTATATACCCTTCCCTACACATTGCTGAAATTCATGATTTTTTCCCCAAAGTGAATTTTGCCAACTTAGCACACCTCTTCTTATGTCATAGTTTTCACTTTCTGTATGCTTACCTTTCTCAGCTAATTCTCTGATTTACTAGGAGTGTCATTTCCTCTCTTCACAAGTTGTCACACTATGAAGCTGGGGGGGAGGCTGAGAGAAAATGTGAGGAAGTACTTCTTCATGGAAAGGGTGGTGGATGCTTGGAACAGCCTCCCAGCATAGGTGGTGGGGGCTACAATGGTTACAGGATTCAAGAAAGCATGGGATATACACAAGGGGATCTTAGACATTAGGCAAGGGGAGTGCAAAGTGTAGACTAAGTAGGGTCTATGGTGGCACTATAGGTAGGGAAAATAGGACATACTGGGTGGGCCAAGAGGTCCTTATCTGCTGACAACTTCTGTGTTTCTATCTTCACCCTACCCATGTGGCAAATGCACCCCCCCACCTCTCCTTACACAACCAAACACTATTCTACAAAACTAACCCCACTCAACCCCCCTAGCCCCTACCTTCCTCTTCCTTCCACCAGCATGCTGAAAAAGTAGTTTACAGTGACTTAGTAATAAAGAAAACAGTCCCTGCTGCAGAGTTTCTACTCTATTCAGTGTCCTTCAGTAAGTAATGATGCTGACTTATGAAAACATTTTTTTTACCCTTTGTAAAGTTTGTTCCAAGTCTTCTAAGTCAGTTTTGCATGGTTACATGTGGTGTCTGGGTTCATGGCTTGCTGATTTGGTCCCCCAGGATCCTCTGCCTTTTGGTTTGTTAAGTTGCAGTCATCATCAGTCCTAGCCAGGAAGTCTCCCTACAGTTTCCAAGAAGGACCCTTCTTGTTCCTCGAAGCCTCCACCTAGAATTGAAAGCCTATATCAAGATAGCAGACATCTGAATGGACTAAGTCGAGAGTGATATGGAGGAAGAAATTGTCCAAGCAGAGGAAACAGGTTTCTCAGCTAAGGACCCATTCAATTTATTGAACTGCATAGGCAATTAGGAATGTAAGTCATTCCTCATGGGTCTACACCATGATAATGTAATAGTGGAACAGCACACTGAACTTAATGACTTATTTTCAAAGTTATAATAATGAAAAATACAAGAGGTTAATTACTGGTATGATGGTGTCTCCCTAACTGAGTATAAGAAAAAGTCCTGGGTCCCACATGGTTTAAGATTAACCAAAAAACCCTCATCAGGTAACTTAGATGAAGATCTAAAAACTAGATGGGAGAGAGCACTGGAAGTTTGTTCTCTTGATTTAACTGACAATTAATACAGCAAGATAGAAGATCACATGAATGTACAAAACTTGCTTTAATTGAAATTAATGATGAATCAGGCACACAAAGACAGGGATGATTTCCTTCAATTTAAAACTACTTTAACTGATAAACACAACAAACATGAAGCCATCATTAGACAACTAGTACTGGAGCCCACTCGAGAGGGAGCAATATTAGACTTGATTCTCTCAAATGGAGATGGAGAGAGGATCACAGATGTAGAAGTGGGTAGCCATCTGGGAACTAGTGACCATCGAACAGTATGGTTCACAATAAACACAGCAATAGAGTCAAGCCACACAAAGACAAAAGTACTGGACTTTAGGAGGGCTGACTTTGCCTTAATGGGTGAGTGCCTAAGGAATGCACTAGCAAATGGGCAGGAAGGAGGGGTGGAAGAACAATGGGGAATAATAAAAACTGCCATCACAGAGGTAATGAGCCTTTGTGTGAAGCAAATAAACAAAACAAGACGATGTAAGAAACCACTATGGTTCTCAAAGGAAGTGGCAGTGAAGGTTCAAGAAAAAGAAAGCATTCAGGAAGTACAAAGAATCACAGAGAAGCAGGACAGAGAACTGTATCAGTTAAAGCAAAGGAGGCTGGGAAGGCAGTCAGAACAGCAAAGGCCCAAACCGAGGAAAAGATAGCCAACTCAGTTAAGAAGCGGATAAAACCTTTATAGGTACAACAGGGAGCAAAGGAAGACCAAAGGAGGATAGTGAGGTTTAATAAAGGGAGGGGGGTGGGCAGAGGGAGACTGTGAAAAGGCAGAGATACTAAACAAATATTTTGCTCAGTATTTACAAATGAAGAGGGGAGGTACATAAAACAAACAGTAGTAACATTCTGGATACAGAAGTTGATACCAGCCAGAAGAAAGGGTTCTGAAAGAACTCTTAAAACTGAAGGTGGACAAAGCAATGGGGCCTGATGGGATTCATCCCAGAATTCTAAAAGAGCTAAGGGTAGAACTAGTGACACCACTGACACCTTTTAACAAATCATGGGAGGATGGGCTGGTACCCGAGGACTGGAGGAGGGCAGATGTGATTCCCCTTCACAAAAGTGGGAGCAAGGCAGAAGCAGGAAACTACAGACCTGTTAGTTTAATCTCAGTGATAGGAAAATGATGGAATCACTTCTGAAGGAAAGAATTGTCGGTATCTAGAGGCCAGAGGCACAGGACCCTAGGCAGCATGGATTCACAGTGGAAGGTCATGCCAGACAAATCTGATAGATTTCTTTGACTTGGTGACCAAAGTAGTAGATCAGGGAGGGGCTGTGGACATGGCCTACCTAGACTTTAGCAAGGCATTTGACACAGTCCCACACAAAGATGAATATACAAGTTAGCCAGCCTGGGAGTGGGTCCAAGATGACAGCCTGGGTAAAGAATTGGCTGGAGAATAGGACAAGAGAGTAATAGTAAATGGAGTCCACTCAGAAGAAAGGAGGGTTACTAGTGGGGTACCGCAGGGTTCAGTATTGGGACCAGTCCTCTTCAATGTCTTTATAAGCGACATTGCAGAAGGACTGGAAGGAAAAGTATGTCTCTTTGCAGATGACACTAAGATCTGCAACAGAGTTGATGCACAGGGTGGGGTGGAAAGGATGAGAAGGGACTTGGCAAGGTTAGAGGAATGGTCAAATGTATGGCAGCTTATATTCAATGCTAAGAAGTGCAAGGTAATGCACCTGGGAAACAAAAACCCAGGGGAAGAGTACACAATGGGGGGTGAGATACTAACAACAACAAAAATGGAAAGGGACCTGGGGTAGTCATATCAGATGACCTAAAGGTGGGCAAGCAATGTGAGAGGGCATCAAGGAGGGCTTGGGGGATACTGGGATGCATAGGGAGAGGCATCACCAGTAGAAAACAAGAAGTTATTATCCCTCTGTACAGACAGCTGGTGAGACCCCATCTGGAGTACTGTGTGCAGTTCTGGAGACCCAATTTCTGCAAGGACATAGACAGGATGGAAGCTGTCCAGAGGAGGGCAACTAAAATGGTGCAGGGTCTGCACCGGGAGACATATGAAGAGATACTTAAGGAGCTTAATATGTATAGCCTTGAGGAAAGGAGGGAGAGGGAGGACATGATAGAAACTTTCAAGTACCTCAAGGGAATCAACAAAGTCCAAGAGGGTAGCATCTTTCAAAAAAAGAGGTGTGCAAGAACAAGAGGGCACAATTTGAAGATAGAAGGGAGGTGGCTCAGAGGTAATTTAAGGAAGTATTTTTTCACAGAGAGGGTTGTGGATGCATGGAACGGCCTTCCGGAGGAGGTTGTGGAGTCAAAATCAGTGGTATAATTCAAGCATGCATGGGACAGTCATAAGGCAATTCTCGGGGGTGGGGGTAAGAAGAAGTAGGCTGCTGGTTAACTAGGATCTGCAGCTTATCCAGTAGGTAGGGAAATGAGCAGACTGGGTGGGCCAAGTGGTCCTTATCTGTCATCAAATTCTATGTTTCTATGTTTCTATGAAGCAAAAGTAAAAGAAAGAAAAAAGAAAATTCCAGTAAGATGAAACTGACTATGACGCAGGTGGTGTATTTTCATGGGATAAGGAAATTATAGCCTCCAAAAGGGGATGCTCGTCTAAGTCATGAAATAGACATAATAAGAACCAACAAAGAAATCCCAACCATAACCACATGAATTTGGCTTAACCCAATAAATCTGAGAGAAGAGAAGATTTTTTTTGTCGGAACCGGAACTGCAAACATCACACCATCCTTCCTACAACAACTCAGCACAAACTTAACCAGCAAGAGACAAGGTGACAGGGATGGGAAAAAGCAAAAGAAAGAGAAGAGAAGAACAAGAGTGTCACAGACAAAATGTTGTAGGAGGGCAAATTGTAACCAGGAAAAAAGGCAAGAACAATCAGTAGTGACTAGTCAAGTTTTAAATATTTCCTCTCAACCACTTACTGAAGAAAAGATCAAGAACTTAAGTAAAGGGCTTTCCTTTGTGCCTAGTAATAATTTGGATGCATTTTCTCTAGAAATTGACATTTATAATTTCTTGAGAAAGATTGATCTAATATATAACTTTGGAGATAGAGACCATTCTGGTACTAATATGGGATACCCTACTAATGAAGGAAACAGCAGAAAACTGGGGAGCCCGGAACAAAATCTCTCACAGATTATCAACATTATTTATTATCAAAGAACATTAATGAGTTATGATTCTTTAAATCAAGCAGGGACTTCCATGAATCAAAGTTCAGTTTCAAATGAAGTTCTCAGTGACTCACTATTGATCAGCTATGGGACTAATTTTGAAAATTTAGAAGTTAATTCTGATAATTGCAGTGAATATGATGATATCTACATTTGTTTCACAGGTCCACTCTCATGACCATTCTCCCTATAGAAATGTCTCTGGGAGAAAGAGGGGGTGAAGTCAACAATTTGGACACAGATGTTCATGTTAATGCTAACAGGAATTTATTCAATCAAACTACTGGCTTGGCTATATTAAGAGCCAGGACCTCATTTCGAGCCAAGAGCAAGTTCTGCCCCACTAACAAACATCCTACAGTGAGGGGTTTTGAAAGGATGATTAGGGAAGATCTTACTAAGATTGTTCAGTCTCCTGCACAACAACACTATACCAATCTCACTGCAAAGGGCTGGAAAGCACTCATGAAGAGTTGCGAAATATGTCTAGTATTGCCATCAAGGCTGCTCATGAGGGTGGTATGATCATAATACAGGACATCATTAAATAGATGCAAGAAATTAAAAGCCAATTAGCAGATGAGGACTGCTATAAGCTATTGAAATTTGACCATGCTTGGGCTTTCTAATCTGTCATGGACTGTCTGATTGATCAAGCATATAGGGATGGTTATATTACAGGTCCAGAATGCCATTTTCTTTAAATAAGGCATCCCGTGGCACCAACTTTATAAACAGTCTCCAAGGTCCACAAGTCTGTGGTGGCCCTCTTGGGCAGCCTATTCTCTCTCAAAGTTTGTGGACCACTTTTTGAATCTGGTTGTACAAAAAAACCCTGAGTTTTTTTAAGAGATACAATGGACATGATCCAAAAACTGGAAGGGATGCCGTGGGAGCAAAATTACTGCTGGTTAATGATAGACAGTGTGTCTCTTTATAAGTGTATTAATTACCAACACAGCATCATGGCCACCAAAGAGTTTATTGCAGAAGACAGGTATCTGTAATTTGTACCACTAAAGTTCATTTTGGATCTCCTTTCTTTTGTACTAAACCACAACTACTCTCACTTTGAAAAAAAAATATTGCCTGCAGCAAGGGGAATGATCATTGGTGCTTCCCTAGGTCCCTCCTTTGTCAACTGTTTCTTGGCATGGTGGGAAGAGAAAGTGATTTTTATGGATGCCAACCACCACCTCAGACATCATTCAATGGTATCACTTCATTGATGATATCATCTGTGTCTGGGTTGGGGGACAGGAATCTATTCCCAGTTTTATAGAATGGCTCAATAACAACCAGTTAAATGTACAGTGCACTTCTCACTCTGCTCCCCATATTTCAGAATATTTAGATACAAGATTTGTTGCCTAGAAGGGAGATAAAGTTACTCTGGAACCTTTTTATAAACCACTTTTAAGGAAAACATTGTTAAGAGCTGAAAGTGCCCATCCCAGGCATCTGTTTGACATCATCCCTTATGGACAATCCATCTGAATCTGTAGAAATTGTACCTCAGATGAAGATTTTGAAATGGAAATGGGGATGCTATCAACCAGGTTTAGGGAAAGGGGATCAACATTGTTCAGCAGGCATATTGTAAGTCCAAAGACTTGCCTAGGAATGAACCATTGTTTCACAAAGGTAAAAAGAGACAGGGCCCTGAATCAAGAATTACATCTGTGGTTGATTACAGCCATGAGTTTGGCAGAATATGGGAAAGCATTTCCAGAAGAAGGGAGGTATTCAAAACTGATCCAGAACTGGGGGTCATTGTGAGACCTGGACTCAAATTTTCATACAGAAAAGGAAAACATATTGCAGACTGGGTCACCAGCAGTTGATATGTTGACAAAAAGGGTGCTGAATAAAATTTTCAGAACAAATTTCAGAAGTGTTACACATGCAATGTGTGAAGAGATGCTGCAACAGCTAGTGATTGTATTCGAACATACGAGCATACGAACATACAAAATTTGCCAGCAGATAAAGGCCTAGAGGTCTATGAAGTCTTCTCAAATGTGCAGCTAGCACCCCTTATTCTGCAGCTGCTCACCCAGGAACAGAGGATCATTTTGGCCTTAACACACATGTCACCTGCAAGACCACCTATGTGGTATATGTGGTGTGGTGTGGTGTAATTGCAATAAGCTATATGTTGGTATGACCCAACATCAGCTCTGCACAAGAATTCAAGAACACATAAGGTTGACTGTTAGGGGTGACAGCCAAAATGCTTTGGAATAACATTTCTGGGAACATCATGACTGCAACCCCAAGAAATTCAAATTTAGGCTACTGGAACACATACCAGTCCTGCCAAGGGGTGGAAACAGGTTTGAGAAGTCTGGATAGAAAGGAATTAAATGTAGAATAATGCATGTGGAAGTGTGTATAGCGATGATTTTATGCACACTCGAGGTGTGCAATGCCCCATAAACCCCGAGAGCGAAGCTCAATGGGTTTATCAAGGCATCGTACACTGAGGGTGTGCATAAAATCTAAGTTGACACACACTTCCCCATGTTTTAATTTTTATAATAACTGGTTCCTTGGATTTTTTTTTTTATTTTAGAATTTTTGCAAAAGATGCTTAACAAAATTCTGTTATACACAGGTGATTATACACATATGTGTATAATCAAACTCCATTATACATGGGTGATTATACACATACAGTATGTGTATAATCAAACTCTGTTATACACATATATGTGTATAATCACCCACGGATAACAGGGATTGACAGCTTGTGCCCACAGTTGATAATCCTCACTAACCAGTTATTATAATGAATATATATATATATATATATACATTGCATACCATTAGCCCTGAGAACCTGAATGAAACTTTTGATCTCAGGCCCCTTGTTTATCTTCATGTATATTTGCAATCTGCCTTTGTCTCTCTTCTCTTTACTTTAGCAAGACTGAGATTATTAGTGGCTTGTTACACTGGAAATAAATAATATGCTTTTTTTGTATAGTGGCAGTCACATAAGGTGGCCAGAACACTGGCAGCTGCACAATTACTGCTTCTGATGGCAGAACTTTAAATATGTCTAATCAGTATTTGGATGTTTGGATGTTTGCACTGCTATATTTAAATATTTGTGAACATATTTTCACACTGTTTTTGTGAAGTGTCCTTTAAACCCTGATACTTAATAAATTATTTATGATTATTTATAAATTCCCTCCTTAATGTGTGTGTCTTTTATAGCACACACCCTTTGGGACCAAGGTTTTTTTTTGTTTGTTTTGTTATGGTGCTCACCTTAAAACATTTGTTCCAACTCTTGGTCTAACTTAACTATACAATATGCATCCTTTTCTCCCTTGAGTAAGCTTACTTTATAACAACCATTCTAAAGAAAAAAAATGTTTTGCCATTAGTATCAAATGGGATATTTCAATTGTTTCTCTTTTAGAAGAGTTTTATGGGAGGGGTTACCATGGAGTTATAAATGATTGGTTAATTTAGGTTCCCAGATTGGATAGCCTCCAACAGTAGATAGGGTAAAATTTCCTTCTTCCCTCACTGTTCAGAATATCTCCCAAACTTCTCTTCACTGCCTGTGAGGACAAAGAAACTTAGTCTTTAAAAATGATTCTTCAATTACAATGTCAATAACCCCACTCTCTTCGACTGGCTGCATGTTGTTCTGGAGTATTCGGACTTAGACCTGTGAGGTCCTACAACACTGTCCATTTTAGCTTTTTTTAAAAAAAAAAACTCATTTCAATAATTCACTTCACTTTATTGAAATGTACAGTATTCAGTGGATTACAAAATACAGTAATTCAATTTTAACAATTACAATCGATGCACATAACATATTGCTAGCACGTTATGTTTATCACAATGAGGTTATGCACACGTTCCTAGGTGGCACAGGTGCTCTATCACATGATATGCTAAGGCATCCATTAATATGTATGTATTAAGGTATTTAAAGTCACCTGTTTTTTGTAAACAATGCCCCCTGACAAAGCCTTGCAGCAAATGTGTATTAGGAATGTTTTGCCTTGCCAGTTCATTAATTAAAACCTATTTCTACTCTGTCTCCTGTGTTGTATGCAGCTGTATTTCTCTGTTGGGTGCTTTGTACTTTCATGGCCAGCACCGTTAGGATGATCTAGTTCTGTACACCACCCTTTGTTTGTAGGGCACTAAAACCCTTTCTCCCTTGGAGGGGAGAGCAGTCTTCTGGATGCCCTATCCTTTCCCACCCCAGCCAACCCCCGGCAACCCAAGTCCGCGTCCAAACCCTGGTCATTTGTGTGGTGCAAGGTGTGACTCCGGTGCCTTAACCCTCAGCAACCCATGAACAAATTGTGAGTGGTCATGTCTTTGCTCCTAGAAAGATGTGATTAGCAGAAAATTCATCCAATCAGATGTTACCAGGGGCTATGGCGTCATCATTCATTCATGTGTCAGTGCCATTACTGAGACAGAAGCTGAAGAAAGCAGATGCTGTGCACTTTGGGACTGTGCTGTTTATTACAGGGTCATTGTAAATGATGTTTTCTGCGTTCTGGTGAGGGTGGTGGGGATCAGAGGGGATTGGGTGGTACAGATTGTAAATTAGGGTCTGGTAGGGTGGGGAAGGTGAGAAAGTGTGTTTGGTGCATGGGTGGGGTGAAGGGTATGTATAAGTAACTGTATTTCTTCTGGCCTTGCTGACATTAATTCTCTAGGCTGGTAGGGAGGAGGGTGCTAGCAGGGGAAGAGATGGGCTTGTGCAATTTAAAAATGTTTGGAGAGGTGGGAGTGAGTGGAATTACATCACAGTGGGTGAGGGGGAGGGATTGTATGCAGTTTTAGAGTTTCTATTTTTTAATAAAAGAAAATTGACTGGTGAGGTTGGTGTGCCCACCAGGTAATTCATAAAGCTTCACAAACTGTGAATGTCTCAAAATCATTACAACTTTGCTGGGGAATTAAAACTTTGCAAAGTTGCTAGATATGAGGGATTAGCATGATGAGGAAAAGAGAGTCCCAAGTAATATTTCAGAATACTAGAATTTCAGCAAGGAACCTATTGAATATAAAGGACAATTGTTTAAGAGACAGAAACTGATGAAACAAAAGCTGATTATAACTGAAATGTTTCATATAATTCATCATCCATCTGGGCTAGTAGGAATAAAAAAGATGAAGCAGAAAACAAGAGACATCATCTTTTGATATGGGCAGTGCATAAAGTGTGCAGAAAAAAATGCTAGGTCTCTAAGGGTCATAATTATAAAAAGATGGATGGACTACTACCATGAAGATACTGTAGCAAATTGAGGGACAAAGGAATTATGTGTCATACTGCCCTCTTAAAGCCATGATAAGAGGAAACAAACATGGAGTAAAGGCCTTGCTTTAAGACCCTTTGAGACCCCTCACATCCCTTACATATTTTTGGCCAGATCTTAGACCCTGCAAGACCCAGCCCACTTTAAACTCTAGATATGGGATGTCATCTCAAATAGTCAATGTAGTGCCAAGTAGAGGAGGAGTCTTCACAGAGAATATAATCAATCTGAAGGAGGGCACCAGTAGCTGGAATGTCAAGTTATCTGATAACTGCAAAATGTGAAGGGCAGTTCCTTTTCTTCATCTTCCTTAATAACCTCCCAACAGCTTGTGCCAACTTACATATCCACATGTATGCAGATGACACAGTCATTTACACCTCCAGTCCCTCTACTACAGCCATGGAAGGTCTGCTCCAGAATGACTTCTACAATGTTCTGCACTGGTTTCACTCTAACCAACTCTTGGCAAGACAAAAAAAAAATGTATCCATGACCTTTGGCCAGAATCCCAACTCTGACAATGTTCTTCAACTTGGATGGCACACCTCTTGAAGTGATTCATTTATTCAAATACCTTGGTGTGTGGCTAGACAGTAAACTTAACTTCTCTGCCCACATTTATGCCATACATACCAAGCTCCAACCTAAACTTGGATCCTTGTACTACAGTAATGACTGTTCTGTCTCCATAAGTATGCCATGAGCTGGCCAGCAAAACGGTGCTCCCAGTCTTTATGCAGACATGATATATGGCACCACTCCTTCCACCTCCCCGGCCAGACTGGATACCTTCTGCAATGCCTTCTGTTGTACTGCTACCAATGCTCCCTCTTCTACCCATCATTGCTCACTCCATTCCTCCTTATCCATTCTTTCTTTTCCTTCATGTCCCCAGAACCACAGTGCCTCATTCATATCCAAATACTGGTTTGAGTCCCTTCCCTCTTACCTCTCCTCACTCCTCTCATCCATTCCCTCTACCTTCTGTCCCCTCCACTCCAGGGATCGTCACACTTTTGTCTTTTCTCATCCTCATGCCTCTGCTGGGCAATCAGACTTTTTCTGTCATCTCTCATCAGTCTAGAACCTACTCCCATCTTCCCTCTGTTTCATCACCTCCCCTTTTTCCCTCCAGTACCACCTGAAACTCCTTTCCTCCCTCACCTGATCCTGTTTTTTTCCTACCTGACTTCCTTCCTTCCTTATATTTGCCTCCTACCCCAGTGTAGGTGTGGCTGAATTACCAGATTTTTGCTGCTTGCTCGTAATGGGTCATATGCATGAAGGTGTGGAGTAGGTACATGCCATGTAACCCTGGTACATAGCCCACTACACAGCTGCCTGGGCCCACTGTGCCCTCTGTGCAGCATTCACAACTAGCCAGATGTCCCCCTCCATGCCAGATCCCCTGTGGTGTGTGGACCTATATGTGGGAAGAAGACTAGGGGAGGTGCAGGGGGCATGCTGGCACTCTGTGGGATGCAGGACCATGTGGAGGTGCAGGGTGCAGGTGTTGGCACCTGTGCCGGGTCAGGGCAGGCATGAAGGGGGGGCCAGTTATGCAGACCACTGGGAGCAACAGCCATGGGCTGCAGCTGTGAGGTGGGGTCCTGTGCACCCCCACCAAGGAAGACCCAGCATGTGGGGCACACTAGGGGGCCTGCAGGTGGTTGTCTGGGCACCATCCCCACACACCACATGTGGTGCTGTACATATCAGCACCTCACCCACCACAAACAGGAGCAGGTGATCCACTGTGGGGTCTGGGTTGGGAAGCTGATTGGTAGTCCACCCAGATGCATGGCTCCACACTCTACTGCCTCCATGGGCCTGCACACCAGGGGGGGTATAGCCATGCACAGGTGTCATATGGTGGCCACTGTTAGTGAATGTTGCCACCCATGGATCTCCCATGGGTGCGGAGCTGCATGAACAGGGAATGCACCTTCAGTGCATATTTCCCACCCCTTTGTACATAGGGGCCATTGTACTTACTCCTGTTTTAATCATGTACTGTATTCCACTTTACTATAACTGTGAACTGTTTCAGTGTTTCTAATTACATTTGTGCACTTTGTCCATGCTATGTATTTGCCTCCCTTGTTCCCATCCCCTGGATCAAACCTATAAATAAGCCTTGTCTCCACGTGCCATTCCCAGTCACCAATTTTCAAATGAAGAAATGCCAGAAGGAGGTGTATGGTTGCATACTGACCTGTGCAAGCTTGGACACTGGCTGAATTTGGTGGTGGCCAATGAACTCAAACACTGAAAAATGAAGGGAGATATGTTTACATATGACAAGAATGTAGATAAGAAGGCTATGAAAGTGAAATACTACATAAGCAAATATAACTGAAACTCAGCAAGCACAGGACCTGTGAGTAATAATTAGCATTTTCTTTAAATTGGAAAGATCATGGAATGCATCAATAGAAACAATGAAGGGAAATAAAGAAAAGAATGTTTTGCACTGATAGAGGGGGAAGAGGGGAGACTTGGGGGAGTGTTTGGTATCCTGCATCTGGAAGGGTGGGGGGTCATTAGTGGGCAATGACAGCAATGGGTAGGGTGGTAGGCTGCAACAACTGCAGTGCAGCAATCTTTCTAAAAATTGCCTGGAGTGTGGGAGGATGTTTAGTGTGCAACCACAGAAAAAACTTAGAAAGGAGATTGAGGGTCTGCAGGAGGAACTAAGACAGGCAAGGCAGATTGGGGCAGGTTTAGCCCAATACTGGAGGGAGGGAGGAAGAAGGGGAGATGAGGGAAGGTGATTTAAGCCAACAGTGGTGAGAAGAGGGTCAGAAGAAGGGAAGTAGAGACAAAGGGGCCGAGGTCAGGAAGAACGATTGCCGGGGGAAACCAGGTCAGGAGACAAAAGACAAATGGAAGGAGATAGGGACTTGTGAGGGGAGGTGAAGAAGTGGCAAAAGTCATGGAGTGGAAAGGAGAGAACAGGTTACTATGAAGATAGAGGGAGTAGGCATTTGTGAAGGGTCTTCAGAAAATAGTTTTGCACTGCTAGAGAGGAAGAAAGTGGAGGAGGGAAATGATGAAATTAGAGGAGTAATTGATAAATGCCTGCACCAAACTGAAGCAGGGGGAAATTCTGCTTGGAGAGTTGCAACAGGGGTAAAAGGGGGAAATAATGTGCAGGAGGAGGAAGAAGAGGAGCTGGGAATGAGAGAGGGAGATGAATGGAAGCAAGCAGGGAGTAAGAGGGGTGGAATCTTAGTGCTGGGGGACTCAATACTAAGAGGAGTCAGGTGGGGTAGCAAGGAGGAGAGGCATAGTCACATTTGGGTGGAAGCCATGCCAGGAATGACAGCAGAAAGGGTGGGACAATCTGTTCTGAAATATGCTAGAAGGGGTAGGGACTAGCCTCATTTAATTATACATCTTGGGACAAATGACCTGGCTGACAAGACAGTAGATATAGTCCAGAGGAGGTTTGAGGAACTAGCACAATTATGTGAGGGGGCAGGAAGATCAGTAACTTTTTCAGAGATACTTCCGGTGCCAAAGGCAAGCACAACAAGAAAGCTGAGACTAGAGGAATTTAACGGATGACTAAGAACCTGGTGTTGTGCTAAAGGGTATGGGCTGTTGGGGGTGGGAGGGACCTGGGAGGACAGTAGTCTCTATGCCAAAGACAGACTACACTTGAGTGAGGAGGGAAAGAAAGTGCTGAAACAGAGGATGGAGGAGTAAATAGAGGAAGGTGGGAATTTAAACTAGGAGTGTGGGATGGCAATTGGGGAAGAGATATGCAGAGACCACAAGTTGGGAAACCATATGAGCTTACCCCCATAACAGTGACAAAGGACAAATGGCAAGTACTATTGGTGATGCTAGGAAAGGGGGGCAGGATGGGAGTGGGGGAAAGGGTGGAAGGTGGTTACCCTTAATGCTAGGAGCCTTGGGAGGAAAACTTCAGAGTTATAGGTTCTCACGGCAGAGGGAGAGGCATACATTGCAGTCATCACAGAAACATGGGCCACCCAATTCAATGACTGGGACCTGTCTGTATCAGGGTGCAGGTTATTTCGTAGGGACAGGGTGATTGGGAAAGGAGGGGGGGTGGCACTATATGTGAAGGAAGGACTGAAGTGTGTAAGGGAGGAAGGGGAGGAGCGTAGTACCGAGTCACTTTGGATGCAAATCCAGGATTCCAAGAATAGGATTCTTAGAATGGGAGTGGTGTACAGGCCACCACCTCAGACAGAGGAGTTAGACAGGGAGCTAGCGGGACAGATCAGGAGGACCTGCGAGAAGGGTAGTGTGGTGATTGTGGGGGACTTCAACATGCCAGGAATGGACTGGAGTACCCCAACAACCAGGAACAGAAGGGAGCAGGTACTGCTGGATGTCTTCCAGGACAGCTTCCTGCTGCAAATGATCAGTGAACCAACCAGGTTAGGGAACACTTGACCTTGTGCTGGCAAATGGGGACTTTGAGAGAGCGTGCAGTGGAGGAACCGCTGTCAGGGAGTGACCACCACTCAGTATGGCTCTCATTGGATATGGGCAAGGAAAGTGGAATCTGGCACAAAAGTGCTGGACTTCAGGAGGGCCGACTTTGGGAGGATGGGGAAGTGGTAAAAGGGTACCTGGCCAGAATTCAATCTAGTATGGACACTAACCAGGAGGTGGGAGCTCCTTAAAGTTGGGGATAGTGGAGGCAACCAAAACCTGCTGCAAAGCCCAGAGCAAGAAGGCTGGGGCTAAGAAACCAAGCTGGTTGAGCAAGGAGGTCATGGAAAAGGTAAGGAAGAAAAGATCTGCCTTTAGGAAGTACAAGAAAACAGGGAAGGGAGGACAGGGAGGAGTACTTGACAGAATCGAAGGAGGTGACAAGGGCAGTAAGGGGAGCCAAAGCATCTACGGAACTCAGGCTGGCACAAGGCATTAAGAAGGGGGAGAAGGACTTTTTTTAAGTACATCAGGGAGAAAAGGAGCTGTAAGGACCACATAGTAAGGATAAGGAAAGAGGGAGGGGAGTTGGGTGGAAGCAGGGTGCAATAAGGCAGAAGCACTAAATGAGTACTTCTGCTCAGTATTTACTAAAGATAAGAGGGGCGTGACACCCAAGGTGGGAGAAATGGCAGAAACAGGGGGGAAGGGGTGACAGATGGGGAAATCATGGAGGGCAGAGTTCAAGAGGGTTTGAAGGCACTGTGGATGGACAAGGCACCAGGCCCAGATGGCATCCACCCCAGGGTACTGAAGGAGCTGACAGAGGTCCTTGCAGGACCTTTAGCAGGCCTATTTAATGTCTCACTACATTTGGAGTGTGTACCTCAGGACTGGAGGATGGCTCATGTGGTACCCCTCCACAAGAGTGGCCCCAAGGATGAACCGGGAAACTACAGTCCAGTGAGCCTCACATCCATTGTGGGTAAGCTAATGGAGACTATCCTGAAGGAGAGGCTGGTGGCCCTCCTAGAGGCCAAAGGACTACAGGACAGCAGACAGCATGGCTTCACACGTGGCAGATCCTGCCAAATCAACCTGGTGGAGTTCTATGACTGGGTAACTAGGCAACTGGACAGGGGCCACGCAGTGGATGTCCTGTATCTGGACTTCAGTAAGGCATTCGACTCAGTGCTGCATGGAAGGCTGGGAAGGAAGTTAGTAGGCACAGGGGCGGGTGCAAAGCTGGTGAGATGGGTAGGAAACTGGCTTCAGGGAAGGCATCAGAGGGTGGCGGTGGTTGGGGAGCTCTCACACCCAAGGGCAGTGATGAGCGGTGTTCCACAGGGCTCCATGTTGGGACCAGTGTTGTTTGGGATATTCATTGCAGACATATCATGGGACATCAGGAGCAAGATCAGTCTGTTTGCTGATGATACAAAGGTAGGTGCAGTGGTGGATGACCTAGGGGGATGGCAGGGGTTGCAGGATGATCTGGAAAAGCTTGAAACCTGGTCAGACACATGGCAACTGGGGTTTAATGCCAAAAAGTGGAAGGTTCTGCATTTTGGGATGAAGAACCCAAGGAGGAGTTACCAGCTGGGGGGAGTGCAGCTAGCCCAGACAGAGGAGGAGGAGGAGAAGGATCTGGGTGTGCTCATTACAGGGTCAATGAACAACTCAGCACAATGTAGGAAGGCAGCTGCAAAGGCCAACAAAATGCTGGATTGTATTGCAAGGGGTATATCCTCGAGGAGGGAGGAGGTGATTCTGCCACTGTATAGGTCATTAGTTAGACCACACCTGGAGTACTGCGTGTAGTACTGGCACCCATATCTGAAGAGGGACATTAAGTGGGGTGCAGCACAGGGTGGCAAAGATGATCAAGGGGCTGGGGGACTTATACGAGAGGAGGTTGAAGGAGTTGAACATGTACTCACTGGAGGAGAGAAGGGACAGGGGTGACATGATTGAAACCTTTAAATACATGAAAGAAATAAACAAGATGGGTACAGAGGGGCTGTTCAAAGTAAGCGAGGGGAGGGCCACCAGGGGCCATGATATGAGACTGAAGGGAGGAAGGTTTAGGAGGGAGATGAGGAGACACTTTTTTACAGAGAGGATGGTGGCTGGGTGGAATGCGTTACCTGCAGAAGTGGTATCCAGTAGAACAGTGGACTGCTTCAAAAGGGGATGGGACAGGACAAGGTGGAGGATTAATGAAGGGGAAGGATGGAAGGGAGGGGTATCTGCAGAATAAGGGGTGCTAGCTGCACATTCAAGCACACTTGATAGACCTCTAGGCCTTTATCTGCTGGCAAATTTTGTATGTTCATAATGAAACTTCATAAATACATTAAGGGATATTGTACAGTAATTCCCTGTTCAGATCTCTAGTCAAACAGCATCTTGAGTATAGCATACAATTCTAGCCTCCATATCTAAGGAGTGGTATCAGCAGAACTGAGAAAGTGCAGAAGAGAATGGCCAAAGTGACTGAAAGCTTGGAAAGCATGGGTTACGAAAACTGAATGGCAGAACTAGAAATGTTCTCTATGTTAAAGAGTAGACTTAGGAAACATAATTGAAATATCTGGAAGGGATAACAATGTCTAACTAAATGCAGCTCATCAGGAAGTACAGGAAAAATAGAAAAGAGGATGCACAATGTTTTAATAGGAGGAAAATTCATGAGAAATATCAGTAAGAACTTCTTCACAGAATAAGTGGTGGACACTTGGAATTGACTTTCAGAACAGGTGGCATCAGCTGATACAGATTCTGCCTTCAGACTTAAACTACAGAAGTACAGAATATTGATTGAACAGGTATACCAAGGTAGTCCCTATGCATACTTACCTGTCTGCATTCTCTTCTATCCAGCACTTCTATTTTTAAAACCGGGGGGAAAGTGAAGTTGCAAAAATTGGTGTTGTGTAAACATTCATGAAATTTGGCAACATCAAGTTCAGCAGCAGGAACAATTTACATATTTTTCTAAACAGCTAATGGACCAATGGTATTTCTTTCCTTATATCATGTGATCATAAAACAACTACTGATACATGAAAAGGTACACACAAGCAGTGATGAATGCACTTGTCTCAGTACAACCTTGTGCTGCCACTACAAACAAACTGAAGTCCAAAAACATGAAAATGGCATATTCCAGTTGAATGAAGGAAAACCTTCCTGCCAGAACATTTGATAAGAGAAGCACCATGGTTCTTCTTTGTGGGTTTTTACTATTCTCACAGTGTATGCCATTAAATTGGGATTTTTACTTTATTTAACCAGAATACACTGTTATCGTATTTTATGACTTAATAAATGAAAAAGGTGTCTAATTTCTTGTGGTTGATTGTCACTGGTGAGTTATTTTATTACAGTGAAAAGATGTAGTGTATACCATTAACTTTGAGCTTTTCCTTTATTCAACCAGAGTACACCACAACACGCCATTATTGTGTTTTTTGACCTGATGATTAAATAAGTGCCTCGTTTCTCTAGGTATAATGTCAATAGTAAGTTATTTCATTCAATAGACTAGACTACCTGGTAAATGTGGATTACTACAAAACACACTATGAGATGCATCACCATGAAAACATTAAGGTTGTATCCTTCTACTAACTTTGATAATGAATTGGCTTGATAATGTAGCTCCCCCTTCATGTTCCATTTTTACACAGTGTTCTCTAATGTTCATTGCCTTCCATTATGGCAGAGATGGTAAGCAGAGCTATGAAGGCAGCATTTGGTGTAGAGCTACAGTATGTTGAACAGAGGCTAGCCAATCAGAAATGCATGTCAGGCCAAAGTAAAAAAAAATTCTAGTCATAAGCACTAGCATTCCAAATTTACAGCGGTCTAAGCAATACTAAATTAGTTGTTTATGTTTTGAAGCACTTGTCATTAGGGTGGGACCAGTAAGGTATGCACAACTATAGATTAGCTACAAGAGCAAAATCCAGTATGCTGCAGAGGTTGTATATGTTGTGCTTTTAGTAAAATGAGTAAGTCATGAAAGCAAGCAACATGACAGGGTTTGATCATCCGAGGTTACGCACAGCTGGGTATAGTGAGACATAAATGTCTTGTGCTGAGAGCCTATAGCACCTGGGAATGCATTAACCCCAGACACGCAATGAACTGGATTGTCTAATTGCACTTATAAAATTGGTAAACTAAGAAATAATTTAGAAAACAAAAAATGCAAACTTTTCTAAGTTAAAGACAGGTATTTTTTATGTTTAACACAGCAGTACAATGAAATTTGGAAACAATCCAACTCTAATTCTTAATTCTAATAGATTCCAGGCATTATGCAATTTTATTTGGTGGCACAATTGTCAAGTTCCATCAAAATCTGAGTATTTTATAAATGTTTCTCAAGAAAAAGATGGCTGTTACATGTGGCTTAGAAATGGCATGTAGACCTGAAAAGGATTAGGGCTGAGAAAATGAAAAAAAAAATTGTGTGCAGCATAGGAGGTACCCAGAAAAGTAATTTTAATGGGTATGATAATATTTGTATTATTTGTAGCTGAAACTAGCTTTTTGGAAAAATATTTTTCATTGCACTGCTGCTTTATAGTAACTGGTAGAAACAAGTCCCTCCCCACCTGTCAATCATCTCTTTTTTCCATATGTTCAATAGATGGAATGTTTATTTGTTATGGAGTACAGGAATCAAAAGTTCTGCAAAATTCCTCTGGCAGAAAGTTCACCTCCGTGCATACAGCATAACATCTTATGTTGAGCTGAGGTATTAGTTTATGTGTGGCGAAGTAAATAGCAAAGATTTCCCTGGCAAACTAGTAAGGTGAAAATAAGGGGTTTTCATGGTCGCCAAAGAAACACCAGACATTATAACTATGAGTTATGCCTCATTTTTTAAAGCTGTTTACGTGTGTAAGAAGAGGATCAAAAGTAGACTAAAAGTTTCTTTGTTTAAATTTAAGGAAGTTTTACTTTTTAGGTCTTGTTGAAGATTTGCAGCAAGTAAAGGTGGCAGTCATGTTTGTGATAGGAATTAGGCATTAGTGAGGTGTGTCATTAATTCTGTATGTGATTTGCCCCACTTTCAAATCCCACTGCCAGATCATGTTGCAACCTATACATTTCTGGGGAATTAACATATGGGTGTTGGAACGTACAGTATATAGCTAATCAGGAGCAGGAAATTTACAACCCATTTTATAAAACATTTTAGAAAATCTATTGAGGACATTGAATGTTCTAATGTCCCTACCATGGCAAAATCATATTCTGGTGGGCATATTTTATTTGTTTATGTCTTTGGAATGGGATCTCATTGTTGATATTTGTTCCTGCAGCAGACCTACCTGGAAACATAATGTATTAATTTAGGTCAGATTATACTATCCCTCTGACATGGGGATTAAATGATTAATTCCAGTCCCTTGTCATTAGGATTGTAAGCTTTACATCCTCACCAGCTGATATCACAGATTCTTCCTGTATTTTCAAGTATAAACTGGTACCATGACTTTTAAGTTGAGCCAGTTGACTTTTCTTTGGCACCCAGTGTGTTCAACATGTGCCTTTCAAAGGTTATTGCCTATTTTGCAGGGCAGGGCAGATGTCCAGGTTTAATGCAACTTTATTGACTTGCTTCTTCTGGCAGGCTCAGCACAGAGATCCCACCAATTCTTTCAATTGCTCATAGAAACATTTACCAATCTTGGGTTTCCTCTGAAACCAAAGGAGTTGGACCTCATAGAATCATGCCTTACTCCAGATGGATGGAAGTATCAAGGCACAACTGCTTCTTCTGAAGGCCCAGACTTGTGTTTCTGTGGTGATGCATACATGTCCGGGTGTGAATTCCAAAACTCCTGGGCCATGAGTCAAGGACAGACTTGCACATGAGATCCATGTAGTAAGAACTCAAGTGGTAATGGCCTCATAAAAACTACATCTATTTCCACACAGTTTACTTCAAACCATGGTAGACTAGACCTTTTCATCTTGGTTGAAACTGGAAAAACAGTTTGTATTACCTCACTGTATCTAACCATACCTGTCTTCTTGATCTGATGGGTCACATCTAGGGACAAGTGCATAGCTTGAGTACTAATGAAAAGGACAAGCTACTGTATATGTCACTGCATAGAACTTCAGAAGGCTGGTCTTCCAACTCATTCATCTGTTGTGCATGTTGGGGTCATGTAGTCCAAATTAACACAGCCAACATAAAAGCAAGAGGGCTTATTTGGCATGGATAACCAAAAAATGTACTTGAAAGACAGCCTGTGCCACACATAGGAAGCCACCTAAAAATGGTCTCTTAACCTTGAGGTGTATTTGATAATTGCAGTACTATATATCAACCTATTGTCCTCTTGGAAAAATGAAAAGCTACTCATGTTATATGCTTATCCTGTGATCGAAACATTGTCCTCTTAGAGGCTCTGACATTTGACTGTAGTGGGTCCTATTTGCAGCCCTTTTTCTATAGTTTTTATAGTCTTCCTTGATTAAATATTTATTCAATACCTCTTTAAAAGTTGTAATCAATTCAACATCTACAGCCTCTTATGGTAAAGAATTATATATTCAATGACGCTCTGCTTGAAAATATTTCTTCAAGCTTCCCCCATGTGTCTAATGCTTACCTAGGAAGTAAGCTGTTCTGCGGCTTATGCAATAGGTAGGGAAACAGGCAGACTGGGTGGGCCAAGCAGTTCTCATCTGCCGTCAAAGTCTATGTTTCCATGTTTCTTTAAATTATATCTTCTTATCCTGGATTTACTTATCAGTAGAAATAATCTATCTACATCAACCCTCTCTAGTCCTTTTAGCATTTTAATACCTCTGCCAAATTTCACCTTAACTGTTTCAGTTCAAATGAGTACAACACTGTTATCTGGCCTTTCCTTATAATTAAGATATCTCTTTATTATTTTATTTATTTAAAGATATTTAACCAGGAGTTCACACTAAGACAAGGCTCATTTCCAAGTTGGTCCTAACTGAAGGGGAAAGGGTTATAAAGAAACAGATGTTTCATATCGATATACAATAAATACATTAGTAAAACAGTATGACAACTGGTTATCCTTCTGGTAAATGTACAGTGCATTATTTATACTCAAAAGTTTTTCTTTCCTTTTCTGTTTTGCATTTACTGTTTATTCCTACTTCAGGTTGACATCACACCTTCTCACCTTTCACAAGCCACCATCCTTCACCATCAGTCTTACAGGCCCCAGCCTCATAACTGTGGTACAGAGTTGCATACTGAGTATCCCTTTCCCTGGGACAAGCTCTGTCTTACATGGTAGGCATTAACAAACTGCAAATTCTCAGCCTTATGCTAGTTTGAGAACAGGACAGAATTGGGACAGGCTTATGTGGGGAGTCAACAGCATCATGCACCAATAGGAATGTTGTTTTCCATGTAAGTTCCACTAAGCACAAGTGATGCTATGTCTGATTTGGGAGACTGGAAATCCTGCAGTAACCCATGATGTTCAAGGCCACCCTTGTTCTCCACAGGAGGGGTTGCTTCCTCTCTCTGCCCAGAGTATGAGAGTACAATCTACACAGCAGTCCTTTTTTTCTTTTTATTCATTGGTAACTGGGTAAGGCCCACTAGATACATTGCTTGTTTTCAGAGGTGATCTGGGAGCACTGTTGAGGTTAATTGACTTGCTCAGAGTCACACAGACTGCAAGTGGAGAATGTGGGAATGAATCCAAGGTCTGCTGGAAGTACCAGTGCCATTTGCAGCTCATTACTGTAACCTTTAGGCTATACTGCCAGCTTCAAGACCCTGTTGGCCTACGGCAGAGGTAAGCTGGAGTAACAAAGTAAACCTGAGTCACCCAGGTGGTAGTGCAGTGTGTTTTGCCAGCTCCACCATGCCAGATTGATGCAGTACATATTTTTCTATAACAAAATGTCCAAACTGCACACAGCTCCATTTGTGAATAACACAAAGTAAAAAGGTGAGCAATGGGTGTAGGTCAGGTAGCAAAATAAAATTTATCACAGCACACTAAATTCAAAATATCATCCAAAGTTTTATTTTGTGCAAAATGTGAACATTCAAAGTGCTAAAGAAATTGCAGCTACCACAGAAATTACAGAGATATACCTACCCCAGTCCAACCTAAGGAAAGCTTATGGTGAAATGCAGGGGTAAACAGTGGCTGGCAGGACTTATGAATTTGCACACCCAGATCTATTTATCCCCCACTGCATTATTTATTTTATTGCATTTATTTCCTAAGAAAAATAAAGTGTCAGGCTCATTTATAGTGATGCCCTAGATGATAGTGGCAGCAACAGTTACAGATGATTCAAAATGTGATTTTCATACTCACAGAAAAAAAAATTACAATATCACCGAGAATCAATAAAGACCGTATTTGTCATGCTGATATACAACTATGCAGCACTGTTTTTAAGATTTCCCAATATTACTGCATTCACTTTGAAAGTTATCAGAGTTGTTGGTTACATGATCAACTAGTGGGACCCAAATTAAATAAAGTCCTTTGTGCCCATGTTATTCTACTCCTATGTTTGATCAGTGCTAAACTGCTAGAGGATATACTGGTATATTCTCTTGTAATTGCTCTATTAGGTAAATGAGGAGATCTTTCTTGAGGCACTTGTGTGTAAAAAGAATATTGTGCTCCTGCTCTTTAACATTTAGAAGCAAACAAATCCCAATCACAGTGCATGAAACAATGATGTGAGGCAACTCATTCTCTCCTGAAGCACCTGTAGGTGGTGGCAGAAAAACATCACCTTTCCCCTCCAATAGCAAATGGAGGTGGCAGCAAATCACTCACAGTCCCTCCAGCAGATGTCTGTGGATGTCTCCAGCTTGGATGCATATATTATGCCAGCCAATCAATTTTGGACTCATTTAAGTATTTCCAGGGGTACTTATCTACCTGCTTATCTTGTATGGATAAATCATTTGGTGTTGATATGTTACACGTTTTCCAGAAAAAATGGTTTATGTTGCTTTTTTTATTTAAAAAAAACAGAATTGCTTAGAATTCATTGCATACCACCATTAGAAGGATATATTTGTGCTGAACAACTTTGCTGCTCATACTTTGTGTGTATCACTTACAGTTTAGCAGGTTTTTCACATTTGTTTATGGTATGGTGCGTATGGTTGATTTTTGTCCATCAAGCCTCGCGAAAGCACCTTGAATAAAAAGGATAAAAATACATGTTTTGTATTAGAAAGCTTGCTTTTTAGTACAGGATTACTTTACTACCTGCTTATCGTGTCAAAAAACCTAAATTGCTTAGAATTCATTGCATACCACCATTAGAAAGGTAATTTTGTAATGAACAACTTTGACAATCGTACTTTGTGTGTAGCAGTTATGGTTCATGAGGTATTCACATTTGTTTATGGTAGGATGCAATGCACCCCAGGGTGCTAAAGGAGCTCAGGGAAGAGCTGGCTGCACCAGGTACAGCACTGTTCAACCTATCGCTGAAAACCGGGGAGGTACCTGGTGAGTGGATGAGAGTGGATTGGTACTATTTCACAAGAGTGGTGATAGGGAGGAGGCTGGCAATTACAAGACAATCAGCCTGACTGGACAAGAAAATGGAATCAATACTGAAGGAAAGGATAGTCAAATACCTTGATAGGCATGGCCTGATAAACCCAGGGCAGCATGGAATCACCAGACGATGGCCCTGCCAGTTTTTTGACTGGGTGACTAAAGTGATGGACCAGGGCGGGGCAGTGGATGTGGCCTCTCTGGACTTCAAAACAGGCTTTTGGCACCGTCCCTCACAGAAGGCTGTTAAACAAACTGATCAGCCATGGGGTGGGTCCTAAAATAGCTCAATGGATGGAGAACTGGCTATCTGGCAGGAACTAAAGGGCGGTGTTAAATGGGGTACACTTTAATGAGAGAAAGGTGACAAGTGGGGTATCACAAGGGTCGGTGTTGGGACCAGTCCTCTTCAATGTCTTTATTGGAGATATTGCAGAAGGGCTGGAGTGGAAGGCACGCTCATTCACAGATGGTGTGAAAATATGTAATAGGGTTGACTAGCTGGGGGGATTGAAAGATGAGGGGGATCTTAAAAAATTGGAGGAATGGTCTCAAACATGGCAACTGGGTTTCAGTTCCAAAAAGTGCAGGATCATGCACATAGGACACAGGAACACAGGGGCGACATATGAACTGGGAAGGGAGGAACTGATGGTCACAAAGCAGAAAAAAGACCTGGGAGTCATCATCTCACTGGAGCTAAAGGTGGCTAGACAATGAGAAAAAGTGGTTGAAAAGGCTAGCTGAATGCTTGGATGCATAGGGAGGGGTATCACCAGTAGAAGGAGGGAGGTGATTTTGCCCCTGTGTGGGACATTAGCAAGGACTCACCTTGAGTATGGAGTTCAGTTCTGGAGGCCTCATCTGGAGAGGGACATAGATAAGGTACAGGCAGTTCAGAGGAGGGCTATTAAAATGGTGCAAGGCCTGCAGAAGAAGGCATATGAGGAGATACTAAAATAACTGAATATGTATTTCATGGAGGTAAGAGGGAGACATCCATAAACATCTCCTGGAGGGACTGTGAGTGAGTTGTTGCCAGCTACAGATGTCTGTTGGAGGGAAGGGGGACATTTTCTGCTGCCACCTACAGACATTTACTGGAGGGGATCTCGCCAGACTCTTACAAGTAACATCTGATAAAAAAAAAATACAATGTGCAAAAACAATCACGTTAGAAAAATATGTTAGTTGTACAAAGCTGTGCTATTTAAAAGAGGAAAAAGAGCCAAGTTAAATAAACTGACATTCATCTAAATGTGTGATATCTTAACAGGAACATAGATGGTATTTGTAATAGATGAAGCTTGAAGGCACATCAAGGCTTGCCCATTTTGCAAATCCAAAACCAGTGTTAATTTTTTTCTTGTATGAGTGAGAGAAATTGCTGATAGATACCTCCAATTCTAGAAAATGCTCAAGTTACAAACAAGAAATATAATTGGCCATGTTAAAAAAGACACAAATGGGCCTGCCCAAAGGCCCAACTGGTAGCGTGTTGTACTCTTGAGCAGGCGATCCATGTTTGGGAATGCATTGGGGGAGCTGGCTGGGTAGTCTGGGGGCTGGGGAAGTGCTGTCACTTGGCAGGGCTCCCAGCCCAAGGAGGGATGGCAATGGGTTCAGCTGCACTGGTGACTGCTGTGATGGGCCAGGGAGCTTGCTGCTCTACAGGGGGCTCCAGTGACATGTTGAAGCCTGCGCAAACTGTGCCCAACATCAGGGATGTGGAAGGGAGAAAATGAAAAATGGACAGTGGCTGCAGGCTTAATGAAGTCCTGCCTGCCTCTCAATGGCCTGCACCATCACCTGGACCCCACTGTCAGGATGTGAGTCTCCGGGAGGTAGGATGGTCCTCCCCCTTCTGGCCCTGCTATGGGGTGCAATCCATGGGAGATTGTGGTAGGAGCTGGGGGAGATGGATGTGTGGCTAGTCAAGAACAGTAGGACTGGGGCTTGCAACTGCCTGTACCATAAGCCCAGAAAGACAAAAAGCTTTATCAGAAAAAAATACAATTGTTTATTACTTGGTCCCCCAATGTGTAGACTGAAGACATAATGGGTGGTATGTGCACATGCTTGTCATGGCCATCAAAGAGATGAATGAGCTGGTCCTCTTATTTGGAACTCCTTACTGACCCTGGTCTGGGCATATGACTCCTCCACATCATTGGCCAAGACAGCAGGTGCATGCTGATAAAAGACCACTTGGAGAGGGAGGACTGTTCCTTCTTACATGACACCCCTCCCTTGTGCCACTGGGGGTTGGTCATTCAATTGAAGGAACTGCCCTCCTCAAGGTAAGAGGTGACAAAACACTGATTTTGGAACCTTGCCTTGACAACTGGCACCACACATCATAGGTGCAGGAATGAACAGGATGTTCCTGACAGGAATAATTCAGTCCAACTCTGCTGAGTTTGCACCTAGATGAGATTTTTTTTTAGCAAACATTTCTGCGGAACAAGTGCATTTTAGTTTAGCACCTAGTAGGGTGGGGGTGCAATGTTATTGTATGTATAACACACTCTGACAATGGTAACAACACTGTCATTACTGACCCCAGCAAACTCTTGCTTTTATCCATGAAATACATTCCAATAATTCAGATCTGTATATTACAAAGTAAGAAGCATACAGTTTTAGAATAAATGTCCATAAATATTCTAATCACTTTGGAAATTGAACTCTTGACCCTCTATTTCAAGATCCAGTTCCTTTTCAGTACACTACAGAAGTCTGAGTCCACCATCAATTTGAATGCAATATATATTTAAATATAAATGTTCATGAAATTGCTAATGATTGGGGAACTGAACTCTTAACTTTCTATTCCAAATCCCAGCTTCCACCCCATTATACTACAGAAGGATCACTGAAACAGCCAAGAATTTGCATAAAGCATGTTATTTTATAAATATTAATGTATATAAAAATTCTACCCACTGCAGGAATTAAACTGATAACCATCTGTTTTAAGGCCCAGCTCTTTTTAATTATACTACAAAAGGTTCCAAGCTTCAACCTTGAATGTTTTTGCAATCTATGGCATATCACAGATAGCCACTGAATCTGGAAACAAGTTAGTACATCTTTTCTTCAAGGCCTACAGAGTTCAGACAGTGCATTCCCAAGTTCATGTCAAGCTATACTGCCATGCACAGTTAATGAAAATTGAACTTCATTTACTATAGATTTTGCTTCTTTTAACAAGGAGAAGGAGATGTATATTGTCGGAAGGTAGATCCTGTGTACGAATGTTTTGTAGTACCTGATGGTAGTATAACAGCTTCTATGTGGAAACACAAAAAGCGCAATAATTCAGCACCAGGGCTGTGCAAAATAAAATTTCCGACAGCAGAATTTTAGCGAAAGTCGAAATTTGCTTTCATGAAATTTTAGAATGCACTTTGGCAACTTTCACAGGAATTCCGATGTAGAGTGGTGGAATGCATGTATGAATTGTAGATTATTGTATTAAACTGCAGAAGAAAATTCTGTAAAGCTGAACACAGTCAGTGGTCACTTCTGCAGAATTTCTTTCCGCAGTTTTATACATTAATCTTCAATTCATACACTCATTCCACAGTTCAGTGGGTCACTGAAGTGTGGAATGAATGTATGAATTGTGGATTAATGTATTAAACTGCAGACAGAAATTCTGCAGAACTGATTACTGAACTGCAGAATAATTATATGTGTTGTGGATAAAAGTATTAAACTGCAAAATGGAATTACTTTGAACTGTCATTCCACAGTTCGTGTGTATTATTCCACAGTTTAGCCAGACAATTCTTCAGAACAGGGTGAAAATTCATCAAACACATTTAGAAGATTCTGAGTTTGCTAAAGACAGAAATCAGAAAAGTTTGCGAAATTTACAAAATTTCACAAAAGTTCCATAAAAAGCAGAAGTTAAATTTCTGCCCAGCTCTGTTCAGCAGCCAGAACAATTTTAGCAGTACCCTAGAAGTCCCAAGAAGTTTGTTTGTATATATTGTAGACAGTCTTGGTGACAATGCCTCCAGCATCTTTTTTCAAACTTGGCAAGACTTAATACCATGACTCTGAATCCTGTCTCTTGGGCATAAAATCATGGCCTGAAGTGCAGAAAAAGTGAACATATTCCAATTTTGTTGTAGTAGAGCACAAAATTCCATTATTTTTTTTACCAAAAGCCAAGTATGGGATTTAATCTACTGCATTTTTTTCTTAGCCCAAGCACTGTGGATAGAAACAATTTTCAGATACTATTTGTTTTGTGACATTTTCACATAATTCTGTGATTCTTCTGAAAATTTGTGAAAATGCTCATAATTCAGCCAGTTTTAAATTGCAATCATTGTCTTATAACTCTGCTATCATGTATGCAAGAAATCTAAAATTTGATATGCACACTTCAATGAACTAATGCAAAGAACCTTCCTAATTATGTGTTATTCAATTAACTAAACATTTGCAGTTTATGGTTAAGTATAATGAACATTTTTTTAAATATTTGACTGGCTTCTTATGGCATAGCAGCCTTCAAATTAGAAATAAGAATAGTAGCATGCTTGCCCTTTTCTGCAGAGTATAGAAGACTACAACATTTAGTGATATTTAGTTAAGTAGGTTTATAGTGACAAAAGATTCTCATCTTGTAGTTTACTTACAATGGGCCCTATGCACACCAAGGTGCACAGGGTATGCACAGGAGGTACATGCCCAGTGTGTGTGCAGCTCTGCACCCACAGACAGGCACCTTCTGGCTGGCATTCATCACCACTGGCTGCCTGTTCACAGGCTTGCCCACTCCACCCCCAGTGTGCAACTGCACATCCAATTGGGTGCCCATCCTGGATCCCGCAGAGGATCCCCTGCTTCACATCAGCAGGGGATTGTGGACAGGCACAGATCCCAAGACATGTAAAGTACAGGCAGGACCACATGTAGATGATAGACACAGCCACCACAGTTTGGGCAGCTACAAGATAGGGCCATGAGCTTGTGCCATACAAAATGCCAACACGCTGTGATATTTGTCATAAAAGCCTGGTACCATACCGGACAGTAGTTATTAAAATATCTACTACTACCATCTATCTGTGTGGCTACCAGTGCAATGAGTATAGCAGCATAGGCCCGCAGGGTGCTTCCAGCTCTACCATGCAGCTAGGTGGGGTGGGGCATCACAATGGTGGGATTCCTAGACCTGATATGCCCCCCCATGCTGTGATACCCCATCCCAACTAGCTGCATGTTAGAGCTGGGGCCATACTGCGGGCACTCTGCTGCTGCCACATCTGCTGCACTGGTAGCCACACAGATATGTAATTGTAGTAGATATTATAATAACTACTTTCTGGTATGGTACCAGGTTTACATGATAAATATCATAGTGTGTTGGCATTTCACTATGGTATGGGCTCATGGCCCCATTCCAGAAGTGTCTATGTGCAGTCCAGTACCTATGGTGCTGCCCCCAGCCAGTGTCTGTCTGTTATGTTGTGCAGAGACAGTGAGTGGCTTTGTTGGGGGCATGCACTACAGGTATGGCAGGCTTCCCATTGCTGTAACCTATGCACCCCTGTGTCCTGCACTCTGGGCCTTTGTGCATGGTGTGGAGTGTAACAAACCCCTGACACTCCCCCCTGGATCACCCATGTGTGTAACCACACAGCTGGTGGGGGATCCACTGTGCAAGTGCTCATGCAACTTCTGTGAATGCTGCCAGGGGTCTGCTGGACCCCTGCTTTGCAACATTCTGATGTAGGGTTGCCTAGGCACCCCACATAGGCAACCAGCACGTCTGTGCATAGGGCCCAATATTTGACAAAATTCACTAAAATCTCAAATATATGTCTGCTCATAACTCATCCACCCTTAGAGTTAAACCTGAAAGTTGACTTTTATTATTTGTTTGATATTGTCTTAATAACTTCCACACATGGTGAATTCCAGTTAAAAACTTTTAAAGTTAAAGGGAAAATCTAGTTTACATTTTGGCAAAATGTCCCAAAACAATTCAAACTTTCAAGCAGAATTGGTAATTCAGCCAAACTGTTGCCTACAGAATTTTAATTTCTCACTGCTTTGCTTGGTACATATAACATTTATATAGTCACTTGAATTTGTATTAATCTGAAGTGCAGGGCCATTCTTTATCATAGATGTAAGGTTAAACATCATTGCCTTAGTCTTCTCTACATTAGGTTTTGAATATTTCTTGTTGAGAAACCCCTGTATGTTATCAGTACCTTTTTTATAATGTAGAATGGATTCTACTAATATCTTTATCACATGTGTATGAGATAGTGTCATCTGTATACATCTGGTATTTAAATTTCTTGGTAATAAAAAAAGAACTGTCACCATCAAGCTCATTGATGTAAATTAAAAACTGGCCACTAAATGAAACCCTGTGGCACTGTCTTGAACTATAGATTCTGCAGAAATTGAAACATGCTTTGCTACACATGGTCTGCAGCAAACAGTGGATAAACTAACATAAAGGACCCTCACTATAACTTATATCTGCAGTGAGAGTCATCATTTTGAAGGTATAAGACCATTGTTTATAATTTCATGAAATGTATTATTTCCCCTATTCTGTATTAAATGTCTGCATATCTGTCTCTAATCTCTCAATTTTTCTCGCCTGTTTGTATTCTGTTGCAGTCTTCCTGTCTCTACAGTGTCTACATTTTTTTAACTAGCAGTATCTGATAACTGAAAAAACTTATAGACAGTAGTTTTAATAATGTATGTCTTGTCTGTATCTCTCTCTCTCTCTCTCTCTCTCTCTATATATATATATATATGTATGTATGTATATATATTCACTGCAAAAAAACTTAGTTAATGCATCAGTTAGGGTTGGTATTATAGTGACAAAAGTTTGGAAATTCAATGTTAGGGTTAGTAACCCTTCCCACCCCCACTCTCCACACACTGACAGGCATCGGGGTGTGCATTGGGGTTGTCAGCCCTAACTCTTACCCCATTCCATTTGTAAGGAAGCTGAGCAGTACAGTACAGGATAATGGGGTGATGACCCCAAGGTACATCCCGATGCCTGTTGGTGTGTGGAGAGTGGGGGTTGGGGTGTAGGCTTGGTAACCCTAACATTGGATCTCCAAACTTTTGCCACTGTAATGACAACCCGAACTGATGCATTAACAAAGTTTTTTTTTAAATGAATTTCCCTTCTTTTTGAGAAAGTGTAATCTTACTCATATGTGGTTGTGGGAACACAGGGCCCAGCCCATCATGCATACATTTTGTAATTGTCTCTGATTTTCATGTGGTAGCGCAGTGCCCAGAGTGACCTGCACTCCCATCTATACATAAGTGTACTGATATTTTAATGATATCACATCTCCATGTGGTGGGGGGGCCTGCATTCTCACTACTGCATAATACAGGGCTCTGTGCTCCCATTATTGCATAATGTGATGCAAATGTGGGAGTGCAGGGCCCTGCATGCCTTCTGCTCCCATGTAGCCATAAGTATAGAGAGACATAGAGCACACCTAGAGCCATTACAGATAACCTTTGTGCTGCAAAAGTTGTAATATCTCAGGAAGTGTAGGAACTTTGGAAAAAATTCCTTCACAGTTGTATTCATGGCCTGGTCACCTCCATGCATGCTTAGTGCACCTAAAGGTGTGCTAACTGTGCTCAGCAATAAATCTGTATCTTGAACTGTTTTCGAGATATAGCCGCTGAAAGGCACCATGACCACCACAATGTTATCCAATGGGAAAATTTGCAACTTTGGAGTGCTGCAACTATGGAACCAGTGTCCATTTCTTCATCAAACCAGAAAATGGCACATCTGTGGGGCAAGGGCTTGCCACCCTGCAACTTTCAGCCCAAATGTCTTAACCATTTTCTTGCTATGAAGTGGCAAAGAAACTGTTTTTTGGGGTGGCTGTTTACCTGCTTTCACTTTCAGATCATATATTTTTTTCCCATAGGCTGTAATGGGAAACTTTAATGTATAATTAATATGTAACTGCTTAGCTAATACTATGTATAGGTACTTATCAATGTATTATAATGCTTAATAATGTTTACATCTACCATCCAGCTAGTTATTTAATGTTGTCTTTGCTGTATTACTGTCATGTCTTTATTTATGTCATCCGACGAGGAGCCTTTGGAAATGAGTCTATGACTCAAAGGATTGTAATTTCAATATTCTAATAAATAAAGAAATAAATAATAACTTTGAATGGATTCATATTTTTTCACCAAACATTCAAAAGGCACATCTGTGAGGCAAAGGCTTTTTACCCTGAAAATTTCAGACCACAACCTATAGCCATTTCTGAGATCCAGGTGGACAAAGAAATGTCACAAAACATGGATTTTTCAGTTTTTTCAACACTCTGTACCTCAGATACCACACAACAGATTCCCACAAAAGTTGGCAGGTTGAGAGACATTATGTGTGCTACATTTCATGCAAATCTGTTGGACAGTTCCAAAGTTATTAACATTCAAATTTCGGATTTAACATAGAATTTACCTTTCACCCTAACTATACCAGCGCTACCGTGTCAGTGTAATATATATATAAATTTGACTACTGTGACATAGTCTATGGTGCCACTTCCAAATCCTTCCTGACCAGATTGGACACCATCTTCCACTCTTTCTGCCACTTTGCCCTAGAGGCCCCTGCTCGGACTGATCATTGTGATCTGTACCATGCACTGTCCTTCCCCTCTCTCACAAACAGACGTCTTTCCCACAGAGCAAAATTTACTTCCAAATGTCGGCTGGGCAAACTCCCCACATACCTCTCCTTCTCTTTCATCATCCCTCCCTCTCCCTCTCACTCCCATAGATCCACTGACACTCGCATGTTGTTGATCCCTCGGCACTCCACCCTTATTGGTCAATCAGGTGTCTCCTATCGCTTCCCCAAAATTTGGAATTCCCTCCCTCCCCAAGTTCGTCACTCCTCCTCCACCCACTCTGTCAGCTCAACCATTCATAAGTACCTTTCACCCAGCTGATCTTGTCTTGACTCACCCTAAGCCATGATTTATATGTCCAGCCTCAATGTATAACCTTTATCTTCTCCTATCTACCTACCTTCCCTCCCCTTCCCTACAATTATTTCTAGCCCCCCATGCCCCCTTGTAGGGTTTCTCAGCATCCTGAAGGGGCACTGCTTGGCTCAGCTTTCACCCTTCATTACCCCCAGCTTCTCCTTACCTACCTTCCCTCTCCTCCCCTCTGCGTTCTGTAGGGGCCCTCTTGGCCTCAGTTTCTCCCTCCCCCCTTCCTTACATTTTCTCCCTCTTTTTAACCCCTCTCTGCACTTAAGTAACCAGTGATCTCTTGCAAATATGAATATCTCTCTCCACCCTCCTTGGCTCGCCTCTTATTAATCCCTAACTCCATTCCTGCCTCCCACTCCCCCTCACAGAGTTCTCAACATCCTGAAGGGGCTCCCCCCTGCAGGGTAAACAAATATCCTGATGCCCCTCTTTTGCTTTTCCCCTTCCACTCCCTCCTTTAAATTTAGGTCTTTCTCACACATTACTTATTTGCCCTATGGACCTGGCTCCCCCATTTTCATATGTCTGCCTCCCTTCCCTTCCCCTGCCCTTTTCTTTTCTTCCCACTCATTGCACTTAGTTACAGACCCTGCCCCAAAACTCTGTTTCTCCTTGGGTATTCCCACCTCTATTAGCATACCTTGCCTCCTTGCAGGGTTCTCAGCATACTGGAGGGGCCCATGGGTACTGCTTTCCCCCTCCCCTGCCACCCCCAATTCCTCCCACCCCTCTTCCCAATCCCCCTTTACCCCTGGCACTTCATGAATTTTCACCTAAAGTGAATGCACTTATCTTTTTTCCAATCTTCTCCACTCTGTTTATATCAGATTGTTCCCTTACTACTAGTTGTTCTCATCTACTTAGACTCACACCTGTGCTACTCCATTCCCCCCACTTACTGTATATTGCCATCCATTAATTTCCCTACTGATTTATTGTCTGTACGTAATTGTGGCCTCTTCTACCTATAATGTGTAATTAATAGCCTACTGCACCTCTCACTGTATGTAATCTGTTTTCTTGAGTACCATGAATGTAATTGTTTATCCACTCTGTACCCCAACCCCACAAGGTTGCAGTAGGAGAAGAGCAATTTGTTTTTCAGTGTGCTTTTCTGGTGAAACATTTCTATAAATAAATATATACACATATATATTATACATATAGGGGATACATGATGGGCGAGTGTGGAATATGGAAAATATTTGCACAAGTGCAGAGTGAACTGTGATAATATTATTGCAGTTCACTCTGCACTGATAAATCTTTATATATTCCCTGAAATCACTACTATAATACATGCAATTTATACAATAGGGCTGCTATCCATTGGGAACATTTTTGTCTGTGTTTTCTCCTGTTTACTCTGTTTTTTATTTTGGTAACTGGGTAAGTTTTAGGGAGACCTGGGCGCTGGGCAGTTAAGCGATTTGTTTAGAGCCACACAGTATTGAAATGGAAGTTGTGAGAATCAAACACTGGACTGGGCTGCTGGATGTAGGAAGTTTGTTCATTGATTGTTACTTTAAATTCTAGGCTATACTGACAGCACTGTTTGTGCATGGTCTGAGTGTGTGTAAGTGTTTCTGAATGGTCTGAGACTGTTAGACACTATGAGAAACAGGTGCATGTGATTTGCAATAGTAATTGTGTAACCTGCAGCTAGGAGTGAGAAACAGACTGTTTATTCAGTAAGTTGCTGGCTTCACTGAGAGAGAAACTGTTGCAATCAGCACTCAGCAAGAGAAACTGGTTTATGAAGGAGGCTGGTTTGAAGATTAGAGCAGCACAGTAATGGGCTAGGATTGTCAGAATAACTATGGGACACAGGTGATTGTCTTTTACAATGCTGATTGAGTTAGTTGCAGGATTCAGTGAGAAAGAGAAACTGTGAAGCTATTAAATGCAGGCTGCAGTGTAGATGGTCTCACTCTGGTGACATCACCATTGTTGCATATTTGCTGGTGATGTAGACACTGTGGGTTTATCAGGAAACAAATCCACAGTGGTTATACAATGGCTGTGAAAATAACACCATTTACTTCATAGCATATCACTTCACCCATATTGTATAAATATATATATATATATATATATATATATATACACACACACACACAAACGCAATTTTTTCTTTTCATTTCATTCCTGAACTGAGACACATAGTTTTGAAGTTTTGAACTATTCCTGCTTGTTTGCCATGCCCATGTGAATAAATTAAACATTGTGATGTGGCGCTATGTTGTTAATCATCAGAAATGTGTTCTAGTATCATCCTAATGCCTTGAAATTATAAATCTAATTTATACAGTCAAAAGGGTAACCTCACATGAAGGGACTGGGCTGGCAGTATAGCCTAGCAGACAGAGGCATGAGGTGTGAACAAGCTTGGTACATCCAGCAGACCAGATCTGAGTTTGATTCTCACAACCTCCACCTGCATATACTGTGTGACTCTGAGCAAGTCACTTAACCGACCAGTGCTCCTAGGTCATCCCTGAAAACAGGTACTTGTGCCTAGTGGGCCTTACCCAGTTACCAAAGACTAAAATAAAAAAAAAAAGATTTAAAAAAAAAACTGACAATGGTGGCCATTTTCATTGACTTTAATTATGAAATTTGTAATAAAAACTGTTTTGCAAGTATCCGAAGAAATTAAAAATACACTGATGATAAATCTAAGGGTGTCATAAATAAATGTTTACTAACATAAACTACATCAGGAAACATTTTGCAGGCTACCATGTACTGCTGCTTTAAATTAATTGTGTTCATAACTGCCTGCATGTCTTCTGAGCCTTTTTATAAAGTAGAATGGATTTTACTAATGACTTTGATCCTCCACATGTGCAACCACTTATTTTTATGTTTATGCTACTTAAATATATGGAGAACAAAAGTGGTGGACCCAGCATTGATCCCTTGGGTACCCCACTATCCATCTCTTTTCAATCTGAGAAACATCCATTTACTCAAGACTCTTTGCTGTCTATATTTTACCTGCGCCACACTGCATCTTCAGTGCTCAATACTTCCCCAGTCATTTGGCGAGGGGGGGGAGCTATGCCAGCACAACTATTTTGAGGGGGGATTCTGTACTATCTCTGAGGGTTATACTCTTGAAGCTATTATTAGAATTTTGAATGGGAGTTGTTTCGTTGTTTGCTGACACTGGGGCTGGGCTGCTGGTACCAGCATGATTATTTTGTGAGGAAGTTGTTTGCTGACCAGGGATAGGCTTCTAGCACTCGTGCCATTATTTGAGGAGGAGGGGCAGTGGTTGGCATGTTGTTTAAAAAATAAATTGTGTATCTATGCATTACTAGAATTAATGACACATTCTCAGTAAGTTTGTTGTTATACATAATGATACTTAGACAATAACAGGTTCAAACTGTACGTACAGTTCTTTATGTGACTTTTGTGAGGTTCTACATACTGTTCATGCTCAGAACACTGTTAAACCCAAATTCCTCAAAAGCTACTCAGCTGTTCTCTTCCAGCACTTTTGTAGATAAGCCTGTGGAAGCAAAAAAAAATAAGTATGCTAGTGAGATGCAATGGAAACAGGGTGGTCTAGTGGTTAGGAAACCAGCATGAAAACCAAGAGATGCTGTACTGTATCAGATTCAAACTCCACTAAAGCCAACATGTTTCATTTGTAATGCTGGATGAGATACAAGCTTTCAAGGGCTCTCATGCTTTTTCATCAGATATGTTGCAGAATAGAAGCTAAAACTCCATTTATAGGCATTTAATTTAAGCACAAGAAGGTGATATTTAGCCAATGAAAGTTAAACTTTAGAGATAAAGCCAGATTTAAAAACTGTCTTAGATAGCTTCTCCCAGAGAACAGGCAGAGAACACCAAGAAGAAGGAGCTGCTGTTATAACTATACTTCTCTACTGGGACTATGTTGCCCTCCTTCCCTCCCCTACACCCCCACCCTAAGCCAGTTCTACTTTTATAGGCATAGGATTGGACTGACAACAGTAACTTCCTGTTTGGGAAGAGGAAGTGAGTGATCATAGACCCACAAAAGACTCACCATCCTAGAAGGAAAAGGGTAGCCTTCCATCCCCCCCCCCAGCTGCTGGAGTTTTGACTCTGAGTAAGTAAGAAGACTACTGGGAAATATAGGAACTTCTTGTCTCAGAACAGGAAGATCAGGAGCTTAAAGGGCACAGAGGCAGTAAGTAAATAAGTAGGGAGAAAAAAATAAAAATAAACAGAGGAAAGAGTAAGTATTCCAAATGACAGTTAAGGGGCCAGAAATAAGACATGATGGGAGTGGTGCAGTGCAGTGGCTGTGGAGCAGCAGTCTTCTGGGAGACACTCTGGAGGATGCGATGTTGTCCCATCTGCAGGCACCCCTCTGGGCTGAGGGAGGAGGTTGCTCATCTCCAGGCTGAGTTGGCCAGGATTTGGGGGACCTCCTCTCCTCCCCAGTGACTACCAGGGCTACTGCCATTGCCTCAGAGGCTGCCAAGAAAGAGGAGTAGTTGGACCACAGTGGGCTCAGGGAGGGTGAGGGTGGTGGAACAGAGGCACATCCCTCCAGTTGCACCTCTCCACAATTCATATGCCATTCTGGCAAAGTGTGGTTCCTGTATTGAGGCACCCACAGTGGAGACCAAGGAGGATGTTGGGAACCTCTACAAAGGAGAACCACAGAAGGGTAGCATGGGACCCCACAGGGGAAGGAAACAACTCCTAGTAGGGGACTCCATTGTTAGGGAGGTAGAACTGGGGGAGGAAGGGGAGAGGGAGGTAAGGTGCCTGCCTGGTGCCATGGCTTGGAGGGACAGGGAACGAATCCTCAGGACCACTGGAGCAGCTGCACAGGGGAGAAAGCTGGATGTCTTTGTCCACCTAGGGACACATGACCTGGCTGAGGAAGGGATCAGAGCAGTGCAGGAAGAGTTTGTGTAGTTGGGGAGGGGCCTTAGACAAGTAGCATGCACAGTGACCTTCTCGGAGGTGCTGCCTGCCTATGGCATGGGTGAGGTTAGAATGCTCCACACCATGGGATTCAATCAGTGGTAGAAAAACTGGTGCAGTGCTCGGGGATTTGGCTTCATTGGGGGGGTCCACCTGGAGTGATGCAGGCCTATACTGGCATGATGGTCTGCATCTGTCCAGGAGGGAAACCAGGGTCCTAGGTGATAGGTTTAAATGCTTCTTTGGCAAACATTTAAACTAGCCAATGGGGGGAGGCACTGGAAAGGAGCAGGGAAATCCCACCCCCCAAAAAAATCAGGGTAGTAAGTGAGGTAAATACCAAGATTGAGATGTTGATAGGGAGAAGGGCAGGTGTAAATGGAGAAAATGACAAAGGCAGTAAGGGCAGGGATGGGGCAAAAAGGGGTTAAAGACCATCAAGAAATGGAGGATAAGGAGTACCAATGCCCATAGTCCAGGCAACAAGCTCCCTGAACTGGTGGCCTTGATGGAAGAGGGATGCCTGTATATCATAGCAGTCATAGAAGCATGGTACACAGAGAACCATGACCGGGTTGTTAAAATACCAGGGTACACAACCTACAAGAGAGACAGGAGGGGTAGAAGAGGGGGAGGAATAGCTCTCTATGTAAGGGAAGGGATAAAAGCAAAGGAACAAAAGAGTAAACAGGGAGGAGAGGAGGCACTGTCGGTCACCTTAGAGAATGGAAATTTATTTATTTATTTATTTGCTTTTTTTAACCAGGTAAGCACACTAGACAGCCATGTGCCTATTTTCAGGTGTGACCAGGGAGGGTTACAGGTATCATACGGTGTACATCACAGTTACAGAAAGGGTGCAACCCGGGAGAGTTACCGGAGTCAGACATCATACAAATTAACAGATTACAGAGTAGGGAAAAATCCATAGGCGAGCTAGGCATTACAATAATGGCTCAGTAAATTGTGAAAAATATATGGGAGGAATACAGATAGTAACATAGGAAATAACTCATAAACATGGATAGGTAGAGTACATAACAAGTCAGAATGAGGAGACAGGAGGGTAACCTAGCAGAGCAGGCGTTACAAGGCTAGCTCTAGGACAAGGTAAACACTATGCTTAAAACAGTAGCAGTGACAATGGTAAGTGCAAGCAGGGGGGTGCCGAAGGCAGGGGGGATGGGCCAGGTTGCTGGGCTGGAGCTAGGGGAGAAATGCAGTAGGGAAGAGGTGGGAGAGGGAGGAGACCCCACCAAACCGGGTGAGGAGGAGGGGCAGCAGAGTAGGATTATGAGGTGCAGGGGCAGGGGAGAAGGTTTCAGGAAATTCCAGAGGGAGGCTTTAAAGCTTGGATGGGAGGAGAAGGCCCTGACAAGTTCTGGGAGTGAGTTCCAGAGTTTGGGGGCATAAATGTGAAAGGACCGATCACCCACGAGGGTGCGGGTCCTAGCATCACATAAGAATGGCATCACAATCCGCATAGGAGTTGTATACAGACCCCCATGTCAGGAGGAGAGAATGGACATGGATATGATAGAAGACATCCTTAGGATAGCAGAGAAAGGGGAGATACTGCTGATGGGGGACCTGAAAATGCCAGATGTTAACTGGAGCACTTTTGCTGCAGCCACATCCAAGAGCAGGGTCATTCTCGATGCTCTACAGGTGGCATGCCTCAGACAGCTAGCTTTGGAACCCACTCATGAAGGAGCAATCTTAGACCTCATACTCTCAAATGGGAACAGTGAGAGGATCTCAGATCTAGAAGAGGGTAGCCATCTGGGAACAAGTGACCACCAAACAGTGTGGTTCATGATAAACTCTGCTACAGAGTCAAGCCATACAAAAGTGAGGGTACTAGACTTCAGGAGGGCTGACTTTAGCAAGATGGGAGAGTGCCTTAGAAAATCACTAGCAAACTGGCTAGAAGGAGGGGTGGAGCAACAATGGGGAAACATCAACACTGCTACCACAGAGACAACAATCCTTTGGGTGAAGCAAATAAACTAATCAAAATGAAAGAAAAAGCCACTATGTTTCTCAAAAGAGTTGGGAGGGGGAGGTTAGGGAGAAAAAGATAGCATTTAGGAAGTATAAGGAAACACTGAAGGAGCAGGACAGAGAACTATACCAGTTAGGACAGAAGGAAGCAGGGAAGGAAGTCAGAACAGCAAAGGCCAAAACTGAGGAAAAGATAGACAACTCAGTTAAGAAGGGGGATAAAATCTTTTATAGGTACATCAGGTAGCGTAGAAAGACAAAGGGAAGGATAGTGAAGCTGAATAGAATGGATGGTGGCTGGACAGAGAGGGACAGTGAAAAAGCAGGGATACTGAATGAATACTTCTGCTCAGTATTCACAAAAGAAGAAGTGGAAGCATGCCTAATCCAATTAAAAGAAGCACTCTGGAGAGGGGGGTCGATCCCAGTCCTTTCACAGAAGAAAGGGTTCTGAAAGAACTCCTAAAACTGAAGGTGGACAAGGCAATGGGGCCTGACAAAATTCACCCCAGAATTCTAAAAGAATTAAGGGGAGAATTAGTGACATCATTGACTACCCTTTTTAACAAATCATGGGAGGATGGTGTGGTACCTGAGGACTGGAGGAAGGCAGATGTGATTCCCCTTCACAAAAAGTGGGAGCAAGACAGAGGCAGGAAACTACAGACCTGTCAGTTTGACCTCTGTGGTAGGGAAAGTGATGGAATCACTTCTGAAGGAAAGAATTGTTGAGTACCTAGAGGCCAGTGAGGCAGAGGACCCAAGGCAGCATGGGTTCACAGTGGGAAGGTCATGTCAGATTAATCTAATCGATTTATTTGACTGGGTGGCCAAAGTAGTAGACCAGGGAGATGCTGTGGACATGGTCTACCTAGACTTTAGCAAGGCATTTGACACAGTCCCACACAAAAGATTAATAATCAAATGAACCAGCCTGGGAGTGGGTCCCAGGGTGGTAGCCTGGGTAGAATATTGGCTGGACAACAGGACACAGAAGGTAATTGTAAATGGAGTCCACTCTGAAGAAAAGAGGGATTACTAGTGGGGTACCACAGGGTTCAATACTTGGTCCAGTCATTTTTAATGTCTTTATAAGTGACATTGCAGAGGGACTGGAAGGAAAAGTATGCCTCTTTGCAGATGACACAGAGATCTGCAAGAGGGTTGATACACAAGGAGGCTTGGAAAGGATGAGAAGGGACTTGGCAAGGTTGGAGGAATGGTCAGCAGTATGGCAGCTTGGATTCAATGAAAGAAGTACAAAATAATGCACCAGGGGAAGATTACACTATGGGAGGGGGCAGGTAGTATCAACAACAACAATGGAAAGGGACCTGGGGGTAATCATATCAGATGACCTTAAGGTTAGCAAGCAATGTGAGAAGGCAGTAGGGAGGGCTGGGGGGATACTGGGATGTATAGGGAGAGGCATCACCAGTAGAAAACAGGAAGTTGTTATCCCTCTGTACAGACAGTTAGTGAGGCCCCATCTGGAGAACAGCTCAGGGGCAATGTGAGGAAGTATTTTTTCACACAGAGGGAGGTGGAAGCATGGAACAGCCTTCCTGAGGAGGTTGTGGGGTCTAAAACTGCGGGAGAATACAAGAATACATGGGACAGACATAAGGCAATTCTTATGGGGGGTAGGAAGAAATAGGCTGTTGGTTAACTAGGATCTGCAGCTTATCCTGTAGGCAGGGAAATGGGCAGACTAGGTGGGCCAAGTGGTTCTTATCTGCCATCAAAATCTATGTTTCTATGTTTCTATACATAATACACAAGCATTGTAACAGAAGAGTCTGCAATGAATAGCAGTAGATAAAGTTTGCCTGTGGGAATGCTCCCAAATGCCACCTGAGCAGACAGGGGCAGGTGGTAGCTTCCACCCGCTAGGGGCAGGGGCAGGCAGGTAAGCAGGGTTTCAAGGAGGCAAGAGCTATTATGCTGGAGGGGAAGAGCATTATTAATTTCAGCTGGTTTCTTCTTTCAGCTTCTCCCTCACCAGCAGATACCCTCCCAATCCCTCTGCTCAGAATAACAGAGGTGAGAAACAGTGTGGTAGGAAAGCCACTGCCCCATTATGGGGGAATCACCTTAGGGGCTGGAAAGGAATTTTACTTTTTTTTTGCATTGGGTTTTCCAGTTTTTTGCCTTTTCTGGTGGGGTGTTAGTAGCAGGGGATTAGATAGGTAGGTTGTCACAGTCATGTAGGTGTGACAGCAGCATGGTAGTCTTGCAAGACTGGCGGCATTATAATCTCTCATGATTACATAGAGGGGGTTAGCATGGTTTCATACACCTTTTCAAGAAGTTTGTGCTGTGTCTTTGGGCGGAGTTGAGGCCTTGGCACCTGGTAGCAGAGGAGTGCAAGCCATAGGCAAAGGATAAGTCTCAGGCTTTGGCCCACAGTCGGCAGTGCCCTCTGACAGTGAAGAGCGCCCTCAAGACTGGCCCACTATGAGCCATCTCTTAAGCCTCATAGGCCAGAGTCCCTCACAAAGTTGTACCTAGTATGTCAGCTCCTTCTAAAAGGTGAGTAGAGGGCCTATAATTATTGACTGATATGATTAACAACCTTGCTGCGCATGTCAAGCCAGATTATTATAGGGATGTAGTAGCGCCCCTATAGTTAGGGTTGAGTAGGCTATTTAATGTTAAACCCCAATTTTTACATCTTAATAGCTTTGGTGTCATTTGGCGAAATAGCACAAAGTTTAACATGTATGGTTAGGTTATCAGAATCTCAAGAAATGAAAAGTTTTGTGATGGCATCTTGTTTGGTTTTCAAAATATGGAGGGTCAACGAACAGAAAAAAACAACTTTTGTTTTCCCTATACTTAACATTGCATTTTTGTTTTGTTTGCTCTTACCTACAGTATAGACGATGGGGAATTTTTTTCATGAAAGTTTCAGGGCTGAAATGGTCTGTGCCAAGAGTATGCATTTTGAAGGTTTGTGAAAAAATATATGATTCGAAAGTTATAAGGATTTTTTTGATAACCAACAATGCAGACAGTAAACAAACAAACAAAAAAAGATTGTGCATGCTTATTTTCATGATTTACTTGTCATGTGGGAAAAAATACTGATCATGTGGAAAAAATATCAATCATGATGGCCAACATCTTGGTTTTTTTCTAACTCACATGCATTGAATATACATAAAAATTATATATTTTCAAAAAACAAACACCTGAACCTAAGTAAATGGGACCCATTTACCTAGATTCTGGTACATGCTTTTTAAAAATTGTTCTGGAAATAATGATTCTAGGTACCCAAAAATCCTGGGTGCCTAGCTTAGCAAGAGGAGCCATTCCCCTGCATTCTCAGTTTGAAAAGAGTGGTACTTTCTGGAATTCTGAAGCTGTAGCTGGAGTCGTGTCACTGGCTTCAGTTGAAGCAGTGAACCGCTTATCCCCTGTCTCACTATCTCTCTATCTGTCTGTCTGTCTGTCTATCTATCTATCTATCTAGTTTGCAGAGCAAGGTGTATACCCCAGGAACCACTTCCTTCTCCCTCCCACCTCCCATACAGGTCACTGGCTCCCCACTTTCCCATGTGTACTGAAATATTTTTTTTAAGTGGACTGGGTGACTACCCTTGGTACTGCTTCTCTTCACCCCCCTCCCATCCTGGTCACCCTCCCAATTCCCCTTATATGCTTGGCAACACTGGAGTGCCCACCCATGTTGCCTCCCAACATCATCCTGACACTAACATAGTAACATACTAAAATGCCAGCAGAATAGGCCTAACGGTCTTTCGTGTCTGCTCGTTTGGTCAGCCCCCACCCTGGGTGCTGACCTTGCTGTCCCCCTCGCCTTCTCTGGCTTCTCCCTTCCCAGTTCCGGATATTCTTGCTGCATTGGATTTTGCTTCCAGAACCCTTCCCCTGTACCTGTCCCACCCCCTCTTGAACCCCTCCACTGTCTCTGCCTCCACCAGCCCCCTAGGCAGCGCATTCCATGGCTCCACCACCCTCTCAGTGAAGTAGCACCTCCTCCTTACTCCCCTGAATCTTCCCACCTCCAGCTTGCACCCATGCCCTCTAGTGGCCCCCTCCTCCTTCCTTCGAAGCACCCTGACTGTTCCTCCCCTATTTACCCTCTTCATGTACCTGAAGACCTCTATCATGTCCCCCCGGTCCCTTCTCTCTTCCAATGTGTACATATTTAGCTCTTCGAGCCTCTCCTCATAGGTTCTGTCCCCCAAGCCCCAAATCATTTTGGTTGCCCTCCTCTGGACCCTCTCCAGGAGGTTAATGTCCCTCTTTAAGTGTGGCCTCCAAAACTGCACGCAGTACTCAAGGTGCAGCCTCACCAAGCAGTTATACAGAGGGAGTATCACTTCCCTCCTTCTGGAGGTGATCCCCCTAGCGATGCATCCCAGCATCCTGTTGGCCTTGGCTTCTGCCCTCCTACAAGTCTCAGAGTTGTTCATCTTGACATCCACCACCACACAGGTCCCTCTCAGCCATCGAGACTTGTAGCATTTCCCCAAGGGTGTACACTTGGCCGGGTTTCTAGCCCCAGGTGGAGTACCTTGCATTTCCCTGCTTTGAACCTCAGCTTCCATTTTCTAGACCATCTTTCCAGAGCCTCCAGGTCCCCCTGTAGGGCCATTCTCCCCTCCTCCCCATCCACCACCGGCCCCAGTTTCGAGTCATCCGCAAAGAGACTCATCTCACTCCTGATTCCTGTCCTTATGTCAGAGGCGTAGGTGTTGAACAGAAGGGGCCCAGGACTGATCCCTGTGGGGCCCCACTATGACCCTCCTTGGGGATGAGACTATCCCCAGCTCCGACCCTCTGGGTCCGGTCCTGGAGCCAATTGCCTATCCATCTGATCATCTGGTTCCCCACCCCATTTCTCCCAGCTTATCCAACAGGCCCACATGAGGAACAGAGTCAAATGCCTTTCTGAAGTCTAGAAAGGGACGTCCACTGGTCTACCCAGGTCCAAGGCACTAGTCACCCAGTCATAGAACTCCACCAGGTTTGTCTGACACGATTTCCTGGGATGAATCCATGCTGTCTATTGTCCAGGCACCCTGACTTATCCAGGTCCCCCCTAGCCTCTCCTTGACAATGTCCTCCATCACCTTGCCCACCACCGATGTCAGGCTGACAGGCCTGTAGTTCCCTGCCACCTCCCTTGATCCTCCCTTGTGGATAGGCACTATATGTGCCACCTTCCAGTCTTGGGACACCCACCCTGTCCTCAGAGAGATGGTGAAAAGCTCCGCTAGGGGTTTCACCAGGACATCCGCAAGTTCCTTCAGCACTCTGGGATGTAATTTATCCAGCACCGGTGCTTTCTCCATCTTAAGGGAGCTGAGGGCTTCCCTCACTCTCTCTGCTGTGCTAGGATGCCCATTCCCCAGTGTTGTGATGTCCCCCTGCAATAAAGAAAACTATCCCTTGTTTTTTTCAGCCTGTAAAAAAAGAAAATTGTCTTCGCTTATCTGATCTGCCATACACACTCAACTCATGCCAACAAAACCTCCCACTCAATACCCACCACTCCCCATAGCCCCACACCTCCCACACACCCTCACTCACCTGATCACGTCCCATGACATGTTTCTGCCTAGCTTAATTCACCTTCATTCTCAGTATGAGATCAGTGTGACTTTCTGGTATTCTGAAGTGGCAGCTGGAGTTGTGCTGCTGGCTTCAGTTGAACCAGTGACCCGTTGATCCCCTGCTCTCTCTGTCTCTGTCTCCATCTCTCTCTTCATCTGTCTATCTCCCCATCTATCTATCTATCTATCTATCTATTGGACTAAGGTACGCAGCCCTGGTACCACTTCCTTATCCCCCATTCCCTTGAGGTTGCTGGCTTCCTCCCTTCCTCCCTTTTCCATGTGTACTATTTTTATGAGCTGACTAGGGTGTTCACCCCAGGTACTGCTTCCCTTTACCCCCTTCCTCTTCAGGTCACCCACTTCATTCCCTTTATCTGATGGCACCCTGGGGGCCACCAAACACTAGCCCAACACTGGGGTGGATGCCCAATTCCCAGTGTTGGACTGTCCACCTGCAATAAAGAAAGCGACCCCTTATTTTCTTTTTCATGAATCCTCCTCTGTGGTTGCATGTTTTTTTTTACCCTGTAAAAAAAGAAAATGGTCCTTTGCCTATCTGACCCCCCCACACACACACTCAGATCACACCAGTTTCTGACTAGCACCCACCACCCCACATCCTTTTACACCCTCACTCACATGAACACCTTCCACAGAATGTTTCTGTCTAGCTTAGTGAGAAGAGCCATTCAGCTGCATTTTCAGTATCAGAACTGTGGGACTTTCTTGAATTCTGAAGTGGCAGCTGGAGTTGTGCTGCTGTCTTCAGTTGAAGCAGTGACCCAACTATCCCTTACTCTCCCTGTCTCATCTCTTGCTTTTCTGTCTGTCTGTCTGTCTGTCTGCCTGCCTGTCTGTTTGTCTGTCTATCTATCTATCTATTTATCTATCTATCTATCCAGTGAACTGGGTGCCCATCCCGGTACCGCTTCCTTTGTCCCCAACCTCTCCCAGGTTGCTGCCCCCCACTTCCCATGTGTATTTTATTTTTATAAGTGGACTGGGGTGCTCATCCCCAGTACCACTTCACTTCACCCCCACCAGGTTACCCACAGCCATTCCCTTTATATGGCAGGCAGTACAGGAATGACCACCCCGGTGCTGCTGAGCAGTAGCCCAACACTGGGTGCCCAATCCCCAATGCCAGAATGTCCCCCTGCAATAATGAAAACCTTCCCTCATTGTAGTTTTATTTTTTATCTTGAAAAGAAGAAAACTGTCCCTTGCTGATCTGACCCCCACACCCCCTACCCACCACACCCTAAGCTCCCACTTAGCACCCACCACCCTACATCCCCCACACACCCTCACTCACCTGAACATGTCGCTTAACATGCATAGCGAGAGGAGCAACTCGCCTACATTCTCAGAACGAGAACAGTAGGACTTTCTTGAATTCTGAAGCTACAGCTGGAAAAACTGGGCAGACTGGATGGGCCTTGCAGTCCATATCTGCCATCAACTTCTATGTTTTCTATGTTTCTATGTGCTGCCAGCTTTAGTTGAAGCAGTGAGCTGGCATTCCCCTGCTCTCTCTGTCTGTCTTTGTCTTTCTCTTTCTTTATTTCTGTCTTTTTATCTGTCAATAAATTTCTTTATCTATCTATATGGATCCATGACACCACAGTGAAAACTTTGCTTCGATGTGACACTACAGTAATGGATTTATGTCAACCGCAAGTTGCAGTCAGCAAACATTCATCAGGAAACTGTGTGTTTTTTTTTCAGGGAGCTCTGCCCCCCACATCCTCCATAACTAAGGATTGTCAACTCTGAGTCAGAGTTGATTCAGGAGGGGGGAAGCCCAGAGAAAGCAGTACTGGGGTCCTGTAGGTGCATTACAGCGGCAACAGTGACTTGCTGCTGTAATGTACTTTGTTATTGAAATGTCACTGTGGCATTGGCATATGTATCTAAATAACTAGTGGACAGGGTACCCAGCCCTCATGCTGCTTCTTTCTCCCCCCTCCCCTCCAGGTTGCATGCCTCCCCTTTCCCATATTTAATTTCTATTATTAATTTTATAAGCAGGCCAGGATGCCCACCCCCAGTATTGCTTCACTTCACCCCCCTAGGTCACCTGCCTCCACTCCCTTTTTATGCCTGGCAGCAGTGGGGTGCCCACCCCAGTGTCACTGAACACTAGCCCAACACTGGGGCACCCAATCTCCAGTGTCAGAATGTCCCTTGCAATAAAGATAACCACTCCTCATTGTTTTGTTTTTTTGCTTGTTTCCTGTGAAAAGGAAAATGGTCCTTGACAATCTGACACTCCACACCCCCCAACCACCTTAACTGGACTGCCAACTCAGCACTCACCACACCCCACACACCCTCACTCATCAGAACAGGTATCATGGCTTAGATCCATTCTCTGATTGAAGACGCATCTTTCTGCTGGAACCGGTGACTGCAATATGAGAAAATAAAGTACATTTGGTTTGATGTATTTCAATGGAGTTGAACTTTTGTCATTTTTAAATATATATTTACACCAAATTTTCAACATGGTCTTTTTGAGACCAAAATTATGCAAATCTGGCTCAAATGACAAATTTTGAAGTTGCCTTATGAAATCACCTTTCAGGCAGGATTTGAAAATGTTCACTGCCCTTGTTTCAACAGTGGGGTCATAAGGAGGCTATGCTGAAAATTAGGGGTCAAAAGTTTCCAAAACAATAAAGTTATCATCATACATTATAATTTTTCTACACTCACTCACAACCTTTGGAATTTTCAATATTTTGACTCCAAATTTTCAACATAGCCATTTTTCACACCACCTCATGAACAGGACAGTTGTTGTTTTTCAGATCCTGACCAAATGTGTTTTTACATCTGTGGTACAGAATGATACTTTGGTGAGGATTTGAAAATGTTCACCTACTCGGTTCATGAGATGGGCTCATTAGAAGGCTATGCTTAAAATTTGTTGTACAAGTATGGTAAAATGAGTTATTAGTGAACATGGCAATATTTCAATGTTCATTCATAACTTCAGTAATTTTCAATATTTTGACTCTTACCTTTCAACATAGCCATTTTTTTCACACCACCTAATAAACGTGACAGGTGCCACTTTTAAAATCTTGGACAAGATGTATTTTTGCACTTCTGGTGCAAAATGATATTTCAGCTAATATACTAGAAATGCCACATGTCACATTTACAGGGGGAGTCATAAAACATCTTGACAATTTGGGAGCAAATAAAAAGAAATAATTATAATTATTAAGAACATTGGTGTGTAGTGCTAGTCTTGACCCCAGTGGGCATGTTATGGTACCCATCCCAGTGAACTGGGTTTGGAGATAAACTCAGTGACCCAGCTGGATGTGTTGAATGTGAGATTATGGTGCTGTTATGTGAAAGACCCACTTGGCCAGGGAACAAAAGTTGCAGGGTTGCCCCCACATGCCCAGGTACCATATAGTGAAGACAACTCTTCTCTTGACAAAGGGCCCTGTGCATCTGCACCTATGGGTGGCAGAAGGCCCTGTGCATTGGCTGACAGATGGACTCTTTCTCCTGTGCATCTGTATCTGCTGCTAGAGTATGTGGAAGTGTAAGGAACAGAGATCCCTGTACTTCTGCAGCCCACCAGACAGCCTCATTAATTTTTGGCATCCTTTGCTGCACAGAACTGCAGTCCATAGATGGATGGAGTCTTCCCTTTTGTCCCTTGGGCCCTGCACATCTGCATGTCTTTTGGGACCTGCGTGAATGAGTATATGATTCCACTATCTCAAAAAGAAAGGACATTCTTTGGAGAAAACTGTGCTAATGCACCAGTTAGAGTTCAAGTTAACACCACAAAGGTATAGAAATGTGGCATTAGGGTTTTCAACCATAACTTCCCACCCCAACCTGCAAGCAGCAAAAGGAAAAAAAAAACATTAGGGTTTTCAGTCTCCAGAGTATTGTCAAATCAGTGGGGGGTTTTGCTTGGGGATGTCAACCCTACTGCACACCCAATTCCATAAGCAAACAAGGTCAGATGTGATCTCCTTTCTTCACACAGTGCCTACTACAATGCATTGTATTGGCAACATGTGGTGAGACACACTTCTCTACTTTTGAAGAGTGCATCAGTATCAGACTCTGGCTTGGAGCTCACATTGTGCTTTAGACAGGAGGCTATGGGCTGGGGAGAGGGATGAACATTAGGATTGACAACTCCAAGGAAGACCCCACCACTGAGTCACCAAGACTCTGGAGACCCAATACCCTAATATATTTTTTTTTGCTGCTTGGGAGGTGGGGGTGGGGAGTTAGAGTTGGAAACCCTAACACCACATTTGCATACTTTTGTGATGTTAACTTGAACCCTAACTGGAGCATTAGTGCAGTTGTTTTGCAAAGAATATACTGTACATATACATACATATATTTATATACATATATACTATATATAAATATTACAAGGGGGCACAGTATCATCCCTATAGTTAGGGTTGTGTTGTGGTTTCTATTTCTATGTTAAACCTTAAATTTTGCAGTTTAATAACTTTGTAGCCATTCAACAGATTTGCACACAACTTTGCATGCAAAGTCTCGTGGGGTATATCTCTTGCCTTGCCAAGTTTTGTTTCAGTTGGATATGTGGATTCTGAGCTGTGCATAGTGAAAAAATGTTAAAAATAGCAGTTTTTTTCTGAGGGGTTTTGTCATTGCAGTATGACTAGATGGTTGTAATTTTGTCTACTGTTTTCAGGATAGAAAGGACTTGCACCCCAAAAGTGCCTTTCACTAGTTTGGTGAAAAAGTATTAATCAATTCCAAAGTTATTGACCTTTAAAATTTCAGGATCTGAGCATACTCTCTACAGTCTTTTGGATAGCTTCCTGGAATAAAAAAAAGAATTTGGCCTCAAGTAAAAGTATTACTTTTCATGAGGGCCCAATCCTTTTTTTGTGAGGGAAAATTCCTTTTTCATGAGCCACCATCTTGTCTTCCATTTTTTGAAATACTAAAAACTATAAAACCCCAATAAATGAAGTGATATATTGACACCAACATATGTATCTTGTTCATCGGGAGTCCATTAGCTGCATTCTGCAGTTGGCTGCTGTAAATACTATGCTAAAAGACATTAGTTTAGCTCTTTTAAATCCTTTTTCACAACTCACTATCTTCCTTTTTCGCAAATCCTTTGCCATTCTTGCAAAAAAGGATCTTGTCTCACATAAAAAGGATTTCTGAAAAACTAAGTCTGAAATCCTTTCTCGTGAGATGGAATCCTTTACCGCAACCAAGAAAAAGGATTCGTGAAAAAGGATCCTATCTCACAAAAATGGGTAAGAAAAAACGAAGTCCAAAATCCATTTTTGCAAGATGGAATCCATTCCTGCAACCATGGCAAAGGATTTGCGAAAAAGGCTCCTGTCTCATGAAAAAGGATAAAAAAAAAACTAAGTCTGAAATCCTTTTTCATGAGATGGAATCCCTTTTGGCAACCACAGAGGAGGATTTACAAAAAAGGATTCCATGTTGTCGAAAAAGGGAAAAAAAAATAACTATGTTCAAAATCCTTTTTCGCAAGATGGGATCCTTTTGAATGAAAATATAAAAAAGGACTCACTGAAAAGGATCCTTTCTCACAAAAAAGGATCGAAAGAAAACAAGATCTGAATCCTTTTGTGTGACAATAGATCCTTTTTCGAGCAAACAAAAAAAAATGATGAAAAAGGATTTACTGCCACACAAAAGGATTTTTCTATCCCTGGCAGTAGATTTTTGTCACTTTCATTGGTGTCCAGTGGTACCCCCCCATCCTCCAATTATGCCCTGCCCCCCCACTGTTTTTTCCTTATGGCTCTGGTGTCTAGTGTCACCCCCCCTCCATGCTCCACATACTGTATTTTCTTCGGTGTTCAGTTGTCCCCCCCATATCTATCATAGCCTGTAAATAAGTAAACCGTCCTTCAATGTGTTTCTTTCTGTTTTTTCCCTGTAAGAAAAAATGTCCACTGCTGCTTCCACCAGCATGACCACCCAATCTGCCACTGTGCACTCATTACCCCGCACCCCCATTGACCCCCCCACACACACTCTCACTCACCTGAACTGGCCCCACAGTTAAGATCCACTCTCCAATCAAAGACATGTCTTGCTGCTGGAACCAGCGACTGGTGTATGAGAAAAAGGCAACTGAGGTTCAATGTATTTAAATGGTATTTCCAAACACAGTTACCTTATTTCTCATATACCTGTCACTGGGTTGGGGTTCCCGTTATGGAAGGCTCCCACATCCTTTCTGGTTACTACCATGGGTACCTCCTCCTGGCAGTCCTGTTCCTCCAGAGCAGCGTAGGAATTACGTAGTAGTAGTACCACTTGAGGAATGTGCCTCTGTCCCACCACCATCATATTAACAAATCTCTCCACTGTCCAGCCAATGCTCCTCCCTGGCATCCTGCAAGATAATGGTGGCATGCTTGGCCCTGGGTGGGAGAAGAGGTCCCTTGTATCCTGCTCAACTCAGCCTGGGGTCTAGCAACCTCCTCTCTCAACCCAGTGAGATGTGTGCTTATGGGGCAGCACCACAGTCTCCAGAAGGTCTCTTTGAAAACTGACACCCCTCATCCATTGCATTGCACCACTCCCAGTATTCTCTACTTCTGTTCTCCCTGTGTTACCTGTAAATACTTTTTACCCTGACCCTTGATAATGTGTTTCTAATTCTCTCCTTTTTTGTTTTCTTCTATTTTCTCCTGTGCCTTGTTTATATTTCTTTCTACTCCTACTCTAGATAGAGGGTTGCTCCTGTTTTCAGTCTTGGTCTACCTTTTATGTTCCACCCTTCCCAGCAGTGACTTCTGCACAATAGTGAAGAGATGCTTTGCCTTAGTCAGCCAGCAGAGTCCCCTGCTTTCCTTGCTTCCTCCTGCTGACGCCTACCAATACTTAAGATGCCAGTTACCTGTTCCACTCCTTTGCTGTTCCACTCACTGTTCAAGTGAAGGAAGGGCACTGTACCCTATAAGACAATGTTGACCTACATTGGACAGGAGTTGAATTAGAGGTGCCAAGCCACCATTGACAAATTCTCTTTTATCTTGTAATGCTATTTGTTTAAAAGGGTAGAGGCAGAGGAAATGTTCTTTGAGGGGCACAGAGAGTTTTCAGGTAGTGTAACCTGAAACCATTGTCCCTGTTGAGAGCAGGGTCAACTGGTGTATTAAAGGTATTTATGAGTTTGAATTCCCCAGCCTTTCTGCCTGCCTGCAATTTAAAGTACCCCTTAAGGACTGATACCTCATGCACTTTAAATTATGTCCAAGCTTGAGAAATTCTCACTCACAGGTGTGTCTCTGACTTAGTGTCTGATTTTTAAAGCACTGCAGGGTCTTACTTTTTCTTTGTGTTTGCCCTGCTTTACAGTATTCACAAAAAGATTTGTGGCCAGGCATTCTGAGTACATGATTAGACATATTCTTGGAGATGTAGCTGAATGATCCCTGTATGTGTAGTCATGTTTCTTATGGGGAGTTGGGTTTCATGTAGGATAACACAGCACACTGTATATCTTTCATCTTAGTTTAGTTTAGTTTATTAGATAACCTTTAGTCAACAAGTGCCTTTTTCAAAAGGCCTTAAAAAAACCTTTTTATAAACATAACTTTTTCATCAGAACAAACCAACAATATATTAACATTAACTGTGACCGTATCATAAAATTCCTAACCATTGCCCACAACCTATTGAGCACATCTTCCATCCATTAATCACCCTACCAAAATCCCCCCATGTAATTAAGTGCATGCAGCGTTTGAACTTTGCTAAGCATAGCGCTACGCAAAGTGCTGCTTCTTCATACAATCCTTCTGGTAGCACTACACACTGCAAAGTGCTCACTTTATTGGGTGATGCAAAGTGACACGTCACTCATGAAGTGTCACCTTGCAGAGTCTGGGCTGCCCAAAAAGTGGAATACTGAATGAAAAAGCCACCCTTCTCCTCCCACTCTGGCATGACCATCATTATCAAGTCAGATAGTGTAGTGTGGACTGTGTAACGCCCACAACCACTCAGCTACACACAGATGCACATGTACCCTTCCTCATTCCACTTTCCCCACATAAAGAAGGTTAATAAAAAGAAGACTGCAGCTGAGTTTTCCCCCCTCTCCCAAGCTCACCCACACAGCACAACCACCCACCCTTCTTCCTCACCCCACAGAAAAGACCAGCATAACACCTTCCACCCACTCGGTACCACCAACCTCACTCATGCCACACTGAGTACCTTGACCTGACCAGACAGAAAAAATACAAATTCATTATCTTGTGTGACAGAGTGCTAGATGGAATTTATGTCAGCAGAAGAATGGATAAAGTGCTGTTCCCTTTTTAGAAATGCTGAAAGAGTTAAACAACGCTCTGGAAGCATCCATGTAGGAATCTAATCAAACACAGCTGCAGCCAAGGTTGATTAGGGGCACTATATAAAACCCTGCCTAGGCAACATAGGACAGAGAGAGGCCTGGGGAAATCCAGAAGCTGTGCTGCAAATGGTGAGTTCAAGTTACAGAGACCTTTAGAAAGGACTGTGGAATTTGTAAGTGGACTTTATGATACTACTTGTAGGCTGGGAATGAGAGTAGCTGGTAATCAGAGGTAGTGAGGGTATATTTTGTTTAATAAGAACTCCGGACAGGAGTAGGATTTTGTTTATGTTTGTTAAAGGGGCTGTGATCCTAGTTAGTTACATAGAAACATAGAATCTGTAGGCAGATAAGGACCATACAGCCCACCTAGTCTGCCCATTTCTCTACCTGGTTTGGCAATCCCTAGTCTTATCTGGACTGCCTTTCCCCCTTTCTGCTGTACAGCAGGGTACCTTTATGCTTATCCCATGCACTTTTGAATCCCCGTACTGTTTTCACTTCCACCACCGCTACTGGTAGGCTATTCCATGGATCCACCACCCTCTCTGTGAAAAATACTTCTTAACATTCCCCCTAAGCCTCCCTCCCTTCAGCCTCATGTTATGTCCCCGTGTCTTCGTGCACTTTCTGCTCTGAAATATGCTCCACCTCCTGTACCCTGTTTATTCCTCTAAGGTATTTGAAAGTCTCTATCATATCCCCTCTCTCCCTCCTCTGTTCCAGTGCATAGATGTTTAGTTCCTTGAGTCTTTCCTCATAGGGCTTATGGTGCAGTCCATGTATCATTTTTGTTGCTCTTCTTTGGACTGCTTCCATTCTGTCTATGTCCTTCCTGAGATGCGGTCTCCAGAATTGGACACAGTATTCCAGATGAGGCCTCACCAGTGATCTATACAGTGGCATCACCACTTCACTCCTCCTACTGGTTATGCCCCTTCCTATGCACCCCAGCATTCTGTTTGCCTTCCCCACTGCTTTTTCACATTGTTTGGCTGAATTCAGGTCATCGGATATGATAACCTCCAAGTCTCTCTCCTGACTTGTGGTGGCTTGAACCTACCACCCCATCCTGTATTTCTCTCTTGGGTTTCTGGGTCCTGGGTGCATTATCTTGCACTTCTTAGCATCGAATCCCAACTGCCAAACCCCTGATCATTCCTCAAGTAGTCTTAGATAGTTTCTCATTTTATCTAGCCCCTCTTGTGTGTAGACTCTGTTACAGATCTTGGTGTCATCTGCGAACAGGCATACTTCCCTCTCCAGTCCCTCTGCAATGTCACTTATGATGTCATTGAATAGAATAGGACCCAGCACCAATCCCTGTGGAACCCCACTTGTCACCTCCCCCTTAAGATTTTATGCCATTTACTACCATTCCCTGGGTAATGCCTTTTAGCCAGTTTCCAACCCATTTTACCACTTTAGAGCCCACACTCAGATTCCCCAATTTGTTAAGCATCCTTCTATGAGGAATGGTGTTGAAGGCCTTACTGAAATCTAGGTAGGCCATATCCACCGGCCCTCCCAGATTAGTCTGACAGACCTACCCTCAGTGAATCCATGCTGCCATGGGTCTTTTGCACCGCTTGATTAACTACCTTCTCCTTAAGCAGGGACTCCATCAGCTTCTCCACTACTGAGATCAGGCTTACAGATCTGTAATTGCCTGCCTCCCTTCCTCCTACTTCCAGTCTTGTGGAGGGAGACCACCTCTGCCCTCCTCCAGTCCCCAGGTGCCTCCCCTGTCTCTAGTGATTAGTTGAAGAGGGTTTTCAGTGGATCTGCTAGCCTGAGTTCCTTCAACACTCAGGGGTGAATCCCATCTTGCCCCTTTGCCTTGTCTGACTTTATGTTTCCTAGTTCCTCCAAGACAATATCCACTGTAAAGGAGCTGGTGTCCACCTCTCCCTCTGCGCATCTTTCCTCATGAATCTTGGCCACTCCTCTGCCTCTTCCTTGGTAAATATTGAGCATAAATATTTGTTCAGTATCTCAGCTTTATCAAAGTCGTCCACCCACCACCTCTCCCTTCTTTAGCCTAATAATACCATTTCTGATCTTCTTCCTCTTACTAATATAATGAAAAAAGGTATTTCCCCCTTCTTAATAGCATGTGATATTCCTTCCTCTGTTTTTGGCCTAGCCCTTCTGACAGTTTTTCCAGTTTCTCTCTACTTCTCCAGATATTTCAGTCTGTCTTCTTCTTTCTGTGTCTCTTTGTATGTCCTGAATGCCTTACTTTTTCTCTCACTTTCTAGGCTACTGACTTAGAGAACCACAGTGGCCGCTTCTTTCTTTTGCTTTAGCTAAGCAATCTGGCACATTGACTTGTCACTCCTGCTATGGATACCTTGAGCCTAAGCCACTGTTCTTGTACCCCTCCCCCCATATCTTCTGCCAGGGCAATTTTGAGCTGTTCCCCCATCTCCATGAATTTGGCCTTCTGGAAATCTAGGATCTTAATCTTTGAATGGCTTTGTTCTGCCAATGTGTTGACTCTAAACCACACAGATCTGTGGTTACGGGTAGCTGGGGGACTGTCTACCTCAACATCCATGATTCTGTCCCCGTTTGTCAGCACTAAGTCCAATACAGCTCCCTCCCTGGTGGGCTCAGCCACCAGCTACCTTAGGTTTGCCCCATACGTGGCAGACATGAGGTCCCTGCTCCTTGATGTACTTGCAGTCTGGGTATTCCAATCTGCATCTGGCATGTTGAAGTCACCCATTAGTAGTACTTCCCCTTTGGCTGCCATATTACATCTGGCTTCCACTAATATTAGATATATATCCTCCCCCTATGCAGAAGGCCTGTAAACTACTCCAGCATGGATGTTTGTTTTGTTCCCCGACTCCAAAGTGACCCACAATCCCTCTGCTTCTTCCCTGGATCCCTGAGCCTCTGTAGCTTTAATCCCTTCCTTTACATACATAGCTACCCCTTCTCCCCTCTTCCCCTCCCTATCCTTTCTAAAAAGTGTATACCCTGGTATGGCTGCATCCCAGTCATGGTTCTCTGTGTACCATGTCTCTGTAGAAGCCACAATGTCCAGGTTTGTGTCTGCCATCAGTGCCGTTAGGTCTGGTATTTTGTTTCCAAGACTGTGGGCATCTGTGCACATGCCATTTCACTCTGTGTACCCCCTTAATGTTCCTTGTTTATTGGTCTTTTCTCTGCACTGCATTAGTGATGCATCTTCTGTTCTCTCCCCTATTGTAACCACGGTAGCTTTACAGTTAAATATTATGCTAGTTATTGGGCCCTCACTGCTTTCAATTATGTCCCATGGGGGGCAGCTATGATAATCCCCTTGACTGTCTATGCCTCCCCCCTTGGCAAGTTAAAATGATCACTAAGAATGCACTTTAACTTCTCAGAGAGGATACCTTTGTTTCCCCTGGATAAATGCAGACCATTTGGAGAATATAGTCCTTCATCCCTCCAGGTGAGGTTCCAGTCCCTAATGAAGTCATACACCACCTTTTCGCACCATTTCTTCATCCATTTGTTGAATTAAGTGATGTGGATGTCCCTCACTTCCTCCTTGCCATGGACAGGTACCACCTCTTAGAAGGTGACAGAGTGTTCTACTTGCCCAAGACTCTTCCCCAGCTCCCTGAACTCTTCCTGTACTCTTCCTACATCTACTCCCTCTCTACCCAGGTCATTAATCCCAAGTGAATCATGACATCCAGCTCCCCCTCCTTGCTACCGCCCTTGCAATCCTAAGGATTTGCTTGCCCTCCTCCTGAACTGTGCCTCCAGGTAGGCACATTATCTCCCTCTCACCATTGCTAACTGATCCCAGCTCAGTCCCCTGGACAATGGAATCCTCAACCAGGATTTGTTTCCTCCTCATGTGTGTTCTCCTTGCATCTGCTCTTGGGGTTCCATCCAGGATGACCCCCTCAACCCCCATGGTGTCCAGTTCCAGAGATGCTGTGCAGTCTCTATGCTCTTCCAGGATGGCATACAAGTTGTGAAGTGCCACCAGCTGGGGGATGTGCCTCCGTGCTCTCTACTGCACCCTCCCCAAACCCACCATAGTCCATCCTTCCCTCCTTCTTGGCAAAATCTGAGGGGGCTGTGGTGGACATGATGGTCTCTGTATGGGGGGAAGGTCACCTGTATTTTCACCAAATCAGAGTTCAGCTACCTCCTCCCTTAACACAGAGAGGTGCCTGCAGATAGGGCAGCACCACAGTATCCAGAAGGCCTTTCTAAACACTGCTGTATCACATCTGCTGCAAAGCACCACACCCATCATCTTCTTTCTATCCTTGCCCTAACCCCCTCCTGACCACCTGCGACAATCAGCCACACCAGCAAACCCCCACAGAAACACTCAGCTGCACCTACAAAATCCCCCAAACAGGTAACTTTCCAGATGAATCCAGAAAACAACCTGGTACCAGCTGAAAGCAACAATAAGCTACAAAAGAAACAATAACAACAGCAATAATATCAGCAAAAATCAACAGTCACTTTCCTGAAATAAACTGCTTCTTTCCTCTTCTAGCCCCTTCAGAGACAAAGCTGCACTATAGTGCAGTGGTTTAAGACTCTGAGCTGCAAATCTGGAGGCCTGGGTTTGAATCCTACAGCCCCCACTTGCATACTGTGTGACCCTGAGCAAGTCACTTAACTTCCCTGTGCTCCCAGGTCGCACCTGTAAACAAGCTTTCAGCTTAGTGTGCCACTCCTGGTTAAACAACTGGAAAAAAAATAAACTGCATTGTTTAATTTTTCCTCAGACTGTGTGTATTCTCCTTGGACACACATACATCAGCCCAACCCAAGGATATAACAGAGGTTACTCTACCACACTTGTCACTGAGGACTCAAGAAGTAGCAAGGTAGGATGGTGACATGCACAGACCCTCTTCTTACTAACTGGGCTGGCCACTGTCTGCATAAACAGGAGAGCACACTTACTATAAGTACACACTCTCATTCAATCAGGTGGCAGATGGCCAAGGTGGTGAAAGTGTCTGGACTATGCTGGTTACTGCCCTCACCAGCTCCTTCCTGAGTCTTGAATAATGAGATGACTTTGTATCCTTTGTGTTGGGTTTGCTCAGGGTGCTCTGTGTGGTAGGAAGGGTGGGGTGCTAAGTCAGTAGGGAGGAGGGTTTTGTCTTTTGTTGGGCAGGAGGGAGGAGGGTGGGTGGGTGGGATGGTGGTTGTGCTGAGTGGGTGGGCACAGGAAGGGAGTAAACTCAGCAGTTATCTTGTTTTATTTATTTATTTATTGAATTTTGATGACCAGGTAGGCCCACTGAGCCCCTTTGGTACCTTTTTCAGGGGTGACCTGGGTAAATCTTTTTTGTATTGAGTGATGTAGGGAGGGTGCATGTGGCATTTGTTGTGCTGAGTGAGTTGGGGGAAGGGGGTACACAGTCTACATTATACTATTTGACTTTTTCATGATTTTCAAGTCTGGGTGATGGAAGAGGGTGCGTTTTTGCATGCTGTGAGTGTGGAACGGAGGGAACTATGCATTTGTTTTTGATACTTCACCCAATGAATTGCTGGTGAAGTGCCAACCTTGCGCTACCTATGCTTTGGATGTGATATGCAGACATCATGCTACTGACACATAATGTAAAGTTTGGCACTTCACCAGAAATTCGCTGGTGAAGTTTAACTTTGTTACGCTGTATAACTAATATCTCCTTCCCTCTCATCACTGTCTTTTTGGTGACCCTGCTCCCCAACCTCCAACCTGTTTGGTAACCTGTGAACAAGGCTACTGCAATTGAGTGCCTACATAAATAGTGACTCAATTACGGCACCTGTATTCAGGGATATCTGGTGGGGGGGGTGACCGGATACCGGGGTGGGAGACATATGGCGATGGGAAGTACGAGTGTATATGCTGGTTTGCTAGCGTGGTGGAGAGGGTGGTTGGTTGGGAGGTACAGGGTTCGGGTCTGGCACAGCATGTTTTTTTTGCCAGCTGGTTGCTTTTCATTTTCTAAGTATTTTACCCCCCCCCGACATACACACCCCTGGAATTGAGAATCCATTAGTAGGGAGGTTCAGGAGGGCACAGCCCCCCCACATTAAAAAACAATCCCCTAGGTCTCGGGCACCCTCTTGCTCTTTGCCACGAGTGTGCATTGCTGAAATTCATTTTTAGCAATGTACACTTGCCCTAACAGCTATTGCTATTCCACAATTGCCATTATGACACAGAACAATCTTGTTTGATAAGGGCCCCTCTGAAAGGTATCTTCATCCTCTGCCACCCCATAATCACAATTTATTGATGAGGACATAGTGGGTAGCAGACTGAGTTCTTCTTTGCCCAGCTAGCTTAGTCAGTAAAAGTCCATTCCTTCCAATTACACAGTGCTGCTACCTGAGTAGCTAAGCACTGCTTACTGGGACATACCAGAACTGTATGCTAGCAGTAGCATGCATGATTATAAGCACTGGAGCTAACCAATGCATGAATTAATGAGCTTTAGAAAATTGGCTTTTATTTCCTGGTTTCTGATTGGCTGGTATCCCTGCCAGGGGGGTACATTTACTTTCAATAGACAACCAGAAAATAAAAAGTGCCAGCCTGTACTGCCCCTTAACCACTGTAGTATCTTAGCATCCACCTTGGCTCCTAATTGGGTAAAACAATTCATCTCCATTTGAAATTGCCACAATTATTTAATCTCGAGATAACACTCTGCTGCTTAAAAGAGTGTGTGCTGCACAAATATACTCATAAGGGACAACTCCCAACAGTTATTCTGCCTTTTTAAAGGCTTAGTTTTTATTTTTTGCAGTCATTTGGACCTGCTGTGCTATTGTGAAACCAAGTTGCCTGACACTTCGGTTTGCTGCATAAAACACTCGCACTAGCGAGCGGCCAGCAGATAACACTCTGCTGCTTAAAAGAGTGTGTGCTGCACAAATATACCATTATTGAGCATTGAAACTGTTCCTATTGTACTGTGTGTTTGTTTCTGCTATCTGCAGTGGTGTGTGTACTTCCTGGTTGGAGTGCCCAGAGGCAGTGTGGGATATAGGAGGACTATAGGAGCCTTGTCCTCCATTGAAACATCTCCCCACATTGTTTTTCCTTGTGCTTCTCACAGGGGACAACTCCCAACAGTTATTCTGCCTTTTTAAAGGCTTAGTTTTTATTTTTGCAGTCATTTGGACCTGCTGTGTGCTAGTGCGAAACCGGAAGTTGCACGGCGACGCACTTCCGGTTTCGCTGCATAAAACACTTGCACTAGTGAGAGGGGCAAGCGTGCATGGAGATGCACGCAGAGACACGCGCATCATAGCGCGTGTCAATCATGTCCCTCGGGGACTTCGGGATAGCAGTCTAACAACTATTTGATTGGTCTCACTTTAAGAGGGAAGTCTAAGGTACTGTGCACTGCTGTTTTGATTATCATTTAGTGTTTGCTACCCTGTACCACAATGAAAAGAGCCAACAAATATTGTACTTCCTGCCAGATGTATGCAATTGGCAAACAGACTGCCAAGTACATCTGTGACAGGTGCATATTGGTTAAATCATTGCAGGAAGAAGTTGCTCGACTCATAATAAAGTGGAGCGGCTCCTGATGTCACTCAGTATGTTGCTGACCAGAAATAGAAGCTTTGAGGAGTATATTGACCATATGTCTCTCCTACTAGAAGTTAACAACATAACCTCCCTCATGGCAATGCATCTCAGGCTGCATCAGAATGAACTCTTTGCATAATGAGGTACATGAGACTGCTTTAACCCCCCAGGGTACTTCAAGATTAAACATCATACATAATGAAGTGCATAAGATTGCTTCAACCCCCCAGTGTTCCCACCTCCCTTCAGAAGCGTTATCATTTCCTGATGTTACCACTTGGTCTACTATTGCACCCTTCAAATCTAATAAAATAATTGATTTGCAGACACAAGGGATCAACATCTCTCCCTCAGTTATGTTACATAACTCTTATGAGCCATTAGCTTCTCTTTCAGCTGATGACACCAGCTGTAATCAGAAACAGGAACCAACAAACACCCAGGCTGACACCCCCCACCTCATAACAGTACTCCCACACAGGTCTTTGTATTGGGTGATTCTATGGTTAAATTCATAGATCGGATTATCTGTAACCCTGATAAAGTAAACAGGACTTGCTCAAGTTATAGAGAGACCAGGGTCTCAGACATAACCGCTATGACCAAAAATGCCTTACGAGCTGCAGGCAATAATCCGTTAGTTATAATTCATGCTGGGACTAATGATATTACCAAAATCCCATTACAACAACTTAAACAAGACATAGTTGCTCTTTGTAACTTATTAAACGAAAGGGGATGTAACATCGGCATATCTGAAATTCTCCCAGTACCCCGAGCCTCATATTCCATCCAAAAAAAAATCAAAACACTAAACGAATGGCTCCGGAAATGGTGTTTTAGGCAAGGCATAGCTTGTCTTACATATTGGGAGGAATTCAACGATAATCCTTCCCTCTTCTGCTGGGATGGTCTGCACCTCAGCCGAAGGGGGAAGTTCTCTTCTTGGTCACCAGTTTTTGTCATTCATTGACAAACATTTAAACTAAATTATAAGGGGGAGATTAGGCCAAAAGAGCCATCTCTTAATACTATATACAAGCTGAACGTCTTATCTTTTAATGCTAGAGCACTTAACAAAATCAAAATGGCAGAATTAGAGTAGAAGATTCATGAATTCAACATTGGACTAATTGCTATCACTGAAACTTGGGGGGAAATTTGGATAAACAATGGATAATGAACATCCCAGGGTTTAAACTTTATTATAAAAACAGAGCCAATGAACAAAAAGGCGGAGGAGTTAGTCTTTATGTTACTAACAATATTCCATCTTTTGAATCCTCCTTACCAACATCAACAGAAAGTATCTGGGTCTACTTGCAACCCAAAGGACATCCCCAGATTTTGGTTGGCAACTGCTACCGCCCCCCCCTTCGGACATCGCATATCTTAATCAATTATCCTCAAAAATCACCTTAATAGCAGACAAGGGGTCAGTAATAATTTTGGGAGACTTTAATCTTCCAACAATAAATTGGGGCACACTTTCTGGACTCAGTCAGTATGATTCACAGTTACTTTCAACTATCACTGATCTTGGCCTTACCCAACAAGTCAGGGAACCCACGTGTGGGAATAACATTCTAGACCTAGTATTGACCAACATGAATGCTTCCTTATCTAATTTGCAAGTTTTAGACCCTTTGGGCAATAGCGACCATATGAGAATTCAATTTTCCATTCTTCTGGCTCATAAAAATTCTACAAACAACTGTATGATTAAACAATATGAGAAGGCAAATTTTTCAAGAATTAATGAACATCTTGCAGTTATATCATGGGACTCATTATTCTCATCTCTTAATGTTAATGACGCATGGAGCATCTTCAAAGAAACTGTACACAATCTAGAAAAATATTACGTACCAGAAAGAAGGAAGTACAACAATAAAGGCAAGGTCCCCGCCTGGTACAACAATAAATTAAAACCTCAGTACCTACAAACGCAAATTATTTATATCTCTAAAAAAGCCAACCTGAACAAATAGAGGGAAAACTAATCAAGTATAAGAAAGCACTTAAGATCTTAAACATCAATCACTTTGTCTAAACGGAATCTTGAATTCAGAATCGCCACACTAAGGATTCATATAAAGTCTGCATTCATATTTAAATAACAAAGGGAGACACAAATAAAATAGGTCCATTAATCATAGATAACATAACCATTCTTTCTGATAAAGGTTACTGCAATTGAGTTTAACAAATACTTTTGCTCTGTCTTTGAACAGGATAAGGAACCTATATCATATGTCAATTCAAGTATACCTCCTAGTTATATTGTTACCATTTCTGATACCCTTAAACTTTTAAAAACTTTGAAGTCAACAACAAGCCCTGGTCCTGACAATATTACCTCAAATTTCTTATGGGAACATATGATAATATTGCTATCCACTTACCATTATCTTTAATAAATCTCTTAGAGATCTAATGTCCCCTAGATTGGAAAACAGCCACTGTTACACCTATTTTTAAAAAAGGGGTGCACCATAAGGCTGAAAATTATAGACCTATCAGCCTTACCTCTATTCCATGCAAATTATTAGAAAAACATATTAAACACTTAATTGAAGAAGAAATGTTGGCACTAAAACTAGCCGATGTTGCACAACATGGATTCAAACCCGGACACTCCTGTACAACTAACCTGTTAGCCTTTTATAACTTAGTCAGCAGTAATCTCGATCTAAACATACCAGTGGATGTTATTCTGCTTGACTATAGTAAAGCATTTGACAAGGTTTCACATTTCATATTAATAAATAAACTAATAGCATTGGGTTTCTCTAATTGTATCATGCCTTGGGTTAACAACTGGCTCTATAACAGAACTCAAACTGTCAGAGTAAATGGGGAATTATCAGATGAAAAATCAGTGTTAAGTGGAGTCCCTCAGGGTTCGGTGTTGGGCCCCACTTTATTTAGCATTTTCATCAGTGACCTTATCATCTCATCACAGAATACCTTATCTAAATTTACGGATGACACCAAATTAGGAGGACGAGTTGATAACGAAACCAATAGAAGTTCCCTTATAAATGACCTCAAAAATTGAATCATAGGCGGCAACCAATAAAATGTTATTTAATGTGTCCAAATGTTCAGTGTTACTTTTGGTAAAAATATCCCAAACAAACATACCATCTTAATAATATAATGCTTAGGAATCCTCATGAGAAAAGACCTGGGTATATTAGTGACAACAGATTATCTTTTTCAAATCATTATAATAAGGTTGCTAATCAAGCCAATGCCCTCCTACGTAGGATTAACAATACTTTTACCCTCAAAACCGAGGAATGTATTATGGCCTTATATAAAACCCATGTTAGACCCCATTTAGATTATGGTTCACGTTATGGAGTCCCTATTTAGCTAAGGACATTACAAGAATGGAGAAAGTCCAAAGGAGGGCTACTAAGATCATACCTCATCTTTCTCATTACAACTATGAAACTAGGCTTCATAAAACAAAGTTGTATTCACTTGAATTTAGAAGACTAAGGGGAGATCTCCTTCAGCTATTTAAAATTCTACAATCAGCTACATTAATGAGTTCATGTGGATTATCTTTTACATCTAGAAAAATGGTAGCCAGAATACACAATAAACAGATTGAAATCAAGAAAACAAGAACAAGCAAAAGACAACAGTTTTTTACTGTTAGAGCCCCAAAAATCTGGAATTCTCTACCGCAGGAAATTGTTGAATGCCAGAATATTACCACATTTAAATTTAAAATTGATAACTGGCTTCTCGACAGAACATAATCTACCAATGATTCACACTGTGTGGAGGACATCCTCGATGGGCTTCGGCCTTCTTTTGTCCTAACTACCAAGTACCAAGCTTAGCGAGAGAGCTAATGATAGCCACCCCCCATTCATTCAATTGCCCAGAGACTGACAATACCCAGCCAAAAATATATATGAAAAGACATGAATGTAAGTGTGTATATATATATATATATATATATATATATATATATATATATATACTATATATATATATATATATATACACACACTATATATATATATATATATATATATATATATATATATATATACTATATATATATATATATATATATATAGTACTTTTCTTGTTCTTTCATTTCCACTAACTGACGGAGTAATAAAGTGAGCATGCCAGTTCAAAGTGAGCATGCCAGACCCCCGCAACATTCCTTCCTGTCACAAACCCAAAAGAAAAACCCTTCTCAACAACAAAGTACTACAGACCCTCCCCTTCCAAAGATATCCATTCCTGAACATTAGTACCTGTGTCTGCTAGCAGAGCTGTTGTTGTTTGCTCCTCCGGTTCCAGCATTATTCAGTTCGCTCCACCAAATGGCACTGGTACGGCTGTTTGCTGCTCCGGTTACAGTATGCTCACTCCACCGAATGGTGCTCTTCTTCATACTCTCAGTCTTCAGGGCAGGCAGCGAGGACTGGGAAATTAGGAAAAAAAATTAGGCAAAAATTCCCAGGACAAGCAGCAGTGATAGTTCTGATCACTTCCTGCTTTGTATAGGGTACAAATAAGGTTGTTCTTACACCACTAACTCTCCTGAACTCGCAATAGGAAGGCATTCTCCCGTCATCCAGTCCGGGCATCCAGTCTTGCTGCAACAACAGAAAACTTTTTTTTTTTTACTGCCACAACAATGTCAAGACATTGGGGGGGGGGAGCCTGAAACAGAAGCTCCATACCATGTTCTAGATGTGGTGGTGTGGCGGGGTGTTGTTAATGGCTCGACAGCAGATGGAACAGCAAAGAAACTTGGAGGAACTACTTTAGTGCCAATTTCCTTGTTATTTTTGGGTTTTTTTGTTTGGAATTTTTGGGGTCATTTTTTAAAATCTCACCTAAGAATACCACAGGTAGCCCATTTTCTAAGCACAACAGTACCCTCCGGGGTGGGCAGTATGGGCAATACCGGACCTTCCAGGGGCTATAAGTCCTTCCGCCTGTGGTGTCGGGCCTCATTATGCCCCTGGGCGGTCTGGTATTGCACAATACCACCCACCCTGTCAGATATTATTGCTTGCCAGATTGCTTACTACACTATACACTAATGCTAAAATACAGCACTACTGTAGTATCAGTATGTGCTGCTACGTTACCTATGTATCAGGAGACTGTAGGGGAAAGGGTGTCAGGTTATTATGACTGATCTAGCCAGGCAAACAAGTACACAAGCAGCTGCGCACTATGTGCCCTCTAGCAATTGTTAATTATTGGAAGGAGGATGCCCTTCAGAGGAGTGCTTGCACAAAAAATGTTGAAGGTTGAGGGAGGACCACCTACCGATTTGAAGCAGGGGGAGCAGGAGTCTGGATATTATAGAGAGTGTTTAAAATAGAATGGGAAGAGGGAGAGGGTGTGACACTTAATACCATTGGGTATTTGGTATGATGGAGGGTGAGGGAGAGGGCCACAGGTCACCAGGGAGTGCCTATGATGGGGAGAGGGAGGTGTGCTACTAGAAACCAGGGAGTGATTTAGATGGAAGAAATATGTGGTTCTGTCACTGCTTCAGTGGTAGAGACAGAATACCCTGTTGATGTTCTACAAAGTAGGATCACACCTTTTCTAGTTTTTAGTGGGAATACCCACAGCTCTTTCAGGGAGGTAAGGACTATTACCCTGACAATTTTTTTGATTCAATTTTTTAAGATTTAAATAAAACTATTACAAAAAAGGAACACAGGCAACATTTTTAGATGTTGACGCTATTTACATTTCCTGTAAACTGCAGTAATATCTGTCATTGAGTTCCTGAAATATGGGGCGTGCCAAACTTGAGGCTTTAGATACACGTGAACAATGAACAGTGAAGCCTAAGGGAGTGCAACCACCCTCATGTTATTTACTTTCATGGTAAAAATGCAAAATCTTTACAATGTAATACTAGTTAACACCAAATAAATGAACACAATGTGAACACGATTCAGTTCAGTAGACCTGATAACACAAAAAGGGCATTAAAAAAAGTGAAATAAAACCACAAAATCAAAAATATATGCAGCCACTGAAAACATATTATGCTTATAATTCAGGGACATTTGCAAATAAATATCTGTGCAGTGCACTTAATACATTCAGATAAAACAAAATCTTGTTAGAGTTATTTAAATATTGCTCCATTCCTACAAATGCCATAAACCCATGGAATGTAAGTTTTTAATATTGTCCTTTTTCTGCAGCCATTGTCATTAACTTGACCAGCAGGAGGATGAAAGTCAGGAGGGTGTATAAAAATTGAATTTCCTTGCCCTTTGCTTTGATTGTTAATTTTGCAGGACTTTGGTTCTAATATCTGAATAAAAGGAGCAATTAAGCAGCATGTAAGCAGTCGTCTCAGTTTCATTTGCGCCATCGGGGAATGCCCTCTCTTGACAGGAGATTTTGTAGAATCTACCCCTTTTAATAGCTAAAACATTAGTTTCAAGGTGCAGGGCAGTACAAGTCTTGCCTAAGCTTTGGAATTTGATATGATGAAAGTATGGTTCAAATACCACATTTTTTTCCTTGGTAACCATAAAAATCATTTTTTGGCCTGTTACTAAATTAATATCCTCCGGATGATCAGTCTCTATTCCATGAAGGATCATAGAAGCTTACATGGCTGTGTAGCAAAAGTACATAGATCAAACCTATGGAAATCAGTTGACACCAATACACAATACACACTACGTGCCAGGCAGAAGGGCTGTGCTCACATATCCACATAACATAGTAGTGTCTCTACACACATGGGCATGCCAAGATATACTGTACAGTACCTAGTGTTAATACGGGTGGATTCTGCTCTATAGCACAGGGGTAGGCATACATACATGAAGAGCACAGCCTCAGAAACTACGCCACCAGTGGAGCAACAGTAGTGATTGGCACATCTGTGCACAAATCTGAGTAACACACATAAACAGGAAACTACATTGTAAAGATCAAACAAAAAGAAAAATGCACCATTGCTGGAAAACTCCAAACATGTACAGATACCTCGGGGAAGCAGTATAGAATACTGGTTCAGATCACTGGCTGCAAACCTGGTGCATTGGGTTTGAATCCCACAGCCACCGCTTACATACTGTGTGACCACCCACGAACAAGTTGCTTAACTTCCCTGTGCTCCCAGGATGTACCTGGAAACAAGTCTCAGCTTAATGTATCTTTCCAGGCCAAAAATTGTAAAAATAAAAAAAATAAGGTATAAAATGAAAATGACTCACAACGGGCACACAAATGAACATCCCCAGCACCTTGCGCAGCATCACACAAAACACCAGCAGGACATGCACATACAAGTACAGTGAGAAACCACAGTCAAAGTATATACAAAATAATTATATTTCTTGTAACAAAAGCAGGAGTGGCCCAGGTTGTTTGCCTGAGTTGCCAAGATATGTTGCACCCTTGGCTGTCTCACATTGCACCCTGGTCAGGGCCTAATGGGCATGGACTGTAGACCCCCCTCCCCCATGGTACCACTTTTCCTGAAGCACCTCCAGTGGGTGGGTTCTCTGGCAGATCCTGATCTTCAGTGGGGCCCTGCTTCTCATTACCATCCTGCCCCTGGCCATTCAGGGTAAGGGTTGCTGTTGAGGTTATTCAACAGACTCTTCAGAGGTTTTAAACTACCACTTAGCCATTCCTATAGAAAAAAATAATATTTTTAATATTTGAAAGCCAGGGCCAGAAAGTAACAGATTCCACCAACTTTAAAACCTCCTTTAAACACACAAGGGAAGACTATTTAATGTGAAAAAGTATGCTTTTATCCAATAAGAAATCATTTAATTTTCACTGTGTCTAGGGGGTCTAGGCCTAATTTAGATCTAAATGCACAGGCAGGTATTGATCCTGATAAATGCTAAAGAGATCTATAATTATTTAAAAAGCTTTGAGATTTGAACAGTTTTGTGTATCATGTGCATATACTGTATAATATGAATACTGAGTCCCTGTGTGCACATATGTATTATATATTGTATTGAAAGTCTTCATTTAGTGATAATCTCCATCTTAAGGTTTTCACCAAAAATGTGCATCATCACTTTCTTTAATAAAAATTAAAATATAAGTTTCATGTGTGACAGGGATCTGGAGTATCTGCTCACTACTGAAAACAGAAATAAGAAGAAATACTTCTAATGGAGCAAAATGCTAGAATAAGTTACCAATCAAAAATAAGTTTACAACGTTGCTTGTGTATACGTTTGTGCAACATCACTTTTACACTAACAATTGGAAGATACAGATTTAGCAGAGTTCTCGGGTTCCTACATACCTCCCCCGCGAGGTACTACATGTCATGCAGGTAATAGGTCCAATCTTTGAAGGGTGGCTGTTGTCCAGATATCTCAGAAGCCATCTATATTAGTACTGCTGTCAGGTATCAAGGGTGAGCACATGTGATTAAGGAAGAAATTCAGGGGAGTTAGGCTTAGTGGATAAAGCACTAGCCTTTAACTGTTGGAGACCAAGTGCTCGATTCTCAAAATATTTAGAATGGCACAAGCCTCAGGTGCACCGAACACACGGCACATGGGGCTTGTGGCATTCCCTAGCTGGCAATCTGCATTCTCAATCCTGTGTGCCACTTGTCACAAATTAGACCGGCTTTTACTGGTCTAAGTTTGCCAACCATGTTATGGGGCTTGTGCCAAGTATTTGGCACAAGCCACTGTAAAAAGGGTAAGGTGTCGCAAATGTGTGCAACCTTTTAGAATTGAGCGCACAGTGCACCAATGTGTCAAGTGCAGTGCAGGGTTTGATGCACGGCTTGTGCAAGCCTTGCATCAACCTTTGAGAGTTGAGCCCCCGGACTTGAATTGTAGTTCAGGTCGTAAGTGAAATTATGCCAGTGATTATGCCTCATTTTCTAGTGGACAGCATGCCCACATTACTATCACTTTCGATTTAGCGCAACTTTAAAGACACAACTGGCACCGTTCTTTAGGTCAGTACTAAAGTGCACTGACAAAGCAGTGTATGGAAGCTTGCATTGTACCTGCCTGTGCATTACCTCTCCTAAAGATTTTTTATAAGGATGGGTACTGTCTGTAGTGAAGACAGTACCTTTATGCCAACATAATTAAACGGGCTATGCCTGAGGTTCAGTGGGACAGCAAATGAGTCACAACCCCCCCATCAGCACTTCTTAAGTGCATGCCCCAGCATCCATGAGATGCACATTTTTTCTATACTGTCACGCTGCAGTGCTCACTTTTCTGCTGTTTTAGTGCTCATCATCTTCTCTGTGCTGTTATTTGACTGCTTATGGCTCATGCCCTGTGGATCCATTGCTTTGATTTTTCTCAGTTGCTCTTGTTTTCCCTTGCCACCCAGCTCTGCTGCCTTTTGATTGCAGTTTATTGTTGCCTCCCACTTTCCTGATTCTGTTTCTTCCAGTTCTCCTTGTCACCGCTGCTCTCACCTCCTGCTTGTTCCTGCTCACTGGGGTTCATTTCAGCTGCCTGCAGTATCTGTGTTCCTCTTGTGGAAGGGGGTTGCTGTGTGGCTGCACTTGTTTCCTCTTTACTGTTCTTTTTTTCTGAACCTGGCTGCCTGTTTAATAATACTCTGCCTTTAGTCCTGCCAATTGCTTTCTCCTGGACTGGCTTCCTTCAGCTTTCTTTTCTGTCTATTGGTCAGTGTTGCCTTTTTTGTTCATGCTCCACCTTCTTTCTGTTTTGGGAGGATATTTTAAAGGGCTAATACACCTTCAACAACAACGCTGTGCACCCCACAAGCTTCAGGCTCCGTGTCCCATGACTAATAAGGGCTCCATTCCCCTCAAATGACAGGGGCTCCACTTGCCACATACAATGAAAGTTCTGTATCCCAATGATTTACTTTTTCATCCAATGAATGACTGAAATTTGTGCTCCACAACCACAGTGTTCCACATCTACCACCACAAAAACCAGCTGCCTTCTATTTTGTATTCCTGACTGTCCATCTTAAATTGTTAAATTGTTTGCTCATTGTCCAATCTCGCTTGAGTTGCCACACCAGTCTGCCTGTGGCACTTACCCACCTCAACCCATTCCTTTCTACCTTTAGGTGAGATGTTCCCTTTCATTCATTGAGGTGCAACTCTGCTTTCGTGATAGTGACCAGGTTTTTAGCACCCTGTGTAGCTTAGGCTTCCTAATGGGTTGCATGCCAGGAATCCATGTCACACAGCTGCTGTTTGCTCTGTCCTCAGAGGGCCAGGCCTCTTGATACCTCTATAGATTAAGCCTTCACCAGGACTGTGGTCCCTTTAATCATACTGATCAGCTCTATGACACCTTCAAAGTTTGTAATCTCATTCAAGAGACAGACTGAGAGCTAGTAGTTCCTGATTCAAATTGTTGATGCAGTGTTCATTCTTCAAACGTTTGGTGTAGTGTTTTGTTTCTTCCTGGTATTTCTTTTCCTAAATTCTTTGGGAGTTGTTTTTCTTGTGTAATTTGTCTTCAAGTTTTGTATGGCTTCTGGTGCAGCTGTTTTTGGGGATATATTCATTTTGCTGCCCCATTCAAGCTTCAAAGTGCCTTTAACACTACTGTGTTTGGAATTTAATAATAATAATACTAATAATCATAACAAAACTTCAGGGATAATAACCTAATCAAAGAAAAGCATCTACGGTACTCACCATCCATAAGGACAGTCACTGGAAACAGCATGAACAGTTTGCAGAAAACACAGTGATCCCTTTTTGTAGGGATAATAACCTCAGGACTTGGATCTCCTGAGGTTCCCCTACAGTGATTTGTCCCTCTCCTCTGTACCAAAGGTCATAAATGTCTGCCATGAGTTAGACCTGGATAGTGTTGTCATTATCACTGGAGTGTCATCCCCCATACCTTATGGGAATTTTGCCTGCAAGTTCTCAAAGGTACCTTAAGCCTGAGGGGACTATATCCCTCTGACACCTCTAGGGGTGGAACGCTAATGGGGATGAGTGTATCTCTGGCTACATGACTGAAATGTTTGGTGCCCTGCAAGGGTGGTAGTCGAAGCTATGGGACCAAGAGTGTGAACAGGCACATTTAGATCGATAAGCACTTCAACATACACTTCACTTGCCTTTGAGTCAGTGAACAAAGAAATCTGATTAAAAGGCTTTGATGCATCTGTCTGACCTCAGTGTTTATGAGATTACATTACCACCCATGCCAGCTATCAAAAATTAAAAAAAAAACACCATTGTCGAGATAAGTAATAGAAAGTTGTAGCTGCTCTTTTTAAAGTACACTGAAGTGTAAGCACTAGTTTTTATGAAGTACTGACTAGATTATCAGTCTACAGGTTATTATTCTGCATGTGGACCCTTCAATCAGAAAGTAGGTTTACAAACAGTTTATCCTACAGCAAACTCACAGTTGACATTTTATTCTCAATAAAATGACAGCAGTAACATCACTACTACCATTTTATTTTATTAAATAGAGGTTTTCCTGCCTTGACCATGTCTGTCATTCAGAAATGTACCCTAGTGCCAGGGATGTACCCTACTTAGAACTGTGTTCCTAATCTCCACCCATGCTGGCAATCTGCTAGTTACCCCCACAGCTCTTTCCCACGTGGCAGGGGCTCCAGGGTAGGGCTGTCCTCCCCCACCCATGAGGCAGTCCTCTATGTGGACTAGGATCCAGTGCTGGTAGGCACTATGAGTCATGAGGATTCCGATTCTAAGACCATCATTCAGATCGATGCAAGGTTTTTCCTATTTCTTTGGTCTCTCCCACCTCCCTGACATGAATGCAGCCTATGCAGACCTCACACAGATGCAGCACATCCCCTTAGACAGGAGAAAGCTCCCTGACCCAGTCACAGGGGTCAATTTGGTGCTGGCCCATCACCATTGACCCACCAGGCTGAGGCACACTGCCACTCAGCAACTACATTAAACTGACCTGCTTCCTAGTATGTTGACTTGGCTTCGCTCCTGAACCCATATCATCTACATGGCCATGTAATGCACTCCCACTGGGCCATTGAGGTGGCCACTGTCATTTTTTAATATGACAGTAATTACATAATTATTTACATTGCACTTTAATTGAAGGGTACAATAAAAATACCCCAAATATATATATATATATATATATATATATATATATATATCTTTTTTTTAACCATGTAGCATAATACGAATAATATAATAGTGGATTCACCATCCTCAGCAAAAATCTGGTTGTCTCATGGATATAAATCAGCCTCATATTTTATCTACTCCACATTCACATTGTGGCCTCATACAGTATATAGTGAATCCACTATCATATTATTGCTTAAATAATATGCAAGGAACTGTAATCATTTAATGGAGCTGTCAGTACTGAGCTGTTTTGTGACATGATGCATGCACTGAACTTTAGTAAGAACAAAACAAAATGGAGACCCATGTAAGTGTGTAGGCCTCACGCAAGCAAACAAACAAACACACAGACACCCAAATGAGTTAGACACATTGTGGAAATAAAAAAAATTAAGCTAGAATCATTACTTCAACCATTAGGGCTTCTTCAGGAAAACTCTTAAAAGAAAAATGTAAGCACTGTTATTGAAGCAAGCAGTAAGAAAGCAGTACTTATTTATTTCATTATTTTACTATTAATTTATTTAGTTATTTATTGATTAATTGATCTATAACATATCATTATACCTTTTTACCACACATCACTGACAAAAGTTAAAAAATCATGGCATAATCGATTAAAAATGAATAATAAGACTTATAACTAGATCAGCTTTAAGCTTTACGTCTTTTAATTATACCCAATTACACATTTATTTTGCACCCAGCCAAATACTCACGGTGTGACTTTTCACAACTCATTTGACGTCCCAGTGCTGCAGTCTACCCACTGAGAAACTAGAAAAAATGCAGGACTCTGATGCAAAAAAAGATCTTGCATCTCAGCTGGGATATCATAAAAAAAGCCAACACTGTAAAAAGCATTACAGCATGTTACAAATAGTTCCATTTCTAGCCCCTCCCCAAGTAAACTTTGTAAGGAAGCAACCAGTTTCACCTTTGCTGCACTTGATTTAAAACACGCAAAATGCAAGAATCTTACTGATTGAGGAAATATGTCAAGATATATGTTAGCCTACCAAAAAATAAACTTAATAGATCTAATGTGAATCAAGACAAAACAGATTAAAAAATTAGCCCCTAACCTGCACAAAAATGATTCCAAATGGTCTCCATCTTTCATTAAGTCAACCCTTTTACAATGGAAGAAACCCACAATAGAACTATGATTCACCACTAGCCACATTTGCCAAAAGACAACCCCACTAACCTGTACAAAAATGTTTCCAAACTTAGAGATTGAAAAGCAGTTTCAAAAAAGAGAAACCACAGCTTCAGACAAAGAAACCACAGTATCCATCTTTATTTTATTTCACACACAAGTCAGACATATCATTTACATATCAGATCAGTAGCACCCTAGCTAAGGATTAACAGGGAACAATTTAACATGGCAAATACCAACACAATGTTTATTTCACAGAATGCTAACAGACAGAGATCATCAAGACTCCCTAAACTTAATCTGTTTCCTGCTGGAACATTTTTATAATCTGTAACAAAAACAAATAAAACCAAGCCTTTTTCAGTCAACTAAATGTATTATAAAAAGCAAATGCTAGTAAAGTAGAATAATAGAAAAAGTAATCAATCTCTTGGGTCAAATGAGCTAAAGGACCCCTTGTTCTTTGTCTTTTTATTTGTTTATATGACCCACTAGATTAAATTATTTTACTTGTATTCTACCGCTTTCCTAGCATTTTATTTTATATGTACTGTAGTTTTTAACCAGGTAAGACATATTGAGGCCTATGCATTATTCAGAGCAGGGTATGCATGAGAGGGCATTACCCTGGCCTTGCAGTTCTACACCAATAGACAAGCACAGTGGCTGGTATGCCCAGATGTTCACCACTGCACTGTGCCTGTCCACAGCTCTGCCACCAGCATGCAGATGCATGGGGGCAGATCAATGGACACAGAACGGGCATCCAGTCAGATGACTGTCCTGATCCAGACAGTGAATCCTCTGCCCCGTGTGGAGTACAGGAATGTTGGAACATGCAGAATCAGGAATCCAGTTTTGTCAGGTGAATGCCCAATAGACTGCCTACCCCCCATCCTCCCAGGTTAACTGGTGGGGGGGGGGCTTTGCATTTCTGGAGCCTGGAGGGGCATTTTTATAGAGGGCACACAAGAGATAAGGCAGAGTCCTGCTGCCATATCTTGCCCAGCATTCCACACCTTCAGGAATGGTACAGGCTGTGGGCACAACCCCAGACATGCCCCCAGACCATCCACTTGCATAGTAGCATGACAAGCCAGGGGATCTAGCATGGAAGGGATGCCCATTGATTCTGTGCATGCTGCTGTGGTCTGTGGGACCTATGACATATAGCTCAGTGACTTAGGTGTGCTTATGTGCCACAGATCCACAGTGCATAGGCACAAATCCCCTTTGTACATAGGGGCCATTCAGCTGTAGCAGCACATGTTGACATGCATCCAGTCGGTTACATGGACCAGTTCTATTAATGAGAAATGTTGGCCAGGACACTGAGGAAAATCCTCATCTCTTACAAAAAGTGTTTTGGGATCTTCAGCATCCACTAGGACAGCCACCCGAGATGAACAAAAGGGGCCCTAGTTCAACATCTTACCTGAAGGAAAGCACCTTAACATGGTGCTCTGCCATGCCCAGAGTCTGCAGCTGGGTGCACTACTGCCTCAGACTTCCCCCACCTGACCTTTATCTTTTGGCTCACTTGTGGATCATTAGCTATTTATGTATTTACTTATTTATTGAATTTTCTTAACCAGGTAGGCCCGCTAGAACAAAGAGTCCATTTTTCAGGGGTGAACTGGAATTAATTACATAGAATATAAATAATACAGGTTATGCAGAGTCAGAATATGCATGAATGTATTACTTAACTATACTAAGCCAATTTAAGATATGGGTTTAGTATTCATAAGGGTACAGGAGATTAGTAACTGCTTCCCCTAATTGTTGTCTTATGTATTCAGTATACTGAGGTTCTTGCTTAGTGTCCTCTGGCTCCTTCTAACACCTTACACCATTCCCCCTTCTTCCTCTAACTGCACTCATAATGCCCAATGTAGGTTCTGCCAAGAAGTCCAGTAATTGCTCTCTCTAACTGTTGCATCTTGTCCTCAACCAGCAGAGGCTCTCCACTTGATGTCCCCCGGCTCTTATAATTTGCTTCCCCTATTTGTTTCCATGTGTCCTCAACCAGTAGAGGCTCCCCACACTGGTGACCCCTTGTTCTTTAAACATTTGAATCCTCCTCATGCCCCACTCCTTACTGTAAGTGTCAAGCTTAACTGGTCCATTAACTTTCTTCTTAAGTGCTTTTCCAAGGTCCGTTATGTCATTATATTCAGTTTGACCCATGTATTTATTGTACATATTAAATAAAGGTAGTTGACTTTTTTACATATGCCTCTATATTGTATATTGCTTGTTGAATATTGTTTCAACTTCTAATTGTATCTCATTCAATTGTATATTTCTGTTGTGTGTAATCCTTACTCTATGTATGGATCATGTATGTTGCCAGGTCCATCTCGAAAATGAATTCTTCCCAAAGCGCTCACCTGGTTAAATAAAGACTTGATTGATTGATTGATAGTACACAGGCAAAATCAAATTACACTTCAAGGCAAGAGTACAGTAGAGTACATTCAATACAGGTACCCCAGTGGTAAACTGAGGGTCAGGATATAGATAGTAAAATACTATAGGAGACAACATTACCAAGCACAGACCAAAGGCACTGAAGAAAGGCAGCAGTTATGGGTCAGCACTTGCAGCACCACAGGCTGCACTGGAGTTAATATTCCTTGAGGCCTTTTTTAAAACCTCCAAGTGAGTTGCAGTCTTGGAGGAAGGCAGGAAGAATGTTCCATAGGGATGGAGCTGAGCTGACTAAAGATCTCACCCCCACACTGGACTTAACCCTGGGTATTTCTAATAGGGGGTAACTAGAGGACTGGAGTACTCCCCATAACAGTTTAAGAGGGCACTGGGTCCAAACAGTGCCAGTCAGAATAGCACACACAAGGTGCACGTGGCAAAAAAGGCGCCGTTTCTGTTTTTTGGGGGGCATTGACCCCCCCCACCACCCCAGACTTAATTATTCTCACTCCAGAGGGGAGCAGATCACAGGGCAAGTTAAATGTCTGGGGCTGTAGAATACTGTTTCCATAGCCCCTTGAGGAAAAAACACAAGACCTGAAAGCAAGCAAAATAACTGGGCACCAAGATTAGAACCCTGGTCTCCAATAGCGCTGGTCGAGCTGCTCTATGCCCCAGCCCTCCACACAATGAGAGTAGCTCGGCCAGCTTCCTGGATTCTAGTGCCCTTGTAAATTAGTGGCACCATGGACAGCAATGAGGGGAGCACTTACTGCAAGCGCTCTGAATCACCTCTCGCTGTCTGAGGTAGCGCTATCCAGACTAGTGCTCAGTTGACTGGCGCTATTCTGGTAGTACTAATTTAACTGGATACCATTTAAGAGACAGAATGCCTTGGAGGCAGGGTGGAGTAGGACGTTTTAAAAATTAAGTGAGGCAGAGGAGGGTATATTCTAACCTGCCCTCTAAGGATGGCCAATTTATGGAGAGGAAGGCACTGCAGTCATGCATCCTGGGTGGGGCACCCAGGGCAATCAGCCAGTCTTCTTGTAGAGTACTTTATTAAGTTCAGTGCTTCTCAAGGAGTTAAGAGCTGGGGCTCCATATTGTAAGGGGGGGGTAGCATGCTCCTGGCAATAACTAATCGATATTCCTTGATGAGGTCATTGCCTAAGCAGTATAGTAAACCAACTTTTTAGTAGAGAGATTTAGAACATAATCAGTATGGGCTCTGAATGAAACTTCTTGGTCCAGGTATACCCCTAGGTATTATATTGCCTCAGCCACCTCTGTGTGGTTACTACCTGTTGTGAACAGGTCTAGTAGGTGCTGCCTGGCTACACCCAGTTGTTGGAAACCAAACAGTATGGCTTTAGTCTTTTTGGCATCAGTGCTTGCTAAGGTCTCGAATGACTGATTGAGAGCCTTGGATGCCAGAAGTTATGTGTGTGCTCTGTTCCTTGACCTTAGCAAAGCCTTCAACACGGAAGACCACTCCTTGCTCCTGATTGCTCTATGGAATATTGGTGTCAGTGACATGGTCCTAGAGTGGGTTTCTAACTACCTTTCTGATAAACACCAACAGATCAAGGCTGGGGAGTGTCTCTCCCCCCTTAAAACACTCTCTAAGGGTCCATCTTGGGTCCTCTCTTGTTTGCCATTTACATAAACGAACTAGATGTTGGAGTCAAGTCAGCTGACATACACCTCTTTGCGCATGACACTGTGTTGTTTGTAGCCACACCTACTCTGGTACTCACATGTAGTGACCTCCAAATCGAATTTAACCACTTACAGAACAATCTCCTTTACTCTTAACTTTTCTTAAATGCTAAGAAAACAAAGGCCATGATCTTCTCCCCTGTAGCAAACTCCCCCTACTGTAGCACGGTGGGGACAGCCCCTCATATCCACACCTTGCTCGGTGAATTGCTGGACGATGTAGATTCCTTCAAATATCTGGGGGTGTGGATTGACTCCAATCTTTCCTTCAAAGTTCATATTGAGGAACTCTCCAGAAAGCTTAAACAGAGGTTTGGGATTTTCTTCAGAATCAGACATCTATTAACACAGGAGGGGAGAACCAGGTTGATTCAAACAACGTTTTTGCCTCTCATCGACTATGCAGACCTTCTGTATGGGCATTGCTCTAGTGTGGCCCTTGCCAAACTAGACACTCTGGACCCTTAGGTTCATTACCTGTGCCCCCTACTCAACACACCACTGTACCCTCTAAACATTGTAGGTTGGGGCTCCCTTAGTCTTAGATGACAAAAGAACACCATGCTCTGGATCTATAGGAGCATCTCTAACCAGAAGCTTCAATATATTAAGGATTGCCTACCTTCTTGTATTCCTGGCAGCTTTCTGCTGAGAAGCCAGACTCGTATCGCCCTTTACATACCTAGAGTTAGGACGAGCTTTGGTCAGGCAGCAATTAGTCATGCCTTACCAGTCCTCTGGAATACTGCTCAAAATTTACTGCAGCTCATTTCACCTGTACCATTAGCTGCCATCAAAAATCTTATCCAACAATCATTTATGGAGTCCTGCAACTGCTTCTGTCACTGAATCTCTGACTCTCCCTCCTACCTGTCTGTCACCTCCCCCTACTAATGGTACCTTTTTTACCCCCATACTCTCCCCCTTACCCTTAGACCTACCACGCTGACTAATGCAGCTATGACAATCCTGAAGGTATTACAATTTCCCCCTCCCACCCCTCCTAACCTCTCCTCCTTCCTCTATCCTTGGCACATCCTGTGCCCTCAGTGCCCTTTCTTTATAGTCTTCTCCTAGGCGATGTAATGCTTTGCTGGTCTAGACCTCATCCAATATAATATTGTACCCTACTGTCTATCAGAGACCTGCCTTGCACAGAACTCGCACATAGCAGTATGCTGACTGCCTTTTGTACCATGCCCGTAAATTATGCTGGCTTGTTCTGTTTTCAGTGTTAAGTCTATTTGTAAATTATTGTACACCACTGTGCCAAGCCACACCATTCTCACTTGTAATGACTGTACATAGGCTGCTAATGTTGCTACACCTATGCCAAATTGTTCTATTGTGACTTGTTGTTGTTGTTTAAACTACCAGGTCCATCTTGTAAATGAGCCCTGCTCAATGGTGTTCCACCTGGCTAAATAAAGATATATATTGATTGATTGATTAGGAACCAGTTTACTGGACGAGAATCACCTTTTGAGTATCAAGAAGTTCTCAGCAAGAAGACAGTTGATGGTGGAACTCCTATATAGTACTGCAACATCAGCATAAAGCTGAATGCATGCCCCTCCACAATGAGCCAGTAGATCATTAACAAAATGGAAAACAGCAATGGGCCCAAAATGGACCCTTGAGGTACACTGTCACTTATGTGTTGTGTGGATTGTATGTTTTTCAATTTCACTTTTTGGGACCTGTCAGTCAAGTAATGAGTGAACCACCAGCAAAACAAGCTATCTAGACCAAACATTCTGAATTCTTCTAGTAGGAGACCACGTTTAACTAGATCAAATGCTTTAGCAAGAGCTATGAAGATTGCACTGGAAATGCATCCCTGTTCATGTCACTCAGGATATCAGTGGTCAGTCTGACCAAAGCAGTGTCAGTGTCATACAGTTTTCTGAAACTGTGTTGCCAATCAGTCACAAGGGGACAATGATCAAGATATTCTTGAAGCTAGTTGTATATTAGTCTTTCTTGATTTTTTGCAAGGGAGCTAAGCAAGGAGATGGGTTGGTAATTTTCTACAGGCTCTTTTGGGCTTCCCTTATGGGTAGGCATTACAGTGGCAACTTTCCCTCCATAAGAGACTTGTTGAATAACATGGCAACAGGGGAGACAATTGTTGGAGCCGATCAGCTCTTTTTAGCAATTTAAGCTCCAGTTTGTCAAATCCCTCTGAGGTCTTTGCATTTAGTTGTTTTAGTAGAGTTAGAACCTTTTTCCTAGTTATTTATCAAAAATGGAATTCAGGCTTAGGTATCTCTGTTTCATTCTGATCTGGGGTGTCTGGAGGGGTTCTAGAGGAAGAAATGTGAAATCTTTCCAGATCTGTGAAAAACTTGCTAAAAGCATTGGCAGTTTTCAGATGTCAGTAAGTAGCTTACCCTCAGCCAGAATAACAGATTCAGAGTGGCTAGGTCTACCCTTTAGCAGGGAATTTATATGGGACCAGAACTTTTTGGGGTTGGACAAGTTATTGTCTTGCAGGTTCCTGATGTTTTGTTCTGGCAACCTTAATGTTCACTTAACAGGTATTTCTGCACTCCCTATACTTGTTCCAGTCTGATATGAGGTCAGTATTTTTAAACACTTCCCACACTTTGTCTCTCCACCTCAAATGTTTTCTAAGATCTGTGTCGAGCCATTTGGACAGCTGGCCTTTTACCCTAATCTGTTTATATGGGGCATGTAAGTTGACAGCAGAAAGGAAGTTATTGGTCAAGAAGTCTAGGGTGGCATTAAAATCCAGGAGAGATTTCATTGAGGCCCAATGTACTTTAGACAGAGTTGTTTGAAAAGCAATTGCATCGAAGTTTGAGAAATATCTGGCAAGGAAAATCCTGGAGGGATGCTTGGGAGCATAATTTTTCCAAATGCAAAATACTGAGAAGTGGTCACTAAGGGAGTCTGCAAAAATGCCTGTAGCTTTTATCCTATCTGGATTGTAGACAAGAACCCAATCAAGCAGTGTATGATGACCCAATTTATTGTTTAGTCTGGTAGGATCATAGTTGATTTGAGTGAGATGAGCCTCCAGGGCAGTGTCCCTAGGCCCCCTCCTTCATATCAACAGTCTAGTTTAGAAACATAGAAACATAGACTGTGATGGCAGAAGGGGACCTTGAGGCCCATCTAGTCTGCCCATGGTGTTTGCTTACTTACTACCCCCTCCCTGCTACCTCCTCTTTTGTATTATACCTTTATGCCTATCCCACGAGTTCTTGAACCCCACCACTGTTCTGGCCCCCACAACCTCTGATGGAAGGCTGTTCCAGGCATCCTCTACTCTCTCTCTCTGTGAAGAAGAATTTTCTAATATTGGTCCTGAATTTACCCCTTTAAGCTTAAGATTGTGACCTCATGTTCTACTTCCTTCATTGGCCTTTAACATTTCCTGGATCTGGACCTTATTTATCCCTTTGATGTACTTGAAGGTCTTGATCATGTCTCCCCTCTCCCTCCTCTGTTCCAGACAGTACGTGTTTAATTCCTTAAACCTGTCCTCATTTGGAATTGTGTATATTCCATGTATCATTTTTGTTGCCTTCCTTTGTACTGTCTCTAATCTGTCTATGTCTCTTCTAAGGTGTGGTCTCCAAAATTGTACACACTACTCCAGGAAGGGGCAGACAAGCGCCCTATACAGTGGCAGTATGACCTCCCTCTTCTGGCTTCTAATTCCCTTCACAATGCATCACAGCATGCCACTGGCCTTGAGTGCTGCCTTCTCAAATTATCTACTCACTTTTAAGTCATCTGATATCATGACCCCCAGGTCACACTCTTGACTGGGCACTGAGTTTAAATTGAAGTCTCCCAGAGGTATTCATGGGCAGATCCAGCAGTGATGTAGATGGGAGGGCCGAAGTCAGATCAAAAATGTGAACTATAGGCTGGGCGTCTGGAGGCCACCTAGGCCCCCAGAACATTTTTAAAATTTGGTGCATTCTGGTGCATTTTGGAGATCATTTCAAACAGAATTTGCTATCCTGTCACTGCCTCCCCATGCCCAGTAAGTTGCACCCATTCCCCTTCCCCAGAGTCCCCACAGTTCAGTATGTTGTTTGAAGCACCCTCCTCATAAAAAATAAAAATAAAAGAAGACTGTGCTAAGGCTGTTCCCCTGATGCCTTATTTTATAGAGCTAAAGCATTGGGGTACTTTGTTGTCTGGCTCTCATACATCTTTGGGCACAAAAACATTTGAAACACAAACAGCTGTCTCATTGATGCTTAGAGTGTGCTGTACCCGTGTCCAGTGATCCTCAGCTTTTTAACAGCTGCACTTGTTGCTGAGGAGTGAGCACTGTTGGGACTGTGCTATTCTGGGAGAGAGGGGGATAGTGAGCTGGTCAAGACCCAAATGTTCTGGGCTTGAATGATGCTGAAAGACATTGTATTTTCCCCTGGTTTGTATCCTTCCTGTCCATGTCTTATCTAAGTGTGCATGTGTACACACAACAGTCAGCCTGACACCCAGTGGTTCTAGGCTTTCAGTTAAGTATAAATCAGAGTCATCACTGCACTCAAAATCCCCTGTATTACCTCATTCAAGTCAATGACCTGCTATGCGTCACGAGTCAGAATAACTGAACATTTGTTATTCCTTTATGATTGACTGAATTACTGCTGGACACATACCTTTTCAGTGATGCAGCTGCACCTCCACCAGATGCACAGAAAAATGGGTAATTTTAAGATGATGAATGAACTTGAAGCTCATGATCCACAGTCAGAGTGTGGTATGCAAACAGCTGCAGAAATGGCACCTGAACACCCGTATGCATATGACATGCTGTCTGATTCAAGTCTTGGCAGTGGCACTTAACCTCTTCTGTTCTGAACTAAAAAGGAATTGCTTGAACTAAGTAATGCGAGAGGTGCTTGATGAATTGGGGGGGGCTGCGAGTCCACTTTGGGGCCCTCCTAGTAAATCTGCACCTGCATATTAGCTCATCAAGTGGGTGGTCTTTGAGAGCCTTTAGGAGGGAGACTAGTGTAGGAGATGCTACCTGAGGGGGCTTATAAAGGCAACTCACTTAAAGGGGTTTAGCACCACCAAGGAGAGTTTTGACATGCAAGATCTCACATGCTTGATCATCTAACTCAGGGACAGATACTTGAGAGGCATTAAGGGAGGACTTGATATGGAGGAGTACTACCCCACCCCTCTATCCAGGTCTATCCTTGAGGAAAGTGGTGAATCCAGGGAGCACAGTCTCAGGGGAGAGCACAGATGGCTGTAACCAGGTCTCTGATATAACTAATATATCAGGGACATACAAGTCAACCCAGATTTCCAATTTGTGGATTTTAGGTATAAGGCTATCAATGTTCATGTGAGTGATCTTCAGAACCTGTGTATTAGACCAGTTTGTGTCAGAGGGAGAGCATATCCTGTAGTTGGGGGGGGCTGTTAGGACCTGGGTTAATCTCTGTGTCTCCAGGCAGCATCAAATGAAGTACTGACAGTATTCTACCAAAGTAGGCTGCTGTGCTTCCTCCTGTAGGTAGAGGAACAGGTTATAGCAGTTACCCTTTCTGTACAGTTCATGAAGATCAAACTAGAGTGGATCCGTAGCACTGGGTACAGGGAGTGGCATGATAGGAGATGGCTTACCTGAGTGTTACTGTTTAGGGTAGCTAGGGGCAGGTATAACTTTTTCTAGACTAAGAACAGCATACATGTATAGTACCACTAAGGATATAACCCACTTAGCCATGTTGCTGAGGAGTGGACTAGCCCCAAGAAGCATTTTATACAATAAAAATGATACTGAGTAAGAAGTTATAGCAAATGTATATGTCTACAGGCTAACCATTTAAAGAGAGGATTGTAATCCTTACAGGCAGGATTATGGAGTTGCAAGTGAGCACCCTATCCAAGTAGGACGCTGGGACTTGGCCATGCAGGGCTACAAAACTGCAAACATACCCCCACTCCAAATAATGCTGGGACTATATAGGGCAGGCACACAGGGCTACAAGAATGACAAATGAGTTCCTCACCCACTTTGGCTGCATTGCCTAGGCAGGACTGGACCCTGGGGTTGCTTCAATATATATATCAACACAGTATGGAATGGCAATACATGACATCTAACTCAGTGCTTCACTTTCAAGTATATACCCTTCACTAAGAGGATGTCATGACAGTTTTGGTAGAACAGCTGAATGATTAGATTTATAACAGAACTCAGAGAAGCAAGTTATATGTAGACTGTGGGCACACCACAGAACTGAAACATATGCAGTTCTGCCCTAGTCCAGCATTACTTGTAGGCAGTATTCTATGGATAGTACATGGTAACCTAACTAGACTTCCGCCAGTTGTAGTGGGATAACATCTTTGCTGTAAACAGTACTTTGGATTGAACTCCTGTTACAGTGTCTCTTGCACCCGGCAGCTTCTAATGGTGGACTGTCCCTGGCAGACTTTCCCATTGTCCTTTGCATTGCAATCTTTTCACTTGAGAACCACAGCCAAGGACTGCTAGGGCTGATACACTTTAAAGGGTAGGTGCAGAGATACTATTGGCTGCAACGCTGGGGGTGTCACTTCCTGGTTCCCAGCCATTTGTGCCATGTCAAGGTTCCTGTGGCCATCTCTTGGCTGTTGGCTTCAGTTTTGAGGGGAGAGGGTGTCCCAGTGGTGGGACAAAACCTCCTCTCTTCCATTGCTAGAGAATGAGTCGAGTGATCAGGTTTAGTGCTTGGCCATGCTTTTTCAAGTGTCCTGAGGCAAAAGACAAGTTCAAATCTGGCTCCTTCTGGCTCAGATTGCTATTGGCTGCAGTTCTGAGGGTGTCACTTCCTAGTTCCTGACAGTTTGAACCATACTGGGGCTTCTGTGGCCATCTCTTGGCTGTTGGCTGCAGAGTTAAGGGAGAAGGGGTCCCAGCAGTGGAACAAAGCCTCCTCTCACCCATTTCTGGTGGCTGAGTCCAGTGATCAGGTTTAGTGTTTGGCCACACTTTTTCAAATGTCCTGAGACAAAAGGTAAGTTCAAATCTGGTGCCTGGTCTTCCCTGGTAGTCAAGCGACTTTGCCACCTGCTTCCTGAAGTCATTTTCAATCCCTGGCATGCAGTGATTGCCCCCAGCTTATCTCTCAATGCCATCCCTTTCATGAGTATTGTCACTTGTCATTGTCTTTCCCCTAATGACTTCTTTCCCCAGAATAACGTGTTTGTCCCTCCATATAGAACTGTTTGCTTGGCATACGCAGTGCACAGTTTGCATGCCTATTTCTGCCTCTTTCCCTATGGAGTAACAGGGCATAATAATTATGCTGGAAAAGGCTTATGACCCAGTTGCATATAGCACAATGGGAGACAAAATTGGACACTGTTGTTCCTCCCTCTTTGCATCACCAAATTGCAACTGTGAATGGGCCCCAGCTTAGCTGTGGTTGATAGCCTTAATGGTATTAATGTAACCCTAAGTAGCTGTGATGTTAGAAAACCTGCATTAACTACTTCTGATTTTGATTTGTGGAGAGCATGGTTCACAACTGACATTCAATAGTGACTTCTTAATTTTCTTCTGAATCAAAGTACAGTTTTAGTGTTGTAAGTGAGTGAACAGTGAGCAAAAGCGGGGGAATATTTATGAAAATACAGTTTATTTAATGGCTTTAATGTTGTAGCTAAAAGACTGTAGATTATATATTTTTATATCTTTTTTCCAATTATAGCCTCCTTTTCTACCCCCTTTCTTCCTCTACACTTTGTTAACCCATTTGACTCTCATGTCTACAGTCCATGGTCCTTTTGATACCTTTGCATCAGGATTATCTAGGTTGCTGTCATTTCACCTTCAGAATAGCCAAACACCCTGCCAGTAGTGAGACTCCCAGGAGAAAGCAGAGAAGAGAGAGAAGAGAGAGAGAGAGAGAGAGAGAGAATACTCAGCATTCTCCAGTTAGGGAGGCACACAATGTATAAGCAGTTCCAAACCAGTTGAAGGCACTCAAGCAGCACACCTGTAGCATACATTTGCAAAATCACGGATGTAGAACATCTCTCATATATTTCAGTATTTACCAAATTTCATAATAAAACAAAAAACTCTCAGGTGTTTATTCAGCTCAGGGACACTCACCAACTCACAATTTGGTCAAGACTTCCTCCAGTTTATGAATTTGCTGGGCTTCTCACAGGTGATTACCTCTGTGACCCATAGGCACTGTCATTCCTTGGACCTAGTCTTCCTTCTGGGTATGGAGACCTCTGATTTGGCGGTGGAGCCAGTCAGTTGGTTGGACCATCACACCATAAAGTTCAATTTCCAGGCCCCCCCCCATACAAGCCTACCCCTATGGAGACGGTCCGGTACCGCCCTTTAATGGGTTTATCCCCTGAGGGCCTACTGGTGGTGCTGGACCTATTGGAGCTGCTGAGGAATAGTGGTGACCCAGATACCTTAGTCTGGGATTATAATGATGCTGTGACTGGGGCTCTGGATTGTCTCTCTCCTGTCTGTGTTTGTCCCCGTTCCCAGCATCCTCGGCCACCTTGGTTTGATGGGACCTTGAGAGAGCTGAGGAAAGTGAGATGAAGGCTGGAGCATCACTGGCGAAAATCGGGCCTGGATGCTGACAGACTTAGATCGCTAGTCCATTATAAGGACTATCAACCAGCTATCTCCCATAAGAAGGCAGAGTGCCTCTCCAGGGAGATTGCTGCGGCACAAAATCAACTGGCTCAGCTCTTCCAAACTGCAGACAGACTGTGCAATCCAGTCTGTCTGCAGTCTCAGAGAGCATTGTCGCATGGGAAGTGTGATGAATTTGCTCGATTTTTTTTGCCGATAAGGTTGCTGACATCAGGTCTAAGATTCGCACAGGACTCCCCAGTGGGGTGGATGGTGATCGGTGGGAGGTGGCAGCTCCTCGATCTGCCTGGTCTGACTTCGGCCAGCCAGTGATTGGGGATGTCGTGAAGATTATCCAGTCTTTGTGGCTGACCTGCTGTGGTTTGGACCCTGGACCAATGCACCTCCTTGTGGGATGTGTTGAGACCATCGGCCCGGTCCTTGCTGAGATAGTCTGGTGCTCACTAGAATCCAGCGTATTTCTGGACACCCTGAAGGAGATGGTAGTGGTACCCCTTTTTAAGAAACCATCTCTTGACCCAGACTTTCTTGCTAACTACAGACCCATCTCTAACCTTCCCTTTGTGTGTAAGGTTATTGAGAAGGTGGTTACACTGCAGCAGGAGGATCATTTAACCATCCACAACATCTACGATCCTCTCCAGTCCAGTTTCCGGAAATGGCATAGTACCGAGATGGCCCTTGTTCAGGTTCTCAATGATATCCTAACAGCAACAGATCAGAAGAGCCATTCCATCTTGGTTCTTCTTGATCTCTCAGCGACATTTGACACTGTGGACCATGGGGTGTTGGTTGGGTGCCTGTGGACAATCTGTGGACTATCTGGTACAGTCCTCAGATGGTTTCAATCTTTCCTCACTGGCAGGTTTTAGAGAGTTGTCTGTGGGTTTTACTCCTCTGATAAGGTCTTCCTGCCACGTGGGGTTCTGCAGGGCTCTGTATTGTCCCTTATGCTGTTCGCAGTGTAAATGCTGCCATTGGGAGACATTGTAAGGTGGTATGGGCTGAGTTTTCACTGCTATGCAGATGATACTCAGTTCTACCTGTCCTTTGTGCCCGATTGGAGGAGCTGTCTCGAGTTTTAACGACTGCCTTTCCGAGACTGAGGACTGGATGAGTGCCAGCTGGCTGAGGTTGAATCCAGATGAGACTGAGGTCCTAGTGGTGGACCTGGGCTGTTGGGTAGAGGGACTGTCAGAGGGGCGAGCCTCGGGGCTTTGGCTCGGTGGTCACCAGCTAATGACCTCTGAACCAGTGAGGGATCTGGGCATGATTCTTGATGATGGATTGCCGCTTAAACATCAGGTGTCATCCATTGTCATGACTGCCTTTTACCATCTAAGGAATGTAGCCCAGATCAAGCACCTAGTTCCGCCTGATGACCTACCAGCTTTGGTTCACACCTTTGTAACCTCTCGCTTTGATTACTGTAATGCCCTGTACCTAGGGCTATCAGGGGTTGATATCTGCCACTTACAGATGGTGCAGAACACAGCAGCCAGGTTGTTGACTGGGCTACCTCGTAGCTGTCATGTCTCAACGGTGCTGCACGATCTGCATTGGCTGCCCTTTCAGTGGTGGAGCACCTTTAAGGTTGGTTTACTGATCTATTAGGCCCTACATGGACAGGGACCAAGTTATCTGCAAGATCTTCATTCCTATTGCCCCTCCCGGCCACTTCGCTCCACCAACGAGGGATTGCTAGAGATTCCCAGGGTTCATTTAAAGTCATCTGGGGTGTTTGAATTTGCAGCCCCATCCCTGTGAAATTCTCTACCTCATTGGATTCAACAGTGCCTGACAGTGGAGAACATTAAATCTGCATTAAAAACAAATGTATTTACTTTGGCGTTCCCTGATTTTACTTGATCTACTGCAGATGTTTTTATATGCATAGTTGTTTTTATGTATTTTATGGCTGTGTACTAGTGCTATGGTTTTGGAATAGCACTATTTTATAAATAATTGATGATTGATTGACCCCTTATTTAAGGAACATGTTAATAAATTGCATTATGGGGTAGGAGATGCAGCTCAGTCATGCGTGTGCCCAATCAGATTCTGGGGAGGAGCCAGAGAGGAGAATGGGGTGTTGCTGTGTGTCTTCCTGCTGTGGGTCATCAGGAGGGAGCCACACAGTGGCAGCAGGTGCCACCAGCCCCAGAGTCATCACATGTCACCTGGATATGTGTGTAGCCTTCATCCGCCTAACTGGGATCCCAACCTCAGGGCACAAACTCAGGTCCTTCACATAGTGAGCAGATGCTGGTATACCAACTTTTCCTCGGGAATGCTGCTGTACCCATATAAATCCACATAGGTGCCACAAGGTCTAAGTTGTATGACTTGCAGATTTTTGGCATGCCTTTCTCAGCATTTGTGACACTTTAGTACTGGTACATGTGTATTTAACACATTTACCATCAGCACCATTTCTCTCTGCAAGCAGCTATAAAGCAGAGGAGACGATGCAAATTATGACAGCATTGCAAAACTGACCTGCTTTTGGTGGATATAATTTTGCTACGGTTTGGGACTGCACACTGGCACCATGTGGTATTTTGCATAACTAGGTCCTGCATTTACTCCTGCATGCCCGCATAATCTCCCCAAAAGGCATTACAATTGGTAGTTTAACAACTCGCCAGAGCTTATATAGTCTAAGCATAGGGATTATAATTATCAGTGTTGCTAAAAACACACTGGACTAATAACAAGTTGTTTAATATAACCCAAATGTTGCAGAGTGCTGTTGTTACTATTAATGGTACTGTGCTCTGTGTTTTTAAAAGAAACCATAAAATGTTCTTTTTGCTGTTTTCTTTCTAAAACAACAGCTAATGCATTGCCATTTTGTTGGCAAGTGGTTGGCAACAGAACATGATCTGTCAAGGCAAGTATGCATTACAAACAAAGGCTCAGTAGAAAATAAATGATCACGTACCATATAAGGGCATTATCATTAAACCTGAAATGTCATAAATTATATGAATTGAAAACAGATTATAAGCATTTTTTTTAAATAAAACATTCTACTTATTTTCAAATAATGCCAGCTATAACTGGTTGCTTAGTGTAGATTTTTAATAGAAATTTTGCCCACACATACACTAATAAAAATAAATCTGTTTCCGATTACTATCTGCACAGCACAGGTGCTTGTTTGTTATGAGAGAGGCATGTTCATTAATTTTCAGCTATGAAAAGTGCACTGTGCCATAAATATACAATCCAAAATGTACTGCTGATAAATGAATGCACAGATTGTTAATGTACCAGTGTATGGCGCTGGGCGTAAAACACATGCCAAACAGCAGCACAGTGATGCTGTGCTAACCCTTTCCATGGCTGTGCTTCATCTGGGAATGTAACTGAGTATTTAATATCAGTTTTGTAATTTTTAATAAAATTTAAGACCGTGTTCCTTAGAAAAGCTACTCATATTCATGCTTTCTCTTGCTAGTCAATAGAAGCTGTATTAAGACATGATACTCTGAAGTATTTGGCTTTCTGCATATTTCTAAACCCAGTAGATACATACCCTTGCACCACTGTCAGCTCCTGCTGGTAGAGGCTATTACTTGACCGTGGACATGACCATGGAGTATTCATGCTTTCTCTTGCTAGTCAATAGAAGCTGTATTAAGACATGATA